>CM046304.1:3750000-5000000 GCA_025267735.1 Mactra quadrangularis | reverse complement strand
GTCAATAACGCAAAAGTTGTACCAAGACAGTCTATTTATCATTCAATCCAAACTTTCTTTTCATATCCAAAACTCGGTAGTTTGTATTCGGTGCTTCGCGTCGAAGATAATTAAATCTCCTGTGGATTTTCTTTATTTATTAAGAAATCAGAGGGTTTTCTCTTGATTCCGCTATGTAATAAAACACAACAGAGGTTGTGACTTGTATTCAACACAATAGCAGTCTCTAAAATACTTCATTGGTAAGCTGTGCTTAGTCTATTCCATTGTTTCGCGATACGAGGCTAAACTATTGTACAAATACTCGAGTTCATAAGAACATGGGACTTATTGGACGCGTTCGGTTTGGATTGTCTATTGTTTCCGCGTTATAGGTACGCTTTGGTTCCTTCCAATTTCATAACGAAATTAGGTCAAGCATTGTTACAGTCTGTTTTGCAATAAAACCCGAATGGAAATGGTTTATTACAAAAAGGGCTGTTACATAAAGGGGTTGATCAACAAAACCCGTTTTGTAATAAAAACAGAAATGGTACACTTTATCACGTTTCTGGTTTTTATTACAAAACGTGTTATCATGTTCAACCCCTTTTGTAATAACCCATTTAGTAATTATTATTACAACTCGGTATTTATCGAATTGGTGGTTACAAAACCAGTTTTAAGATTGTGCGTTCGGTATTTTTAAGAGCAGTTTATGCAAATTGACAATAAACAGGTCAGTTCATTACGCGTAATGACACCTGTACTATTTTTATTGCCTTAATGTGTGCAAATGATATCTCAATTGTATTTTCATCTCAAGTAAAGTTTCACAAGCTATGCATTTCTCATTGATTATTTCAATTCCATCGGTCTGTAATCAAAAAAGTCATTGTTATAGTACTAAAGCATTTACAAATCGTAAATAGCGGGCTTAGCGCTGAACGGCCTTAACTCACTCTTTGTTATAGTGAGATACGACCGTTTTGCGCAAAGCCTGCGAAATGGGCTTATGTTTTAAATAGTTCATGTTCCTGTCTCTGAAATTCCATATCTAAAGGTACTATAAGACCATGGTTAATTCAGTATATTTAAAAAAAAAACGACAGAGAAATTTGAAGTTAAAAGCTTCGATACACAACTAGATACGTTCACCATGTTGTAACAATTTTCTCAAATGTTTGCGAAAAATAGTGGCGTCGTAGAATGGCTATGCATCGATTACATTCATACGTCAACTCTTTTCATACATAAATAAATCTCTGTAATAAGAAATTTCTTATGAAACTAATAGACAAGACCACTATTGTGAGTTAAATCTACATACAGCAATACTGACATCTCTATATTGTCTCCATACATGTTAACATAGCTCAGTATGTTTAACTGAAGGAATGTTTGACAGTTGATGATTGATTGGAAACTAACAAATATAGAAGGTTGTCATGTAGGATGATTGCTTGGTCTTATAATACATGTATAAAATAAGGATGCTCTGAAGTTACAAACTTATATATCATGTGAAGCTATTGGAAGTTTTCACAGATGTTAGAAATTTGTTACTGTCACTTTATGATATAAAATATGGATAGATATTACCTGATAGTCGGTACAATAATTATACTAAACATATCAAACAGGCACGATTAAATACATGCATATTCAACAAAAACTTCTACGGACATAGGAATAATATAATTTTCATTATGTCAGCAAAGTTTCAAAATTTTAATTTACAACAAGTTCACATAAACCATAGACGTCAGGTTACAAACCATAATTGTGAATTATTTGTCATTCATTTTTTTCTTTTTATCTAGTTGTGCCACTATATTCACAAAGTCCATATATTTAATAAAGTGCATGTTTTTAATACAATATGTTCAATGTTGCTCTACCTGAACTATGACGTGTGCACACACTATCAATTCCTTCAGTATTAGAGTAAATATTTCATAATCTAGTTTTATGAGTATAATGTAAATGACATTTACAATTTGTTTCACGCTGTTGCAAATGTTTATCAAAAATCGCGAAATTTATTGGCGTCGTAGATTGAATATGTGCAAAACGTACAGTCGCTACTCTTCATATATAAGTAAAACTCTGTAATAAGAAATTTCTTATGAAACTAATAGACAATACCACTATTGTGAGTTTAATCTACATCCAGCAATACTGACATCTCTATATTGTCTCCATACATGTTAACATAGTTCAGTATGTTTTACTTAAGGAATGTTTGACAGTTGATGATTGATTGGAAACTAACAAATATTGAAGGTTGTCATGTAGGATGATTGCTTGGTCTTATAATACATGTATATCATTTGATTGCTCTGAAGTAACAAACTTATATACTCTGTGAAGCTATTGGAACTTTTCACAGATGTTAGAAATTTGTCACTTTTAATGTACCATGCCCTCAATGTTTATTCTTTATTTCTCCTTATTCAACTTTCATCACAGATCCCAACGGTAAGAAAGACGGAAGGGCTGAAGGCTAGAGACTTTTGTAGTTTGGAATATTTATATGAATATACATACATAATCTATCCGGCTAGCTCAGTCTGTAGCAAACAAATTAAATGATCGAGAGATTGTGGGTTCGTTTTCCAGAGGGAACTTACTTCCGCCCGAAAGCTAATGCCGGGGTAAGTTTGCCGATATTGGCTTAAAGCATACATACATAACTAATATATCTCCATTCAGTGCTTTGATTACCTAAATAACTAATACATTTTTCATTCAGCGCTTTCAAATCTTTCACTCTATGCTTTCAGCGCTTTGATTACTTTTGCTAATATCTTTCTTCCAACTACATAGATCACAATAAGGCGTTTTTTGTATAATAATACACTTTGTAAGCAAATATCAGAATGTCAATGAACAGTATCAAAGTTAAGCGATACCAATAATTATTGCCATGCTAATCTGCCTAGATATTTCTATTTTGATATATCGTAAAACGCCTTATATTTGCATAATGTAGAATTCTTGTATTCTACTAGAATTTCAGAACGCGTCGAACCTTTTTAAAGGAATTGCAAGGCAATAGTTCAACTTCATATTCCTGATTTTGAATTATATTTTTATAACTGTAATGCAACAGACACACTGATTTATTACTTGGCAAACTATTTCTTTATTTTCTCGTTATATTTGGGGTGTTTCCTAAGTAGACACACGTGGGTCAGGTTAGCTAAAAATAGATAGGTGTTAAAATATGCATTTACTGATGAGAAAATACTAGAGCCTGTTATTGTGCAACATTAGTATAATTCTATTAAAAAGACATCCTAACCGCCTAAAATGTTGAATAGACAAGAAGCGACCAATAAAAATGGTTAATTTCAGCAAGTTCGACATATAACAAATGTATCCTACTTTCGTTTTCAACAATGTGTATGCCACATGTTTTAATTCGTTTAGTTGAATGTTATATGTGACATTGTTATTAGTAAGTGATTTCTTACTTTCGAAATACTGTTTGAAAGACTTTAACTTGGTTCTATACTTTTGGCACAGTCATTTGCCTGTATATCCTTTTAAGGTAGAGTTTCCATTACACCAATAAACAGTCATACAAGTATTTGCAAACCTTGATAAATAATAATACACTATTTGTTTCATTCATTTAATAATATTTGTCATTTTGTCGAAATTTGATTACAAACAACATTCTGTTGCAAAATAACGTTTGCTCTTAGAGGATTTCATCGTATATTTTGATTGAATAACATAACATTTCACCGTATTTAAAATATTAAATATTAAATAATTACAAAAATGTATATTGTTTTAACGTTGTTGACGTAGATATTGGTTCAAACGATTATCTGTTCACATTTAGGCCAACCTATCTCGTGACCTACCTCCATCGTTGTCCAAAAGGAACCCCTGAGCATATATCGCCCATGGAACCCATTGTCGGAAACCTCAGTACTTTCTTCTGTTACACTCCATACCTACCGTGGGCAATATTACTGGCAAATCTCGTTTTCATGAATATGCATGAAGCAGAGGAGACCAATCTTCTTCTAATGAAATCGCATGTTAAAATTAAATACTCTTCAATAACAATGACGTCATACTGGGATTTTTTTACTTTAAATAGAAAAAATGCGCATATTTATTTTCGCATTTTGAATGGTAAACCACAGCTTAGATTTAAAACGTAATTTCATTGGCTAGTTTTCCGCAGTGGTTTCCCTGCGGAACCAATTAAACCGCCTCATTAATTATTCATGATTACAAGATTTTCCTAACTATATGGCCCCCGGTTAATAACGCAGCATAGCGGATTGATGTATCGTGGGATAACCGACTATGCAAGGAACCTTACTGAGTTTTTAGCTCACCTTTGCTAGCTCAGGGAGAGCTTTTAGGATCTTAGGATTTTAGGATCGTTGAATGTCCGGCGTCCGCCGTCCGTTCCCAAATGTTTGTGAACACTCTAGTGGTTACATTTTAGGCTCAATTCTTTTCAAACTTTGTGAGGACGCTGGTCTAGATGATTGCTCGGATGAGTTCGTACATTAGTCATCTCGGATGAAAAATAAGGCCACTGGAGCTAAAAATAGAAAAACCTGTCAACACTAGTGTCACAATTTTTACTCATTTGTCACCACACTAGTTTAGGATGCTCGTCTAGGTAATTGCTTGGATAAGTTTGAACATGGACTACTTCACAGGAACTATAGGTTACATACCACTAAAACATTTGTCTGACAGGCAGATATGATGTCTAATAAATCAGATTCCCATACAGGTCATCTTCCTATACAAAGCCTACATTTGAAGCATTTGGTGCGATGGAAGTGTGATAAACCATTACCAAAATATATCAATCTTACTCTGTTTATGTATGCACCAATGGTACTCAGGTGAGCGATAAAGGGCCATGATCCCTCTTGTTGTTTTACACAGTGACAAACATTTATTTAAATTGATTTTCAGTTAGACTTGGTACAAACTTGCATTGCAAACAATAAGGAACTAATTCGCGCTAATGGAGATAATGTGAAAAGGATGACAAAGTTTCACTTCCATACAAGTTTTATCTATCTTAATGGAAAGCTTTAAATGTTTGACATAACATCAATATTACATTATATAATTTGTTTATTGCAATTACTTGATAGCAAATTAATATATGTCATGCATGGCGTCTATAATAAATCACAAAATATTGACGTTAAACGGTTTCATCGTATGATGATGGTGAGCCCAGCAAATGACACATTTTGTTATTTTACAGAATGATATTAGTTTATCCCAGACTTTTGAAGTTGCTACACATTTATTTGTTATTTCATTTGAAATAAACGCCGTTGCAACGCAGTGTATTAATTTTATCACGACGGTCACTCAACCTACTCACCGCTCCTGGAAAGGCTGAATCTCTGGATTAAGCTATTAAACAGTTACTTGTCACATACTTCAGTCAGTGACTGACAACTGCCTTACATGATTAAAATTCACTAACAATCGATAGCTTGCAAGTCTACTGATCGAGAGGTCGTAGTTTCGATTCCCAGACAGGGTAGACATTCGTGGAGGTTGGTCATGTATTCATTTCTACGGCCATTTTCCCTCTTACAATTGATTTTTAACAACATTTAAATCTAAAATATTTATTTGTTTATTGAGTACAAAATGTTTAGGTTTCAGGAACCTATGCATCATGAATCACTTACTGTTTGTTTCTCAAAATTTCTATTGTTTCAATACAAGATCTAAGAGTAAAAAACAATAAAACCATATCAAAATACAGTAAAGTTTCTCTTATTATTAATAAATAATGGAAACAGTTGTTGCAAGGCATTAATTTAGTGTAATTCAAACTGATATGAGATATTCTTCCATATGTATTGCTTACATAAACAAACGATCCTTAAAACGCAAATATGAATTTTGTAATATGTATTGGATGTTACATATCCTCATTTTGTGCAAAATGTACTATTAGGAGTAAAATCAAAGTGCTAACAGCACCGTCCGTCGGAAATGGTGTTTTTGGTGTAGTATATTAACACAAAATTAAACGACAAACGGAAGCGATAAAGGGATTTTTTCCTAATATTTACCTGTAATTATACTACTAATCCAGATTAGATATACTTCCCTTGATATACTTCACTTGATACACTTCCCTTGATATACTTCCCTTGATATACTTCACTTGATACACTTCACTTGATACACTTCACTTGATATACTTCACTTGATATACTTCACTTGATATACTTCAATTGATATACTTCAGTTGCACAAACTGCATCCTCTAAGTGTTAATGCATAAAACAAACTACTTTATTTGCGGTAGCGATTATCGCTTTACTTGCGCATGCCCGGTTTAATGTAATCGTCCGCGGTAGATTAAAATGAGGACTCGCTACATTCCTCTCCTAAGCATGGGGCAACTCCATAGTATAAAAACGTTTATAGCGCTTCCCGGACACGGGTCAAAACTAGGCTTCATAAAACTGCCCGGTACTATTTAATATGGAACTAATTTTTACGCGTCAATATTTCGTAATTTATTCGCTCGACTGATAATTTAGTTCGGAGAAAACAAAGATGTGCGCCGGCGTTAAAGTAACTGTGCAAGTTTTTAGGTGCTACATTTGTATGTCTTTGAAAACATCATATATAAGTAAAGCATCATCTCGTATTTTCTCACATTTACAGACGGTCATTAACATGTCATCACCAGACATATATAACAAATTGTCTTGGACATTAAGTTGATTGATAAACAATTAAATACAAGTTTGTCTGAGCTTTCTTAATTTATATCATAGTATAGTATGTTTTAGAGCAGAAAATGTTTTATTCCCGAGGAAAGTATTGCCCGGTCCAACATATGAAAGACGGTTTATCACCGCTGTCAGATGTGTAACGTTGAATGTATGAATGTATGTTAGTAGGCCTTATTTTCACGGAGCCCCTAAAGTGACAGTTAGCGATAGACTAAAATTGTGCAATCTTGTAGTTAAACGTAATTATATTCAGTAGTTGTTTTGTTTTCAAAATAATGACACGAATTTCGATATTGTCAAACTTTTATGTTAAAACTTGGCGTAAAGTATCATGCATTATTTATTCTAAAAGCTAATGTTCGATGTCTCTTATAAACCATGTTTAACCCCTAGTAGCAATTAGGGACTTTTGTCAGTAATCTTTCCCTGATAAAATCTGAAACAATCCAATTGGTTAGTAGGTCCTTAAAAATGGAATCCTCGTATTTAAGGATAACAAAATATATAATCAAATATCTTTCTTGTTAATACAGATATTAACAGAAGTGGTGAAATTTAGATTGTTCTTTACCCTTAAAACACTTACCTTGAATTTCAAACAAATTGCATGATTTACAAAAAAAACTTATTCAAGATTAACTTTGGCAAATTGACATTGAAAAGTAAGGGTAAAATCCGAGTAATCCAACCTCCCGATTCCATATCTCGCGCCCTACCTCTGGACCACTTCTCTTACATGGAGCTCTGCTGTTTTGAAAGTTTGTTTTTTACTTTTGTTCGTTGTTCCTGACATACTTTCAAACTTCGATTTATATACAAAACTCCGTATTTATTATTATTATTATTATATACCAAGCCTCTTAAGCACTTTTTTTCATGGTCATAAACACGTTCAAAATTACTATACACTAATAACACGAGCAGCCATATTTAGAACATTTTGGAGCTTGTTGAGGATGTACTTAGAAGATTCATAAAGCAAAGAATTACAGTAATCTAGTCTTTTTTTGAGACAGAATATTGTACAATGTTGTAATATTAAAGAACAAATTGAAGTAATGACCAGTATTACTAGATATCCATTAAGATGCATACTGAAGTGTCAGCTACCATCCGTTTTACTTTACCTTCATTAGTGAACATGAGTCTATCAATCTAAGTAATTAGATTTAGTCTTGGGTTTAGAAAATAATCAATACTTTTTCTAGTGAGGCTCACATATATTAATCCGGTTTGCAGAAAGACTGTATTAATATATATTAAATAAAACCTTTTTGGTGTTATGGGTTTAACGCCGTAGCAGCAATTTGTATGCTCATTTTACGGCGCTCAGTCAACCTACTCAACGTTGCTGGAAAGACTAAATCTCTATATTTAACTGTAAACCAGTAACTACGTGCATACTTCTGATAGTTGCTTACAACTAAAGAAAGAATGACCATTTAAATTATTATAAGACCAAAATACACGAGCACATTACCCAACCAGGAATCGAACGCACGGCTCCTCGATCAGTAGACTTACGTGCTACCAAATGAGCTAGCCGGGTGGGGTATCAAATGACATAAACTAATAGATTCCATTATTCGATAAATGTACAAGTCTCATGTACTGTTTACAAGTAATGTAAATTGAAATATGAACTTTGACAAGTAATAATACCACACGACAAGTTTCTATATTTTCTAGTGTTCCATCAATAATGCAATGTTCTCACTAACTTCAAATTAACGATGTCTGAGACAAAACTCGAAGAAACAACTAATGTTACTGTCTTAAATAACACACTGACTGTAGTAGCATATGGTCGAGTGAAGAGTTGGTTGTACATGTAGTTTTTTTCACAAAGACTATTAGTTAATGTTTGGTCTTGAACCTGTTACCACAAGTGTGAGTTAGGTGTAACATAGCACCTTCTTTAAACCCACAATACAGTAAAGCATGACATTAATATTTATATACATGTAGCTGGAAAAAGTAAATTTATTTCCCCTGAAAAGTTTAAACGTTTTGTAATGAAACATATTTATAAATTTTATTTGCTTATCCCAGCTTACAATGGTCAAACAAACATGTTCTTTATGTACCTCAAAAAAGGAAGCGCAAACCAAATAGCCATGAAAGAATTTTCATGACACACATGAAAACATACCACGTCTGTAATAAAAAACAACCACCTGTTTTACCCACAAATTTTACTGTCACTGCACTATCAACTTCATGATGTACTTGATATGAGTACAAGACTATGAAGCTGTTTCGTCCGGCGTGTAATTTCTCATTGATCAATTTATTTGTCATTGTCGCGTTTATTTCTTAAAAAAACATGAAACGATTTGTTTTCAGAATTTATCATACCATATGCACCAATCTCACAAATTTATAGAAATATTTAATGATTTTTATTCTTATCTCACGCACGCCGGTCAATTGATATTTTTATTATCAATATTTTACAAAATGTCAACACTACTTATTTCCTTGGAAGACATCAATTCCACTATACTACCAAAGGATTTACGAAAAAGCTTTCGATATCAAATGTTTTGGCAGGAAAAGGTGCCCATTTCATTTATCTCCGCAGGGATTTGTATGCGATCATGTTCATTCAGACATTTTGCGTTTTGTCTGTTGTATGGTCAATACTTTCAGAATTTGTAGTTTCTTTTTGCAAAAGAAAGAGGAGAATAAGTTGGAAGAACAAAGTTTGAATTTCATTCAATGAGCTAAACTATCCATCAGACTAAATACTGTTACCATTCTCCCTACCACTGATATAAATAATGAATGGACTGTAGCCAGTTTCTGACTGAAGGGTGCGCCTAGTAACTGGTTACAATGAAATCTTGAGAGTTAACTTTTCAGGAACGGCGAGTAGGTTGACCTATACCATGTATTGCTACGGCGTTAAACGTAGGAAAAACAAAGACTGTGTGTTGTATAAACTCTGTACAATCATTATACAGTAAAGTTCCGCTATTAAGACCAGCAAAATCGATGGTCTTAGTAGCGGACCGGTCTTATTATAGAGACCCTTTTGTTCACAAATTAAGCATTTGGATGGTCTTAATAAATGTCAAAAATCGCATGATTTTGAAATAACAAAAGTGGTCTGATTAGCGGAACTTTACTGTAGAATACGACACATCTTATGTGAATGCACTCCATTTACACTGGCAATATTAGATATTGGTTCATGAACATTTTCTTATCTAATGTCGCATAAATCATACAAATAACTGGCAATATTGTCATAGAATATATAGATTTATGTTCCAATCATTAGCTTTGTCAAAGCTAATTTCTATTTGTCTCAGTGATTGTGACTGGACAATACGGTTTGTATAACTAAGATAACGTGAAGATCACCCTTAGGAAAAACGTCATTATTTTTTAATTGTGTTTGACGCCGTGTCAATGCAAATTATGATCATTTTACGGTGACCCGCTCACTTAATCTAACTTTTCTGAACCTTTTTTCTTTAACCAGCACTCACATAAATTTCCTCAAAACCTTTGATTTCTCAATATAGTATTTAATCGAGGAAAGTTGGCTTTATTGATGAATTAATTGGAAGAGTATAACCACTTTGGTGAAGCTAGACTCGAAAAACACAAAAACGTCATTTTTATTCTAATATCTGTGACATATTTGTTCATAAAGAATTGTAATTTTACCCAAATGGAGTATTCAGTGTATGCCTTACTTTCATTTTATATCAGCTTGCACTCAATATCATCTCATACAAAGACAATATAATCCAGTAACCACTTTAATAATTTGCCACGGTCATAATTCACAAAAGAATCAACGTTGATATCGAAATATCACTATATACTGCATTCATCTGGGTGTCTTTTAGTATCAACTTTAAGAAATTTATGAGCAATATTGTGACAAAAATTGGCTGAGTTTTATTGAATATTGCTTGAAGCAGACGCCATTCTCTCATGGGTCATTTAAGATAATTTCACTTCGTCTGTCAACTCATTGTCACAATGTCTTGTCGACAAACAAAGCAAAGGTTACCAAAACTATGTGTGTCTTTATGAATTGCAAAATAACTTCAGAATATATAATTGCAGCAGATAAAAATGCGACTAATGATATGCTGTATATATGTACTTTTATAACAAATTACAACAAATGCGTTAATTTGAGTAGAAACATTTTGAAAACAATCTTAATACAAATCCAGTCTTAAGTCTTGTTTTTTCAGTATAGAAATTATGTTTTATACATGTACCTCGAAGCCATCTTACGGTACATTTATTTGTAATCTCATATCTATTTTCACATAAGAAATTTATAGAGAATATTGGTCCTCTTTTGTTTAAGATCGATTTTAATTCCAACGAACGACCTCAGAAATCACATTTTCGAAAGAAACCACGAGTGAAAAAAATAATTTTTCTGAGCTAAGGAGTTAATATTACAATCGATGTTAAGCCAAAGTCAGAGGATATGCATATGTAGTCTTATTCCAGTTTGCTTTTTCTGTGATTTGTCAGAGATAGTTGTAGACCATTCCACTTTTAAAAGTATCGATTTTTATGGTCCTTATAATGGAACTTAAATTACTGTAATGTATGATGCTAAACTCTAGTGAAATCACTGTGAGTGAAAGTTAATCACAGAGTATCCTCACATTGTATGGTGATTAACCTACTATTCCTTAGGGCATTTTTCATAATATCCTGGAATCAGAAACCTCCTTGTTTTTCTGTCACAATCTCTGAGACGAACAAAAACACACTCACCATATGTTAAATTTAAGAAAAGAAGAGATCTATATACTCTATAAATGGGTAAGATAATTGCGTCATTTGATAAGAAAATATTTAGAGACTACTATTGTATCTGTTCACACAAGTTGGCTTAGATTCACATAAATGAGTCGTAACCAATAATAATAAAGCTATAATTGACTGTATTTATATTAGAAACATGGTTTGGATTATCTAATAAACTGTGGTACAGTTGTAATTGATACGAATGATGATATGTACGAACCGTCTGAATTACTCTGACCAATGTTTACAATTAGTGGTGGTATTTTTAGGTTATATGTGGTTGCAAATGCATGAAAACGTGTTGATTTTGTATTGTACTTCAGAAAAGTGTAAAAGCTGCTCAGTCACTGGTTTAATCTCAAAAATTAACTTTTCTAAAACTTTTAAAATTGACAAAACACATTTTGACAACGGTAAAGCAGTGCAATTGTTGAAATAGACATATAACTGATGACGAATGACGGTATCTTAAGGCATATCCTTTTAGTGATGGTATAGCTGATTTTAGTGCTTTTGTGACTTTTGTTGTAATTTTACCACTATTACAAGAAGGTAAGTATACCTTTAATATTGACAATTCATTTTCAACACTAATCCATACACTGACAGTAAGTTTGAAAGTGTCAAAAACTAAATGAATGAGGTGGTATCTTGAATAATCTGTGAGTATTCTAACCGATGTCGCTATTGCATCAGGAACGTCGTCAGCGAATGTGCAAATAGCCACAAAAATTTGGCATCAAACAGATACACTAAATAGTATTCCACATTAAGTTAATGGATATAAAAAATATCAAGTTTGTCTAATCTTCTATCGACATCTTATTCATATTGATCCAAACTGTTAAGATGTCTACACAATTGTAATGAGTAAGAGGTACTTTCTAGTTTGACATATTTTTACAATAAGACAATCATGTACAAGCTACTTTAGCTTGATTTCTCTCATTCACCCGTACCCACTTTTAAAGCCGTCCGCCTAGCTCAGTCGTTCGCGCTAAAATCCACTAATCGAAAAGTCGATTCCTGTGGCATGCTTTCATGCATGTGTTATCTAAATAATTTCTACGACCATTCTCCTTTCTACGACTGATTCTAAATGATGTACACGTAGGGCAGTCAGTTACTGTTGGAAGTATGCGCCTAGTAACTGTTTAACAGCTAAATATAGAGATATATCAATTCCATAAATGGTGAGTAGGATGACGGACCGCCGTTATATGACCTATACAATATGTTGCTACGGCATAAACCAAAACAAAACAGTGCCCTCTCACTTGTATTTCCTACTTTAAATTCTCTTCGACCATTATCTTCTTCGCTTCATCTTCACTTAGTTTGCTGCATGTATTTAGCAACTTTATCAACACAAACAGTTAATTGTAGACACCATTAGTAATATAAAGGAAATAAAATATTTCACATGACATATATATTAGTTTTTTATTGTTATTATCGAGAGAAGAATTGCGTGCTAAGTTTATTGCTTTAATAACTTGGAAAAAGCATTCATATCTTGAAATATTTTATTGCAAATAGCGCAGACCAAATATGAAATGAAACTTTTACACATCTCAGTAGGATGTTGTCGTAAAACTATAACCACTGTTTATGAGACATGTTTTGCCTGAATGAGATTAGCTATATTCACAAACCTTCATCAAGTCGTGTTTAGTGAAAGTAAGGCTCGCCTAAAGTATATTTAAAAAATTGCATCCCGGGTCGTGCTGCAATAGCCAGCGCACAGAAAACAAGTAGTTGCTGAATCAAGCGGGACGTTTTTACCCTTCAGTAAAATTTTGACACGGTATATAAAGAAGTGAACTAACTTGTGGAAGGGTAGGTGAGTAATGATTATAGACAGAGGTCCAGGAAAGCTAGTTAATGTGAACAGGTCAATATAAAATAACCATAATTTGTATTGATACGGCGTCAAACCCAGTTAGAAAAAATGACGTTTTTTTTCCTAATAGGAGATCTTCACATTATCTTTGTTATACAAGCCGTATTGCCATTGCCCATTAACAATCACTGAGACAAACAGAAATTGTCTTTGACAAGGCTAATCATTGGAACACAAATCTATCTATTCTATGACAATATTGACAGTTTTTGTATGATTTATACGACATTAGATAACAAAATATTCAGTAGCCAATATCTAATATTGCCAGTGTGATCGGAATGTACTCACATGAATGTGTTGTATTCTATAATGAATTACTACAATTAGCCGAGATATTTCTATTTTGATATACCTCAATCGCCTTATATTTGCATGAAGTAGAATTCTTGTATCTTACTAGAATTTTAGAACACATCGAATCTTCTTAAGGTAGAGTTTCAATTAACCAATAAACAGTCATATTTGCAAACCATGATAAATGATAACAATACCTTATTTGTTTGAATCTTTACATAATATTTGTCATTTTGTCGAAATTTAATAACAAACAACATTCTGTTGCAAAATAATTTTTGCTCTTAAAGGATTTCATCGTATATTTTGATTGAATAACATAACATTTCACCGTATTTAAAATATTAAAGAAACATTATATATTCAATATATTGTGTTTACATTGTTGACATTGTATCTATTTCCACCGTTGTCCAAACAGACCAACTGAGCATCTTCGACCTTTGGAGCCATAATGTGACTTAGTTTTACATAAATTGATATTCTCTTATACTTTGTACAAGCTTACATTGCGAACAACCGGAAACTATAGTGAACTGATGGAGATAATGTAAGGCGGATGCCAAAGTTTCACTTCCATACAATTTTTATCAATTTTAGTGAATAGCTTTAAATGGTTGACATAACATCAATATTACATTTTATAATATATTTATTGCAATTACTTGATAGTAAATTAGTATATGCCGTCTATGGCGTTTATAATAAATCACAAAATATTGACGTTAAACGTTTTTCATCGTATGATGATGGTGAGCCTAGCAAATGACACATTTTGTTAATCTTCAGAGATGTTTAACACAGGATTTTTAAGTTGCTCGACATTTATTTGTTATGTCGGGTTAAAACGCCATTGCAACACATATTAATCGGTAAAGTTTTAAGGCGCAGCATTTGTATGTCTTTGAAATCACCTTACATACATTTTTTAAGTAAAGTATCATCATATATCTAGTATTCATTTCACATTTACAGACGGTCATTAACATGTCATCACCAGACAGATATAACAAATTGTCTTAGACATTAAGTCGATTGATAAACAATTAAATACACGTTTGTCTGAGCTTTCTTAATTCATATCATAGTATAGTTTTATTATAGCAGAAATTGTTTTATTCCCGAGGAAAGTGTTGCCCGGTCCTACATAAGAAAGACGGCTTATCACCGCTGTCAGATATCCAACGTTGAATGTATGCATAATAATTATATGTTAGAAGGCATTATTTTTACGGAGCCCCTAAAGCGACACTTTGAAACATAGTTTAAAATTGTGCAAATTTGTAGTTTAAACGTAATTATATTCTGTAGTTGTTGTTTTTTCAAAATAATGACCCGTATTTCGATATTTCCAAACTTAAATGTTAAAACTTGGCGTAAAATATCATGCATTATTTATTCTAAAAACTCATGTTCGATGTCTCTTATAAATCATGTTTAACCCCTTTAGCAATTAGGGACTTTTGTCAGTTATCTTTCTCTGATAAAATCTGAAGCAATCCAAATGGTTAGTTGGTCCTTACAGTTGTAATCCTCGGATTTTATCTTTAAAGTCCTATGTAAGGATAACACAATATTTAATCTAATATCTTTTTTGTTGATACAGATATTAACAGAAGTGGTGAAATTTAGATTGTTCTTTACCCTTAAAACACTTAGCTTGAATTTCAAACAAATTGCATGATTTACAAAAAAACTTATTCAAGATTAACTTTGGCAAATTGACATTGAAAAGTAAGGGTAAAATCCGAGTAATCCAAACTCCCGATTCCATATCACGCGCCCTACCTCTGGACCACTTCTCTTACATGGAGCTCTGCTGTTTTGAAAGGTTTTTTACTTATGTTCGTTGTTTCTGACATGTTTTCAAACTTCAATTTATATACAAAACTCTGTATTTATTATTATTGTTATATACCAAGCTTCGTAAGCACTTTTTTCATGGTCATAAACACGTTCAAAATTACTATACACTAATAACACGAGCAGCCATATTTGGAATATTTTGGAGCTTGTTGAGAATGTACTTAGAAGAATCTTAAAGCAAAGAATTACAGTAATCTAGTGTTGTTGTAAGACAGAATATTATACAATGTTGTAACATTAGAGAACAAATTGAAGTAATGACCAGTATTACTAGATATCCATTAAGATGCATACTGAAGTGTCAGCTACCATCCGTTTTACTTTACCTTCATTAGTGATTATGAGTTTATCAATCTAAGTAATTAGATTTAGTATTGGGTTTAGAAAATAATCAATACTTTTTCTAGTGAGGCTCACATATATAAATCCGGTTTGCAGAAAGACTGTAATATATTACAATAAAATGTTTTTTTTTTCGAGCCAATTGATATTAGAACTTTTTGGTGTTATGGGTTGAACGCCGTAGCAGCAATTTGTATGCTCATTTCACGGCGCTCAGTCAACCTACTCACCGTTGCTGGAAAGACTAAATCTCTATATTTAACTGTAAACCAGTTACTAGGTACATACTTCTGATAGTTGCTTACAACTAAAGAAAGAATGACCATTTAAATTATTATAAGACCAAAATACACGAGAACATTACCCAACCAGGAATCGAACGCGTGACTCCTCGATCAGTAGACTTACGCGGTACCAAATGAGCTAGCCGGGTGGGGTATCAAATGACATAAACTAATAGATTCCATTATTCGATAAATGTACAAGTCTCATGTACTGTTTACAAGTAATGTAAATTGAAATATGAACATTGACAAGTAATAATACCACACGACAAGTTTCTATATTTTCTAGTGTTCTATCAATCATACACTGTTCTCACTAACTTCAAATTAACGATGTCTGAGACTAAACTCGAAGAAATTATTCATGTTTCTGTTGAACCGGTTGTGGAAAGTGTGAGTTTGGTGTAGCATAGCACCTTCTTAAAACCCAAATTATAGCAAGACATGGCATATATACAGTAAAACGTATATGTTTTTACTTTTGTAGTGAAAAATCTCACATTACAGCCACTTCACTATCAGTTTTTGCAGTATTTGATATGAGCACGAGTTCTTAAGACTATAAAACTATGTTGTTCGGCATGTAATTCTACATTTTTCAATTTGTCATTGTCGCGTTCATGTCTTTCAAAACATGAAAAAAGGGTTTTCAGAATTTATCATACCATATGCATTAATCTCACAAAATTTGAGAAATATTCAAGGAGTTTACTCTTATCTCACGCATGTTGGTCAATAGATATTTTTATTATCAATATTTTACAAAATGTCAACACTACTCATTACCGCGTAAGACATCAATTCCACTATACTACCAAGGGATGTACGAAGAAGCTTTCGATATCAAATGTATTGGCAGGCAAAGATGCCCATTTAATTCATCTCCGCTGGGATTTGTATGCGATTATGTCCATTCAGACATTTTGTTTTTTGTCTGTTTTATGGTCAATACTTTCAAAATTTGTAGTTTTATTTTGCAGAAAAAAAGAGAATTAGTTGGGAGAACAAAGTTTGAATTTTATTCATTGAGCTAAACTATCCATCAGACTTAATACTGATACCATTCTCCTTACCACTGATATGAATAATGTAGGACTGTAGCCAGTTTCTAACGGAAGAGTGCGCCTAGTAACTGGTTATTAATATAATCCTGAGAGTTTACTTTTTCAGAAACGGCGAGAAGGTTGGTCTATACCATGTATTGCTACGGCGTTAAACGTATGAAAAACAAAGATTGTGTGCTGTTTAAACTCTGATAAGTATACAATCATCATAGAATACGACACATTTTATGTGAATGCATTCCATTCACACGGGCAATATAAGATATTGGTTACTGAACATTTTCTTATCTAATGTCGCATAAATCATACAAATAACTGCCAATATTGTCATAGACTATATAGATTTGTGTTCTAATGATTAGCCTTGTCAAAGGCAATTTCTATTTGTCTCAGTGATTGTGAATGGACAATACGGCTTGTATAACCAAGATAACGTGAAGATCACCCCATAGAGAAAAAGTGTCATTATTTTTTAATTGTGTTTGACGCCGTGTCAATACAAATTGCGCTCATTTTCTGTGACCCGGTCACCTAGTCTAACTTTTCTGAACCTTTGTCTATAACCAGTACTCATGTAACTTTCCACAAAACCTTTGATATCTCAATATAGTATTTAATCGAGGAAAGTTGACATTATTGTCAAATATTTATGAAGAGTATAACCATTTCGATAAAGCTAGACTCGAAAAACACAAATACATCATTTTTATTCTAACATCTGTGACATATTTGTAAAGAATTGTAATTTTACAAAAATGGAATATTCAGTGTATGCATTACTTTGCATTTTATATCAGCTTGCACTCAATATAATCCAGTAACCACTTTAATAATTTGCCACGGTCATAATTCACAAATGAATCAACGATGATATTGAAATATTACTATATACTGCATCCGTCTGTGCGTGTTTTAGTATTTTAAGGAATTTATTTGCAATATTGTGATAAAAATGGCTGAGTTTTATTTAATATTGATTGATTCAGACGCCATTCTCTCATGGGTCATTTACTTCGTCTGTCAACTCATCATTGTCACAATGTCTTGTAGTCAAACAAAGCGAAGGTTACCAAAACTATTTGTGTCTTTATGAATGTCGAAATAACTTCTGAATAAATACTTGCAGCAGATAAAAATGCAACTAATGATATCCTGTTTATATGTACTTTTATAACAAATTACAACACATGCGTTAATTTGAGCAGAAACATTTTGAAGAAATTCTTAATACAAATCCAGTGTTTAGTCTTGTTTTTTTTCAGTATAAAAATTATGTTTTATACATGTACCTCGAAGCCATCTTATGGTACATTTATTTGTAATCTCATATCTTAATTCACATTAAGAAATATATATAGAGAATGTTGGTCCTTTTGTGTTTAAAATCGATTTTAATTCCAACGAGTGACCTCAGAAATCACATTTTCGAAAGAAACAACGAGTGAAAAAATTAATTTTTCTGAGCTAAGGAGTTAATATTACGATCGATGTTACACCAACGTCAGAGGATATGCATATGTAGTCTTATTCCAAATAATAGCAAAAAATTTGCTTTTTTCTATGATTTGTCAGAGATAGTTATAGACCATTCCACTTTTAAAAGTATCGATTTTTATGGTCCTTATAATGGAACTTAAATTACTGTAATATATGGTGCTTAACTCTAGTGAAATCACTGTGAGTGAAAGTTAATCACATACTATCTTCACATTGTATGGTGATTAACCTACTATCCCGTAGAGCATTATTCATAATATCCTAGAATCAGAAACCTTCTTGTTTTTCTGTCACAATCTCTGAGACGAACAAAAACATTCTCACCACTGGTTAAATATTAGAAAAGAAGAGATCTATATACTCTTTGGTAATATTATAGAAATAATGTGTAAGATAATTGCGTCATTAGATAAGAAAATATTTAGAGACTACTATTGTATCTGTCCACACAAGTTGGTTTAGATTTACATAAATGAGTCGTAACCAATAATAATAAAGCTATAATTAACTGTATTTATATTGGATACATGGTTTGGATTATCTAATGAACTGTGGTACAGTTGTAATTGATACTAATGATGATATGTACGAACCGTCTGAATTACTTTGACCAATGTTTACAATTAGTGGTAGTATTATTAGGTTATATGTGATTGCAAATACATGGAAACGTGTTGATTTTGTATTGTACTTCAGAAAAGTGTAAAAGCTTCTCTGTCACTGGTTGGAACTCAAATCTCATCTTTAGTAAAAGTCTCAAAATTGACAAGACATATTTTGACAACGGTAAAGCAGTCATTTTGTTAACAAAATAGACATACAACTGATGGTTAATGGCGGTATCTTAATACAATCCTTTTAGGAACGGTATAGCTGATTTTAGTGCGCTTTTGTGACTTTTATATTTTATTTTTTCCACTAATACAACAAGGTAAGTATACCTTACATATTGACAATTCATTGTTTACACTATTGTAGACCCTGACAGTTAATTTGAAATGTAAAATAAAATAAAATATGTGAGCTGGCATCTTGAATAATCTGTGAGTATTCTAACCGATGTCGCTATTGCACCAGGAACGTCATTAGCAAATGTGCAAATAGCCACAAACATTAGGCACCAGACAGATACACTAAATAGTATTCGACATTAAGTTAATGGATGTAAAAAATACCAAATTTGTCTAATCTTCTATCGACATCTTATTTATGTTGATCCAAACTGTTGGGATGTCTACACTATTTTAATGAATAAGAGGTGCTTTTTTAGTTTGACATATTTTTACAATAAGACAGTCATGTACAAACTACCTTAGCCTGATTCTTCTCTGCCATCCGTACCCACTTTTTAAGCCATCCGCCTAGCTCAGTCGTTAGCGCAAAAATTCATTAATCGAAAAGTCGATTCCTGCGGCATACTTTCATGCATCTTGTTATCTAAATTATTTCTACGACCATTCTCCTTTCTACGACTGATACTAAATGATGTACATGTAGGGCAGTCAGTTACTGTTGAAGTATGCGCCTAGTAACTGGTTAACAGCTAAATATAGAGATTTATCCTTTCTAGTAATGGTGAGTAGGATGACGGACCGCCGTTATATGACCAATACAATATGTTGCTACGGCATGAACCAAAACAAACAGTGCCATCTCACTTGTATTTCATACTTTAAATTCTCTTCGACCATTATCTTCTTTGCTTCATCTTCACTTAGTTTGCTGCATGTATGTAGCAAATTTATCAACACAAACAGTTAATTGTAGACACTATTAGTAATATAAAGGAAATAAAATATTTCACATGACATATATATTAGTTTTTTATCGTTATTATGGAGAGAAGAATTGCGTGTCTAGTTTATTGTTTTAATAACTTGGAGAAAGCATTCATATCTTGAAATATTTAATTGCAAATAGCGCAGACCAAATATGAAATGAAACTTTTACAAATCTCAGTAGGATGTTGTCGTAAAACTATAACCACTGTTTATGAGGCATGTTTTTCCTTAAATGAAATTACAAATGTAGCTCTATTTAAAAACCTTCATCAAGTCGTGTTTAGTGAAAGTAAGGCTCACCTAAAATATATTTAACAAATTGCGTTCCGGGTCGTGCTGCAGTAGCCAGCGCGCAGGAAACTAGTAGGTGCTGAATCGAGCTTTACTAGGGATGTTTATACCCTTCAGTAAAATTTTGACAAGGTATATAGAGAAGTGAACTGTTTTGTGGAAGTGTAGGTGAGTAATGATTATAGACATAGGTCCAGGGAAGCTAGTTAATGTGAACAGGTCATCAAAAAATAACCATAATTAGTATTGACACGGCGTCAAACCCATTTAGAAAAAAATGACGTTTTTTCCTAAGGGGAGATCTTTACATTATCTTTTTTTATACAAGCCGTATTGTCCATTCACAATCACTGAGACAAATAGAAATTGTCTTTGACAAGGCTAATCATTGAAACACAAATCTATATATTCTATGACAATATTGGCAGTTATTTGTATGATTTATACAACATTAGATAAGAAAATGTTTAGAAGCCAATATCTTATATTGCCAGTGTGAATAGAATGCATCCACATAAAATGTGTCTTATTCTATAATGGAGATATAATGATAAGAGTTTATACAGCGCACAGTATTTAGTATGGCGAATTGGGTAGCTTATTTAATGAAATAATGACATTCCAACCGATACATTGTATAGGTCATATCACGGCAGTAAGTTAAACTACTCATCGATCCTGGAAAAGTGAAATCTTTGGATTTAGCTGTTAACTAGTTACTAGGCGCACCCTTACATCAGAAACTGACAACAGTCCTACATGATTAAAACTTAGTGAAAGGAAGAAGAATGGTCGTAGTATTCGTAGGTTGATGGATAGTTTAGCTGAATGAATGATATTCTAACTTTGTTCTACCAAATTATTCTCCTCTTTTATCTGCTAACTGAAAACTACAATATCTTAAATCCTGAAAGTATTGACCTATTAACAGAAAATGTAAACTGTCCGAATGGAAATAATCGCATAAAGATCCCAGCGGAGAATAGTAAAATGGACACCTTTGCTTGCTTATACGTGTACATTTGATAAATTGTAAATCCCTCGGTAGTACAATAAAAATGATTTCTTACAAGCAATTGTGAACCCGGGTCGGTAGCGCAGTTGGTAGCGCGCCAGAATGTGAATATCGTGTCCCGAGAGTGGTACGGGTTTTAATCCCAACCGGGGAGGTAATACACTTCCATGAAAATTTGCAATAATGTCAATTTTCCTCCATTTATAAGAAAAATAGAGAAGTGTCCGGCTTTGTGGAAGGGTAGGTGTGTACTGGTTACAGACAAGGGTCCAGGAAAGCTAGGTTAGGTGCGCTGGACGCCGTAAAACGACCTAAATTGTGTTGACACGCCGTTTATCCCAGTAAAATAAAAAAAATACAATCAATTGACTAGTGTTGACATTTTGTTAATTTTATAATTCCAACTCCATACGTTCATGTATTATAGAGAAAATTGTACTGTAAAGAAATATTTAATATGTGCGTTCTTTAAAATATCGTCAAGTGATCAGTTCATACTTTCTTTAGATTTTTTTATTCAGTGAATTATGTTCATGTCTTGATACTGATAAAAATAACATCAGCGTCTTGCAGTTCCATTAAAATATAAGAGCAATATTATGATACATAAAATGTGCAATATCTTATCGACTGATGCATAGATTCAGACGCCATTGTCTTATGGATCATTTACGTTAATTTCAAAATCTTCGTCAGTTCATTTCATTGTCTATTAGCAAAACAATACCAGAATAATGAAATACTCTCCTTATTTCATGGATGCCCGAACAAATTTAAAATGAATAATTGCATCCGATAAAACAAGATACAGTTCATCTCTTTAAGGAAATGCAAATTATAATCAAATCTCATAGATATGCTGTGTAAAACAAAAACGTTCATTCATGCATGTAAAGACACTTTTGATGAAGTGCCTTAATACAATTTCGGAGGTTTTTCTTATTACTATATTTGTAGATGCTTGTTTGGATAAGGAAATTTGCTGAATTCATATACAGATTGAACAAATGCCTACCTGGAAGCTTCCGTTTCGATTTCAATGTCTTGTTTACTTATCGGTTTTATTAAAAGTTTTATCAAAAAGCGTTTCACTGAAAACCTAAAACAGAAAGCATAGGTTTAACGATATTAAAACGACCATATACCCCACCAAAAGTCATAGTCGCAATTTAAGAATTAACCATTGAAGTTAAACAAATCTACCGTCAGGTTTACGCCACTGAGGCAGGGTCCAGTAGTAAAACGCGTGCTTAAGGATCGAGAGGTCCCGGTTTGAATCCTAATAGGTACACTGTTAATTCTTTTAGCAAGACATTTAGCCAAAGTTAGTCTCCTCCAAGCTGGTGTAAATGGGTACTGTGAGGGATCACCTGCATGGAGGTGATTTTAATGATCTTTGATAAATTGTAAAATCACTTGAATATGACTATCGAAGCTTTTAAACCGCACTTTTTTTTAATTTTTCACGTTGGCACCAGAGTTAGACAGAAATGTTTCTTGATCTGAGATCATGTACAAAATAAAACTGTCACAGATTATCATCATTTCCTTACATTGTCTGATGATAAACATATCATCCCTGGGGGAATTCATAATAACATCATAGATTCACAAACTGTATTGTCTTTGACAAAGGTTAATGATAAGAAAATAGAAATCCCGATATTCACTGACAATATCAGACACAATTTGTGAGATTCAAGCGACATTACATAGAACAAACCCAGGAAGCAATATCTTATTTTGCTAGAGTATCAAGAATAATTTCACCATAAAGTGTAGTGTTTTATAATGAAAATATAATTGTCAAGCTTAATGTTTGCCGTATATAAAACTTACTCAGTCCTCTTCGACTTTTAGACATAAGGTCTCAACATCTTTCAGTACTCAGTTCTGTTTTGGCGAGATGTTGCGTCTGGACTTAACTGCTATCTAGGTTATTCAATTCGTGGGCGACTGTTCGTCTAAATGTTGCTTTTGGTTGTCTTCTGATTGTTTTCTCAGGCGTTTTTCAATTATACAAGTTTACCTTTGGAAGTCTATTCTGTTTCACTTTCGCTACGTGTTTTGAACTGGTTTTGTTTAATTCTAAGTGATATTGAGTACGAGTAACTTTCAATTTCCGTGAAGAAATATCCTAAATAGTGTTGTCATAGTTTTTTCTGACACAGCACAGGGGTTCATGTTCAGATGACATTTGTGGTCAATATCTGTTTACGGGGATTGTGCTATAATATACTTAACATGAGCGAATATAACATAATACCAATGGTGAAATTAATGGAATGGCGTTCTAGTTGTAATACAATTAAGCATTCATATCCTATCATTTAGCTTTTATACAAATTGATTTGCGCTTTATTCATTACTTAATCGTATACATACTAATATATTTTATCTTAAATATAATTGATGTTTGTTTATCTCACATTTACGGACGGTCAGTAACATGTCATCTTCAGACAGATATAACAAATTGTCTTTGACATTAAGTTGATTGATAAACAATTAATATAAAGTTTGTCTGAGGTTTATTTCTCCATTCTATGATATAAACAATGATACTGTTGTTTTTGAGGTTCAAATGTAGTATATGAATACATACAGTACCCACCAAGAGTTTGGAGACAAAACAATTTACTACAATTCTTGAATTTTGATGATTATTTTTGTAGAATCGTTTTTTTAAATTTTATTTATTTATGGTTTGTAATAAATGATAACAAATTTTATGAATACATTACATTTATGAGATTCAGCATCTAACATCCTAAAGCTTCTAAAACTATGTCTATTGTGATATATGGGCATTTCAACCTAAAAGTTATTATTTAAAAAAACATCACTATTTAATTGGCCTACACAATGGAAATATCTCCAAACTTTTGGTGTGTACTGTATGTATAGGTAGGTAGCTGTTTAACTTGGCGTGCCTATCTAACAACATTTTATTTATTTGAGTTAACGACGTATCAACACAATTAAGTCATTTTACGGCGTCCAGTGCACCTAACATAGCTTTCCTGGACCATTGTCTATAACCAGTACTCACTTACCCTTCCACAAGGCCGGAAACTTCACTTCTCCATATTATCTAATCAATGGAGGAAAATCGACATGATTGTCAAATTTTCATGGAAGGGTATAACCTCCCCGGATGGGATTCAAACCCGCATTCCTTTGGGAACGAGATTCCAAATCCCGGCGTGCTACCAACTGTGCTATCTACCCGGGTTATTTAACAACAGATGAATGCTTGTTTTATATCTTTAAAAGTTCTGAAAATTCTTTTATTGTTAGTTATGTTGGTTATGCGTTTATAGTTTTTCGATCAAATCTGAATTTGGTAAACTTTCATTTGCCGTCCAAAAGTTCACTGTAAAGGTCCATATCATTCAGCACTGTTTGAATGTAGTATATTCACTGAGCTACGAGGGCAGCGTAGTTACTGTGTATCACGTATGACTCTTTTAAATGAACACACAACAAACCACCACCCAAAACATCTCCAATTTACATTTCTCTAGTCAAGCTGGTACATTCGACTTTCACTAACAAATTGTGTATTTTTATAGCAAACCGTAATTATAAAGCTGCGTCGTGGTGTTAACTAATTAAGTTACTTAAATAGCTTTTTAACAATTTCATCATTACGTCGATCTGAGTTTATTCCCCTGAGAACGTAATAAACATAGTTCAATATTGTGTTCTTTGAACCGGTGGTCTTTGAATAGTATTGACTATCGCATGTTCAATGATCAGATGTTTATTTAATTTGATGATAATTCACAGCAATTGGTACAACTGCTTTAATTTATTTGTGTGTATAATTTGAAATTGAATTTACGATTAGAATAAAATTGAAACAACTCGTTTGCATTTTTTTCCCCAATTATTCTATTGCTTTAATTAAATAATCCATTCAGTGTCTGTATTTGTCTAAAAATGTAGTTCATAATATTTTAAGCCTGACTGGCTAACAGATTGTGTAAATATATATGAAAAATAAACTCACAAATAACTCACTAGAATTATCTACAAAGTTACTAACCGGTAAATTACTTACATGAAGTAAACATATTTTACAGTTGTATATAAACTTACATAAAAATTGCTTTTATCAGAACAGTGCACCTCTGCTTCCAAAATGTCTCTATATAACTGCGAGAGTTTTAGAAAAAATGATATTTTAGTTAAAACCTTTAAACGATCAGTATTTTAAGAATTACGAATACAAAAAATATGCTAAAGTCCGGATCCTTTTTATAATTTTGATTTAGAATATTTAATACAAATACATATCAACGTGGAACTGAAAAGTATAACATAAAATTTAAAATGTCATACAGGCATAGAATTAGACATAACACATTATGCAAAGTGTTTTGCATGAATTTTTAACTTTCAGAATGATCAGATATTAAGAAAAAACAATCAGGAATAATTGTCAGAATTGCTTTAACTTCAGTGCTTTTTAAACCAGATTATTACTTCTTCTCTAGATTGAAGAGCATTCTGTCTCTACAATTTATAAACTTCGTTAACTCATGCAATCTTTGTGTGGCAATTTTAATAAATAATCCAATTATAGAATTCAGATTTTTTTCTGGCGTCTCTCTGCGTAATTATAAAGCTAAATAACGAATTTGTAAGAATTAAATCTATATTAAGTTGTGGAACATATTTAAGACAAATCAAGATTTATAAATTGTAATCTGTCTTTTTGCTATAGGAAATGAATGGATGTTACTTGCATGAGTCAGTGGAGATTCTATGGTGTTTCTATGTATGTTAAAGGGATATCATAAACAGGCAAATGACTGTGCCAAAAGTATAGAACCAGGTTAAGTCGCTAAAACAGTATTAAGAAAATATTTATTTTATATTATAACATTCAACTGAACGAACTTAACATTTGGCATACACGTTGTTGAAAACGAAAGTAGGATACTGAGGGAATCGCCAAGCTATTTATAGATGTGTTACATGTCGTACTTGCTGAAATTAAACATTTTCATTGGTAGCTTCTTGTCTTTCAACATTCTTAGGCGGTTAGGATATCTTTTTAATAGAATTATACAAATGTTGCACAATAACAAGCTCTAGTATCTTCTCATTAGTAAATGCATATTTTAACACTAATCTATTTTAGCTGCCCTGACCCACGTGGCCCTAATTAGGAAACACCCCAAATATTACAAGAAAATAAAGAAATATTTTGCCAAGTAATAGAACAGTGTGTCTGTCGCAGCATTCACAGTAATACAATTGTGATTCAAAATCAGGAAATATGAAGTTGAACTTTTGCCTGTATATCCCTTTAAAGTTTTGTATGTGTTGAAACAATATCACATTCTCCCTGTTTCACCTGACTAAAATGCTACTTTCCGCCAATAAACCTTCTTACAGGTTATGGAAGTAACGGGCACACCAAGTTATTTTTAAAGTTATCTCAAAAACAAACAGGCATATTTAAAGAAGTTATAGAAGCAAATAACTACATGTGAGTTTAATTTCATGTCACGCGCCTTTCACAAATTTCATGTGGTATAGGCATCGTGCTTTTAGCCTCCAAGTACTAAGAAAGTATGCTTAACGTGTCTGTAAATGGAACGAAAGATGTCTTCAAAGACAAACCAACAACATGTTATAGTTAGGACACACGCCTTTATAATTAGGAAACCATAGGATCATTAATTCAATAAATAATCTCTGAAGGATTCATTAGGATCCTCGAAGAATATTGGGTTTTCTGCGTGCGTGAGGCGAAGCACAGGCAAATCACGCAAACGTTTATGCAAAATAGTTATTGTCGTAAACACGCAAGGCTTTGTTAACGTTTTATTTTATATGACTAAATATTTTATTCTATATGACTATGATTTTATGATATTTATATGACTACATATTGCTCAACAGCATCATTTATTAAAATTGTATATTTTTGAAACGGTTCAGTCTAAACCAACTTCTGATGCTTTCAAGCTGCAAGAAGATGAGAAGTCAAAATTAATTAATTCCGTTGCTTAAAACTCTCCCCTGAAAAGTTGTCTGTTTCCAGTTCTTCTGCAAAGGCTATTGTCAATCTGTCTGTGTACCAATTAAGGATTGAATAATATTGACAGTATATATCTTATCAAGTGAATAATATAAGACAAGTTAACATTGACTTGTCAAAACTGTCGGATGTGTTTCTGTATGTTTGTTAATAAGAAGAGAAACTTTTGGCATTTCGTCGATCTGCCGAAATAGTACTTCAGCTTAGCATTATAACTTCTATTTCACTTATTTCATAATAATTTACAGCGTGTTGGCCAATTTGAATGAAACTTTGAAACTTTTTCATACTTTTGTCTAAAACCATCGGATTTCACTTCGGAAATCAAAATAAGTTTTGGCCTACCATTAATAAGGATTTGATGATCAACTATTTTTATTAAATCGCATAGATGTATTTTACATTTTTTTCCTGTTGTGGTAAACTAGGTGCATGACCAATAAATTAATCAATATTCTTTTTGAATTGTATGAGACTTAATCTGTGTGTTAAAGGCAAATACTCCTTAAGAGTTCGTACGTTTTTTTTTAGGATGTGACTTAATCTTTGAATTATAGAAATATGATATTTGAATTTATTTTCATTGTTTTTAAGATGTAAATTCCGCAGCATATGTCATATGTCTATTTATTTAACAGGCGCATAGAGGAAACAGAAATGTCTTTTGATTAAGTAAGTTGAATTCAATAAAAACTTTCGCAATTGAAATCTCACTCGTGGTACATCACAATTTATAAGATAATGTAGAAAACATATAAATGTCATTTCTTTGATCAATTTGCCGGTCTGTAGGAAACATCTCTCATTTAAATAATAATGCTTGATTCAACCATACTTGGCTACGTACCGTCGAGCAGATAATTGATGAACAATTGATTCTAGATGCATTAGACATTATTGTATTGTGAACTGTATTGTATTGTGAGCACTGTTCTTTGTGCGTATATCAGACATCAACTTTGTCAAACTGCGAGGCATACACTTTATATAAATTAGTTTTTGCACATTTTGCCAGGCAGTACCAAAATTATTGTATTGTGAACTATAAACATATTCCTTTTCGTACATTTATATTTGTTCGAAGTTTTGAAATCGGAAACTGTCGAACGATTTCGAAGATTCGGGATAATTGGTTGGTAACAAGTAATTATGAATTTATCTTCAGTACTAGTATTTGCGTATTATCAACAAATCCCACCATGAAAATCAAATTATTTTTTGCATGGTCGACTAATTATATATTGTTTATATTGTTTCTAAAAAGTTAAATACCAACAACACAAGCCAGAAGTCTTTCCATAAACAGAAGCAAAAAATTAAAGTGAGACTTCAATTTAGTAGAATTAAATGAAAACTTAAAAATTGAAATCTCACTTGTGTACATCACAACTTATAAGATAAGATGGAAAACATATAAATGTCATTTCTTTGATCAATTTGTCAGTCTGTAGGGAATATCTCTCATTTAAATAATAATGCTTGATTTAACCATACTTGGCAACGTACAGTCGAGCATTTAATTGGTGAACAATGGATTCTAGATGCATAAGACATTATTGTATTGTGAACAGTATTGTATTGGGAGCTCTGTTCTTTGGGCGTATATCTGACATCAATTTTGTATGCTATAAATACATTTGTACGTAGATTTGAAAACGAAAATTGTCGAACGATTTCGAAGATTTACATCCTAAGTTGATACAGTACTCGGAATGTGCAAGTTGTCACACGGTACGGACGGTACACGCACGATACACGAACACGGAGTACACGTTACACGAACATGATAGATAGCTTAATTCGCGGTAAAATACACAACACTTGGACTCGTGGTAAACCATTATAAATACTGAGCAAACTGCGCAAAAAATTAAAACTTTAATACATTTCCATTTTTAGTCTACTTTCATGAGCATGTTGTATCGCTAGCATAGTTTCAAGACTCGTATCGTATCTCAACGTTATGTAGATTCTAAGCCTAGCAATGGAGATCTAAGAATTTAATATCTTATGAGACGTCTCTATTATCTCATTACTATAACATACATAACATGGCTGTTTTCAGCTGTCGTAGTTGTTTATGTCAGTAGGAAACATATCCTAGACTGATTATCGTTTTGTTATATGTGGCTTCTTTGACTATGTTTAAGAAATATCAATTAGTTGTTTATCTATACGTTTGTGAAGTTTGGTTTAGAAATAACTTCTATGGTCATTCTGTCTCATATCTCTGATTCTAAATCACTGGCGGAAGTATGCGCTCAGTAATTAGCTAACAGCTAAATTGACCAGATCAAATTGCTGTAAAGTATACGTACAAAGTAATAATCAAAAACAACAACAAAGTATAAATACTCCTCAACGTGTGTTTCCTTTTTTTCTTTTCAGGCTAAGAAACCATTGCACCGCTATTTACTGGTTTGAATACACAATTAGCATGGATCTTGGTATTTTCCGGATTATGTTATGTGTAAAACACGTTTTTCCAATTAAGCTGTCAACATAATTTCAGTTTAATTAGTCTCCTAGTCAATAATGTGTTTTTCTTCCCGCCTAAAATACAAAGTTTTGTTTTTCACGCGAATGTGTAATTTAAACAGAACTGCATTTGTTACAGAAACTTGTTTATTTGTTCTCGCACGTGAAATTGGTTGTCATTTCAGGCACGCACGTGTCCTGAATTAATGTTCTTGGTTAATACAAGATTTTATGCATGTTTGTTTGCTAACGAAAATTTGCTATATTATCTTGAATGCATGTATAATGAAATTGCCACGTACAAAGCTCCAGTTTTGGGCTTGCTTATTTCACCAAATGAAAGTATTCCTTTTAAATACTCAATATTGTTTTGCAGTCTACGAAACAAGTGGGTGTCCGGTTGCCCGGGACAAACAATTTTTAGTTTAGGCAACAAAATTTATTTTGGGCATCCAAAATTCTGCAAACAAGATAAAGTACCAGCTGCTAAAGTGACCTGTTCGGGCAACCACTTTCATATCCTAATTTCATAGACTAATAATATTCTTTGCCATTTTAGTTTTCTTGAACTGTGATTTTGGTCCTTACAAACAAATATGGCTAGAGCTGGCATTGTTTCTCGTACAATATCATCTCAATATAAACCTCTCTGTTCATTCCATTTCGGCATAAGATTTTGTCGAACAATTCCAAGCACTCAGTTCCATAATCACCACATGTAAAATCTACTCAATGTATTAAATTAATTAGTAATTAATAATTGATGAATGTTGCAATGAATACTACTATAAATGTCATAATACAACATATACTTTACCTTCCAAATACTCTTGGACAAATGAATTTGAGAACAAAATATCATGCGTACCACAAGTAATCACTCTAATTAAAACTTATATGTGTAACATGGTTGGAATCATGTGTTGATTAATTAATAAAACTTATTTTGGAATATGCTAAAAATTGTGAGTAGAATGACTTTTTGCCGTAATATGACCTATACAATGTGTTGCTACCGCGTTACACCCATCCAAAAATCTGTCCGGGGATTTGTCGGTTATAGACATTTGCTTGAAACAAAATTAATTCCATCTGTTCAAGACCTTCCATAGCCGTAACTTGTGTGAAAATAACTGCTTTAACTTCTTCAAAATATTTTCTACTTGTTAAATCGCAAATTCTCCAAAATAAAACTCGAAGATAGTATTAGAAGAACTGCTTCCTCTTATAATGTCTCCCACTTCTTCAAAATACTCTTGTTAAGTCGTAAATTCTGAAAAAAATCTCCTAGAAATACATTACCAAACAAAACCCTATCACTCAGTACATGATGTTGATTTGTAACATACATTTAATCTGTTACAATATTTTCTCCCACAATCCACTGCGATCATTAATGTCTACAGAAACGATCGTTTGTTAAGATTGATTGATTCCAGGATAATTTACGATAGCTGACAAATAACGACTTTAAAAGGTCATAAAGCAACAGATTCACGATACAATAAGAGATAAGCGATGTTTGCAAGGAAAAACGATGTTTGTTCACTCGGCGGTATTTTGTAGGATTAGTTTTCTCTCTTTAATAACAGAATCAGGAAATTCTCTCAGAGCTTCATTAATTCACTCAAGGCTTAGTTTAGTCTCTATTTCTGTATGATCTGTATATACTGAGACTGTTAACGATTTACGATTTACGATTTTTAAAGTCCCACATGCCTAACTTGAAAAACAAAAATATTAAGACCAATTACCACAATCGAATTTGATTTTCCTCATAGCAGAACTATACTGTTATACAAAGTATGCTTTCAAGCGGCTAAGATAAAGATTTTTGTTAAAATTAACATCCATGAAGCATTAATGATTTTATATGGTACTGATGCCCTCACTAAACTGATCTATCTGTCGGACATAATGTATAAAACCAATTGTCAGTTGTTCTGCTCCAACTAAAGTTAAATTACTGGTCATCAGAAACTGCGACGTAAAAAATTAAGTTCTGCTATGAGGAAAATCAAATTCGATTGTGGTAATTGGTCTTAATATTTTTGTTTTTCAAGTTAGGCATGTGGGACTTTAAAAATCGTAAATAAATCCCATAAACTCCAATAACAAAAATGGTCTTGATAGCGGAACTCTAAGAACTTTATTCAAAAGAGATATTCCAGTGTCTTCCTTAATTCGATATAAAAAAACAATTGTTTGATTTTTGGCACATGTAACAAATATATTTAAGCATACCGATATAATTCGTGATTTTAAATAATATTCATTATGATATAAATGTCATGAAATGTCCAAATCAGACGTAACAATAATAGACAAACAATTCAGAAACTCGTTTTGGCAAACATGAGTGTAATCACACAAAGGGCGTCACACTCTTTGAAAATGCCAATAAAATATAATAAAAATTTGTATTGAATTGTTATTTACGGAATTTGAATAAAACAATGAATAACGTAACAATAGAAAGGACTTGATTATATTTTGAGGATTTGAAAACACATAGATGAACATGATAGAACATTACCTGAGCTAGCATCAGCAACCTCTACCTTCAAATGATTATTTCAAGATGTTAATTGGCATTTCATATTAACATTGCGTATCGAATCGCATTCATTGTGTCAACGGATATCTTGTGGACAGTTTCTTACATGAAATGTTGCATCTTCGAATATGATGAGTGGCTTCGCATAATGTATCTCCTTTTACAATGTCATTTGTTCGAAACAAGCCTTTTTTATTTATGGAATGAAGTTAAATTGAGTGAGCTAGCGTACAAAGTCCATCATATGTCACACAAATGGCACCTTCATACCAAATATATTCTCATTTTTGGTTGTTTAACGCCATAGCAACACATTGTACAGGTTAAATCACGGCGGTCAGTCAACCTTCTCACTGTTCCTGTGAAGGATAAATCTCTGGATTAAGCTGGTAACCAGTTACTAGGTGCATACTTCCGTCAATGACTGACTATTGTCCTACATGATTTAGAATCAGTGGTAGAAAGGAGAACGGCCATAAAATTATTTCAGGACCAATCTCCACGAACGTATGCCCCCGCCCGGCAATCGAACCTACGACCCCTCGATCAGTAGACTTGTACGCTAGCTGGGCGGGCCTTAAATATCTTCTCCAGTGAAGCATTTGTGTCTATATTGTAACATCTATACATGTTGTGTGCAAAGTTTCTTGTGGTTATATGTTCACAAATGTCACCAAATGTTATTAAAAAGCAGACAATGACATTCGTGACCTCTCCAGACAGAGAAATTAAATGTCACGAGAGGGTTATTAGCAATTTTTAATTGTTAGTGACATTTTGCAAGTCAAAGTCTAAGTTCAAGAATGAGTTTGAGTCTGAGCTTGAGATTTATTTTAGTGAATAAGGGCCCAAGTACTAAGAAAGCATGCTTAACGTGTCTGTAAATGGAAAGAAAGATGTCTTCGAGGACAAACCAAAAACTTGGTATATTAAGGACATAGGCCGTAATCATTAGGAACATCTAGGATCACTATTGATTAAATAAGCTCGGAATGATTCATTGGGATCCACGATGAGTATTAAGTTTTCTCTGTGCGTGAGGCGAAACACAGGCAAACCATGCAACAATTTATTCAAAATAGTTATTGTCGTTAACATGCAATGCTTTGTGAACATTTTATTCTATATATATATGACGAAATATTGCTCAACCTAAATGTATACCATGTGACGAGCATTTCAATGAAAAAGTTCTCCTAGACTGTCAGGATTTTATATACATCCGTGACAAACATTTTAAGGTTAACTCATTAAGAGAACTTTTTCAGTCAGCACCATCATATGCGATACTAAACTATCTGAAGGAAATAAACATTTATCATAAAATTTAGGATTTAAAATCATTATAATTCGGTTGCATTTAGAGTTTAATCAGTTGCTTTTGGCGCGATATAACATTTCTGTGTTGATGCGCCGTAAAACCAAAACAAACAAACAAACAAACAAATATTGATCAACAATATCATTTAATTGTATATTTTTCAAACAGTTCAGTCTAAACCAACTTCTGATGTTTTCAAGCTGTAAGAAGATGAGAAGTCAAAATTAACTAATTCCGTTGCTTAAAACTCTCCCCTGAAAAGTTGTCTGTTTCCAGTTCTTCTGTAAAGGCTATTGTCAATCTGTCTGTGTACCAATTAAGGATTAAATAATATTGACAGTGTATATCTTACACAGTGAATAATATAAGACAGGTTTACACTGACTTGTCAAACTGTCGGATGTGTTTCTGTATGTTTGTTAATAAGAAGGGAATCTTTAGGCATTTCGTCGATCTGCCGAAATAGTACTACAGCTTAGCATTATAACTTCTATTTCACTTATTTTATAATAATTTACAACGTGTTGACCAATTTGAATGAAACTTTAAATTGTAATGTTTTTTCATATTTTTGTCTAAAGCCATTGAATTCCGCTTCGAACATTACTTTTTGGCCCACCATTAATAAGGATTTGGTGATCAACTATTTGTATTAAATCTCAAAGATATATTTAACAAATTTTGTTCCTGTTGTGGTAATTTAGGTGCATAAATCAATGAATATTCTTTTCGAATTGTATGAGACTTAATCTGTAAGTTATAGGCAAATGCTCCTTAAGAGTTCGTCCTTCGTTTCTACGTATGTGACTTAATATTTGAGTTATAGAAATATGCTATCTAAATTTATTTTCATTGTTTTTAAGATGTTAATTCCACAGCATATGTCACATGTCTATTTATTAAACAGGAGCATGGAGGAAACAGAAATGTCTATTAAGTAATTTGAATTAGATAAAAACTTTTGCAATTGAAATCTCACTCGTGGTACATCACAACTAATAAGATAATGTAGAAAACATATAAATGTAATTTCTTTGATCAATTTGTCGGTCTGTAGAAAATATCTATCATTTAAATAATAATGCTTGATTTAACCATACTTAGCCTCGTACAGTCGAGCCGATATTTGGTTAACAATGAATTCTAGATGCATTAGTCATTATTGTATTGTGAACTGTACTGTATTGTGAGCACTGTTCTTTGAGCGTATATCAGACATCAATTTTGTGTGCTATAAATACATTTGTACGTAGATTTGAAAACGAAAATTGTCGAACGATTTCGAAGATTTAGATCATAAGTTGATACAGTACTCGGAATGTGCAAGTTGTCACACGGTACGGACGGTACACGCACGATACACGAATACGGAGTACTCGTTACACGAACATGATAGATAGCTTGATTTGCAGTAAAATACACGACACTTGGACTCGTAGTAAACCGCATTACATACTGAGCAAACTGCGCAAAAAATTAAAACTTTAATACATTTCCATTGATAGTCTAATTACATGAGCATGTTGTATCGCTAGCATAGTTTCAAGACTCGTATCGTATCTCAACGTTATGTAGAGTCTAGCAATGGAGATCTAAGAATTTAATATCTTATGAGACTAGACATCTCTATTATCTTATTACTATAACATATATAACATGACTGTTTTCAGCTGTCGTAGTTGTTTATGTCAGTGGGAAACATATCCTAGACTGATTATCTTTTTGTTATATGTGACTTCTTTGACTATGTTTAAGAAATTATTATTATTTAGTTGTTAATCTATACGTTAGTGAAGTTTGGTTTAGAAATAATTTCTATGGCCATTCTGTCTCATATCTCGGATTCTAAATCACTGGCGGAAGTATGCGCTTAGTAATTAGCCAACAGCTAAATTGACCAGATCAAATTGCTGTAAAGTATAATTACAAATAAATAAATAAAAACAACAATAAAGTATAATTACTCCTCCACGTGTGTTTCTTTTTTTTTCTTTTCGGGCTAAGAAACCATTGCACCGTTATTTACTGGTTTGAATACACAATTAGCATGGATCTTGGTATTTTTCCGGATTATGTTATGTGTAAAACACGATTTTCCAATTAAGCTGTCAGTTTAATTAGTCTCCTAGTCAATAACGTGTTTTTCTTCCCGCCTAAAATACAAAGTTTTTTTTTCCACGCGAATGTGTAATTTAAACAGAGCTCCATTTGTTACAGAAACTTGTTTATTTGTTCTCGCACGTAAATTGGTTGTCATTGCAGGCACGCACGTGTTCTGAATTAATGCGCTTGGTTAATACAATATTTTATGCATGTTTGTTTGCTAACTTCAAATATTTGCTTTATTATCTTAAATGCATGTATAATGAAATTGCCACATACAAAGCTCCAGTTTTTGGTTTGCTTATTTCATCAAATAAAAGTACTCCTTTTAAAATACTCAGTAATTCTTTGTACAGTCTACGAAACTAGTGGGTGTCCGGTTGTCCGGGACAAACAATTTCTAGTTTGGGCAACAAAAAATTCTTTTGGGCAACCAAAATTCTGCAAAAAAGATATAGTACCAGCTGCTAAAGTGACCTGTTCGGGCAACCACTTTCATATCCTAATTTCGTAGACTTTTAATAAACTTGCCATTTTTGTTTTCTTGAACTGTGATTTTGGTCCTTACAAACAAATATGGCTAGAGCTGACATTGTTCTTGTACAATATCATCTCATTATAAACCTCTCTGTTCATTCCCTTTCCGCATAAGATTTTGTCGAAAAATTCCAAGCACTCAGTTCCATAATCACTAACATGTAAAATCTACTCATTGTGTCAAATTAATTAGTAATGAATAATTGATGAATGTTGCAATGAATACTACTATAAATGTCATAATACAACATATACTTTACCTTCCAAATGTTCTTGAACAAATGAATTTGAGAACAAAATATCATGCGTACCACAAGTAATCACTATAATTGAACTTATTTGTGTAACATGGTTTGAACCATGTGTTGATAAATTACAAAAACTTATTTTGAAATATGCTAAAAATTGTGAGTAGGTTGACTATCTGCCGTAATATGACTTATACAATGTGTTGCATTACACCCATCCAAAAATCTGTCCGGGGATTTGTTGGTTATACACATTCGCTTGAAACAAATGTCATCTGCCCAAGACTTTCCATGATGGTGGCTTGAGTAAAAAAACCACTCCCTCTAATTCTACATCCCAATTTTTCCAAACACTTTGTAAAGTCGCAAATCCTGCCAAATTAAAACTCGTACCTTGTTTTAAAAGAACTACTTCCTCTAATTCTATATCCCGCTTCTTCAAAATACTCTCGTTAAGTCGTAAATTATGCCCAAAAAAACTCCAAGAAATACATTACCAAACAAAACCTTATCACTCAGTACATGATGTTGATTTGTAACATACATTTAATCTGTTACAATTTTTTCTCCCACAATCCACTGCGATCATTAATGTCTACAGAAACGATCGTTTGTCAAGATTGATTGATTCCAGGATAATTTACGATAGCTGACAAATAACGACTTTAAAAGGTCATAAAGCAACAGATTCACGATACATTAAGAGATAAGCGATGTTTGCAAGGAAAAACGATGTTTGTTCACTCGGCGGTATTTTGTAGGATTAGTTTTCTCTCTTTAATAACAGAATCAGGAAATTCTCTCAGAGCTTCATTAATCCACTTCAGGCTTAGTTCAGTCTCTATTCCTGTATGATCTGTATATACTGAGATTTGTTTAATTTGTTATTTTTTACGTCGCAGTTTCTGATGATCTGTCATTTAACTTTAGTTGGAGCAGAACAACTGACATTTGGTTTTATACATTATGTCCGACAGATAGATAAGTTTGGTGAGGGCATCAGTACCATATAAAATCATAAATGCTTCATGGATGTTAATTTTAACCAAAATAAAATCAAATTATAGTACAAATTTGTTATATTATTCAAATCTTTATCTTAGCCGCTTGAAAGCATACATTGTATAACAGTATAGTTCTGCTATGAAGAAAATCAAATTCGATTGTGGTAATTGGTCTAAATATTTTTGCTTTTCAAGTTAGGCATGTGGGACTTCAAAAATCGTAAATAAATCCCATAAACTCCAATAACAAAAATGGTCTTGATTGCGGAACTCTAAAGAACTTTATTCAAAAGAGACATTCCAGTGTCTTCCTTAATTCGATATAAAAACACAATTGTTTGATTTTTGGCACATGTAACAAATATATTTAAGCATACCGATAAAATTCGTGATCTTAAATAATATTCATTATGATATTAATGTCATAAAATGTCCAGATCAGACATAACAATAATAGACAAACAATTCAGAAACCTCGTTTTGGCAAACCTGAGTGTAATCACACAAAGGGCGTCACACTCTTTGCAAATGCCAGTAAAATATAATAAAAAATTGGTCTGGAATTGATATTTACGGAATTTGAATAAAACAATGAATAACTTAACAATAGTAAGGACTTGATCAGATTTTGAGGATTTGAAACCACATAGATGAACATGATAGAACATTACCTGAGTTAGCATCAGCAACCTCTTTCTTCAAATGATTATTTCAAGATGTGAATTGGCATTTCATATAAACATTGAGTATAGAATCGCATTCATTGTGTCAATAGATATCTTGTGGACAGTTTCTTACATGAAATGCTGCATCTTCGAATATGATGAGTGGCTTCGCATAATGTATCTCCTTATACAATGTCATTTGTTCGAAAAAGGCCTTTTTTATTTACGGAATGAAGTTAAAATTGAGTGAGCTACCGTACAAAGTCCATCCTTTGTCACACAAATGGCATCTTCATACCAAATATTTTCTCATTTTTTGTTGTTTAACGCCGTAGCAACACATTGTACAGGTTAAATCACGGCGGAAGTCAACCTTCTCACTGTTCTTGTAAAGGGTAAATCTCTGGGTTAAGCTGTTAACCAGTCACTAGGTGCATACTTCCGTCATTGACTGACTATTGCCCTACACGATTTAGAATCGGTGGTAGAAAGGAGAACGGCCATAAAAATTATTTCATGACCAAGCTCCACGAAAGTATGCCCTCGCCCGGAAATCGAACCTACGACCCCTCGATCAGTAGACTTGTGCGCTTGCTGGGCGGGCCTTATATATCTTCTCCAGTGAAGCTTTTGTGTCTATATTGTAACATCTATACATGTTGTGTGCAAAGTTTCTTGTGGTTTTATTGTCACAAATGTTATTAAAAAGCAGACAATGACATTCGTGACTTCTCCAGACAGAGAAATTAAATGTCACGAGAATGTTATTAGCACTTTTTAATTGTTAGTGACATTTTGCAAGTCAAAGTTTAAGTTCAAGAATGAGTTTGAGTCTGGGCTTGAGATTTATTTTAGTGAATAAGGGCTCAAGTACTAAGAAAGCATGCTTAACCTGTCTGTAAATGGAAAGAAAGATGTCTTCGAGGACAAACCAAAAACTTGGTATATTAAGGACATAGGCCGTAATCATTAGGAACAACTAGGATCACTATTGATTAAATAAGCTCGGAAGAATTCACTGGGGTCCACCAAGGATATTGGGTTTTTTGCATGCGTGAGGCGAAACACAGGCAAAGCACGCAAAGGTTTATGCAAAAAAGTTATTGTCGTTAACATGCAAGACTTTGTAAACGTTTTATTCTATATGACTAAATATTTTATTCTATATGACTATGATTTTATTATATTTATATGACTACATATTGCTCAACAGCATCATTTATTAAAATTGTATATTTTTAAAACGGTTCAGTCTAAACCAACTTCTGATGTTTTCACGGTGTGAGAAGAGGAGAAGTCAAAATTAATAAATTCCGTTGTTTAACACTCTCTCCTGACAAGCAAGTAGTCTGTTTCCAGTTCTTCTGCAAAGGCTATTGTCAATATGTCTGTGTACCAATTAAGGATTGAATTATATTGACAGTGTATATCTTATACAGTGAATAATATAAGACAGGTTTACATTGGCTTGTCAAAATTGTCGGATGTGTTTCTGTATATTTGTTCATAAGAAGAGAAACATTTGGCATTACGTCGATCTGCCGAAATAGTACTACAGCTTAGCATTACAGCTTCTATTTCATTTATTTCATAATAATTTACAGCGTGTTGGCCATTTTAAATGAAACTTTGAATTGTAAAATGTTCATACTTTTGTCTAAACCCATCGAATTTCACTTCGGAAATCAAAATAAGTTTTGGCCCACCATTAATAAGGTTTTGATGATCAACTAATTGTATTAAAGCACAAAGATGTACATGTATTTTACAAATTTTGTTCCTGGTGTGGTAATTTAGGTGCACGGCCAAAAAATCAATGAATATTCTTTTCCAATTGTACGAGACTTAATATGTGAGTTAAAGGCATATAATCCTTAAGAGTTCGTACCTCTCTTTTTAGATGTGACTTAATCTTTGAGTTATAGACATATGCTTTCTGAATTTATTTCATTGTTTTTCAAATGTATATTCCACAGCATACGAGGCTTGTCCGGAAAGTTCGTAGACAACCGCTATATCTTTGTTAAATTTATTTTTTTTAAACTATTTTTTTGTTTGTGCATGTTGGGTCCCCAGATTACTTTTTAGTGATAATAAAAAGGTGCGTGTTAGAGCAGTAAAATCATTTCTTTGCATTTTAGGAAGTAAATTCACGACGTAATGTCATGGCGTGCTCCGCACACCTCTAATCCCCTTTACATAAACCCGTGCCGTATCATTGTTTAAGAATGGAAAATTTTGTAATTTTGTATCATTGATCATAGAACATTGGTGAGTTATTGAAGAAAGTTTCATTTAATTCTAATGCGAAATACTCGTATTAAAGCAGGTGTCTACGAACTTTCCGGACAACCCTCGTATGTCATATGTCTTTTTATTCAACAGGAGCATAGAGGAAACAAAAATGTTCTGCATAAACTCACAATAATGTATTTTTACCAATTTGCTTTTTTGTGAACATGTGGACGCCTGACCAGGAAATGATTATTTTTTAAAATGTGAATGGCTTAATATGTGAATTGTGTTCCTTATATATGTGTGACTAAATCTTTGAGTTTTCGACATGTAATCTTAATATGGTTTTGCCTTGTTTTAAGATGAAATACCCACAGCACATGTAATATGTCTATCCAAACAACAGGAGCGTACAAGAAACAAATATGTATTTTGATTGAGTTGAATTAAATGAAAACTTAAACAATTGAAATCTTACTCGTGGTACATCACAATTTATAAGATAAGGTAGGAAGCATATAAATGTCAATTTGTCAGTCTGTAGGATATATCTCTCATTTAAATAATAATGCTTGATTTAACCACACTTAGCCACGTACAGTAGAGCAGATAATTGGTGAACAATGGATTCTAGATGGATTCGACATTATGGTATTGTGAACTGTATTGTATTGGGAGCTCTGTCCTTTGAGCGCATATGCTTGATTTAGCCATACTTAGATACTTAGCCATCAACTGTCGAACAGATAATTGGTAAACAATGGATTCTAGATACATTAGACATTATTGTATTGTGAACTGTATTGTATTGGAAGCTTTGTTCTTTGAGCTTATATCAAACTGAGAGGAATATACTTTATATAAATTAGTTCGTTTACATTTTGTTTGTAGTATGTATCACAGTGGCAACAAATCTCAACATGAACACTCGCCTAATTACTCATGGTGACTTAATGTTTAAAGGGTGGCTGGCAAACTCCCCGCAGCGGTTATTTCCCTTAATTATATCAATAATCACTGTCACTACTATTAAATTCGTCCCTCAGAGAGCTGAATATTATTTTCATCTTTTCTTTAACATTTCAATATTTTCTCTATATTTAGTCTTCTTATAGTAAATTATGATGTTCAAAATACATAACAATAAAAAATAGTTTTAATTAATAATTTGTAAAAATAATGGCGTTTCCGTGGTGTTTTCATGGCAGTCGCCATTTTTTGTCACATGGTATTACCAGCGTCACGTAATTTACATGTTGGCAGTGGTTAAGTAACAAAGCGTGACGTAAGCACTGTGAGGAGTTTGGGTGGCTTAAGGTACTGAATGGGGTTAGGTTATCAAAAGGCAAAGCAATGAAATGTGCGATATATTACGTCAATTCATTTTTCATTCAGTTCGCTTGCAACTATCTTATTTGTTACAGAGGCGTAATAATGCTGGTTGAAAATATTTCATGGTTTATCACCGCAGATGTATGCAAGTATCACCCTTGTATCGAACACACGACACCTGCACTCGTGGTAAACTGTTATACTTACTGAGCAAACTGTGTAAAACATTGAAACTTTAATACATTTCAATTGATATTCTACTTACAAGATCGTGTTGTATCGCTAGCATAGTTTCAAGACTCGTATCGTATCTCAACTTTATATAGATTTTTAGACTAACAAAGGAGATCTAAGAATTGAATATTATCTTTATATAATCTTAGACTAGACACCCCTATTATATTATTACTATAACATATATAACATGACTGTTTTCAGCTGTCGTAGTTGTTTATGTCAGTAGGAACATGTCCTAGACTGATCATCGTTTTTAATATGTGGCTTCTTTGACTAGGTTTAAGAAATATCAATTAGTTGTTTATCTATACGTTTGTGAAGTTTGGTTTAGAAATAATTTCTATGGCCATTCTGTCTCATATCTCTAATTCTAAATCACTGGCGGAAGTATGCGCTTAGTAATTAGCCAACTGCTAAATTGACCAGATCAAATTGCTGTAAAGTGTAAGTACAAAGTAATAAACAAAAACAACAACAAAGTATAAATACTCCTCCACGAGTGTTTTTTTTAATTGTAGGCTAAGAAACCATTGCACTATTATTTTGCTGGTTTGAATACACAGTTGGCTTGAATCTTATAATTTGTTCTGGGTTATATAATGTGTAAAACACGTTTTTCCAATTAAGCTGTCAACATAATTTCAGTTTAATTAGTCTCCTAGTCAATAATGTGTTTTTCTTCCCGCCTTAAATACAAAGTTTTGTTTTTCACGCGAATGTGTAATTTAAACAGAACTCCAATTGTTACAGAAACTTGTTTATTTGTTCTCGCACGTGAAATTGATTGTCATTTCAGGCACGCACGTGTTCTGAATTAATGTACTTGGTTAATACAAGATTTTATGCACGTTTGTTTGCTAACTTCAAATATTTGCTGTATTATCTTAAATGCATGTATAATGAAATTGCCACATACAAAGCTCCAGTTTTTGGTTTGCTTATCTCATCAAATGAAAGTACTCAGTATTTCTTTATACAGACTACGAAACTAGTGGGTGACAGGTTGCCCGGGACAAACAATTTCTAGTTTGGGCAACAAAAAATTCTTTTAGGCAACCAAAATCTACAAACAAGATATAGTGCCAGCTGCTAAAGTGACCTGTTAGGGCAACCACTTTTATATCCTAATTTTGTTGACTGTTAATATACTTGCCATTTTTGTATTGAACTGTGATTTTGATTCTTACAAACAAATATGACTAGAGATGGCATTGTTTCTCGTACAATATCATCTCATTGAAAATCTCTTTTCATTCCCTTTCGTCATAAGGTTTTGTAGAACAATTCCAAGCACTCAGTTCCATAATAACTACATATGAAATCTACTCAATGTATCAAATCAATTAGTAATGAATAATTGATGAATGTTGCAATGAAAACTACTATAAATGTCATAATACAACATATACTTTAGTACCAACATCATTTGCCCAAAAAACATTTGGAAGGTAAAGTAAATTTACCTTCCAAATGTTTTTTGGGGCAAATGATGTTGGTTTGTTAGTTTGTTTGGTTTTACGCCGTCGCAACACATTGTATATGACATGTAACGGCAGTCAGTCAACTAAATCTCTTGATTTAGCTGTTAACTAACTCCTTAGCGCATACTTTCGTCAGTGACTGACAACTGCCCTACATAATTAAAAATCATTGGTAGGAGTTGGACAAATGAATTGTGATACACAAGTAATCACTATAATTAAAACTTTTTTGTGTAACATGGTTTGAACCATATGTTCATTAATTAATAAAAGCTTATTTTGGAATATGCTAAAATTGTGAGTAGGTTGACTGTCTGCCGTGATATGACTTATGCAATGCGTTGCTACGGCGTTACACCCATCCATAAATCTGTCCGGGGATTTGCTGGTTATAGAATTTGCTTGAAACAAAGGCAATCTGTCCAAGACTTTCCATGGTGGTGGCTTGAGCAACAACAACTGCTTCCGCTAATTCTACATTCCAAGTTTTCAAAACACTTTTTGTAAAGTCGCAAATCCTTCTAAAAGAAAACTCATAGCTCTGTTTTTAAAGCACTTTTCTAATTCTATATCCCGCTTCTTCAAAATATTTATGGAAGGGTAGGTAAGTACTGGTTATAGACAATGGTCCAGGAAGGCTAGGTTAGGTGCGCTGGACGCCGTGAAATGACCTGAATTGTGTTGATACGGCGTTAAATCCAATAAATAAATAAAATAAATCTTCAAAATATTCTCGTTAAGTCGTAAATTTTGCCCCCGAAAAACTCCAAGAAATACATTACCAAACAAAACCCTATCACTCAGTACATGATGTTGATTTGTAAGATACATTTAATCTGTTTCAATTTTTTCTCCCACAATCCACTACGATCATTAATGTCTACAGAAACGATCGTTTGTCAAGATTGATTGATTCCAGGATAATTTACGATAGCTGACAAATAACGACTTTAAAAGGTCATAAAGCAACAGATTCACGATACATTAAGAGATAAGCGATGTTTGCAAGGAAAAACGATGTTTGTTCACTCGGCGGTATTTTGTTGGATTAGTTTTCTCTCTTTAATAACAGAATCAGGAAATTCTCTTAGTGCTTCATTAATCCACTTCAGGCTTAGTTTAGTCTCTATTTCTGTATGATCTGTATATACTGAGATTGTTAAATGTGTTATTTTTTTACGTCGCAGTTTCTGATGATCTGTCATTTAACTTTAGTTGGAGCAGAACAACTGACAATTGGTTTTATACATTATGTCCGACAGATAGATAAGTTTTGTGAGGGCATCAGTACCATATAAAATCATTAATGCTTCATGGATGTTAATTTTAACCAAAATAAAATCAAATTATAATACAAATTTGTTATATTATTCAAATCTTTATCTTAGCCGCTTGAAAGCATACATTGTATAACAGTATAGTTCTGCTATGAGGAAAATCTAATTCGATTGTGGTAATTGGTCTAAATATTTTTGTTTTTAAAGTTAGGCATGTGGGACTTTAAAAATCGTAAATAAATCCCATAAACTCCAATAACAAAAATGGTCTTGATAGCGGAACTCTAAGAACTTTATTCAAAAGAGACATTCCAGTGTCTTTCTTAATTCGATATAAAAACACAATTGTTTGATTTTTGGCACATGTAACAAATATATTTAAGCATACCGATATAATTCGTGATCTTAAATAATATTCATTATGATATTAATGTCATAAAATGTCCAGATCAGACATAACAATAATAGACAAACAATTCAGAAACCTCGTTTTGGCAAACATGCGTGTAATCACACAAAGGGCGTCACACTCTTTGCAAATGCCAATAAAATATAATAAAAATTGGTCTGGAATTGATATTTACGGAATTTGAATAAAACAATGAATAACTTAACAATAGTAAGGACTTGATCAGATTTTGAGGATTTGAAACTACATAGATGAACATGATAGAACATTACCTGAGTTAGCATCAGCAACCTCTTTCTTCAAATGATTATTTCAAGATGAGAATTGGCATTTCATATTAACATTGAGTATAGAATAGCATTCATTGTGTCAATAGATATCTTGTGGACAGTTTCTTACATGAAATGCTGCATCTTCGAATATGATGAGTGGCTTCGCATAATGTATCCCTTATACAGATCTCGGATCGTGCAAGTTTCCGAAATTTGCGTGTATCGTGCGTGTATCGTGCGTGTATCATTCATACCGTGTGCGTGTATAATTCACCGTGTATTTCAATCGTGTAACGTGTAGACCGCTCATCGTGTAAATACACGGTAAAAATCGGTCCGAGATATTGTGATTTTGCGTTTTATTACCGTGTATCGTGTGCCCGAGATATCGACAAATCCATTCGTATAAATGTATTAAATACTTATGCATTGTCGACTAATCATCATCCGTAAACAAAAAGAAAAACCGCGATTCATTAAGTTGAGTTTAGAATAAATGTTGACTTTGTTTAAACCGGAAATTCCTGTTTAAATGCCGTACGTCGATAAACTGCGGCTCATTCCGGACCAATCTGCGGTCAATTAAATTGCGGCCCAACCGAAATGTTGTTACTAAATTAAAATAATCGTTATAATATTATTATATTTAAAATGTAAACACATGCTTTCATTTATCTTAATCATCAAACATTTTCTTTGTTTGTCAGTGGCTAAAGCGTTTAGTAAACAAACTGTTATAATTGCCATCTCACTTGGTCAAGAACTCGTTTATCACGACTCTATATGATTAAAAAAGTCATCATTGTTTTAATTCTTAAAGTAAATTAAGTTATTTAGTTTTTACAGTTTATTCGTATTATTCCCTCATATTTGCGTATTTATATGTAAAATTTTTATTTAAATATCGATTTTGTAGTCGGCATAAAATAGTAAGTTATTAACACGAGGTGTGTGTACTGTCTTAATACCGCGTCTTCACGCAAGCACTGCATGTAAACGTTTATATCTAGTATACATACTATTAAAAAGGCGACCATTATACAATATAACATGCTTATATTTTTTTAATCACGCGTAGACTGTGTTTTGAAAAAAAATTACTAATTCAAAGTATTTTTCACCATGAATGGCTTGAAAATAAAAACAGAGAATAAACTTGAAACGTGTATTTCTTTTTCTATCGTGTGGGTTTCGCCGGCTATCGTGTGTGTGGTTTTAAATCTGAATAAAGCCAACTTACAAAGAATGACATAAACAATTTTTGACAGTAATGTTATTCTTTATTCTGCAGTTTGTATTTTTGTTATACATCAAGTACTTACATAATTTGTTTGATAAAAAATATCAATCGTGTTCTTCTTTGTCTATCGTGTAATGACTGCTCGCCGATCGTGTACCTTTATTTCTACTAAAAATGTCAATATTCAATAAAATAATCTATACTATATGACTTGCTTATATTTTTACAATCAAGCTAAGGCTGTGTTTAACTTTTGAAACATATACACATACAATTATGACATCTTTTCTCAATTAATGATTTGAAGAAAACAAAGGAAAAAAACTTTAAACGTGTATTTTTATCAATCGTGTGAGTTGATCGGCTTTTCGTGGTTTTTAATTCGATTAAAACAAACTTACTAAGAATGACATTAAATTATTTTGACAGTAATAATATTCTTTATTATACAGTTAGTATTTTTGTTGTACACCGTGTACTAATTCAATTTTTATACAAAATATTATCAATCGTGTTCTTTTTTGTCTATCGTGTATTGACTGCCCGCCTATCGTGTACCTTAATTTCTACTTAAAATGTCGATATTCAATAAATTTATTGATACAATATTATATTTTACAATCAAGCTTAACTGTGTAATGAACCAATGTAACATATTTAAATTTTTATTTCTTTGTCTATCGTGTGATTTCGAAGTTGACAATCGTGTGCATGAATTTAAATTCGATTTAAGCCAACTTGTAACATTTTGTTTTTAAGAATTTGAGCAGGTAAACTCGATTTTCAATAAATTTAACAAAACTTATATTGTTTAGTTACATATTTACGACGAAACAGAAGAATATTTTTTGTTTTTAAGCTACATTTGAGACGCATTAATCGTTTAACGTGTCGTCGTTGAAACGTTTTTCTCTGGGCGAAAAAAGCCGAGGATTTCGAACAATCGTGTTAAACGTGTATCGAGACTCGGAATCGTGTATTTTACCGCAAATCAAGCTATCTATCGTGTTCGTGTATCGTGTAACGTGCAGTCCGTGTTCGTATAACGTGCGTGTACCGTCCGTACCGTGTGACAACTTGCACGTTCCGATATCTGTACAATGTCATTTGTTCGAAACAGGCCTTTTTTATTTACGGAATGAAGTTAAAATTGAGTAAGCTACCGTACAAAGTCCATCCTATGTCACACAAATGGCACCTTCATACCAAATATATTCTCATTTTTGGTTGTTTAACGCCGTAGCAACACATTGTACAGATTAAATCACGGCGGTCAGTCAACCTTCTCACTGTTCCTGTGAAGGGTAATCTCTGGATTAAGCTGTTAACCAGATACTAGGTGCATACTTCCGTCAATGACTGACTATTGTCCTACATGATTTAGAATCAGTGGTAGAAAGGAGAACGGCCATAAAATTATTTCAGGACCAAGCTTCACGAAAGTATGCCCCCGCCCGGCAATCGAACCTACGACCCCTCGATCAGTAGACTTGTGCGCTACCGACGGAGCTAGCTGGGCGGGCCTTATATATCTTCTCCAGTGAAGCTTTTGTGTCTATATTGTAACATCTATACATGTTGTGTGCAAAGTTTCTTGTGGTTATATGTTCACAAATGTCACTAAATGTTATTATAAAGCACACAATGAGATTCGTGACCTCTCCAGACAGAGAGATTAAATGTCACGAGAAGGTTATTAGCAATTTTTAATTGTTAGTGACATTTTGCAAGTCAAAGTCTTAGTTCAAGAATGAATTTGAGCCTGAGCTTGAGATTTATTTTAGTGAATATTGGCCCCAAGTACTAAGAAAGCATGCTTGACGTGTCTGTAAATGGAAAGAAAGATGTCTTCGAGGACATACCAAAAACTTGGTATTTAAGGACATAGGCCGTAATCATTAGGAACATCTAGGATCACTATTGATTAAATAAGCTCGGAAGGATTCACTGGGGTCCACCAAGGTTATTGGGTTTTCTGCATGCGTGAGGCGAAGCACAGGCAAAGCACGCAAAAGTTTATGCAAAAAAGTTATTGTCGTAAACACGCATGGCTTTGTTAACGTTTTATTTTATATGAATAAACATTTCATTATATGTATATATATGACTACATATTGCTCAACAGCATCATTTATTAAAATTGTATATTTTTCAAACGGTTCAGTCAATTTCTGATGTTTTCACGGTGTGAGAAGAGGAGAAGTCAAAATTAATTAATTGCGTTGCTTAACACTCTCTCCTGACAAGTTGTCTGTTTCCAGTTCTTCTACAAAGGCTATTGTCAATCTGTCTGTGTACCAATTAAGGATTGAATAATATTGACAGTGTATATCTTATAAAGTGAATAATATAAGACAGGTTTACATTGACTTGTCAAAATTGTCGGATGTGTTTCTGTATGTTTGTTAATAAGAAGGGAATCTTTTGGCATTTCGTCGATCTGCCTAAATCGTACTACAGCTTAGCATTACAGCTTCTATTTCACTTATTTCATAATAATTTACAGCGTGTTGGCCAATTTGAATGAAACTTTGAAACTTTTTTATACTTTTGTCTAAAACCATCGGATTTCACTTCGGAAATCAAAATAAGTTTTGGCCTACCATTAATAAGGATTTGATGATCAACTATTTTTATTAAATCACATAGATGTATTTTACAAATTTTTTTCCTGTTGTGGTAAACTAGGTGTATGACCTTTAATCAATCAATATTCTTTTTGAATTGTATGAGACTTAATCTGTGTGTTAAAGGCAAATACTCCTTAAGAGTTTGTACGTTTTTTAGGATGTGACTTGATCTTTGAATTATAGAAATATGCCATTTAAATTTATTTTCATTGTTTTTAAGATGTAAATTCCACAGCATATGTCATATGTCTATTTATTTAACAGGAGCATAGAGGAAACAGAAATGTTTATTATTAAGTAAGTTGAATTCAATAAAAACTTTCGCAATTGAAATCTCACTCGTGGTACATCACAACTTATAAGATAATGTAGAAAACTTATAAATGTCATTTCTTTGATCAATTTGTCGGTCTGTAGGAAGCATCTCTCATTTAAATGATAATGCTTGATTTAACCATACTTAGCAACGTACAGTCGAGCAGATAATTGGTGAACAATGGATTCTAGATGCGTTATACATTATTGTATTGTGAACTGTATTGTATTGGAAGCACTGTTCATTGAGCGTATATTTAGCAACGTACTGTCGAGCAGAATTGGTGAACAATGGATTTTAGATGCTTTAGACATTATTGTATAGTGAACTGTATTGTATTAGGAGCACTATTCTTTGAGCGTATATGCTTGATTTAAACATACTTAGCAACGTACTGTCGAGCAGAATTGGTGATCAATGGATTCTAGATGCTTTAGATATTATTGTCTAGTGAACTGTATTATAGTTAGAGCACTGTTCTTTAAGCGTATATGCTTGATTTAACCATACTTAGCAACGTACTGTCGAGCAGAATGGGTGAACAATGGATTCTAGATGCTTAAGACATTATTGTATAGTGAACTGTATTCTATTGGAAGCACTGTTCTTTGAGCTTATATCAAACTGAGAGGAATATACTTTATATAAATTAGTTCGTTTACATTTTGTTTGTAGTATGTATCACAGTGGCAACAAATCTCAACATGAACACTCGCCTAATTACTCATGGTGACTTAATGTTTAAAGGGTGGCTGACAAACTCCCCGCAGCGGTTATTTCCCTTAATTATATCAATAACCACTGTCACTACAAGTAAATTCGTCCGTCAGAGAGCCGAATATTATTTTCACCTTTTCTTGAACATTTCATATTTTCTCTATATTTAGTCTTCTTGTAGTAAATTATGATGTTCAAAGTACATAACAATATAAAAAAGTTTTAATTAATAATTTGTAAAAAAATGGTGTTTCCACGGTGTTTTCATGTCGGTCGCCATTTTTTGTCATATGGTATTACCAGCGTCACGGGTTTTACATGTTGGTTGTGGTTAAGTAACAAGGCGTGACGTAAGCACTGTGAGGGGTTTGGGTGGCTGAAGGTACTGAATGGTGTTAAGTTATCTTATTTGATACATAGGCGTGATAATATTGGTTAAAAGAAATTCATGATTTAACACCGCAGATGTTTGCAAGTATCACCCTTGTATCGAACACACGACACCTGCACTCGTGGTAAACTGTTATACTTACTGAGCAAACTGTGTAAAACATTAAAATTTTAATACATTTCAATTGATGTTCTACTTACAAGATCGTGTTGTATCGCTAGCATAGTTTCAAGACTCGTATCTTATCTCAGCTTAATGTAGATTCGAAGTCTAACAAAGGAGATCTAAGAATTGAATATTTTCTTAGACTAGACACCTCTATTATCTTATTACTATAACATATATAACATGACTGTTTTCAGCTGTCGTAGTTGTTTATGTCAGTAGGAAACATGTCATAGACTGATCATCGTTTTGTAATATGTGGCTTCTTTGACTAGGTTTAAGAAATATCAATTAGTTGTTTATCTATACGTTTGTGAAGTTTGGTTTAGATTTTTTTCTTTTGCCATTCTGTCTAATACTACTGATTGTAAATCATGTAGGACAGTTGTCGATCACTGGCGGAAGTATGCATCTAGTAATAAGGTAACAGCTAAATTAGCCAGATCAAATTGCTGTAAAGTATAAGAACAAATAAATAAAAATAAAAAAACAAAGTATAAATACTCCTCCACGAGTGTTTTTTTAATTGTAGGCTAAGAAACCATTGCACCATTATTTACTGGTTTGAATACACACTTAGCATGAATCTTGGTATTTTTCCGGATTATGTTTTGTGTAAAACACGTTTTTCCAATTAAGCTGTCAACATAATTTCAGTTTAATTAGTCTCCTAGTCAATAACGTGTTTTTCTTCCCGACTAAAATACAAAGTTCTGTTTTTCACGCGAATGTGTAATTTAAATAGAACTCCATTTGTAACAGAAACTTGTTTATTTGTTCTCGCACGTGAAATTGGTTGTCATTGCAGGCACGCACGTGTCCTGAATTAATGTGCTTGGTTAATACAAGATTTTATGCATGTTTGTTTGCTAACTTCAAATATTTGCTATATTATCTTGAATGCATGTATAATGAAATTGCCACGTACAAAGCTCCAGTTTTGGGTTTGCTTATTTCATCAAATGAAAGTACTCCTTTTAAATACTCAGTATTGTTTTACAGTCTACGAAACAAGTGGGTGTCCGGTTGCCCGGGACAAACAATTTTTAGTTTAGGCACCAAAAGTTTTGGGCATCCAAAATTCTGCAAACAAGATAAAGTACCAGCGGCTAAAGTGACCTGTTCGGGCAACCACTTTCATATCCTAATTTCATAGACTATTAATATTCTTTGCCATTTTAGTTTTCTTGAACTGTGATTTTGGTCCTTACAAACAAATATGGCTAGAGCTGACATTGTTTCTCGTACAATATCATCTCAATATAAACCTCTCTGTTCATTCCATTTCGGCATAAGATTTTGTCGAACAATTCCAAGCACTCAGTTCCATAATCACTAACATGTGAAATCTACTTAATGTATCAAATTAATTAGTAATGAATAATTGATGAATGTTGCTATGAATACTACTATAAATGTCATAATACAACATATACTTTACCTTCCAAATGCTTTTGAACAAATGAATTTGAGAACAAAATATCATGCGTACCACAAGTAATCACTATAATTAAAAACTTATTTGTGTAACATGGTTTGAACCTTGTGTTGATAAATTACAAAAACTTATTTTGAAATATGCTAAAAATTGTGAGTAGGTTGACTGTCTTCCGTAATATGACTTATACAATGTGTTGCTACGGCATTACACCCATCCAAAAATCTGTCCGGGGATTTGCTGGTAATAGATTTTGCTTGAAACAAATGCTATCTGTCCAAGACTTTCCATGGTGGTGGCTTGAGTAAAAATAACTGTTTCCTCTAACTCTACATCCCAATTTTTTAAAAACACTTTGTAAAGTCGCAAATCCTGCCAAATTAAAACTCGTAGCTTGTTGTAAAAGAACTACTTTCTCTAATTCTATATCCCGCTTCTTCAAAATACTCTCGTTAAGTCGTAAATTTTGCCCCCAAAAAACTCCAAGAAATACATTACCAAACAAAACCCTATTACTCAGTACATGATGTTGATTTGTAACATACATTTAATCAGTTACAATTTTTCTCCCACAATCATGCGATCATTAATGTCTACAGAAACTATCGTTTGTTAAGATTGATTGATTCCAGGATAATTTACGATAGCTGACAAATAACGACTTTAAAAGGTCATAAAGCAACAGATTCACGATACATTAAGAGATAAGCGATGTTTGCAAGGAAAAACGGTGTTTGTTCACTCGGCGGTATTTTGTTGGATTAAATTTCTCTCTTTAATAACAGAATCAGGAAATTCTCTCAGAGCTTCATTAATCCACTTCAGGCTTAGTTAATCTCTATTTCTGAATGATCTGTATATACTGAGATTTGTTTAATGTGTGCTTTGCTGTTTTACGTCGCAGTTTCTTTGATTTGTCATTTAACTTTTATGTTCGACAAATAGATAAGTGTGGTGAGGGCATCAGTACCATATAAAATCATAATGCTTCATGGATGTTACTTTTAACCGAAATTGAATCAAATTATTGTACAAATTTGTTATATAATTCAAATCTTTTTTTAGCCGTTTGAAAGCATACATTGTATATCAGTTTAGTTCTGCTATTAGGAAAATCAAATTCGATGGTGGTAATTGGTCTAAATATTTTGTTTTTCAAGTTAGGACTTTTCAAGTGGGTTTTTAAAAATCGTAAATAAATCCCATCTTGATAGCGGAACTCTAAAGAACTTTATTCAAAAGAGACATTTCAATGTCTTCCTTATTTCGATATCAAAACGCAATTGTTTGATTTTTGGCACATGTAACAAATATATTTATGTTGCGGATATAATTCGTGATCTTAAATACTATTCATTATGATATTAATGTCATAAAATGTCCAGATCAGACATAACAGTGATAGACAAACAATTCGGAAACCTCGTTTTTGGCAAACATGAGTGTAATCACACAAAGGGCGTCACACTCTTTGAGATAAAATAGAATATGAATTGGTCTGGAAATTATATTTACGGAATTTGAATAAAACGATAGATAACTTAACAATAGTAAGGACACGATCAGATTTTTGAGGATTTGAAAACACATAGATAAACATGATAGAAAATTACCTGAGTTAGGATCAGAAACCTCTTCCTTCAAATGATTATTCAAAGATGTGAATTGGCATTTCGTGTTAACAATAGGTATCGAATCGCATTCATTGTGTCATTGGATATTATTTGGATATTCCCATACGTGAAATGCGGTATCTTCGAATATGATGTGTGGCTTCGCATAATGCAACTCCTTTTACAATGTCATTTGTTCTAAACAAACCTTTTATTGATTTACAGAATGAAGTCAAAATTGAGTTTGAGTCAGCGTAAAAAATCCATCTCACGTCGTAAAATGGTAACTCCATGCCCAACGTATTCAATGAAGTTTTTGTGTTTATAATGCATAATGTTGTGTGCAAAGTTTCTTGTGGTAATATGTTCACAAATGTCACTGAAGGTTATTATAAACAGACAATGAGATTCGTGAGTTCTCCAGACAGAGAGATTAAATGTCACGAGTTGGTTATTAGAAATATTGAATTGTTAGTGACATTTTGCAAGCTTAATTGTCTCTCGTCAGAAATAATATGAATTCCAAATGGTACATTATGTGCCAAACAATTATTCTGAGAATGACGAATGAACTGTTGCATGATAATTAACTTCGTACAGAATTCGTTTGAAGCCAAATTATCCGTTGTACGTATATGTATTGCCAAAAATATAGTGGCTTTTATTCATTGTAATGATAACAATTCAGTATAGGTTGAATCCCCACATGCCAAAATGCCGTCATTGATATATTTTAAAACCATATTAAATGATTACAAAACATACTTGTTTTCATTCACTTAAATATGTTAATCATTTTGCATATATACAGAGCCATACAAAATTACTTAAACAATTTTAAAAAAGCTGGTTTTCCATTAACACAATTAAATCTTATTTTAGATGTATTTATTCATTGGTAAAGTTATAATAGATCGTTACAATTGAAGAAGAGTAATGATTCTTTATTATTGTTATACTTGTACATGTATCTGAATATATGTTTTAATCTATCAAGTATTGGTAAAAATTTAAACACAAATAATACATTTACAAAAGTGTAAAGGTATTAATGGATGACACTGTAAGAGATATAAAACAATATTCTGTTGCAAACATACTTATAATTAAGGACTCTTTTAATGAAAGTGAGTTCTATATCTCCCTTTTATATCAAAGAAGTGTAATTTGTAGTTCGCTTTATCACACAAATACCACAATATCCTAATACAACGCTCTATATAAGCAGAATGGTTTCATTCGCATTGAAGACATTACACGTGTAATTTGTTCATACTAAATAATACTGTAAACCTGTATGTGTACATAAATACATAAATATTACAGGGAAAACAGAAAATACAATGTTCAATACGATACCAATTTTCCGAGACAAATTCTGTGCACACAAAAAACGTTTTGTATCCTGGGAAAATTCTAACCTAATATTTTATATCATTGAAAATAAATTTCAGGCTCAGACAATAGATGATTTACGGTATCAGAATCAATTGAAATCACTCTGTTCACTATATTTGAGAACTTATTATGTACTTTCAAAAGAATAATCTTGCCTCTCATCGTCTGAACATTATTTTATATTGTTAATGTTAGCATATAGATCATCTCGATACAAACTAGAAAATTATTTGTAATTTGAATGAAGCATTTGAATAAGACGAGCAAGATGAAAATATTTTTGTTGTAGCTTTGATAATAGACAGAGAATACTATACCACCCAAATATAACTGTACACTTGTAGAAAGCTAAGATTTCATTAACAAAATAACAAGTGTATTTACCCGTCGAGATAGTAATAATGGATTGTAATATTAAAAAATATTAAAAATATTAAATTATTACACTCATTCTAGTGTAAACTCTTTAGCATCTCATGTCAACTTTCGAATGATATGACATTTAGTGAAAACGAAAATGTTATACGTAACGTTAACAACAGAAACATTAGAAAGTCAGGTATAATTCCTTTAAGATTAGTGGTTTCTAACTCCTCAGGCCATGGCTGTTATTATAGTCAGTGATATCGTATTTGTAATACATAGTTTAACTAATTTTCAATTGTTACATATTTCAGCTTTCCTATGCTGACACGGACCCAGCATTATCAGATAGGAAGAAATATCAAAACTTCTACAGAACAGTTCCTAGTGATAATGACTTTAATCCTGCTAGGATTGCACTTCTTAGACATTTTAACTGGACCAATGTGGGGACCATCTTTCAAGGAGTGTCTAAAGGAACTGCAAGATATGGACATGTAAGTCTAACTTTTCTCCCATGATTGATTTATTTGAACAAACTCTTTACATTAGGACTCTAATCTTGTTTATCGTTTTGAGACTTTGAATGTTTAATATATGCCTGTCTGGAAGATGCTTAAACAAGTATTGTGGTGTATAATAACATTGTAAACAGATTGTTGAAATGAATCACTAAAGTTTAAGAAAGTCAAATTACGCGTTATTAGAACTAATGGTGTCGATATTTGTTTGATAATTTCTTTGAAATAATCAAAAGTAATGGTTTTGATTCAGGGGCAGTAGTTGAAGCCATTGAGCACCAGTCTTGCCTCTGGAACAAGGACCTTGACGTAACCATTCACACAAATAGATCAAGAACTTGACTGACGCTAAACATGTGAGACATGTGTTAACACTTACTTATACAGGTCATGTAAATTGGAGGCTGTTATGGGAGACTGGGCTTGCCCAACTAAGTTGCCTCATTAAATAAAGTTATTGTTACTATTATAAATGTTTGGCTAAGGGCAATTTTCTTTTTGATAAAATTATTCGTGTTTTGAAAAGAACACAGCATTGGTATATGAGTAATGATGAAGACGCTTTATTTAACGTGGCATATAATCACCAAATAACATTATCTATAGAAAAGCGACTAACAAGGTATCAACAAACAGATACTACCTAGCCGTTTTATTCTTCCTATTTTAATGTTAAACGTCGAGCAAGGGAGTAGACAGTACCATTTTATTGGCATTGGTCTGACGCGACTAGTGATAAAAACCCACGATCATGAAAAATGAAGGGGACGATCTACTGCTAGATAATCATGGTGGAAAGTTGAGTTTTACATCAACAAAAAGTAAAATTGTTCTTAAGTAAGATAATTTCTTTCAGTGAAAAGTATTTTAGTTAACAATTTGTTCACCGTCTATACATGTGTAGTTGGAAAGCAATACTTCTTATGTTTTTTTTCTCTTTAATAAGGCACACAACAACTTGGTATCCTTGCTGGAGAGGGCAAATATTGATATTCTTAAATCTGTTGCTTTTGTCAACGATCCTGAACCGGCTATTCTAACACTCAAAGTAAGTCATGATAATTAATATCTTCTTTTCTTTGTTTAATAAACTCTAGCGTGTGTACATGCCGTGCTCGTGTAAAAACATATTTATGTGCAGAGTTTGGAGTCGGTTTTTTTCATAACAATTATTTTACATTCTCAATAGCCATTATACAATACATAGTACAATAAAGTGCAAATAATTATAAAAAAACATTAGTTATTGCAAAACTATGCAATTTTCGACGATTTTTAAGTCCCACAGGACTTATTTGAAATAAAATGTTCACATATTTGAAGACAAGTCCGCTAATAAATTTATCGATTTTGATGGTCCAAATAACAAACGTCACTATTATGTGTTTTGTACGGTGGCATAGAGGTGACTTGGAGATATATTTGATTTTTTACGTGGCCACGTAAAAGCTTTACGTGCCCACGCAGTAGCTATTACGTGCGCACGCAATAACGTTTACGTGGTCACGTAAAGCTATTACATGGCCACGTAAACGTTATTGTGTGCGCACGTAAAAGCTACTGCGTGGGCACGTAAAGCTTTTACGTGGCCACGTAAAAAATTAAATATATCTCCATGTCACCTCTATGCTAATGTAGTTTTGCTGTGTTTTATGAAAGGTTTATAGAATGTTTTAAAATGTTATCATCTTAGAACGATTGTAATGATAATGCATTGCTATAAGTATTTCTAAACAGTATGTTTATCTATGGTTGATATTTTTGTGCATAATCTTTGTTATGACTTGCTTTCAAAAGTCACTGATCAAGAAGTCAAGATCTTTTATTTCAATAATTTGCAGACAAAACTACCTTCCAATTATCAAATGTTTATAATTCTATGCTTCATGCTCCATAGTTTTATTGTTATTTAAGAAGTAGTTGCATGACTTGCATATAAAATAACATGTTTTCTTGTTTCAAACATAAAGTCACTAACACATTTTTATTTATTTTCGTGGCTCCTGAGAGTGTGATATTCTTAACTGAAACAAAATATCATGTGCGTGTTTCAATTACATTCTATATATCAAACGAACATTGTATAAATGTAACAGACGACATCCACTTTCTATGAAATATATAAAACCATGTTTGTTGTCTCACAGAACGATCGTATTGCGTTCTTGAAAATTTGTTATCACTTCATTTTGTGCTCTTGACATATCCAATACATCTTCACTTGTTATACTCGTCTTCTGACAATATGGGAAATGTCATTTGTAACATGCATAGAAGAAAATATATTGGTATGGGAACACAGAGAGTTTTCTTCTGTAATTTGTCTCGAAAGTGTGTTTTAATTAGTCTAAGCCCTATCCCCATGATGGCGAATACTTTATCAGATGTACATCATTTACGTTTAATATCTTTCACAGCAGACAGACGCCCGTATAATTGTAGGAAATTTTGATGAGAAGATGGCAAGACAAGTTTTCTGTCACGTAAGTGTCACGTGGTGTTTCTTATCTATAGTTTATATGGTTTCTTCACTAATGATATCATATGGAACATATTCTAAGAACTATTTGTTCACTAAAAATGTCGCCTGTCTCATATTGTGTATTGATCTACTATTACTGGAAGCATACACTTGTAATTTGGTATAATGAAGGTTGTTTATGGAAACCCAATATTACTGGCAAAAAATGAGAATAAAATAAGAAAAATAAATTACAATCAGGCATAGTAAAAAACTGACTTGATGAGCACTCTAAAGACATTTAAGATGAAGTATATTAAGGGGAAAATGTCAAAAATTAATCTAGTTTGTTTACTGTTCCTGTCCTTGATGTATTTTCGTACTCTTTTATAACGTCTTGAAAGTTTATATTTATGTAATAGCAACCAAGCAATAACATTAATTACAAAGTCATCTGTTTTCTTAAATGATTTCAGTGTAAATTAATTAAGTTTGTTCATTAATTATATCTCCAAAAGTAATGGACGGATATCTCATATTAAAGAGTTTTTATAATTTAAAGATATTACAGTGACTTTCTTTCAATACAGAATTATCTTTCAAATTAGATTTAACGCCATTTTGTGTTAGATTATAACATACAAGATATTTATCTGCCCAATCATCTTTGACTTACTTCATTACCATTACTCGCTTACCCTTCTAAAAGATGCCGTCAACTTCTCCATCTACGGGGGCAAGTCAAACAAAAACATTGAGTTTTCGTGGCTATGTATAACCTCCAGCGGTATAGAATCAGACCCATGCTCTTCGAACGTGAATACCTGCACTCTTAATTCTGCCAAGACCGCGGACACAGAAGAATTTCTAATTTTGTTAATGTTGTGCAATCCAAAAAGCCGTCGTAAACATCATTGTTAATAAATGTGACTGTCTCGCTTCAGAGTAGTCAATCTACAATGTAAATCATTTATGTAGCAAACCATTGTCAAGAAAATTGCTGTTACATGCATGTATTGATACATCCTTCTGTTGTTTTCATTTCCAATGTGTCAACTGTCACGCTGTAATGCATTTTCTTGTCACGTAAATATTCCTTGAGTAATATGTTCTGCTATAAAATCAGATAAGAAATGATATTTCTTTCATAATGACGCCATTCCATGTCAATTCTAAGATGGTTGCTTGCTTGATCATCTTTTACCTTACGCCTCCGCATGCAGTTGTGTTAATTAATATGAATATTCATTCTTATATTACGATTGTGACCCACATTCGTCTTGTTTGATTATTATTCATATATTGCGTTTAATATTGCTGGTTTGAAGTGTTTTTATGACCGAAATAATTTCTGCTGAGAAAAAAAACTATGATCGGTCAAATCTGCATATGTTTCTTTTTGAACTGATTTCAGTGAGTCTCAAATAAACATTTGATTACCAAATCCTTTTGGTTAGTTCTGTACTGTTAAATTAAAAGAATAAGGGCAATTTTACAATCGACAGTAACCGGTAAACATCAATATGTGTTAATTTTCGGTTAACCGTTAATTTAGTTTAGACATATTTAAAAGTATGAGTAGTTAATAGTAGTTAAATGATACTCCTAAAATACCTTAATTCTGACGGAGATTCGATCACATTGCATTTGAATTTGCATACCATTTCTTTACAAATATATAATAATTTGTAGGATAATGTTAATTTCTTAAATATACTACAGTACAACCTCCCTTGAGCAACACCCACTCAGAAGGACTAAAGCTTGTTTCTGTTGGAGGTTGTTGCTCTTCAGAGGTCAAATTCAATTACATGTACAATTAATTCTATGGGAAATATCAAAATATGATGTTGTGCAGAGGATTTTCTCTGTGGAGGGCCGCTTTGCAGAGGTTATTTCTTATGAGGTATAATCATTTTAAAACATCGAGGTACATTTTCCTAGACTCAACATCAAGTATTCTAGTAGGTACTATGCTGCCCTCTCAATTTTAGCAGCTATGAACCAGACAATTTCATAAGAATTCACTTGTTATTGGTGCTATTCATGTCATATAACCACCACTGACCATATGTATTCGTAATTACATTTTTAAAACACACGCATCTGTTACAGATGTATATGAATAAAGTATAATGAATATTTTGTAAATTCATACACAGCAGGAAAAATAAAAAAAATAAATACACTGAACAAATTCGTACCACGGTATGGCGATAATAATTTGTCTATTTACAGCATTCTGTTGTCAATAGTTCGTTTTTGTACTAGTGTTAGACAATTACTATTAGACTAAGCAATACATGTATTGTTAAATACAATTTTGTTTTTAAATACTGGTCATATTATAAGTCATGTTTGTTTATGTACTTTACACATTGGATTTGCTCACTCATAGGTGAATAAGCATATGCATGCGCATCATTTACTAATTTAAACAATCAATGTAGGCGTTCAACATTTATTATAAGTAGTGCATAATGCATATATGCATTGTTAATCTTATATGATGATATGTCAATGAAGTATCTTTAAAAAACTAAACAAAACTGTTAATATAGTTCACGCCAAAATATTGGGTTTTAATGAAATTGGACATGTTTACTTGTATATACGCGGTGTAAACATTAAAGGCATGTTATGTCACCGTTCATTGAACTATCATTTTCCTTTTTATTTGTCGCACTTCAGTATAACAACAGTATATCATCATTCAACATCAATCTATCCGACACTCTTATATGTTTCAAATTTGACATATTTCATTCCAAATTGATTTAGACAGATGGTGAAATGAGCTTCAATAGGTCTGCTCTTGTTCAGAAATATTCCTAATTTCACCTATACAGAGAACAATCCCCTCAGTGAATTCTTCCCAGTATTTCTCTTCGTAAATCACCATTTGCCACTCATTTAAAATCACCAGATCAGCTCATTAAATGAATAGAAAGATTTTATTATCTAGATTTTCTCTCTGTTGTGTCCCTTAGGTGCAGGAAATGTTTTCAATTAAGATAGGGTCACACAGCTTGAATCAATTATTTCTTTTCTTGTCACCAAAAAATGGTTTCCGTATTGAATGCTATTAAAATGTGCACAGACTGCAAATTAATTTACGTTTTTTTTCTAGGCTGAAAAAAGAGAGAGAGTAGAAATTAAAAAGTAGAAAATAACTCAAACAAATGTATGCGTAAAGGTTACAACAATGGAAACGTTTGTAATAAAATATTCACAAGAGAAAAGTAAAAGCAATGAAAATAATAGAAAAAGCATAAGCAACTCGTTTTAGTGACTTCAAGTGTATTTAAAGGCGCTCTAAGAAATTGAAAGCCGCGGCCGTGGCGTAGTGGTTAGCATGTCTGACTTCGAATCCGGAAATCGTGGGTTCGAGCCCGGTCGCGGTAGGTCATACCCTATCTATGAGTTGTCGGCCTCGTGGTAGGGTAAGTTAGTACTGGTGATATAAATGACCTAAACATATGTTGAATAAGACGGTAAACCCAATTAAAAAAATATAAATAAAAAATATTGAATGAAAGCATTGTTGGCATCTTAATTGTTAAAAGTTAATCAGTAACTGTGACCTCAGAAAAAGTTTAGAATAACCTTGCAGCGTTTAAACAATTCAATTAAACTATGAACCGACTGGACAAAACACAAACTATTTTAGACCAAAATCAAATACAACAACACAAACCGCGCACACAAACTGAAAATACATACATAGACTTTGCACCAGAGTGGTCTACAGTTACATTTATTAATCTAATTTAAGCTTATTTGACTTTATAACTAACTTTTTATTTATCTGTTTTTGATAACACAATGAGTTGTATTTATTCCTTCTGATATTTTAAATGCTATATATGATGACGCCCGTCTACTGATCGAGGGGTCCTGGGTTCGTTTCCCGGACAGGGCATACTTTCGTTGAGCTTGGTCATAGATTATTTCTACGGCCATTCTTCCTCCTACAAATGATTCTTAATTATGTAGGGCAGTTGTCAGTCACTGACGAAAGTATGCGCTAAGTAGTTAAGTTAGCCTTTCCAGGAACAGTGAGTAGGCTAACTGACCGCCGTTATATGACCTATACAATGTGTTGCTATGGCATTAAACCCAACAAAAACAAACAAACAAGCTATTTTTGGAAGGATGTTATTGCCTTAAAGAAGAAATTAATTATTTGTTTAGAGTCACACAGCTTGCAAGTTGTATTGTATACTTTATTTTGTCTCAAATACATTTCCTGTTTTAGAATTCAAGAAAATGTTCAATGCAACTTCAATTTTATTAAAATTGATTGAAAATACGCAGATTAAGTCAGCAAGCATTCGCATTAAATATTTATGAATATCTTGCCAACACGTCTTGTGTGCTTTTCAGTAAGTCTTTTGTATGTTTATCACTGTAATTTCTACCTCACTGTCAAAATTATTCAATACATCAACAATGAAAAATATATCTGTTATAATTATCTGAATGCTTAAAGGCACTGATGATATATTTTCAGTAAAATGTACAAATTACAAAATTTCAACTTAATTTTCTTAGCTATGTGAATTCATGTTTGATTGTAATATTGTATTGATGAAATAATGTGCCATTTCTAATATTATAATGAATTACAACTTTAAAATTTCAACTTGGTTTTATTAACTTTAATATTATTCCATGTGCAGACAGACTAAGCACTGCATTAACGACATAGTTACGATAGCTGGTTAGAGTCCAGTAGTTCTGAATATACCTGCTTTTGCGCTTTTATATGTTTATTAACATTAGCTAAAATCGTTATTTCCATATCATCCTTTGTATGAAGTTCATTACTATCTCACCATAAACTATTACTATCATTAATTGTTCAACTACACTTACTTGTAGATGTACAAATCTACTATTGAGATATAAATAATTTACGTTTCCGATATTTGTATTTAAACTTTGTCTGATGTGCCATTATTATGTACAAGTAAATTTAAACTATCAACTTGAATAATACAATGTATTTCACAATTCGATTTATTTTGCAGGACATGCATTTAATATACTAAGTATACTGTATTTCATATATCCTCATTATTTTATAATCATACATAAATAACAATCAACCTATCTCTAAAGCAGTATTTATTGTCGATTTAAACTCAATAAGCTTGTTCATTAAAACGTCGAGGCAATTCATTATCTAAAAAGTATTACAAAAAAAATTCGCTACAATCTTCAGGAATTTGGTATACAACAGTCAGATAAGATGTTCGATAGCATGACTCCAACATTAAAGTTTCAAATTTATTTGATATGTACAGGTGCCATACTAACACATATTAACCGATTTGGTCAATTTGAAGTGTACTGACAACAAGAATTTGGTATACTTGTGCATTGGAAAAACAACATAAATTAAGATGAATTACATAAAAGAAAGAAGTGTAAAAAGTGTTAGACAAAAAATATCATACTGTTAGAATGATATACGACGCTATGATTGTTAACATTTCTATACTGAAAGGATAAAGAAACGCAGGGTAACATTTCTTCCGATTTTTTGAAAACGCGTTCTTCAAATAAAGTGAAATTTTGTGGATTGAGAAATTGGGTCATATTACACCTTGCCATGTATCGAAAATTTAGTCACGGTTCGGTGCGCAGTTCTGGTAAATGGAGGAAGGAAAAAACAAAAATCTCGTGCATCGTGTTGTTCTGGTCTCATGCAGCGTTGGTCAAGTCACACTGCGTTAGTCTTTATAAAGACCAACTGCTTTCCTAAAATGAATTGAGAATTTGATTCGTTTTAAGAATGGCACGACCCACAGAAGTTCAGAGGGGTCAGGTCATTCGGATGCTGATGCAAGGACAGCTACAAAATTAGGTTGCTAGGCATTTGGTGTTAATGTTTCCACCATAGAAGGTCTTGTAAGAAGTCATCGGGAAACTGGGCGATTGACCGATCTACCTAGGTCAGGACGTCCGCGCGTAACAACACGACGTCAGGATCACTATATCGTCGTCTTTCATGTGTGTAATCGGCGCCTTACTGCCGTTGAGAGTGCACTTAATGTTCGTGGAAATCACGGGTGTCCTATAAGTTCAAAAACTGTAAGGAATCGATTACGAGAAGTTGATGTAAGAGTACGTCGCCCCTACGTAGATCCACAACTTACCCTACTCGACGTCATTATTGTATGACCTGGGTTGCTGCACATGCTCCACGACGGTTTCCTCTGAGGCAGATTTGCCAAGTCTTTCTGACCTATAACAACATTCAACCACTAGATTGGCCGCCATATAGCCCTGATTTGTCACCGATCAAGCATCTTTGGGACCAGCTGGATAATCAGGTTCGAAAGCGACAGCTCCCCCTGCTACTCGAGAGCAGTTGACCAGAGCTCTGATTAAAAAGTGGGACAACATCCCCATAACATCCCCATAAGACGGATAAACGCTCCCATGAACTCTATGACCAGAAGAATAAGGACCGTGACCACAGCAAACGGCGGACACACAAAATATTGATGACTCAAATCAATTTTCAATTTCAAAATCCTATGGGTCCATTCAATTTAATCGTCAGTACCACTTAACCAATTGACAGATGCAATATACAGACATTGGAATTTTTTTAGCATTAATTTATCTGTAAGTATACAAAATTTCGTTTTAAATGAAGCCCGATATCATACTTAATTTCTAGTTTATATTTCACCCTGCGTTTCTTTATCCTTTCAGTATATTATGACGAATGCTGCCTAAGAATGGTATATATTTATCTGAACAATCCTAAATGCAAGACATTTGTCTGATAAAATAACCTTTTTTGTTCACTACGAAGTAAAATTACCTCATGACCTTGGTATATCTGACACTAATAATACAACTGAGTTGGATATGCAATTAAACCGAGCATGTAAGTTCACAATAACAATTCAGATCAATTTCCAAGACTGCTTGGATCATTTCAAATTTAATAAGCAGCTTTATTGTTAATGCAAGACATGCATTATTCATATGCGATATGCTTTAGTATATTTCCTACGCCAATTTTATGTCAAATTTCTTTTAATCAAACGGTTCCAGACTATATTATGTTTAACCTCAACACGCCTTTAAAGTGTCCAATTAATTGTCAATGCAATTATTTAAATCTATTTTGAAAAGATGACTAAGTCTTGGAATGAAATAATAAGAATTGAATGCATAACTGACATAAAACCACGAATCTTTTTACGAATAATGCTTTGCTTGGAGTATGAATGTATAACATTATACAAATGGAATACTTTGATGATGTTATACCTATCATTACACCTAATTACGTCTAGTTCAGTAGTTATCTTCTCTATCTCAGTGAAGTTAACAAAGATTAAATGATCAACGCTGTATTTTATTAGTCAAGTTGTTTTAAGCTATACTATATTGTTCACAAAATATTCTTTTTTAATTTTCAAACATCCTTATTCTTTTGGTCTTCTCACTTTCAACACCTCTTCTATTTAAGTGATGGCATTAAGATAAAAACTTGCTATTTAGACTGATTTAGATACGTGTATTTAGAGTTGAACGCAAATTAAGATGGTAAAAATTGACAACTGTCAACAAAACTAATAATTATCATTCCAGTTTATTTTGTTAAATTTAAATTGGCCGACATGCCCATATCATAAAGCTATGTCAATTTGTTTGTCAGAATTTTAAACTTTTTGTCTACAGCTACAACCATTGTGTCGATATGAATAATGTCAAAGAGTTCGACATTCAACATTATATTCCTTGACAACAAAAGGAACCTTCAAGCATCATCAAGATTTTACTTTTAATGCTATTGACTTGTCATTCTTGATTGTGCTACGTCTACTTGATGACACCAAAGATCGGAAATTGATTCTGAAACAGAGTCTGATATGCCAATAAACTATTACTGCAAACAATAATAATGCAAATGAATTCCATGTCTGCTTAAGCAATTTCAACTTCAATTTACAACTTGATTGTTAAATCTAGACATGCATAATTCATATGTGATATGCATTGATATTTTTTCTTTGCCAACATTTTGTCATTTGTTTTTTGCAATTATAGTTATCTGAGTTAGAAAGCTAAGCACACTTTCAAAATGTCAATACACTAAAAGCATTTACAATTCAAACGTGTGAAGAACAATCTAGAAGTGAAAAAATGCTTATGAGTGTTATATTTGGTTGGACTTGCATGGTAACTTTTGTATCAAATTTAATCAGACAACTTCCAATGTATATTTCATGTCTCTGAGTCATTTATTTACACGAGTTCTACATCAAAACAATTATTAATATTTCATCATACTTCTTAGAATTCTAATTCTGTAGTGTTTATGCACCAAAATACAGCTATTTTGTTCTTGACAAGTTGACCATGTATCAAATATTATGTTATTCCGTTATAAGAAATCCCTAGTTAACCCATAATTTTCTGTTCGTATGATTTGAATGATAAGCTAATTCAATTTAAATACTGCACATATTACTTGGTATTCTTTGTTTGCCGTAATCTAATATTAAAAATTTGGCAAGATATATTTAATCAGTAGATATGCATTGCTATGTTGAATAGTTTCTTCAAATGGTCGAATAATGTCATATTCTTTCACTGATCCAACAATGTCATCTTTAATTTCCAATGTACATGTAATTGTATACAAAAGGAAATACATTATTAATGTATGATTTGAACTGATATTAACATGATTTTAAATAGTACATGTTAGAAAATCCAAACTATCACATAAATATGTCAATTTATAATATTTCTGTACTATAATTTCAGGCTTATCGCTACAAAATGTATGGTCCAAATTATCAATGGATAATTCTAGGAGGTTATGAGCCTGATTGGTGGAGAGTTAAAGACAATAATGTTCCCTGTGATGAAAGTGAGCTTAATCAGACGATACATGGTTACATATCAACTGATATCTTACCCCTTAGTAGTAGTAAAGCCAAAACAGAATCAGGCTTGGTTAGTACTTAAGTAAATAGTTGTTATCCGTTTCAAGGCAAAACCCCTTTGGTTTCTTGTTTTCTCGTTGTTTTTTTTTGTGGTTGCCCTTTTATAATACAAATCTTAAAACATTTCCCTTTCTGTGTGTTTTTCACTGTTGCTGTTTATATTATATTTACGAACACCCTTTTACAAAATGATGTACACATCTTGTTCGTTGACCTCGGTGATACCAAATATCTTTAGTGTAAAACAAAAGAAAAGCTGTTCAGTATAGATTATAACGAAATAAACTCATGACAAACTTTTATGCTCAGTGGTCTTTTATGAAATTTATTTCCGCAATTCTTGCTTCTTCTCATTTTACAATATTCGAGAGACTATTTACGTGGGAAAATTGTGCATAGTTTTATAGAAATCGACAACTCTATTTATATGACTTGCACTTACGAGATTTATACACGAACTAGACTTTGATAAAACATTATCATTTGGATCCAATTATGAATATATTCTTTTAATGGTTTCCTGCAAATTGTTTAGTCTGTACTTGAACATATTCCAAATGTAACCATTCGTCTGCTTCGATTTTCGATTTAACCAAAATAATGTTTCCTTATTTATATACTGTAGACATTTTATATATTACTCTATTTCGTGCAGACTCCACTTAAATACCTCAGGATATACCAAGAGAGAAATCATGGACATTACAGTAAATTTAATGGGTATGCTTTTGATGGAGTGTGGGTGATTGCAAAAGCCGTCGACAGAGTAATAAAATCATCCAACGGAAGCATAGGATCTATTACAGACGATATGTTCAGAGGAGAGAATATTTTTTCAGCTTTAAATGCAACCAACTTTCGAGGAGTTACGGTGCGTAGAAATTTTTTTTCTTTTTCATTGTGTGAGACCAAGAATATGCGTTTTAGCATTATAGGCACTTTACAAATAGGCACGTAGAAGCAAGTGTTTTGATTGGATTTTTATTATTTTTCTCTTCCAACATTTTTTGTAGAGACTGGGCCTGTATTGATTTAAGAAAAATAGTAAAACCTCTCATTGCAACTTGTCATTACAAAAGAAATCTTGGAGCAAGCTTATAGTATCTTTTTGTACTCTCCTTTGCATTCCTTTGCGATTCACACGTTCACTTTTAAAGTAGATTCACTGAGTTGCGAGGGAGCGTACTGTTTTTGCAGACATTCCATTAATGGTTTCGTAAATACGACTGCTTTTAACACTTGGTTCATCCATTAACGTAAACACATTAGATAATAGACTTGTGTTATTTAATTTGTCCTGGTTCACAGCAATATGAATCCCTCGATGATAACTTAAACAATCGATTTAGAACTATTAATGACTACGGGAAACACATTTCTAGATATGTTTTACTCTGAAGGCTTTGTTATTCACTGTGAAGTGTATTACTTGTTGAAACGCAGCAGTTTCGCTAGTGATTTACCTTCAATATTGTCCTCGGGCTGTGTGAAAATTGTTTGACATTTAAGATTCTCAGTTCTTAGAAATTTTAGAAGATAAAATGATAAATGAAGAGTTTTTTGTCAGTTACACTAAGCAAAATATAGATCAAAGTAAAGTGACTTTACGAACCTGAACCTTGCATTATATTTCTAATATTTGTAGATTCCAGATATTCCTAAAATGTCAATGCTTGAACATTGTCAAGTTTGGTGTCAGTATTTAGCTTATTCAATCGTCTTTCTGTTTAAACTTTCATTTATTGTGTTTATATTTCTTTAATTATAGTTATTGCATAGCAATGTACACACTAGTACGTAGCAACCCAATCAGAACTGTCTTAGTAATCATTTGCTTCACAGAACACGGTGTTTTTAGCTCGACTTTTCGAAGAAATGGAGAGCTCTCCTACTCGCCCTAGCGTCGGCGTCGGCGTCCGCGTCCATATTTTTAATTAAAGGTTTTGTGCAGTAAAATATATTTTACTATAACTTTTTTTTATTTCTAAAGGTATCAACTTCAAACTTTAAATATATGTTCCTTATTATCAGTCACATCTTATGTGACAAAGTTCATAACTGCAAATACATTTTTTAAGAATCATCTACCTTGAACTTAGAGCTTTCTTTAACTACTGCAACTGTTTTATATCTTTAGGTATCGACTTCAAACTTTGAATATATGTTCCTTATTATCAACCATATCTCATGTGACAAGGTTCATAACTTCAAATACATTCTTCTTCAAAATTATCTCCCCTTGAACTGTGAATTTTATTTGAAAAATATTGTTTTTACGGCAACTGTTCTATTTCTATAGGTATCAATTTCAAATTTCAGATATGTTCCATATCATCAACCACACGACAAGGTTTTAATAATTCCAAATACATTTTTCCCCTTGAACGTAGAGTTTTCTTAAAAAACCGTTATTATTACTTTAACTTCTTTATTTCTTAAGGTATCATTATTTAATTTCAAAATATATATGTTCGTTATCATTTACCACATCTTATGTGACAAACACTTACTTAGTCGAGCATGTTGTCTCTACCGAGAGCTCTTGTTTTCTTACATTTGGTAAACAATGTATTAATATTCACACTTCGTACAGAAATACTATTGTTAGTCCTTCAGCGAGAAAGTTAGAATATTTTGTCTTTATTTGTCGCTCCATTCATAATTTCAAAACATATTCATGATTGTAATACTTTTCTTCCTCCCATCGCTGGTTCACTGACACATGTTCCTGGTAACTGGTTTACAGCTAAATCTAGATTTTTATTATACCCAGGAACGTTGAGTAGGTTGACTGCTGTGATTTGACCTGTACAGTGTATTGCTTTGGCGTTTAATCCATCCATAAAAACAAACTTTTTCTCTGCAACTGATTTCGATAACGGAGTAGAAGTGTTGGTTCTCTTATTTTGAATGTCATTGTTACATTATATTCGCCATTTTCTTATATTGGTGCTTATGTATTCGTTACAAAATATCTGATATTTTCTTTGTTAAAACTAAGCTGTAAAAAGTAACAATACTATTTAGTTTAACATCAAGTAGCCATAAATTTCAGAAAAGGTATTTTAGAAACAACAGCTGATATTAACACTTGGCTCATTTATTGGTGTAAACACGCTAAAATAGACTTGTGTTATTTAATTTGTCTTGATTCACAGCAACATGAATCCCTAGATGATAACTTTAACAATCGATTTCATAACTTTTAATGACTGCAGGGCAACATTTCGTTTTATGTGTTTTCAATTTTGTAACATTTAAGATGTTTCGTAAAATACTCAACTTAAAAAAATGAAACAAGTGCGCACGTGTGAAATGTAAAATAATGTCCTCAGAGAGTAGACAATTTTGAGACATCTAAGAAAATCTTTTTAAAAAAATCAAAATGAACAAAACGATATTTAAACTCAGATGTTTTAACTTGCGTCAAAAAAACCTGTACGTTAATCGACTGAACCTTGTTGTAAAGTAGAATATGCAGATGCCCGACACTTCAGTCTATATGTACTTAAAAAAATTAAAAAGTAGTGGTGTTTTAAAGTCTAGGTTTCAAACTTATACACGTTCGCCAACATCAGAACTATTATCCCTGGCCATTGGGCTTCTGGAATCTATCTATACGAGTAGAAGTGTTGACATTTAAGATTCTCAGTTTTTAGAAATTAATGACTTCAGGGCAACATTTCGTTTTTATGTGTTTTCAATTTTGTAACATTAAATCTGTTTCGTTAAATACTCAACTTAAATCTAATAATCTTAAATGTCAACACTTCTACTCGTATATATAATATTATCGTAGGGAGTCTTTTATTCCTCTTCGTGTAGCCGACAAATTGGCGCGACGGAATTATATCACCCTAGCAGGTTTCCATTTACACCTGATTGGAGTGAAGGAATCGTAGGTACATTTCTTGCTCAGGTAAATTAGCAGTGTCTCTAATGGAATTCGATCCAGAGGCCTGTCGATTCCTAAGCGCGCGGCTTACCACTGGACTACTGCTCCTAAATAAACTATATCATACTGTGCTACGTCGTTCATTTTAGCAATAGTTCAGTGGTTAGTCACATACTTTGAGATTCTGGTTGGAACCACGCCAGAAGCCCTGCTGATTTCCTTTAGTAAGAACTTTTATTGCGTAGGTTCCGTTCCCTCAGGTGTAAATGGGTACCTGCAAGGATGGTGCTATCCAGTTGACCAACATTTCGGTTGCATATAAGTAGAGTAAAGGACTCCGTAGAAAGAAGGTAGCTGTAACTCTGTGAGCTATCTACAACTTAAATGACATACCGTCATAAGTTAATACTAGTAGCCCATATCTGACTTGGTTAAGGAAACAGAACTCATATTAACACATCCATTAACGTAAACACTTTTAAATAGACTTGTGTTATTTAATTTGTCTTGATTCACAGCAATATGAATCCCTAGATGATAACTTTAACAATCGATTTTAGAACTATTAATGACCTAAGGGAATATATTTCTAGAAAAATTGTTAGGTTGCCTTTAATTGATATTGCTTAATATATTATATAGGAAGAAGTTATTTTTCTGTAACGATGTTTTTGATACTGTCTGATACTTTCTAGCTAGCTGTTATGGCGGCGCAGTAGAGTGTCCACTTAGTTGTGTTCGATCCAATTTCAGGCAATTATTTTGCTGCTGTTCCTGATAAGTTTTCGGACTCAATTTTATTAAAGGAACTGTTCTATTTACTCCCTAACTACTCGAATATGACTGAAAAGTATAATAAAGCGGCGTAAAGAAGCACCTTAAAAAAGAAAACAACGAGATGTGCTGGTCGTTTAATAGGGCATGCGTGTTAATGTACTTTAAACATTGAACTTGTCCACTTTATGTGTAAATGAGGTCATGTACGTACATTATTTTACTGATTTTAAACCGATGTCTTTAACTTTCATTATTTATAAAAAATAGTGCATATGAACGCAGTGAATTTTATAGGACGATATGTAAATAAAATGTGTTTAAGCTAACTAAGCTATTAACTAAGTTACTTTTTATTATAATTCATCCCAAAAGAGAGGGGTTTTTTTCTTTAAAATTTACTCGTATACGCAACCTTTACATGATCGACCTTACTCGCCTGCACAACGACCGAATGGGTCACTTTCGTTCATTTGTATAGTAACGGTAGAGTATTCACTTAGCTGCGAAAGTGGGCGGAAAATGACCTGTTAGCAGATATTAAATTAATATGATTAAAGCGTGCAAGGGCAACTGAATAGATTAGCTCGATTTGACAATTTCATATTTCTTGCACTTCAAACATTGTGAAAAGTCGATTTGCTTCAAAATCCCTATAAATTGTTTCCACCATAGAGAACTAACGTATACAATGAATTGTTACAAATGTAAATATAAATTATATGTAGCTACGTCATTTGGCTTCAATTTTGGTATATGGTAAAGTATGGTCTTTTATATGATAGCAATTATTGTAACCTATATCATAATATACAGTGTCCTCAAAAAGTTATTGACCAAAATTATGTTTTTATCCATTAAACGAGAAGCAAAATACCATTGGAGTAAACTCCAAAATCGCACTTTATCAATATCTCAACAGATGATTCAAACTATTTACATGGATAGGTTAAATTATACAACCAAGTTCCACAATTATGACAATTAAAATTGCTAGTAACCCGGGTCGATAGCGCAGTTGATAGCGCGCCGGGATTTGGATACTCGTGCCCGAGGGGGTGCGGGTTCGAATCCCACCCAGGGAGGTTATACCCTTCCATGAAAATTTGACAATAATGTCGATTTTCCTCCATTGATTAGATAATATGGAGAAGTTTCCGGCCTTGTGGAAGGGTAGGTGAGTACTGGTTATAGACAATGGTCCAGGAAAGCTAGGTTAGGTGCGCTGGACGCCGTGAAATGACCTAAATTGTGTTGATACGGCGTTAACTCCAATAAATAAATAAATAAATAAAATTGCTAGTCTTAAAGGTACTAATTCACAGATTTTAACTTAATTATCAACTTTTTCAAAAACTATCAAAATTGTATAGACATAATTTTGGAAGCAGGAAAATAGTGCTCTTATAATGAAAAAATAGTGCAAATTGACATACAGCTACAAATGATGGTGTTTTATGCAGTAAATATCTACCCCGTATGTCACGGTATAGACTCTTTTAGTGCATTTTTGTAACTTTTATTGTATATTTCTTGCAATATATAGGTTTGTCTTAAAATAACAAGAATTAAACTTTTGACACAATTACAGACACTGAATGGTATTTTGAAATTATAGGGGAAAAAACCAAATCTGTTAAACAGTACCTTTAAAAAGTGGAATGGTCTTCATAATGGAACGTATTTATTTGATACCTTTTCCCTAAAATTAAAAAAAATGGAAAAAGAAATCGCATGCTTATGCAATTATGCTTAATGATGTAATTTACATATAATTTATTTCTAACAGCATAAACAGCTAGTATTTCTCGCCATTACAATACAATTGGTGGAACACCCAATAAATTGAACGAAGGACAATGACATTAATATAATAATATTTTTACTGTAGTAAAATTACTTGTATTACGCATAATCATTTTTTTCTCAAAACTTCATATGTCCAAAAGCTTTTGGAAGGCGCAGTATATGTAGAGATGTATATGATGTATATTATCTATGTTAAAATGTATGTATACAGACGCTCTCTGGAGGAATCAACTCTATGATATTCTGGCCATTCAACAGAAATTCTGTTATATTGCTATTCAATAGAAATAAAGGTATTCCAAACATGCTACGGAACTGACAAAGCTAAGTAATGAATCATACAGAAATCTTTTTTATAATTATAAAATAAATGTATCAAAAAATGAACTGCAGCCTAAAGCCGAGTCATTGTGCAAAATTTAAAACGCAACGCCAAAAATCGTCAAGTTTTTTACGATTTTACAATATCCATGGTTGTCTTTATAGTGGGTCCCCTACATTGCTTTTTTAATAAACCGTTTGCCTCACAAAGTGAGGTAGGAAAGACCTTAATACCAGATTCCATTGTTATCAAAACACCAAACAAAATTGATTCATGACAGAATAATAAGATATGACAAGCCAAGTGCCACAAATGCATGAATTTGCATAAAAAACTTCATGTTCTAAACTTATAGTACTCATATATTTAGTGTTTGTATTTTTTTAGGCTATCAGCCCAAACAAAAATGTCTAGCTCAATTTCAGACTCTATCTATCCCTTGTTGCGGAATCCGAAAATAGTTCCAGCAGTATATAACAGACTATTCAAATAGATCGTCTGCTATGACTGGTGCAATATTTTCTGAACTTCTTACAGACACCTGAAAAATGCACTATTTCTTAGGCGGAGCGAAATATCGATAACAAAATGTAACGAGGCATCTTTAAAGTATCAAAAATGTTATCCGAATTTATGAGCTCGTCGCCAAACATCATAGGTTAGCCTACACTAAAAAATTGACTTGTAACTGGTATAGAAATATACTGTATCAATCAAAATGACACTACAGAAAACTGTCAAAAAGGAATTCAACTTAAAAATGAAAACTGTAAAGTGAAAGTAATTCAAAAACCGGAAGTAGAATTTTAAGGTTAAAGCTGTAAAATTAGATACTAGAATGGTACGAGCTATTAGTAAATCGTTCTTTTATTCCATCTCCCTCTTCTGTAGACAATATTTGAGTTTCGAAATTTTTAGTTTTGGTTTGACGCCGTAACAACACATTGTTTAGGTCATATAACGGCGCCATATATCAGTCAACCAGTCAGTGTTCCTGGAAAGGCGAAATCTCTTGATTTAGCTGTTAACCAGTTGCAAGGCACATACTTTTGTAAGTGATGACAACTGCCCATTCATATATTATTCAGAATCAGCGGTAGGAGGGGTAATGGTCGTAGAAATCATTTTACGACCAAGTTCCACAAAAGTATGCATAACCTAGTACCGAACTTACGATTCATGGATCAGCAGTTTTGTGCGCTACCAATTGACCTAGCCGGGCTTGCCTTTCGATTTATCAATCGGCTTTTTGCTATTATCAACATATTTGTTTACTTTTAGGGTCAAGTTAAGTTTCAAGGTGGCGACCGAGTGGGTTCCATATTGATAGAGCAGTTCCAGGGTTTGTTTTTATGTTATTATTATTATGATTTGTAATTTTCTAGACAGACAGTGTCTACCCTGAAAGTGTGGAGACTAAGGAATTTACTAAATTATTAAATAACAATGATTAATTTTGAACCATTTTTTTCAATAGATCTACACTCAGTATTTTTTGTGAAAATTAACATAGAACTCATGAATACATCGCATTTATGTGATTCAACATTTGTAATTGCAAGGCATCCAAAACTATGATCAATCGTTGTTTTCTCCACAACGTAGTATTAAGCTACTATACAATAAATTCATTTTATGCTAAATAGTGTTGCGTCGATTCCATAACGCACTTCTTTGATACCCAGGATAAATCCATTGGGTTTTTTGTTTGGTGTTTGTTTTGCTCTATGATAAACAAAGTAAATAAATAAAATCGCGTGTGGAAATACACTTCAAAACAAGAATGGAAAACAAACGATCATTAGAAAGTTATAAAGAAACATATTTTATTGTTTACACTTGTTTGGGTAACTGTTTTGTTCTTTGTATTTGTACCAAAATCCCATTTGTTTTGAGAATCAGAATTAGCTGTTAAAAGCGTATAATTAAATCAAAAATAGTTTCTCCCTGTGCTAATTTTGTTTAAAACTTTGACAAAATTTAATAAAAGGCTACCGGCAGACTATTTTGTTTACGATTGTTATACCTAGAAAGAATAATTGTACAACTAATCGGCGTAGGAATACATTTCTAAATTTGAAAAAGTGTGTAATGCGGTTGAGAGTTGCGTCAGAAATAAAATAGTTCTTATGGAAACCTACAAATGTACGCCATGAACGCAAATACATTTAATGGAAATGGTAAATCCTTTTAATCTGTTTTTTTCTTTAAATGTTTCCGTTGACTGCGGTAAATAATGCTATTTTCGTCTCCTTGTCAATACGCAAAAGTCTCAATTTTGACCTAGGAAAAGAAAATGTCTTTCAGCATTGAGATTTGTAATGTAGAAATTAGTTTTTGCTGAATTTAGAGAACTAATTGCAGTGTGTTTTTTGTGACAAAATTTTCTGTATCCAGATGTTTTATGAATGTTTTATGTTTTCCTGACGAACTATTTTAGGAGACAGAATGGTGAAAATTGGCGAATACCATAAGTTAAGAGACAAACTTACTTACAAAAATAGTTTCCCGATCATATGGAGAGGTAAGCTCTTTTTATGAAACTGTTGTTATTATTCTGGCTACCAAAACGTCTTAAGCCTTTTTATCTGATACGGCGTTCATTAACGCTCCTTTCCAGTGACAGTAAGTAGGTTGACGTACCGCCGTTTATGAACTTGTTTATTTTATTTTTATTTATTTTTAATGGGTTTAACGCTGTCTCCATATTGTCTAATCAATGGAAGAAAATTGACATTATTGTCAATTTTTCATGGAAGGGTAAAACCTCCCCCGGTGGGATTCGACCCCCCCCTTTGGGACGCGAGATTCCAAATCTCGGCGCGCTACCAACTGCGCTATCGACCCGGTTTCATTTACAATGAAGACATGGGTTAGCTAAAAACCTGTAGAAGTTGTTCTCGTCTTCTGACATAGTTAATTTGATTGTTAAATTCCATAACACAGAAAATAACTTCCAATATTTCGACTGTATCTCCGAACATATCTAGTTGCATACCATTTTCTACTAGATAGAACCGAAAGGCAACCACAGGTCATTTGCTGAAAACTTTGTGCAGAAGATTCAGAGTGAACAACCACAATCCACAGCCTAATGTGAGCATTTTTAGAAAATAAATGCACTATTTGATTATTTTATATTTCATCTGGTTCAAGAAATCGACGGAAAACAAGTGTTTGTTTACTTTTTGAAGATCACGGGACTTTATACCCTGATTATTTTCTTTTGAGTTTAGATATATAAATTTAATTTTATTCTAGGCAAAGGACCACCGATTGACCGGAAGTTGATCAAAATTGAGTATCAACGTGTACCACGTGCTATTTACTTCAGTATATGTTCTGTTTCCGGTGTTGGTATAATCATGTCTATATTTTTTCTGGTGACAAATATAATTTTTAGAGAACACCGGTAAGTCTTTCAATTTAATTATTGCATGGACTTACCCAAAGATGGGAGCTGTGGTCCAGTGATAGGACGCCCGCTCAGGGTTCGAGTGGCCCCGGGGTCGATCCCTACAAGGGGCACTGCTTGAGCAAGGATTTACCCTACAATTGTTCCATTCCACCCAGGCGTACATGGGTACTTAGAGGGATTACCTGCCTGAAGAAGATTTCAATGATCAGGAGTTATCGCACAAAATTGTAAAGTCTGCTGAACATGTATATCATTTTTTAACTTTTCAATTTTAACAAAAGTGAACGGCACAGTTGCAAGTCAAAACACTATATACACATTTGGCCCAACTTACCCCGCCTTCCCCTACAGTGTATATATCGCATGATAAATTTTTGCTCAAATTCAATAAGAGGCCAGTTTTTTCATTGTAACCCATTTTATTATACATATTTAGACATACATGTGTAGCTAATGCTTTGCTGTTTCGCATGACACCAACGTCTTCTGGGTACACCAAAAAATAAGTACTTAGGATGATTTTAAATCAACAATTAACACAGAATAGAATATAACTCTGCTTCTGATCTCGCTTTGTTGCGGGTTGATCAGGCACACTCTCGTTGGCCCATCAATGATATCGTCATATCATTGATACAGCCCTGCGTTCAGTTACCGCGAACGTTACAAAACGTTCCGTAACGATACATTCGGAACTCCTCGGCCATTCGCTGCGAATAATCTCGGACATATTTAGACGCTATTTTGAAACTACCGGTGTTAAAGTAAACAAATATATGATCGTTTAGGCATTGAGTGATGTTTCGTATTTAGTCCGTAAATTTTGAAACATCACTCATTGCCTTAACGATCGCATATTTGTGTATTAGATTAGGTTGTTCGCAGCGAATGGCTGAAGAGTTCCGAATGTATCGTAACGGAACGGTTTGTAACGTTTGCGGTAACTGAACGCAGGGCAGCTGGGTGTATGTATTGTTACACGCCGATGAGTCATGGCAAAACTAGTCTACATCCTTCTTTATATACATGTAGTTAGACTAATTTTGCATTGACCCATTGGTATTAAAAGTTGCAAAAGATGAACAAATGAATAAAACATTTATATTTAGGGTCATTTGTTAGTTGAAGCCATATCTTGTAACAGTTTATAGTCATAGTTTCTTATGTGCGTCGGAACTACGTACACTAGGATATGTTATTGTTCGAAAAAAGATTATTTTATACTTATGTTTCTATGTTTTATTCGAAATAAGACTATCACATAACTATGTTTCTATGTTGTTTCAGATACATTAAGATGTCATCACCAAATTTAAACAACATTATAATTGTAGGATGTATATTAACATATATAAGTGTATTTTTATTGGGGACCGACGGAGGGGTTATACCTATATTGTATCTAAGACATATTTGTACGGTAAAACTACTTTTTATACTTGGCTATAAAATCAGGCAAATTGTGTAGGGGGTAGGATTAACGCCGTAACTATACATTGTATAAGTCATATCACGGTGGTCAGTCAGGGCTCGAATATAGCAAATTTTTGCGAGTTGATTTTATTTCAACTCGCAAATGTAAAAATGTGACTCGCATTTTTCTCAAAATCTTAACAGAATACATAGTTACAATTTATATATATAATATAAATACAACCTAGTACTATATGTATCCATGGATGGAACAAGGTCGTTACTGTGGGATAGACAAAGAGTATCAAACATGTATTTCAGGTTAATCTTTAATTGATACTATCGAATTATCTTGCCGTTTCTTAGCTGATTTGAGCCCCATTAGTTTAGACAGTAATATTTTTGCGTCGATTTTATCTCATGTAAATTTGCGAGTTAAATTAAAAGTTACTCGCAATTTTCAAAATCCACTTGCAGTTTGCGAGTATGCAAGCTTAAATTCGAGCCCTGGTGGTCAGCCGAACTACTTACCCTTTCTGAAAAGACTGAATCTCTGGATTAAGCTTTTAACCAGTTACTAGGCACATACATCTGTCAGTGACTGACAACTGCCCTACATGATTTAGAATCAATTGTACGAGGGGAATGGTCGTAGAATTTTTTCATGACCAAACTGCACTAAAGTATGTTCCGCCTGGGAATCGAACCCACGTTCCCTCGATCAGTACAGTAGTTTTGAAAATAACCAACCTTTATATACATATTCATATTGAACATTCTATTCATGCGTATATTTTTCTTGTCAATCACGTTTAACGCCTTGTGAATACAAATTATCACCATTTCACGACGGCTAGCTAACCAAACCAAGCTTTCATTGACCTTTGTCTATAACCAGTACTCACCTACCCTTACAAAAGGTTGACAACTTTCCCATATACCTTATTGACGGAGTAAAATTGATATTGTTGTCGAACTTTCATGGAATGGTATAGCCAGCCATAATGAGGCTTAAACCAACTTGAACCAATTATCTCATCGGGATACCTGATTCGAGATTATGCATGTTTACTATTGTGCCATAGACCAGTGGTGCTTTTCACAAAAATTCTTACGAAAAAATCTTCGTAAGTCAAAAACAAGAAACATTAATAGTACGCTCATTTTTTGGCTTATCAATTCTAAATATTATGCAAAATGTGTAGAATTGTGTAAACCTTTTGAATATCATATCATAGTTATGCTTATCATCTGTCTGACTTTGAAGTGATAATTATATGAAACTAACTTACGTAGATTTTTTTCGTAAGATTTTTTGTGAAAAGCACTCCTGGGTTGCCACGATTTGTATAACAAGATAACTACATGTATAGTCTTATTTTTCAACAGCCAATGGTTCAATAATTTTGCAGTCACTTAATACGTTCTCTTGTTTAAAGGTACTAGTTCACGGATTTGGTTATTTTTTTCTATATTTTTTAAAATACCATTCAGCGTCTCTAATTGAGTCAAAAAATTAATTCGTAATATTATGAGACAAACTGACCGGTAGGTTGCAAGAAATATACAACAAAAGTTACAAAAATGTACTAAAATGTCTATACCGTGACATACGAGATAGATTTTTACTGCACGAAACACCACCATTTGAAGTTGTATGTAAATTTGCACTAAAATTGTCATTGTCAGAACACTACTTTCCTGCTTCCAAAAGTGTTTACTTACAATACTGTAGTTTTAGAAGAAGTTGATATTTAAGTTGAAATCTGTGAACGAGTACCTTTAAATACGAAGGCGACTTTGACTGAGCAAGCAGTACTTGAATTTATCCTTCTTGGGTAGTTCAAACTTTGATTTAAGTTTGGTGCAAGTTCAGATTATCAATGTTGTAATATATGTTATATTTTACAGTCTAGAGCCTGGGTTCTATCCGTTGGTTTTACTTTGGCATTTGGTGCAATGTTTAGTAAAACTTGGAGAGTACATTCCATATTCACCGAGATAAAACTACATAAAAAGGTAAAATAATTGTATTGACAAAATACAGTATCCACCAAAGTTTGAAGATTTAAAAGATTTACGATAATTCTTGAAAGTGATTAATATTTTTGTAGAATCATTGTATTGAATATATTTAAGTATGGTCTGTGATAAATTAAAACAAGTTTCATGAATGCTTCACATCTAAAAGATTCAGCATCTGACATCCTAAAGCCTCCCAAAAACCATGTTTATTGTAATTATCTTCCATAACATAGCTTTTATGCTATTTTTGTAGTCTCAGTTATAATTATAATGGTAACCAAAAATAAAGCAAAACTAAAATGTATTTCAAAATAAACAGTTATCAAATTTTAGATACATGTTAAAACTATTCAGTACCCCTAAAAGGTGAAAATGTCTCCAAACTTTATTTAGATTTAGGTTAATACTTTAAGTCAAATTCTACCTTACTAATGGTGACACCTCCCTACTAGAGTCGCATTCGGAACCCCTCGGCAATTTTCTATACAATTATACATTGGACATCATGAGGAAAGAAAGTAGTTCTAACATGGATTCTGTTGTAGATTCTATTTGAATTTTACTGAATGTGGATTATGTCAATATTAAGTTGGACTTGCATTGAAAGGAGAAGGTTCATTTACCATAAAAATCTGCCTATCTTTAATCGTGTCTATTTTTGTCATAAGCCAAGATACATGTAGTTATGTTCAAAAATGGTGTTTTATAACTGAAGAATAAAAACTGTTGCCATAGCAACGGATAAAGAATTTTGCCAAACATTAGAAAACTTGATCTGGGATTGAAGCCGATGGTCAAACTAATTTTCATTGTTTTATTAACATCAATTTTCACACCTAAGTGAACCTACTCCTTTAAAGTGTAAGACAATGCACTTCTAATTTAAAAGTTTTAGTAAAGCGTTTAACAGTGTAAATCTGAGTTAACTCTTCCTGATTATTATTTTGCGACTTAAATATCGTGCTTTCGGTTCAGTTACGATATGATATCTAAGATATAATTTGGCGATATTTCGGTTTGATGATGCAGCTTTATTTTGCAAGTCACTGAATTGGTGTCTTGAATATCTAAGCACTATCAGGGGTGTACTTCATGGAACTAACTGATTGCACGCATGCGTTTATCATGAAATTATGACTGATAAGTCTGTAAATTTAATTATACTTAATTAGCTTGAATAGACCTATATAACTAAATATGTGATATGATTAACTAAATGTAGGGGAAAATTTATAAAAAACAATTTCAATGAAATTTTATTTATGTTGATTTTAAGTACATGTTTCTATGCATAAAACTTTATAATAAAGTATTTTATGCTAATATGATAAATAAAAAAAAATAAAAAAAATAATAGAGCAATGACTAGGTTTCGAACCATCAGTGTTTGGTTTCGAACCGATTTCAAATTTAATTTCCTTCAGTCTAACCAATTGCGCTATTCTGGGTCCTAATAATATACAAGTTTTGTGACATATATATAATGTGAAGAGTACCTTCATATTTGCCAACTTCCGGTCCCTAGATTTCCATATTGAAATTTTAAAACAATTCTTTATGTCTTTAAAATCTATGAAAGCTAGAAATTTAATAAAACCTAAATTTATATTTCAAGTTCATTTTATTAAGTCAGAAAATAAAGAAAAATATACTTTGCAATATGTGTGAAAGCCCTAGGGGCAATATTTATATTTTATTGTATACGCGTGTATTCAAAATGGGATTTATAAACACAATTCTTTATATTTTGTGATTTTACTTAAAACTTTATTATGGTAATACGTACATAAATATAAAAAGAAATTTTATATAGAATTAAATATAATCCTTTTAACATAGAAGTTTTGAAAAAGGAAATGTTCGTCTTTATTTATTTGAAATATTTTAAACTTTTGACAAGTGCATTTGCTACAAGCCAAAATATAGTTACTAATTTTTTGTATAAGTGTTGTAGGTTTTCATGATGTCATTCGGTGAAAACTCAAGTGCTTCTGTTCTGTACTTTACGGAATGGAGGCACACTTTTTGTGTTCGACTCTTACGAGTTGAATACCCTGTCCCCTAATTGGGACAATTTGTGATGGGTAGATATCCCCTTTATAGGGGATTCTGCTTTCCAACCGTTTTAACTCTGTTTTCTACGGAGTTAAAGCACTTTTTGTGTTCGACTCTCGCGAGTTGAATACCCGTTCCCCTGGGTGGGAAAGATAGGGAGAGTAGTCTCCCTTTGCCGGGGGGCTTCTATTTACATATGCTCTTCAACTTTGTTTTTTACGGAGTTGAAGTGCATATTTTCCGGTCCCCTGGGTGGGAATATGAAGGAGAGGTAGTTTACCCCCATTAATGGGGGGTTAATTACAATTCCTTGTGTCCCATGGGACTATTGGTTCTTGGGGAGGGTGGAGGGTTAGATCCTTTTGGTAGGAGGGTTGGGGTCCTTGGGGAAGGAAGGTTGGGTTCCTTGGGAAGGGAATGTTGGGTTATTGGGGAGGAAAGGTTGGGGTTATTGGGGAGGAAAGGTTGGGGTTATTGGGGAGGGAAGGTTGGGGTCCTTGGGAAGGAAGGTTGGGTTCCTTGGGAAGGAAAGGTTGGGGTTATTGGGGAGGAAAGGTTGGGTTATTGGGGAGGAAAGGTTGGGGTTATTGGGGAGGGAAGGTTGGGTCCTTGGGAAGGAAGGTTGGGTTCCTTGGGAAGGAAAGGTTGGTGTTATTGGGGAGGGATGAGGAGGGTTGGGATCTTTGGGAGGGATTAGGGGAGGGATCTTTGGGAGGGATTAGGGGAGGGAGGAAGTTGGGGAGGTTTGGGTTTCCTGGAAGAGGGTTGGGGAAAATGATATATCTATAATTACACCTACATTCTTTTTTTTGTTTTCAAATGTCTGTGTGAAATGAAATACTTAAGCGTGGAGGTAAAATGACAGTTTACATATTTTATTCAACGTGTAACGTGAAGATAAGTTTTATCCAAGTGTCAGTGGCGCATACATTAACCACGTTGATTTAAATAATTACTACAGTATTTTGGTCTCACTGTCTATAATCGAGTATTTAAAGCAGCGATGTTAATGTATGCGCCGTTGATAGTTGAGAATAAAATTTACCAATACTTTGTTTGATAACAATATCACAATATCATATTAAGTAGCAACAAAACCATATTTGATTTGCTTAGTTCAATTGGTCGTGGACATAATTAGAATTTAAACAGTATCAATTAGTTTCAGATAAATAAAACATTTATACTCATAATGCTTAGCATCGGTGTGTGCTGAATATCATCATATCGAGGGTTGCTTGCAAGACTGTAGTAAGTGGCTTGCATTAAAGACTGAGTCACTACAGTCTTGCTGGCAACCCTTGATATACATTGCCCATCCAAAGCTCTAAAGCAAAAGCCAGTTTTAGGACTAACTGAATGACGCACTTGAAAACAACCCAAAGAATCAACGAAGCTATTATTACCCATACAGAAGCGTGCTGTCGTACGTCGAACTCTTGTACTATATTAATTTTACTTAATCTTTTTTTCAGGTTATCAAGGACTATAAATTAATACTTGTGGTGACTGTTTTGTTATTTCTTGATGCCACCATCTTGGTCACATGGCAGATTTTAGACCCACTTCAAACTGCTATCAAAAATTTAACAACGGTGGTAAGTCTTCATCTTTCATCTTAATTTAGTTGTAGTTATCAATGATAACCCGTCCAGCTATCCCAATCGGCAGTGCACAAAGATCACACTAACTTGATAATTGCCTCCAGATTCATGACGGCAGCAGACTCTTTGGAAAGCAAAAAACTACGATTCAACTACGTTAAGGCGACCTACCGTACAAGAAAGTCAGTGATTATAATTTGCACTTAAGTCATTTTTGTTGTGTTAATTTTGGAAATAAACATGGAAAAGTAAACATAGGATAGTGCCGTTCATAATATAATCTGTCTTACGACTGGTTTAGTCGTAAATCATAATCTGTATGTTATACTATCGTAAACAATTTATTACTATTTTGCCCCGACAGCGTATTATCAAAATCAATTTCTTACAATTATATAATAATACAAGAAAAATGACTTACGACCAAAATAGATCGTAAGACTTTTGATAATACGGACCCCTGGTGACCAAATTCGCGAATAAATGCCAATAAGTATTATGATATTCAGAGGGATCGGCTATTTATAGAAACCTAGTTTATGTTTCAAGAAACTATTGAACTTGACCACAGGGAGACGTTTTAGTATATACTGACCTCATTGAACTTGGAACAATAAAAAGTTCTCCCCAAGACTGACAGACCAAGAAAACTGTCTAAGAAAATACTCTAATTGGACAGACATCCAGTGGGTTTATATATATATATCATACGAGGGGTGTTCAACGAATTATGAGAACATTCAATTTTGTTTAAAATACGGGTTTATTAAAATGATAGAGAATGAGATAAGCTCATGGAATTTTCATTATTGCAAAATGTGCTTTATGGATCTTATTTAAACATGTTCAAAACACCATTTCGATGTGAAAACATAACAACGGAGGGAATGAATCCGGGTGATCGAAAACAAGTTATATAGATTGTTTTCTTATACTGGGTTTTTAACGACGTGTCAACACAATGTATGTCCGCCATCGCACCTAACCCAGCTTTCCTGGAACCTTGTCTATTACCAGTACTCATATATCCTTCCTCCAGGGCTGGCAACTTTCCCATATTCCTTATTAATGAAGAAAAGTTGACATTATTGTTAAATTTATTTGGCAGCGGATAACGCCCCGTTGAGATTCGGACCCGTACCCCCTTTGAGAAACTGAAGTTGGAGTCCCTGTGAACCAAACTGTGCTCTTTTTCACACAAAAAATCTAACGAAAAATGTTATCTAATTCAAATTTATAAATATTGCACTTCAAAGTCAAAATGATAATAAACATAACTATGATAATTATGATATTCAATATTCAAAATGTGAACAATATTTTACATACATGTAAGTAAGTATTATTTAGAGTTAATTGACCAAAAATGACAGTATTCTGTATTTGTCTTGCTTTTGACTTACGACAATTTTTAACGTAAGATTTTTGTGTGAAAAAGTAACCACTTACACTACAAACCCAGCCATACTGTTTCTAAAAAACGTCTCACCAAATTGTGATCTGAAACCCCTCGTTCGTCAGTATTTTTTGTGAAAAGCACCACACCCAGCCATATTGTTTAAAAAACCAACAACAACAGTTTATCAACTTTTTGAACATCCCTCGTACATATCAATACTACTATGTATTTAAATGTCTTTTGTAATGTGACATTAATTGACAGATTGATGGAGATCTGGATATTGTTCCAGTCATAGAATACTGTAGAAGTGAAAGAATGACAATATGGCTGGTTATCATATATGCCTATAAAGGATTACTACTTGTAAGTTGAGACTTTTATTTTGAACAAATACATGTATTTTTAAGATATTTTACACGGAAGATGTCTCCGTTTTTGGATAACCATTGTACTATGGTAGCATGGAGATGACATCGACGATATTCTTCTCTAACTTGTTCGTACAAGTAAAGAGAGATTTTGCTCTTTCTAATTTGTTTCCACAAGTTGGTAGTATTTCCAAAACATTATCGCAACTCAGTTAGTCGTTCCCGCATAATAAATTTAATCTAATCAGTGCTTTGTGGTTATCCATGTAAAAAAATTAATTGTGATAAGCCAAACCTTCGAAATGAGATCAAATGATATCAAGCAATTCGAGATATTTTGAAAGACAAATATGGTATATGCATTGGATATGGAGTGATTCGTAACCACTTACTAATACAGGGTGGTACCATATCCCGCGCAGCTGGTACGCATCCGCACGTCACCACCATGCTTTCGTGAACACCTATTCTGTTTATACAATTTGTTTTATGTTTTGCAAATTGTGTCTTATAATTGGACGTCATAGCTACCTGTTATCAACTTTTTTACCAGCTACCTGCATGTAAATAATATTTTTCTACCAGTAATCACTCGAATTTTCATGGGTAGGTATTATGTATGGTGTGATAGTAATCGAACACAGATCACCCAAATTGCTTTCACAGATGCGTACACTAATGGCAAAAATGCTAACAGTTTTTTCGAGTCCAGCACTAAGCAACTAAGAAAATGTATAAAACAACGGGGTTTGTAGTGTAGGATTTGAACAAACCTGGAATTGCGTATATATACTTATCCAAGCATAGCATACCAAGCATTGTAACCACTGGGCTTCGCCAAAACCTGTGTTTGAAGAGATAACAATTTGAGAAAAGCCAACATAAAAAACCACAAAAACGCCCAAATTATATTTTTGTGTAATTGTATATTGTACATTATTTTTTCGCAGGTATTTGGTTGTTTTCTAGCCTGGGAAACACGACAAGTCAGTATACCAGCGTTAAATGATTCCAAGTATATAGGAATGAGTGTCTATAATGTTGTTATTATGTGTATCTGCGGTGCTGCCGTCTCTTTTGTCATCAATGATCAGCCGACATCATCATTTGTTATCATTGGTTTCTTTATTATATTTTGTACAACGATTACCCTTTGTCTTGTCTTTGTACCTAAGGTATGTATTCTACTTTTTATTGTGGAGTAAAAATATTTATTTGTCGCCCCCTCGTCTTTTGGCTGTGTGGTAGACTGTATTTTTACTGTTGCTGTTCCTGATATGCTGCAAACACATTTTTCGACACAGCTGTCTAAATCAAATTTGACTTATATTTTTAACCAATACAATTGCTCTACCACACCTGTTTTTCCAATGAAATTCTCTTTCGGTATAGAGAAATGGGTAGAAGATACGTAGCGTGTTCAATTACACAAAACGTTACAGAACGTTACATAACGATACATTCGGAACTCCTCGGCCATTCGCTGCGAATAACCTAATTTAATACACAAATATGAGATCGTTAAAGCAATGAGTGATGTTTCATAATTTACGGACTAAAAACGAAACATCACTCAATGCCTAAACGATCATATATTTGTTTACTTTAACACCGGTAGTTTCAAAATAGCGACTAAATATGTCCGAGATTATTCGCAGCGAATGGCCGAGGAGTTCCGAATGTATCGTTACGGAACTTTTTGTAACGTTCGCGGTAACTGAACGCAGGGATGGTATCATCGGTTATTTGTGAAACAGGCGCGTAGCACGATAGTAGTTGCTTACTATTTACTCTGTGTATTATGGGTAACTCGCTTTGCTGATTGGTTTGTCGTGGTACTCTCCCGGCAGTATGACTGAACAGGGAATATGACTATTTATACTTCAAAACAAATTGAACTCTGCACAGCGCCGAATATCTTTTAAAATCTATTTCTTGTTTTATATATTTTATTAACTAATTAATAGTTATGTTAACTAGTTACGTAACCCGTAACTACTAACACGAACAAATTAGCGATCTTAGAAAAGCGGTAAGGGATAAACTAGTTACGTAGTCACTTAATTAATTTGTTCCTCAGAAGATTATCCTGTGGCAGAAATATGCCACCATAAAACCCTATTGTTTTACTTATTTTGTTGAGTTTTATTCAACCGGCTTATAAATTGATCCCTTTGAATTAAATTTTCGATATTTGTGTAATATGATATAATATGTATTTAAGATATTTGAATAATCCTCGTACATAGATACAGATATCTATTTATATCGATCGTGAGTTCAGAAATACTGTAGTGAGTTTTTAAATCAGCGGGATTAATGTATGACGTGGTACAATGTGTTGCAATGGCATTAACCCAACCGGAACAAACATTTTACGTTTGCTTGCAGTTGATAGAGCTAAAACGTGACCCAACTGGTGAAGAGAGAAGAATTCGTGCAAAGTTACAAAAACCAAAGAAACAAAACAGTAGAGACGACGTTGGATATGACTTAAGAAAGAAAAATGAAGATTTACAAGAAGAAAATATTCGATATAGAACAGTAATAGCTGAGGTAAAATATTGTTCTTTATTTGCATAATGTACTATAATAGTACCAAAATTGCCATGAAGGTATGCCGATATAGCCTCAATGATGGCAGTATATTCCAGTATTGAGCAAGTGTGCCAAAATTATGATACCGAGGCAACTTCCGGCCATTTCGCATCAGCTGTTCAACAACGACAGGCTTTCCGCACGTGGAATTCATTAGGTAATTAGCAACAAGTAGATATCCAATGGTACAACGTGTTTTCTTTATAGTTGAATAAGATGATCAACGACAAGACTTACGTTTGATAATTAGGAAATATCTTACGCACAAGCTTTGATGCACGTATGATTAACGCATCACACGAGTTTCAACATTTTGTCATAGTCGATGATATGACTTTTAATGGCAACTAAACAGTGATGTTTTTTTCATGTATGCAAGCATTTGGGTGTAGTGGAACGAATGTGCATGAATGGTAACTTTTAACCTAGGGTCACTGAATGGTACTTAAAATGACCCCTGTACCATTTGGCTATAGGTAAAAGTCATTTCCTATCAATCAGTTAGAAAACGGAAGAAATGTTCCTAATCTATAAAAAGTCTTACTTTTTAAACCCAAACAAATTCAATACTTTTAGGGCTTTGATTTTGATAACTTTTGTATATTATTGTAGAAAATGCGATTACTACATGATATAATGGCACAGCTTGGTGAAGATACACACGGAATATATTTTGCTGGTAAAAGTCCATTACATAAAAAGGTTGTAGAACTAAGATTTGCTGACTCATCGCCTAGCAGACTTTCAACAGGTCAGTATATCTACAGTGAAAGTTCGAAGTCTCGAATGAGAAGGTCATAATACAGTTCCAGCGAACCGGGTTTCGAACAGTCAAAATTCGAAATTATTCCTGCTATTTGTTTCGTAGCCGCCCGGCTAGCTCAGTTGGTAGCACGCAAGTCTACTGATCGAGGGGACGTGGGTTCGATTCCCGGACGGGGCATACTTTCGTTGAGTTTGATCATGAAATTGTTCATACGGCCATTCTCCATCCTACCAATCATTCTTAATTATGAAGGGCAGTTGTCAGTCGCAGACAAAAGTATGTGCTTAGTAATTGGTTAACAGCTAAATCCAGAGATTTAGCCTTTCCAGGAACAGCAAGTATATATGACCTATACAAAGTGTTACGGTGCTACGGCGTTAAACCCAACAAAACAAACAAACAAACAATCATTTGTTTTGTATAAGCTTAATGTTCAACTTATCCGTGTAGTTCTAACATACTGAATTCGAGCCTTCGGACTATCAATTATCATAATTATATTTTTATTTATCTTTCTGCATATTGGTAACAAATATCAGACAACCTATTCCGGCTAGGTTGAAATACCACCCACAATCTACATTGTTGTTTCTTTGAGCGAGAAACTTTATTCTACTATCTCAGTACTGGTGGACCAGGAAGCGGACTCCGCTGACTCGAGAGTGATTAATCAAAGTTGTAAGAACTTTTTCAAAATCGGGCTAAATTGAATAAGTATAAACGAAACAACCTCAACACTAAATTCAATAATGTGCATTGGATGATCTAAAAACAAAATATTACAAACTAAAATAACTATAATTATTTATTTGAATCTTTAAACCGTAGCACAGATATGTGTTCTGCAAAACCAATTAATAATATAAATGTGTTGGTCGACTCTTGCAAGTCTAGTGTTCTATGAAATTTACATTTACTTCATTTATTAATCATTGTTCAGAAAGGATACGGACGAACCAATGTCTTACCACGTCCTTGAGAATGCATTACTGGGCCATTTATATGTAAATGATATTCTTAACTTGGGATAATAAGCGCATTTATCATTGCTGACTTGAAGGCACCTTTACACTGTTAGGACGAATATAGAGTGCTCCGTCAAGTAAGGAGGGGTATTAAGACCGAACGGTAAGACGTCGAATCAATAATTATTAGATCCGGAATGTTGGGAAAGGTGCTTTGCTCCCCCTCTGTTTCTATGGGTATGTTTTAAAAACTATCGATCCAAATACGAAACAGTTTGGCTAAATTTTTGAAAACTAGTCTCCAGGTTGGATTATAATCGATCGCTACGCATATGAACGTACATTGCTGCAAATTTCATAATTAATGTTAAAAAGTCATAGAACTCGTACCGTTCTTGCCGATTGCATATACTAAAACCATCAAGGTTTGCGATTGATAGAATCTGGTTTGTTTTTTATAAACCTGGCGTATTGTCCGTTTTTTCTCAACTGTCAAAGCTTGAATAATTTCACGGTGACTGAATGTATTGTTTTTGTACTGGCGGCCAAATTGTTATTAAAATATCTTGACTAAAACATATTATACGGCATAAGCAGCTTTACTCAATCATAATACACACTTTCGTAACATCATGGATGTATTACGACAATAATTTTAACAAACGCATGCACCGTGTAATTATTCATGCTTTGACAATTAAGAAAAAACGAAAAATACAGTATGATACACCCTACATAGTGAGAGGGCATTTTGATGCGAGCTATCTTAACGATGTATTTTGTTAAATTGGAAAACAATATGGCTAGGTAATCAAAGACGAGATGTTCTGGAATAAAATGATAAATAACAATACCATAAGGTTCAATAAAAGTATATCCTTTTGCACAGTGCCCTTCAAAAATCCTTAGACAAAATCCAGATTAGAATATACATTTAGATAGATTCACATTTACCAATTAAAAAGGCATACATACAGTTATATGTAAATTAGATTTGCACTTGAATTGTCATCATGATAACAATGCTTTAATACTGCCTTCAGAATGTGTCTATACAATTTTGAGAATTTTAGAAGAACGATTTTATGCTGAAATCTGTGAGCGTGCAGCTTTGACGATACTGAGAACACTTTGAACATGCCATATTACGGAATCGTGCGATACTTATCTCTCTCTCTCGGACTACGTTTATTATGATATTGTCCAAGTAAACCGCATGGAAATTTAGCGGTATTTCGAATCGGATTTACTCGGTTTTATTTGCAAATTGCTTAAGCTACCACCAGATAACTCTGTCTAGCACTCAGATAGTACACCGTCTAATGACATGGTATTTCATTGTTTCTATTACAAAGGTTCGGAAGCTGACGTAGGGTCAATATTTTCTGATATAAGTTGTGGGTCAACTAACTGGACGTTGAGTACCAATCGTACGTCAGCATTAAAGAATAATAAATCTGTGACGTCAACTTGTACCGATATGTCTGTTGTAGACAGTCAGGATGACTCCAGGTAGGAAAATTATCGTTTATGTGTCTTTATTATGTATAAGGTAGCGCATCGTTGGGAACCACAGTACTTTCTCCTGTTACACTCAATACGTACCGTGGGCAACTTGACTGGCAAAATCTCGTATTCATAAATATGCATGAGGCAGGGGAGACCAATCTTCTTCCAATGAAATCGCAAGTTACAATTAAATACTCTTCAATAACAATGACGTCATATTGGGTTTTTCTTACTTAAAATAGAAACCAACTCACATGTTTATTTTCAAAAAAAAGTTGCGTATTTTCATTGGTTTTCCGCAGTGGTTTCCTTGCGGAGCCAATGAAACTGTCTCATTAATTATTCATAATTACGAGATTATCCTAACCAAATGGCCCCCGGAATATAACGCAGCATAGCGGAGTTATGTATCGTGGGGTGACCGACGATGAAGGTAGCGTACAATTCTTGGGTGAGGCATACCTTCTTGGAGCTTGGTCATGGAGTATTTTCAAGCTATTTTCCGTTTTTACCACTGATTCTAATTCATTTAGGGCAGTTGTTCGTTACAGACGGAAGAAAGTATGCGCCTAGTTACTAGTTAATCACTAAATCCAGAGATTCAGCCTTTCCAAGAATGGCGAGTAGACTGAGCGCCATGACATGACCTATGCAATGTGTTACCACGGCGTAAAACACAACTAAAATAAACTTGATGTATGACAGTATGTCTAGATAATACTAGTCATATACCCTATAGCTTCATTGTTGGTTACATCGGAGTCTGCTTCAAGGTCTCAAATACCTAAGCTGTTTCTTAAAAAAACTCAGAGATGCGTTTTGAAAGTGATTTTATGCTATTTGGATCTGGCTTTCTAACGATAGCTAGCCTCACATCATATATAACCGCTCGGCCACGCAATCACCTGATATAATTCTTGAAAATTTATTTTGGAAACACTCAACATTAAAGTCTCTATTTCTAAGTCTTTATTTCTAAGACCTCAAGGTGTACCATTAAGAGGCGGTTCAATGAAGGAATCTATTCGGCTAAGTGATCCTGAGATGAGTGACGATGACGACGAGGATGATGTATTCGGCGGTGTTTATTGTGGCCCCTCTAAACCTAGAGCGTCGATAACGTCCATTGGTGGACAGTATAAAGAGAACGGTCGGTAAGTACTTATGTACTTATATTTTAGACTAATTCTGTCCTCACAAGCGACTTTATCATTCGGGCCGCTTACAAACTCAAAATGAATGATTTATTTTAGTTTATAGCACTGTTTTGTAAGACTTGAGCAGTGTACATGTATTACTTTCGTTGCAATCACTTGTTGTCCGTTTCAGAATAAAATTTCTATGGTCCAAAATATAGAATTTAAACCATTTCGTATCGTAAAAAAACGTCAACAAATGGACGCCATTTTGAAATTTGCTTGAACTTTATTTTCTGAATCGATCAGATTCAATACTTCGTTCAAATTTGCAGTGTGCATAGTAAGTTTCTCTGTTACCGCTACCCAACTTGCAGTATGCATAATTAGTTTTTTTCTTAAAATTCCATTTATCCAAGAACTGTCGGCCATTCTCCCTCCTACCAATGATTTTAATTATGTATGGCAGTTGTCAGTCACTGGCGAATGTGCTTAGTAGTTGGTAAACAACTAAATCCAGAGATTTAGCCTTTCCAGGAGGAGTGAGTAGGTTAACTGACCGCCGTTATATGACCTATACAATGTGTTGCTACGGCACTAACCTTTACAAAACCAAACATACTATTGTTCTTTTTATACTCAGGGCTAATCCAGTGACGGAGATACATCCATTGATACATAATTTGCCAAACAAGAATTATAATACTGCTGATAGTGATTACTGTAAACCTATTTTATCATCAAATGTTAATTCAAGAACTGGTAAGACTTTGTTCCATTATATGCATGAGTATTATAGACAACTTTGCATTTCTGTATCACCATATATGATAATAAATAAAATTCACCTAATCTTATTCTTAAGCATTTACAGGTCATTCCCGTGTTTTACATGTACGTGTCGCAACCCCTCACCATTCAAGATGGCCGTAACAGGACTTAAACTTAATGTTTTAACAGGATATTCTAAATTTCATGTACGGAAAGTTGCCTAAAAATTACCTGCCTTTACGAGCCTCTCCCTCTTCAGATACTTCAGGTATGTGCCCCCTCCCCTGACGCTGGGGGTTGAAGAGTGCGCAGCGCCCGTCATAGCCAGACAATAATGCGGGTCCTTGTGTGCAGAAAAAAGTTATTTAATTTATGGGTTGCATTGAACAGTACAAAATAGAAAGTATATGCTTGTATATTAGATTGATGATACATATGAAATTATAATAAATAAAAAAAAAATTATTTAATTTTCCTCGAGAAATTAACTAATGCGTTTGAGAAACCATCGATATTTTATCGTCATTTGACATCCACGAGACAACGGTGTAAGTCATAAATGCCTTATAAAACTAACCATTATGCGCTTATCATGAACTTGCCTGTCTATTCATTTTTTTTGGCAAAACTTATTACTAAGTTTAAGCCTACATTTCCAGACCCCTTTGTAAAGCAAACAATTTAGATAATTCTCCCAACCACGCTCTAATATAACCTTAACTGACATAACCAAAATATACGTAAAAATAACACTAATCACTTTTAACATTCATTAAATTACTTATCTTAATATGTCAATATTTCTCTTACATTCACACATAAAACATGATACATTTAAATAATGTACATATAATAAAAAATATAAAAATAAAAAGTTACGCCTTGACTAGGTTTTGAACCCCCTAACACATTGCTTGATAACTTATCAACCCAACCCTTTAACCGACTGCGCTATTTTGGGTCCTAAAGGTCATAGCATGTAACACTACTTAAATATAGTAAAGTGGCCATATATCAGGGGAAGATAATTGTGTAAGAAATTTTTTTAATATAATGAGTTTTCATTAAAAACATGTAAATTACACCTATCAAATAAAAAAAGCAATAAAAATATCAATTGTATAAAAGATACTTATGCTAGTTATGAAATTTCAAGTAAACCAATGTCCATTGGGATTTATTTGACATGCTTCTAAATTGTATACAGTGGTATGCTGAACCAAATTGATAGTAATTTATGTTTTGTATGTATATTCAAGGAATTTAATGTTGAAGTCAGACGCAAGTCTCAGCGCTGGATTTCTGTATGATATCGGAAATTGGTGCATTGTTTTCAGCTCTAACGAGCCAAGATCGGGCTCAGGTCTTGGCACTTTGTTCCGCTTCTTTACGGAAACGTGGTGTATTTGGTGCACTTCCCCCTTAATAGACCAAGTGCAAGTCCATACGCTTTGCCTGTGTCTTATACGGTGTTCATTGTGTTTATGTATTCTTGTTTTCTTCTTGGGAGGACTTCGGCCATTAGGTTCGTGGGAGGGAGCTCTATGGGCCGCACCAGGAAGTTAAAACAACACACGTATAGTTTAAACAAACATTAAAATTGAACATGAGATACGTCACTGCTGGGCTGGAAGTGCTCTGACGAGTTAGAGCCGCGGCCGAAGCGCAGTGGTTAGCATGTCTGACTTCGAATCCGGAGATCGCTGGTTCGAGCCCGATCGCAGTAGGTCATACCCTATACATGAGTTGTCGGCCTCGTGGAAGGGTAAGTTAGTACTAGTGATTGATAAGTGTCCAGGAAACCTATAGTAGGAAGAGCTGGCCGTCGTATAATATATGACCTAAATATGTGTTGAATACGACGTTAAAAACAAAAATGATTTCGTACACTGCATGGACGTAATAAAACGCGTGTAAACTTGTTATTCCAAAAAAAAGATATATTTAAGCTTCATAGCTCGTTTAGAACAACTTGAGACAAATCTAAACGATATTCTATGTAAACAATGTCTCATGTTACCTAAATGAGCTTTATATTAGACGATGTTGGTTGGTTTACATATATACTGAAGTAATATAGCTGAATATCTCATAAATTAAGGACATTGTCCTCTAAGCACCTCGGTACTTTGATTTAATTTTTCGAATTAATCATTCGCATTTTGTAGAACGAACCTTAAGTAATTTGACATTTTCTATGAAATGAGACTTCTAACTTTTCATTGTCCTGACACTGGGCATTACATTTTTATAATTAGTTGTACATGTTTAAATCAAGTGATGTGATCAACAAAGCGAAATAATGACTTCTTTTCCATTTTGGAAAATCGACTGCAAAGATACAAGTGACAGAATCATTAAAATGGATTATATGTTATAAAATTATGGTGGCTGAATTATGTAATGTCGTATTTTCGTTTCTTCGCCGCGATAAAACGAATTAACGAAAACAGGAAGACACGACAAATCCATAGTTTGTGGTATCTATGTCTTTTCGTTTCTTTGCCACAAAGAAACAAACACACGACAAAATAAATACATCAATACGACAGATAAAATGTGTCGTGTTTTCGCCTTACATCTGTCGTATCTTCGTCTTTTCGTTTCTTCGTGGCGAAGAAACGAAAATAACGAAGATACGACAAACTTTGGATTAGTCGTGTTTTCGCCCTTCATCTGTCGTATCTTCGTGTTTTTGTTTCTTCGTTTCTTCGCCACGAAGAAACGAATACACAAAGATATGACAAACTATGGATTTGTCGTGTTTTCGCCTTACATCTGTCATATCTTCGTCTTTTCGTTTCTTCGCCACGAAGCCTTTGGACTTTCACTGTATTATACATATTGCAAACTGAGCATGTATGTTCACTAACAAAACTATATATTTATGTTGAATCAAAGTACTAACAGCATTGCACGACTCTGTTGATATGTATACTTATATATATGTAGACTATGTTGTACAATAACTAAATGCTTGCCGCATTAGCTTCTACGTTGTTTAACAAAATTCTATTTTCTCAAAGTTTTCATATAAAAGAACGGGATGGACCGGATAACTTGACACTAGCCTCAACCATTTTCCGCCTGCTGCATTCGGAACGCATCGGCTCTACATCCGACATCCGTTTCCGGTCATGAATAAGCATTTGTAATGTTACTGATATGTTTATTGTATAATTTATAATGTCACGGTAGAGAACCCACGTGACTTCATTCGGGCATCTTTTATTATACATGGCAAGTGGGTCAAAAGACTACGGTAGATTTTTCGCTTAATTTGAACTGGTATATTTTCCCAAGAATACGTAAACAATGTTTACGAGATATTATTGCTGCAGTCATTGCATTCCTGTTAAATTCAATCGTTTTGACGTCATTTGGGAAACAAATTTTGGATAAAATGAATACCAGCATTCTTATTTGATCCGAAATTTCTTATGCAGGGGTTTATGTGGGTATTCGTGGGAAAATATGCCAATTGTTCAGTTCAAAATATTAAGCAAAATACCAACTTTAGACGAGCGACCCACTTTCCATGTATGGTAAAAGATGCCCGGATGAAGTCACACGAGTTTCGCACCGTGGATGTATTGCTATGCATTTTAATTGTACTTTTATTTATTTATTGCGGATTTCAGACTCGAGGAATGAGATTGAATGTACAACGGCTTTGCTGTCGTAATATTTATAACATAAACTGTATAACTGCATGTGATTGGTCAGTATTTATAGATTTTTGACGTAGAAGTTGTTGTTGTTTTTGTCGTCTTCGTACCAGATATTGTTCGTACTTTAGCATGTGATTAAAGTAACCGATTGTTCCTATATTTGCCTCTTAAATCCTTTAGTTTTATTAGACATTTATCCACCTGTTTATATGTATATTAATAACACTCACCGTTTCTATTATACAATCCTTAATATATCCTGTCTTTTAGGTTTGTTTTCCATACATCCATATGCTTTTTATATTTACACCCCTGTCTATCCCATTTCATATCAATTTCTTATTGCAAAACGTGTGCTTATGTTAGAAAAAATTAAGTGAGAAACGATCATTTGTAATGATTTTTTCATCGCTGTATGTTCCATTTTTCGATGGTATGCATATCAATTATATGGCTTTAAACTTCTATTCAGCCGCCTGGGTAGCTTAATTGGTAGCACGCAAGCCTACTGATCAAGGGGTCGTGGGTTCGATTCCCGGGCGGGGCATACTTTCGTGGAGCTTGGTCAGGAAATTATTTCTATGGCCATTCTCCCTCCTACAAATGATTTTTAATTATGTAGGGCAGTTGTCAGTCACTGACGAAAGTATGTGCTTAGAAGTTGGTTAACAGCTAAATTCAGAGATTTAGCCTTTCCAGGAGAATTGAGTAGGTTGACTGACCTCCATTATATGACCTATACAGTGTGTTGCTACGGCGTTAAACCCAACATAAACAAACAAAGAAATAAACATCTATTCCATTAACCTTTTGTAGTTTCCAAGCAATTATTCCACGATAGAAGAACAGTTTCCATGACTACATGTTTAAATGTAACAACATGAAGTTTCAAACGAGTGATATAGGGATATGCCAATACAATTTGGAATAAAAACTTTATTTACTGCATTATTAAACAATATGTTGAGAGATTCTCTTTTTAATTGTATTTTATGAAATAATATGATGCTTAAATGTATCATTGTTGGCATATCTTGCCTTGCATATAACCTGAAATGGGATACTCCTTCATTCTCCCTTCTACCATTGATTCTAAATCATGTAGGGCAGTTGTCAATCTCTGACGAAAGTATGAGTCGAGTTACTGGTTGACAGCTAAATCCAGAGATTTAGCTTTTCCAGGAATGGTGAGTAGGTTAAACGACCGCTGTGATATGACCTATACAAATATGATAATGTTGTTACGGCGTTTACCCCAACCAAAAGAAGCAACACGAAAAGTAGCAATGTATTTGTTTTTCATATACTCATTGGTTTAGTGTAGGCATAGAGTCTCTGTGAAAATTCGTTATGAAAAAAGTGTGCTGCGTTTAGCTCATATGAGCACTAAGTGCTCAGAATGAGGTATTGTCCGGCGTCAGCTGATGTGTTTGTCAACTTTTTACTGTTGACACTCTAGGGGTCATACATTTTCTCCAGTTATTTTTATCTAAACTCGGTCAGATACTTCATTTTAAAGGTACTCATTCACAGATTGACTTTTCTGAAAGTTTTCAAAATTGCCTGGAAACATTTTAAAGCAGGAAATTCGTGATTTGATAGTGACAATTTTAGTGCAAATACACATTTACAAGTACAAATGATGGTGTTTCAAGAAGTAAAGATCTACCCCGTATGTCACGGTATAGACAAGCTTAGTGTATTTTCGTGACTTTTATTGTATATTTCTTGCAATCTATAGGTCTGTTTGTCCTAAATTATTAAGAATTAATTGTTTAACACAATTACAGACACTAAATGGTATTTTGAAAATATAGAAAAATCTTAACCGAATCTGTGAACTAGTACCTTTAATGAAAAATTGGTCAAGTTAGATAATGCATCATGTGCGATAAAGGATAGGTATCCAGATCTAGAGACCACACTTCATCAAACCCTTTGCTCTCCCTCAGGTGAGCGATGTAGGGCTATCTTGAACCTCTTGTGTTGTGTTGAAGTCGTTAGACATCTCGTATATACCCACATTTAAAACATTATTATTAAGAAATACATGAACATATTCAGGTAGTAAAGATAAAATGTTGTTTTGTGAAGTTCCTACTTTTGGTCTTGATGAATATTAAGCTGGCATGCTTATACTTAGTAATTAAGTTGAAATATAGACTCACAATGTACATGCATATATAAAACAGCTTGATAATTCCAGATAAGTGCACCATTAATTGTTTCATGCAATTGAAAGCATAACAAACGCATGATTGTAAACATTTGTAAAACAGCTTGGTCGGCATGTTATAAATTAGTTTTCAATGAATTTATGATTTCAACATGTATACATTTTACATTACTGTTATATTTACATGACCAACATGGCCGACAATAAGTCGGAAATGCTCTGTGAATTCCGTTAATTTCCTCAAAGAAGCGATAACGCTGAGGCTTATTATTTCTTAACAAATTTTCGGCCATTTGAACGAAGCTGATCAAATACAGATAAATTGTTGTTCATTGTATTAGGTGTTCCATATAATTTATTATTGGGTTTACTTCTATTTCTTGACTTTAATTTTAGCTGGCAAGGACAGAAGGAAGAAAGCCGAGTTCAACGTGAATCCGAATATTTCAAAAACGTCGTTGCTTGGCAACCGACGGAAACGACGAAAAATTACTTTTATGTTTCCAAATCAGGTTCCAAAGTCTGCTGAACGGAACAAAACATTGTTGACTAGACGAGTATCTGATAAAAGTAAAGGGAACTCAGTAAAGACGGATATGACGTCAAATATATCCTGTGACGTCATAGAGCATATTTAGTGTATATACTACGATTATGACAGAAAAGTTAGAATTACAGCGAAATGTCTCCATTTTGTTTGCATATTTTTGATTATTTAGACTTAATCTACAATTAATTTCGAAAATAACAACCCCACAAATCTTTGAAGGAAGGCGTGGTCTATATCATATCGCAATCATGTTTATCAAAAGCTCCCATTTGATGTGACACATTTCTATACAAAGGGCATTAAAATTGTTTGTCTTACTCATACAGCTGTCGCCTATTGACAAAGTACAGTACAACCTCTCTTGAACAATACCCACTGGGAGGGACTATAGCGTGTTGCTGTTCAGAGGTTGTTGCTCTGCAGAGGTGAAGTCCAATTAAATAAAGTCTAAGGGAAATATCAAAAGCTGTTATTGTGCAGAGAATTTGTTTTGTGGAGGGTCACTCTGCTGAGGTTATACTGTGTATCATATGGTAGCATATTTCTGCCACCAGATAACCACTTAACTAAGAAGTTGATTAAGCGGTTAACTAGTTACGTAACCACTTTCCAGTGAGCGATTTGATAAACGATAACAGATTTTTAAGTTTCGAAACCAGATAACCATTTACAAGTAATTCTTTTCAGATAGGTCATAAAAGCTTAACCCGTTACGTAACCTGTTATCAATTGACCAAAATATCCCATACTAATCACTTAACTGGTTTTCTAGTTATGAAATATGATATCACATTACAAATATATCGCTAACTTATCATTTAACAGATTAACTACTTAAGTAACATGTAATCACATGACCAAATTATAGCTAGTTTTTTCACTTATCTGGTTAACTAGTTATTTAACCTGTTATAACCAAATCAAAATATGCTTACTTATCACTTGACAAATAACTGGTTAGCTAACATGTTATCACATAACCAAAATAACGCGAACTTATCACTCAACTGGTTAATTAGTTATTTAACATGTTATCACATCTATAACCAAAATATCGTTAACTTATCACGTAACAGGTTAACTAATATTTACCATGTTATCACTTAACAAAAGTATTGCTCACTTACGTAACTAGTTAACCACTCAAATAAACTAGTTAATACTTATATGGTTATCCGGTAGCAGGAATATGACAACATTATTTCCTTATTAAATTGTATCCTTATATAATAATAAATGTATTTAACATATTTCTTTGTGATAGTTTGTCTTAGATTATCTAAATAATTTCTAATTTGTTATATCGCGGGCTGAACGAAACACTATTTTTCAAATGGAGTTACACTTGTGTTTCGTTCAGCGCTGGATGTGTTGAAGGGTTTATTAACAAATATTGCCATATTATCACGAAATTAGGATATGAAGGTGGTTGTCCGAACATATCATTTTAAGAGCATACACAAAATCACATTTGCAGAATTTTGGTTGCCCAAAAGAAATTGTTGGTTGCCCGAACTAAAAGTGGTTGTCCCGGGCAACCAGACATCCTTTAATTTCGTTGACTGTTATCATGTTTGCAAATGATAGATCGATGTTGAATTCTGGCAAACTTCAGCATATTTTATGAATGCCCACTAGTCAAAGGCTTCGACCTAGTGGGTTTTTTAAGACTGTGAATGTACGAAAGAGAACAATATCATTTGCAATTTGAATAGTGTTTTATTATGAAATAGTATAAATATATACAATAAATATGTACATAAAATATGTTCGAATATAAAAATATACAAACTTAACAGAATAATATATACAGAAACTTTTTGTATACTTTTTACTGTTATTGCTTACTTGTCAGCAATGCATTTTCTCACACACGTTTATGAGCTTGAATAATGCAGGCTACTATAGCCACACAAATGTAATCTTGAACGCCTGAAATTGCCTAAGAACTCTTGAAATTGCCCAAGGACGCCTGGAATTGCTTATGGACGCCTAAAATTGTCCAAGAACGCCTGAAATTGCCCAGAGATGACTGAAATTGCCGCGGGACGGCTGAAATTACCTAAGAACTCCTGACATTGCCTAAGAACTGCAGAAAATAACAAAGGACGCTAGAAATTGCCTATGGACGCCTGAAATTGCTAGGAACGCTAGAAATTGCATACGAACGCCTGGAATTGCATAAGGGTGCCAGGAATTGTTATTAACCATTAATACGTGTAATTATTCAAAATTGGACCAAAATCTCATGATTTTTGGGGCCTAAAACTGGGTCATTTTCATGTGTAAGAGTTGCTGAAATCAGTATCAAGATTTTGACACTTGTAGTTTTACCCATACTTAATAACATATTGTTGAATTTTATTTTACATTTAGTGGCGCATTCATTTACCCCGCTGATTTACATAGTAACTTTATGGACAGTATTTCTGTACTCACTATTGGTAAAATAGTTAATCTTATTTATGTTAATTAGCGGGGTTAATGTACGTGCCACTGACAGTTGAAAACAATTTAACAATACTTGCTTTAAAATCAAATCCAATCAAATTTGTGTAATAAATACATGTTTTGAATTCATGTATTTTCAAGCAGTTCAAACTAAAGACATCAGTACGTCACGTTCATAAATATCATGATGATAAAATGTTTCTATATTTGTTTAATTAAATTAGCCGCTATGTATTAACCAGATATGACGAAATTAAATCTTCTAGCTGGCCGACCCCGATTTGTAACAACCATTCTACTAGGTCTAAGCACAAATCTATGCACAACCCGTGGACGTGAACTTTCATTTATCCCTCCACTAGGATCCGGTCCGGGGACCGATGAGGACGGGATTATAAACCGCGGCGCTTCATTCGGAGTGCTTCTATTGTTACCGCGGCCTCGCCCGCGCCCTCTACCTCGGCCTCGTCCCCAATCTTGATTTCCATTGTTGCCATTATTTTTATTATCACGGTTATTGTTTCCTACTCCCGACGGCACAACAACATTGTTCTCTGAACCACCGATCGATGGATTATTCGTCGGCAGAGCTTTTTCCGACGGCAGAGTTTGATCTATTTTCACAACACCGATATCAACAGGTAGGCTGCTCGGATTTGGTAGACCTTCAAGCTGTTCAACGTCATTGGTGGACTTAAGAGCACTGCAGACACCACAACAGTAAGCGCTGTATCTTTTACATACATCCGGTAATCCCATCTTTCCAACATGGCGGTCACACGAGCCTATCTTATCACCATACTCACACCCTGTAATATAAAAAAATTGTTTTAGTACATGTATTGCCATAGCAACGGCTAATCTTAAATTTTTGACATTTAGATACTAAGAATAGTTACATAATGCAGAGGTAGTGTGCCCACTTTGTCAATACCACGTGACTATGACGTCACAAATTCTACGTTTTCAAGACGAAAACATTATAAATCCCGTGGTATTTAAATTGTGATGTCATAGTCACGTGGTATTGCCACCTTGGTGCCAGAGGAAGAACGCACGCTCAGACATCAAGTGGTACTGACTTCGAAGCAACCTACATGTAGGGTTAGAGCTATAAAGGTTGTTGTTGTTATGTAGAGACATTCTCAATTTGCTCCAGCTAAACTTTACTTACAATTGCTTTATTTTACCCCCTTGCAATTTAATAAAATTAAATTTGTTTTATAGCTCGTCTTTGCTATGAGTAAAAACTTAGAAATACATTGTACAAACTAGTTAATCATTTCTTGAGCATTTAAGCAGCCATTAAACAAAAAATTTAACCGCGTCATTTTAATGAATAACTATAGATAATGGCACTGTTAGAAATATATGATCTTAAATAAATGGGATGATATTATAAACATATATATGTGTACTGAAAATGACTCTGATTAAATTTAAAAATATTACTTTTCAAAACCTATAATGCAATAAATCTAAACACAACGAATACCTCAGTACTTTCAGTGCTTTGATTAGATAGAGGCTGTAAACAATGAAAAGTTACATAAAACAAACAAGCCATACCTGGTTCCCCAGTCTCAAATCTTCGACAAGTTCTACAACATTTATTTTGATTATCTTGTAAATAACATTGTCTTGCATATTTAACCTTACATTCTAGGGTGTCTTCACACGCTGTTTGGAAGAAAAAATAACAGATATTATATCAAAATTTATCATTTTATGCTTCATTCTAACATAGCCACGTGCTTTTTTACTGTATCAGTATATGAGAAACCCAGGTCAATAGCGCAGTTGGATTTGGAATCTCGTGTCCCGAAAGAAGTAGGGTTCAAATCCCACCCAGGGAGGTTAAAACCTTTCATGAAAATTTGACAATGATGTCAAGTTTTCTCCATTGATTTTAGATAATATAGAGAAGTTTTCGGACTTGTGGAAGGGTAGGTGAATACTGGTTTTAGACAAGGGTCCAAAAAAGCTAGGTTAGGTGCACTGGACGCCGTAAAATGACCTAAATTGTGTTGACACGGCATTAAACCCAGTAAAAAAGTATAATTATGTGCTATACATAATTTACGATAAAATATAAAACTGTTAAAATTAACTCCTCGGTTGAACTATGGCGAAAACAAATTATGTAAAACACGTGATGTCAAGCCCTGTTGAATTTGTTTTAAAGCTGGCTCCATAACATTGAGGCTTCGAGAAAAGGAATTTCGCAACGAGTTCATAGCAGGTTGTTTTTAAAGTTTGCAATACGATATTTTCTTTATAAATCTCTAGCTATGAAGCTTTTAGAAGTTGTCAATTTAGTCTATAACAAGCTTAAACTAATCTGATGAAAATAATACCTCGGCCATTTTAGATTTACAGCGCATGCGTAACACGAAATCTGTTACGGAAATTAATTTTACTCTCTAACGAATATTTCAATAACAGCGTTGTCGTCTCAGGCAGAAATTGACAATAAACAAGGAATAATTAAACCAGGGCTACGAAGATTACAAAAGAATGCCAACTAATCACATTAAAAAACAATTGTATGTGAAATAAATCTAAATTTGAAGAAACCTGCCATGACAATTAGTTTCTCGAAATTGCTCAGTTTGTGAAAGTAATTCAGAAGTTTTGTATGAAAGCAAAGAATTAAGGTAACTAATAAAATTTGGATTTAAGTCTCGTGGCGACAATCAATACTGTAACTTTAATTTTAAATTCATTTAAACTTCTGCGTTCAGTTTACTACGGAATACGATATGTGACATAACTGTGGGAAATTTAATACAACTCGAACTTTTCTTCACAAAGTAACATACAGTATTTCCATATGGAAGTTTTCTACCAGAGCAAAAACAGTGGCAAAATACCACTTTGCTTTTTAACCAGATTCTTACAGGACGAAACCAGGGTCTATAACCAGGTGATCTACAACATACACAATTGAACAGGTAATATGCAGTATTCTCATTATTTGTCAAAAAATATAACATAGGCAATAGCTTTAAAGTGCAAATGATATATAACAAGTACTTCATCAAAAAAGATTTAATAAAGGAACCTAAAACGAGTGCCTATGTTTAAATCAACTGGCGGCCGAAACAAACCCTAATCAAAAACAAAATAATGTATATACAGTGTTTTTCATCTGGGACCGTGCCGACCGCCTGTGTTTTATTTTATGACAAAATTTTGAAATACCGATATGTAACCTTTTACGTCGTTGTTATAGAGCACGTGACAGCTGACCCTGATTCCGTCCTGTTGCCCCAGTAGCAATTGTTTTGTCATTGTCTGTTCCAAGGTGGACTCCCCTTAGGTTTTTGTTTTTGTTATTTGGTTATGATGTCCCTTTTATAACAAAAGTTTAAATATATAAACATTCTCCCTCTTTGCCTTTTGGAAGTGTGGTATGTCTTTGATATTTACAGTTACTGTTCCTGATACGTTTGCTTACTCCGTTTTAAAATATATATCAACATACCTTCCTGTCCCTTTTCTGGACAACGTTCACAGCAGTATCTAGCAACCAAAGAGTTCTCACACGCATCTGCTCCAAAAAGACTGGTTAGTGAGGAACATTTAAACACCAATAAAAACCTTGCATTCATACGAAGACACAGTCCAGATTTTCCGGAGGGCTTAACTGGAGCCTCGGTTGTGGTTGGTCCTAAAATATTAATTAAAAATGTAAACATATGTACTGAAAATAGAATGCATGGAAGTTTTTTATGTAGAATGCAATGTTCAATGTGTAGATGGCGTTGCTGAATGCCTACGCCGTTAGACTGGTAATCATAACCAGATCCGCGTTGGTTTAAATCGCCAAAACCTACTTAGTAGTTTTCTAGAGTTGAGCTAGAAACTCCATCCAAGTGCTTAGAATTTAGTATATCCTGCACCAGGACATGGAATAAACAGAAATTAATTTAGGCTCTACAAATAAGCAAAAAATGAAGTGTCTGGTATCGGCCCATCTGAATGAATAACGCCCCGAGAGCTCCAGCGCAAGGGCATGTGAGCTATTGAAACGCCTTTATGTTGTGCAGAATTTATTGTACAGTGAGTATAGTGAATTCCATGTTAAATGAAACAGTCCATATTCTAAAAATAATATGTCATGTATATTGTACATAGGCATGACATTTGGTGAGTTACTGATATTAGAACTACGAGTTTGGAGTTCCTGGTGAAATATGATAATTCAACAACGAAGTGCAGCAATGAACGAACGGTTTGTAAAAATAGAAGTAAACTTATTCTGACAGACTTACGAGGTGTAGTGATGATGGTAGAACGACGTGTGGTTGTCACAACAGGGCGTCTAGTGGTCGGTCGACTTGTTATTGGGCGCCAAGTGATAACTGGTCGCGGTGTCGTTGGGCGCCATGTAAAGATAGGTCGTCTGGTAGTTGGGCGCCAAGTGATAACTGGGCGTGGTGTCGTAGGTCTCCACGTGATAACTGGGCGTCTTGTCGTCGGTGGCCACGTGGCAACAGGTCGTCTTGTAGTGGTACGTCTTGGCGTTGTCGGTCTACGGGTTGTTGTAGGCTAAAATACATACATAATTATAATAAAATACATCATATTAATATATAACTTTGAGATATTTGTAGTGGAAATACAAATTCACTGTACAGTACTGCGCAACTTGCTCAATAAAATTGAAATTTGACAGGGCCAATGACACTTAATTCCCTTTTCCAATTACTAATTTCTGCTCTCTGATTAGATGATAATGACTAGGCCGATATCAGTATCATGATTGCTGAAAATGTGATTAAGTTGATGCATGTTCATCATTTAACTGATCTGAACAGACATCTTTTGGCATTCAATTTTTATGTATGGATATTCCATGATGAACATAAATTGTAAATGTTAACATGTTATATAGTCAAATTAGATGATAGCGATAAAAAGTAACTTGAAAAAAACTTGTCAAAACTTGGGGTATAGTTGTGCACTTACAACTGCCCTTTTAGAACACATGAAAGGCAAATGTCCGCCTGGTCAATAAAGGGAGCGGCTGTCCGAGGAAATGTCAGTATCACATTTTGTACTAATATGTTACCCCCCCCCCAAAAAAAAAAGAAGAGTCCAAAATTAAAGGTACACAAACACGTCATGTAAACATAATCAATGTATACTTACACGTGGTGTTGTGGTTGTTGTTGTTGTTGTAGTTGTCGTTGTTGTAGGACGGGTGACTGGTTCTGTTCTGATAACCGGATGTGGAGCTTTGCCGCACGTGCTGCAACAATCGTTTGCATAACTTGGATCAAAACACATTCTACTCTGACAATTCAAATAGTGATCTCCAAACTCACAACCTAATAAATATATAAGACACATTTTGCAATAAAATCTTTACAGGGTATATAGTCATGTGATCTTCAGAATGTAAACAAATTCATGTTTTTTTCATCAAGTTCTTTCATCAGACAAATTTTGGAAATATTTAAATAGTACATAAAGTTAACTCTTTTATCAGAAAATATCCACATTAGACTGTAAGTTATAATCGTTTAATATGAATCATCTACAAAAACCTTCAATGTTTGCAAATGAACTTGTTTACCAATCGATTCATTTTTTGTGCTGAGGATCAGGAGCTAAACATCATACAAAGGACAGAAACTATAAGAAATTGTGTAAACAATGGCAATTAAACTACACTATTCAATTAAATAATGTTTACAATGGCAAGTATACTACACCATACAAAAGATGTTTATAATGGCAAGTAAATACACCATACAATACAATGATGTTCACAATGGCAAGTAAACTACACCATGTTTCAAAACACAATGTTTACAGTGGCAAGTAAACTACACCGTACCATAAAATAATAGTGACAAATATACTACACCATACGATGAAATGATGCCTACAAAGGCAAATAAACTACACCATACCTGGTACTCCAGTGTTCAATTTTTCACATGTGTCACAACACCTAGTTCTGTAGAAGGAATCATAACATCTCATAGGGTTAGCTAACATATATTGTCTACAGGATTGATTAGAACTTCCAAATCTTCTTTGGGTATCACCAAATACACACTGAGCTGTAAATATACAATAAAAATCCTAAATGCATAATTTTAGAAGACAAATGTCCCGAAATAAAGACCACAGGCGGCCGGCACGGTTCTAAATCATAAACACTATATAAACTTTTTTGGTACAGAACCGTGTAGGCCGCTTGTGAATGTTTTATACAGTTGAATAACGCTTTCTTGCATTAATTGCGCGAAGCAACACTTAGTTATAATTACAACCTCAACGAAATAATACAATCTGATTGGTCAAAAGTGAACACGTGACTTGAAAAAATGTGTTTTCATTTCTGTATAAACGCAGTTGCCTGCAAAAATTCAATAATATTCATGACTTAAATTACGTCATGCCGGTACTAATTTCATGAATGAAAAAAATATTTTGGCGCTGTCACATGCAAAATAAAAGCTATGCATGCTATGCCTTCGGCCTTTATGCAAATTAGCTATCACCAAAATGACATTTATTTTTCGATGAAAGTCAGTTTCTATGAATTCATCCCCTAAATGAGGACAAATTTAAAAATCGTTACGGAAAATGTGTATGCCGATTAACATCCTTATACGGTTAAGTCCGAGACAAAAAGTAGTTCATAGTTTGCAGTAAGCTAATGCTAAGCGATGACTAATATATTTCCAATTTTAAGATTTTTTGGAAAATTTTGCATGAACATCTAGCTAATACAGTTAATATCACAAGTCGGAAACTATCGACCAAAAACGTCTGACGACTTTAATCGGCGGAGTGATATTTAGTTTATCGCGTAATAGTGGCACACTGTGACTATTACTTTGAGTAAAACATGTGGTTATTATTTTCGTTGTTTATACGTCAAATGTTAGTGATAAGATGAATACTTACGATCTTTAGTTGGAGCTTTTTCATCAAATGTACATTTTCCTTCAATACACCACTGAAATAATAGAAATTACATTTATCACCATAAACAATTATTCAATAATAATGAAAGTTGTTATTGAATGTATGTAAAGACAAATTAAGACATGTTCAAGTCGTAGTGAACTATGGGGCAAATAGTTGAACACATAGTTCAAATAGACTGAGCTCACCCTGATATCGAGTGCGAAACCATTAATTCATATATTTGTTACAGAAAAGTTTCATAACGATCTATATAACTATGAAAGTGAATTTTGGCTCCGTCCCGTATGGAAAAAATAAAACTTGTGAGACCTCCAATACGAATGAACTGTCGATATTTTATTATGTTGAACAAAAGATTTTGTATTATGAGTATAGTGAATTTGATGTTATATGATACGTTCATGATTTGAATAATATGGTGTAAAAAAAGATGCAATTTTAGAATGTATACAGTGATAAATATCTACCAATGCATGGTTGAGAAGTAACTGTCGGTTCTGAAATCAAGAAATAATTCATGACTTACCTTTTTATCACCACAAGAGGTACCAGTGGCTGCCTTATAAACACGGTAGGATCTACTGGCCCCAGGGACCTTACATGACATCTCCGTACATATGTCACTAAACACTCCAAGTTCTGGACCCTACAATAGTGGTACAGAAAATTTATATTAAAACAGTGATTATTAGAATTATCTGTAAGTAAATTAATCCATTTATAGATACATTATAACCACTATATTGTGCGTAAAGTTTGACCCCGACCTGACCTTTCACATTTGCATCTAATGATTATCTACCATATCCCGACGAAAATCAATACCATTCTACACTTCAGAACGTACGCTTAAATATATCTTAAAAATTAATCTACATTTGAGCTTTGACGATATACTCTGATTGGTATCGAGCATTAATACTAAATTCGTATTCAATGTAATGAATATTCTTGCATAAAGGTCAGATCGGGTTAAACTTTACGCACAATACGAAAATAGATTCATTTACCGCAGACAAATTGTAAAATTCTCATTATTTGAAACATACAATATACCCTGTACATGTATAATGGTTTATATGAGCGTTTTTATTGCCGCCAGATTCGTGATTATTTGATGTGTTTTAAACGCTTAGGAATTTCTGCTCAAACGTTTAGATGATAGACCTACCATACAAGAGAGTTATTATAATTAACTCTTTAATCAATGTTGTCATGTGACAGATTTGAAAGGTATCATTAGAGCTGGCGTCCATATTGTCGTCAGACATACGACCGATTAGAAAAGCAGGTAAGAAGACAATCTCATTAGGATGAAATTTAAAGTTTGCTTACCCAGCCATAATAGGAATCAAGACCTAAAATATCCTGACATTGTTCATTAGGTGTAAAATCTTGTCCTGGATATGTTGATACAAACTTTAGGTACTCTTCTTTATCAAATATGTCTATAGGGTCAGTCAGACAATGTCTAGGTGGTCTGCAATATAAAATTAGTACATTTTAATATGTGTGACGTTTTAGTTGTTAATACCTGCTAAAATCAAAGCGCCGAAAAGCAATGACGCTAGACTGAACTGATTCTCGCTCATTATACTTGTCTTTTGATAAGAACAATTTTCTCTTTTCAACACTAACTTCCGTATGCTGAAGACAAGATCCATCATACTGATAATGTTTAAGTAATGGTTGCAATAAAATTGTTTTAGAGGAGATATATGCAGATTTATCACTATGTTGTTTGTGTTTTCAATGGAACTATATTTTGAGGCGGTTTTAGAAAAAAAGTTTTAATAAGGCGGTGCATGGGCTACAAACAAAATCTCAGATAAGAAAATGATCCATAGCTACATGTACCACAGACAAGTCAGTCAGGCTAAAAAGATATGTATAACTATAAATATAAAAGGACGTCAGTATTCACATTTTGGCAGTCTTGTCGTTCAGATTTTGAATATTTTATCTTATGGAATTAATAAATAAAATGCCAATTTCGATCAACATCAGTTTCTGTCATTTTTTGTCTCACTTAGAGTTAAAGCAAACATATGGTGTCATATTTCTGCCATCACATAACTACATAACGATCAAGTTAATAAAGTGATTATCTATTTCAGTCACTAGTTAAGCACTTGTCACTTATCAAAATTCACTAACCGGTTAGTTGTTAACTAGTGACGTAACTAGTTAACCACTTATTCATTAACTTGTTAATTATGTAATTATCTGGTGGCAGAAATATGCCACCATACAATCTGACAATAAAACCAATACTTACAGTCCAGCAATATATTCCTTGAAATATTGTACAGAGCAATTGGAGAACGACCAAGGATTACTTTTAGTAGCTTCAGTTTCAAATCCGCCATGTGCTGTCATTATGAACATAGCATTAGGGTCACATCTGTTGAGTGTGCCGTCATGTCGACTTCCAAGTCTAAAATAATAATTATAGAGTAGTTTAGATATTTGTAGTAGTTTAATTTTTTACGATTGTGAAGCAAGTTCTTACAACTTAGATTAATCTCTTTCGAGTCCACTTCCTGGTCCCTCGGTATTTAGCTAGTATGATAGTATTTCTTGCACAAGGAAACGATTTGGGTAGGTTTTTTACCAGACCAACGTTGAAACCACTTGACCACACCCTCTCCTTGACAAAATACAATGCCAATTTTTGATTAAGGAGAACATACCAACTTTAATTAACATTTAAAATACAGGTCGTTTTCTTGCCAACAGGAAGACACACTACAAATGTAAAAGCCGCAGCCGTGGCGTAGTGGTTAGCATGTCTGACTTCGAATCCGGAGATCGCAGGTTCGAAACCTGGTCGCGGCAGGTCATACACTATACATGAGTTGTCAGCCTCGTGGTAGGGTAAGTTGGTACTGGTGATAGATAAGTGTCCAGGAAACCCAGAGTAGGAAGAGCTGGCCGTCGTGTATATGACCTATATATGTGTTGAATGCGACGTTAAACCCCCCCCCAAAAAAACAAATGTAAAAGAATCCCTCTTTGTTCTTCTAATTCTAGAATTGTAATTCAAATATAATATGTATAAGAACTTACCCATGTCCAAGTTCGTGGGCTGCAGCATTTATACTTTGAAATCCACCATGGTCTTCAATAACAGAAACACTATCTAACATACATACACTACCAACACGTGCATAACCTGTAAAATTATAAAAAAAAATAATAATCAATTCAGTTATAATTTGAATACAGTATGTTCTTATTGGTTTTAGCTAGATGGTAAAATATTTCTAACAATCACAACTATTTGGCTATAATTGCAAGTAGCGTTAGAGAAGATTCATTAATAGCAAGTGAGAAAATAGTCTTAGAAAATAGTCAATGATAGCACGTAATTTCTGCTCCGGAAACGAAGCCACTACCCCAGCAATGGATAATGTTACTACCTATTGTACTAAAAAGATAGAGATATTGACAATATTAGTATATTTTACTGACCTGCCGTTCTCTTGTCTATTCTTCCTCCATCGTTAGAATATAAATCATAACTGAAAAATAATGAAAAATACATGAAGTTATATGAGCCCTGTAATGTGAAAAATCACTGCAACAAAATTGAATCGAACAATTAATCTATGCCATTAGCAAACTTTATTTCTGCAAAGGATTTAAAAAACCCAAATATGTTTCACAGGTTAACTCGGGCATTTTCGGAAATAAGAATGTTGTAGTTATTGCATGCACTATTTCAATCGTCGTTTTAGGAGCTGATGTAAGAATTCGATGAATTGTTTACATTCTGAAGATCACATGACTATAGACCAGTGGTCCTTTTCACAAAAATTCTTACGAAAAAAATCTTCGTAAGTCAGTTTCATATAATGAGCATTTCAAAGCCATACGGATTATAAGCATGATTATGATATAATATTCAAAATTTATACAATATTCTACACAATTCCATAATATTTGGAATTGATTGGCCAAAAAATGAGCGTGTTATTAATGTTTCTTGCTTTTGACTTACGAAGATTGTTTTCGTAAGAATTTTTGTGAAAAGCACCAAACATTGGGTTTTTAGACTTACTCAGTCAGTAACATGATATGGTCATTTTCAGGAATATTTCTTGCACTAAAACTCCAACTCAGTAACTCATCTAATGGAATGGACACAAGTAAATCATGTCTTCCTTCAGGATTTCTATCAATATGAGGCGTAGTCCATGGTGATACGTCTGGACTCTAAAATGAAATTAACAGTTATTGTTTTATAATGGCGTCTTCGATACATGTTGTGTTTTTTTTGTAATCAGCGTAAGCCAAACTATCTGAAACAAACGCTTATTAAGGTAGGTTTTTCTTCCGAAACTATTTTAATTTTAACAATTTTATTGCGTGAAGTACCTGCTCCTGCTTATAAGTTATCAATATGTAAATGGACTTTGCTAATAAGCACTAATATTATATATATATATATAATATACATTCTTAATATAGGTTACTTAAAACACTTTTACATTCACTTATATATCCTTTAGAGTTATTTCCCTTCCTAAAGCTTCAAGCAGCAATAGTATTAATATCAATTTACTTATTGTATTTTCTTTTCATTTATGAGATTTTAAGCATTCAGAGGACTCTGGTAAAAACGTAACAGTCCGTACGGGTACGCAAGACTTCGTACGGGTCCTTGCGGAGCTTGATGGCACGGCGCCCGTACGGTGCCCTCACGGCTATTTTTATGTTTATGGGACTGTAGCTTTACTCTCATAAAGGAGGAATGTCTAAGCTCCCTCGAGCCAATGATTCTTTATCAATTAAAGGTAACAACAACATGTACACTTACATCGGCGATAATAAACTGTGTAACACCAACACTCATACTGAAATCTGTATCATCTATTCCCTGATATAACATATCTACACCATTAAATACATGACTGAAATATTTCTTTAGTTTATATTTAGCATCATTATCCTTCCTAGATTCTGTAGGCTCATTGCTGGCCTTGTAAAATCTGAAAATAGTACATGTAAAATAGGTGTAAAAACGGTGAGAGCAAAATTACCAGGAACATCAACAGTAAAAATGCATAGACCTTCCAAACAGCCAAAAAGTGAAGAGGGAGCGTGTTTAGATTGTTAAAAGTTTGCTATAAAAAAGACGTCACAAACAAACAACGAAAACAAGAACCGTGGGAGTTTCCTCCTTAAAACAGAAAGTGACAATATAATTGTTATAGGGTTTAGGGTGCACCAATCTCACACTTGCCCCAAAAGGTTTAAGAACAAACAATCACACGTTGTCTTGGTGACAACAATGTTGCGTGCTAAAACACCCAAACGCATGTATCAAAAAGCTAATAGCATTGACATTGATAAGGTAAAAGACATACATATACTGATTGAACTTAGAGAGAGCAGAACACCTGATGTTAAGCAAGAAATCGACGGGAGGAATGAAAAAAAAACAAGTCGAGCCTTAGCGTTCTTAAAAAGTGTTAATATATTGTCACATACATGTACACTCAAAAAGCCATACAAAGAGCTAAGTACAGTATAGCTACTCAACTTAACAGCTTCTAATGTTTATTTAAGAAGTAAAATACAGTTGTTAATATGATATGGTATAATAAAATATAGTCAAGAGCTTAGATGTGCCAAAACCACGGGAAGTGGTTCGGTGGTAGGGATCGAATGATCACGGGTATGAACCCCACTAGGGGCTATGCTTATTTCCTTGAGCGAGACATTTACATGAAGTTGTTAGACTCCATACAGATGTGATTGGGTAATGTGAGGGAAGGTCATTTCAATGCCCAGAGGTCATTGTAAATCAGTACGATCCCCTGGTACTTCACACCAACAAAGAAAAAATTTACCTACCTTTCATATAGACCATAATCAATCACAGCTAATATTTCCAGGTTATATTTTCTACCACCAGGTAAAACATTCTCTCTAACTGTTTTAGTTTCGGCACCAAATGCTGCAACACGACCCAACTCTATAGGTGCTGTAATGTATAATATAACATTGTCATTTTGATTTAGAGAATCGCCAGAAGGATTGCCAAATTTCTGGGGACCACAATGGAAATACAATGTAATGATCAAGAGATTGATCATCCAAATCATTATACTTAGCAACCAAACAAGTATCACACCATAAACCTAGTACTTGCGCAAGTGTTCATTAGTGGGAGAGCCACCCGGCTAGCTCAGTTAGTAGCACGCAAGTCTACTGATCGAGGGATTCGATTCCCGAAGGGGCATACTTTCGTGGAGCTTGGTCATGAAATTATTTCTATGGCCATTTTCCCTCCTACAAATGATTCTTAATTATGTAGGACAGTTGTCATCACTGAAGAAAGTATGCGATTAGTAGTTGGTTAACAGCTAAATCCAGAAATTTAGCCGTTCCAGGAACAGTGAGTAGGTGGACTGACCGCCGTTATATGACCTATACAATGTGTTGCTACGGCGTTAACCAAACAAAAACAAAAACATTTGTGGAAGCCATTAATAATCAAACAAGGAACAAAACACAAGTATTGTGAGTGAACAGAGGCGTTCGCTTATCAAAATGATAGATATATTTAGATTTTTTGCGACAAACTGCTTAAACCCATGGCGTTAACTCTAAGTGCATCGCAATGAATAGCAAATAAGGAACCATGGACACATACATCTATTTTGATAGTGTTTATACAAATGCAACACATTAACAAAAAGTGGAACAACCTTTGATGAATGATGAATGGTTTATGAAGCGTCGTTTTCTATGAAACATCTAACTGTATGTTAAACAACAGTTACATTTTCATGCTTCGAATACTTGCGAAATACAAGCACGTACATTTAATTGATCATATTCTAATGAGGAAAGATAGGTTAATATAAATTGTGACATAGTTTTACCTCTCAATTTAGAAGTGAAGATAATATACATGTATTGTGCCCTCCAAAACGTTTTTGCACTAATGAAATTGTGATAAAAACTTAACATGCATAGCAAAAGTAAGCTAATTGTAATTGAAGCTTATTCAACATGTAGATAGTTTGAATCAAATGTTGATACACTCTTTGAAGCTGATTTTGAAATTCGCTAAGATGCATTTTTTTGTAATTTATCAGGCCACCAAAGTTCCTATCCTATGGTGTTTTTGAAAATAATTTTGGTTGGGTTTAACGCTGTTATAACACATAGTGCGTCGGTTAGCCAACCTTCTCACCGTTCCTGAGAAGACTAGGTGTCAGGGTTAAGCTGTTACTAGACGCATACTTCCGTCAGTGACTGACAACTACCCTACATGATTACGAATCAGTGGTAGGAGGTATAATGGCTGTAAAAAATTATTCATGACTAATTCCTACGAAAGTAAGCCCCGCCTGGGAGTCACACCTTGTCTTATTAAACCCACGACCCTTCGATTAGTAGACTTGCTTGCTACCGACTGAGCTAGCCAAGCGGGCCGTTTATGAAGTATAAAAACGGACTGTAATAATTGCTTCAAACATTTCATGTACAAGTCATTGCATTGTAAACATATATTTTGGTCATTGACAGTATTGCTCATTGTACTGTTTCGATAAATAATAATTATACAAAAACATATAATTAATAGTAATTTGTAGTAGATGTCAATTTATCGACGTCATTCATTGATAAATGTCAAATTTTATGTCCAAAAACAATCGTTTGTGGTCAGATAAGTATAGGCAAAAACCCCAAACTTCACTAACATAATTGTGCACTAAAATTATATCGAAAAACAAGGCCCAAGTGCTGCTATTATCAATTAATTATCGCAGTACTTCGACAAGAGTATTAATTGCAACAAGGCGTGTCGAGGTATATTAATGTATGTTTGTTAATTGATTGTAATGTTTTGGCCAATTATTGACCAACGATTGACCGTCCGATCTAATAACTTGACATGACAATACTATCAAGTAAACATTGTAAAAAGGGGTAATTGGAAGAATGGCCGTTGAAACATTTCATGACCAAGCTCAGCAAAATGTATGTCCCGCCCAGGAATACACTTCGGATATTTGCATTCGTAGTCAGTCGTAGAAATATGAACTGTCGTACTTAAGATTTGTGCAATGAGTGCATAGACCTATAGGCAATGATACCATTAAAGACAGCTATCGTAACATCGGCAAATTCCGTAAACATTCGGCAAAATTCGCAGTTACTCGGAAAATTCGAAAATATTCGCCTATTTTCGTAACTAATCATAGCCGATTAGGTTTATAGTATGCGAACTCTTGGAACATTTTTAAAAAAAGTATTGCCAAAGACAACCCTACTTGGCCACTATCTCTACGGTAATGTTGAGGAACCGCGGAGGACAGCACATTTTGATGCTGTGACTGGAACTATGGTGTAGGACGAACGAAGAAGAGGAAATAAAAGGGTGTAAAGTGGTACGACATTCCTTATTAAAGGGTCGATAACAGAAGGTAGGGAAATAAACACAGTACATGACAAGACCCAGACGAAGGTAAATGTGTTAAAAAACATGACGTGGTAGTGCTTTCTATCACTAAAACTACAGCGTGTCATTACAAACCAAAAGCCAAAAAATTTAATTAGATTTATAATTACGTAGTATCTTACTGTCTTCTTTGAAATCTGTCGCTGTGCCTTTAGTCTCTTCCGTTTTATATACGGCGTAAATCTTACTCTTTGAGTTGCCAGGATTAGAGACTATCTTCGCAGCAGACGACCAAAGACGATTGGCATTTCTCTTGACTCTACCCAATGCATTGTCCTCTGCTGGCGATAACAGAAATTTCTCAGAGCCAGAACGGAATGTTCCTTCCTGTAAAAATGGTACATAAATATTTGGTTGGATTTAACGGCAAAACAATACAAAAAGGTTGTACACGAATCGCTCAGAAAAATTATTGATGGCAATTTATGGAAGTGAATAATTAAGTTATTTAGTCCATGATTTTGTGATAAATATTCTCCTTTTTTCAGATAGAAGAGTATAGCATATCAGGGCACTGATTTTTTTAAAAAAAAAACGTCTTTAAGTCAATTCTCCAGTAAAATATAAAATTACTTTATTTGATTTTTTTTATAATTATATGAAGCTATAATTATAAAATTGCATTCAATTTTCACACCTGAGACCAAGTTGTTTTAATGCAAACTCATTCATAATTTATGAAGAAAGAGATTCCTACATTGGGACCATTTCGCTATTAAGACCATCGATTTTGGTGGTCTTAGTAATGGAAATTTAACAGAATGAAATAAAAATAATGAAAATATAAACGAACCATTGTTGGATCACATTCTGCGTGACTGCTGTTTTGTTTTGGACAAGACAGTGTAAATATAGCTCCATTGTGTACATCTTGAAATTCCCCAAATACCTGTAAAAATAAATTATTTATATAATATAGCATATAACTGTTGTCATCCCTAAAAAGACTCATGGACCCTATATACAATAAAGGTCATTGATAGACTATTCCCATGCCGTACGAACTTCATCATCAAAATGAAAATATGTGTACTAGGAACGATAAGATTTCATCCGTATTTCGTGCTTTTCAGAAATAATGCGTAAAAATCTTTGTTTAAACCGTTTGTGCAATAATGAAGAATACATTAAATTAAGAAGCGAATTAGCTTTATGAACATCAGTGAATATTGTTCACTAAGTCAAAAGTTTACGAAATGACTACATCTAATCGAAGTTGAATTTTATTCAATGAAAATCGTGAATGTTCCCGTTATGATTTAAATTTCTTGCAAAAGCAATATTAAAATTGGATTTACCATATCGGTATGTTATCAATTCATTAATCAAATAAAATTGATGAAACGATACAAACACGATATTAAGCGAATTTCAATAGATGGAGGACAAACATTGAACCCGTAACCTTTTATTTTTGACAGCTACCGAGTTTTTGTCAAGTAGGCCCCGACTCACCAATTGCACATTGTGTATCCTTGATTTTGACGACAATTGAGTTTTTATCAAGACGGTTTCAAATCAACAATTGAATATGTTATACCATGACTAAACGGCAGTGATTCAACAGCAAGTTAAACAATATTGTTAAAGGTTGACAAATGAACTAACGTGACCGAAATTGCTTTTTTCTATTTTGACTTATGTTTTTTGTTTGTTTAACGTTATCAGTTAGACTTTATTAAGATGGATCGCTGTGACAGATTGACGAAAAATATTAATGGATGTTAATCGTATCGTGATCAACGATGAAGCAAAAAGGTGCACAAAAAACTGAGACAAAAGGTCAACAGAGTCGCTTCAAAGCTTGTACACAATGACATGCTTTCCTGGTCGCCTGAATCATACAAAATCCTGTGTTAGGTAGTCGGGGACGTTTTTTGCCGCTTGGTTTAACGCCGTAGCAACACATTGTATTGGACGTATCAATGCGGCCACTGAATTAACTCAACGTTCTTGCAAAAACTAACTATCTGTATTCAGCTATTAACCAGTTACTAAGCACATACAACCGTCAATGACTGACAACTGTCCTACATGATTATGTATCAGTGGTGGGAGGAAGAATGGCCTTAGAAATCCATTCATGACTTAACAGTCGGGGACTTATGTATTGAAAGTTTGTTCTGAGTTGTATAGTAAAATTCCTCTTAAAAATTCCACTTTCTTTATTGCAAAATTGTGCAGTCTATGATAATTGAAAGGGTCATTTAGGCATTATTTGAGAAGAGAAGGGTCCCTAAATTTAGACCACTCCGCTAGAAAGACCATCTATTTTGATGGTCCTCGTAGTAAAATTTACGTATTAAAGTTTTGTGGTACACTTTTCAACTCTTGATATGGCAATATCATTAATAGCTGGTTACAGTATGGGCCAACGAGAGCGTGCCTGATGGTGGCACACATTATAAAAGTACACTCACCTCTGTTTCTTGTAGCGTCTGTGTAACTAACACTGGAACTCCTGTCTCCGATTTTCTTATCACATATATATCTTTGGCACTCGTTGCTTTAGGATTTCGTTTTAATTTCAAAGACACTTTCTTTCCTAGCACATCAAAATTAACATTTACATCCAGAGGTAGACCGTCTCTGGATTTCTTGGCTTGGTTTAACTGAGAGTTATCTACGACTGTGAAGTCTATTGGATCTGTTGAATAAAAGAAATTATGGGTATTGTGGTAAAACATGTCCTGTGTTTAGGGCAAACGATCTGAAAAAAGTACGTTGGGTAGTAGGGGAGTTACGGTTAACCGATAAACCGGTTAATATATGTATTGCAGTACGAATTCTGGCGGTTTTTAACCGGTTTGAGAAAAAGAATAGGCTGAAGGAAACACTATTGTAACTTCATTTGTAAATAAATAAGGTTACTATAGTGTTTCGTTCAGCCCTCTATCAAAGACTTAGATATCTTTGTCTCTGCCTGAATATATTAATCAAATCAATGATTAAATAAAGGAAAGAACGATTTTGAACGTAAATATTATGCTACTTTTCATCCAAGCCTTACTGAGGCTTGATATTTGTTTTGTACATAATTTTGAAATAAAAATGGAATCGTTTCTGAAAAAAAATGTTTATAATTAATGTTTAAAATACGTCAATGTCTTTTTTCGGCATAGAGCCACAAAATGTCCATACTATAAAACAAAATGAAACACCTTACCTTTTGAAGCAGGTTTTTTGGTACACACTATTTGTATCCAGCATATGAATAATATAGCACCAAATTTATAAATGACAGAAGTCATAGCTTCTATATTAATGTATTTTCAGTTTCTGTTCTAGTCTCTTCTGTTCTATTCTATTCTGTACAGTTATATTTCCCCCTATTGTTTAATTCAGTTAATTACTAATTTGTTAATGAGTTGTACTCACAAATAGAAGAGTATATATACAAGTTGTCATAATCACACCTCCCTTCCATTAATGACAATAATGTCTGCATGCATTGTGATTTTGTGATGGATTGGTAAGTCAGTTGTCAGTTATGATGTTAAAGATGATTTTTTGCGTGGGATTCACGAATACGTATTATTTGTAAATGGTTAGCGCCTTTTTATCCCAAAGTATGCGCTATTTTCATTGCGTAATATCAACTAAACCAAACGTTTACACTAATATGCTTGCAAAACTTGACAAGTTGTTCACAAATATGATATATGAATATTTAAATTTATATTGTTTACTAAATTATCCATTGTTTTAGCATTTGTTTTCGCACGCTTTATTTTGCATTAAATTCTGCAACGGTTGAGCGAACTTGAGGAGTCGATCGGTAAAGTTCGTGACCAATCGGAGAACTCCGTTGGTTTACGTAAAGCATTAAACATGCGTCGATATTTGCATTTCTTTCGACACGGTTGAGCGGACTTTAGGAGTCGATCGGTAAAGTTCGTAACCAATCGGAGAACTCCGTTGGTTTACGTAACGCACTAAACATGCGTCATCGTATCTATTTTGGTTTCGCTCGGTAAACAACGTATACGCAAGACAGTCATAAATCTGAGTAATACGTCGACAAACCACGAATAAAAGAATCTCCGTAAAAGTTGGTTTCATTGAAAACAATAAACTGTAAACAATGATAAATCACTTGAACCAAAATAATTAAATTTAGCATCAAGGGAGAAACTAATTGCTATAAATGTCGAACAGATTAGGATAGTTAAAATGCGACCAATGAAAAACGTTGACTACAACTAAAATATTATAAATGAACTCAGTTTTAATTTCTAAAATGAAAGTTTGTTTTGATCAATTGGAATACAGTTTATGAGTTTGTCGGAAATTACTAACCCGCCGTTTGTTAAGTTACAGGGCATATGATTGCCATTCTAGAGGATAATATCAAAAGTGTCATACAAGGATAAATGACTAAAATTGTAGGTCTATTGATAATACGGATTTAACGGTCGTAGATTCGATACCTGGACTTAGCCTACACACTATCGTAGAATCTTAAATCTCTAAGTAAATCTACAGTCCCATAAACATAAAAATAGCCGTGAGGGCACCGTATGGGCGCCGTGCGATCAAGCTCCGTAAGGCACCGTACGAACTCTTGCGTATATCCGTACGGACTGTTACGTTTTTACCAGGGTCCGTGAGATGAGCCCAGGATGCACGTATCATTTTCAAAGTCAAATCGTTAACAAAATCGTGGCCGAATATGGATAAAACTTGCATATCTTCCAGCTACGGCTCCGTACGGGTGTGTTGTTTTTTGTGCCATGTGCGTACCGTCAACTTAATACGCACGGCTTCCCACGATCTACGACTGTCTGCACGTACGGGTCCGCAACAAGCCACGATTTTATGGAACTGAGGCATTAGAGAATGAGGAATGAACGGTAAGCGGGATTATGCCTTTTTGAAATTATTAGTGACCGAACACTGCAATTGTGAGTACGTCCAGGTCCAATACTCATGTTCTGAGATCTTAGCCTGGCCACGGAACCCAAGTGCGACGATTGTTCCTAGTGATATAACTGAAACAGTCTTGTTTTTAAATTCGACGTAAATGACTATTAATTACGTCAAACAGCATGTTCAGTCCATCTATGTATTGGTTCGATGTTGACATTGTTCAAGTGTTCAAGGCTGATACCTAGATTATTTGACTTTCTTACTATAGTCCGTTTTTTCCCAACTGTCAAAGCTTAAATAATTTCACGGTGACTGAATACATTGCTATTGTACTGGCGGCCAAATTGTTATTAAATATATCATGACTAAAATATATCATTCGGCATAAGTATCTTTACTCAATCATAGTACACACTTTTGGAAACTCATGAATTTATCACGACGGTAATTTTAACAAACGCATTCACCGTGAAATAATTAATGTTTTGACTATTGAGAAAAACGAAATATACTCTGTTAACTTTATTTTGAACATCCATTCATAGATATAACATATTTTCATTTTTTCAGGTTTATTTGAATAAGAACGCCGGTTGTCACTTCGGCGATACAAAAGGCATAATGATGGTAATAAAATGACTGCCTAGTACGTATTTGTGTATTTATACCATGTCATTAATGAATAATTAAGATTTTACTGGATAATAATTATGATTTAATGAATCGTAAAATTATTACAATATCAATTGTATGAAATAATATTATATTTATTTTGACTTCTTAATACGTAAATAGGTCACCAGCAATAAAATCTTAGAACTGTTTACACTACATTATTACCCCCAACAAATGTATATATTTATTTTGTTTGGTATCCGTAGAAACACATTGTATAGGTCATATAACGGCGTCCAGCGCACCTAACCAAGCTTTCCTGGACCCTTGTCTAAAACCAGTGCTCACCTATCCTTCCACAAGGCCGGAAACTTCTCCATATTATCTAATCAATGGAGGAAAATCGACATTATTGTCAAATTTTCATGGAAGGTACAACCGCCCCGGCTGGGATTCGAACCCGCACCCCTGGGTCACGAGATTCCAAATCTCGGCGCGCTACCAACTGCGCTATCGACCCGAGTTGGCTAGCTCAGTTGGTAGCACACAAGTCTACTGATCGAGGGGTCGTTGTTTCGAATCCCAGGCGAGGCATACTTTCGTGGAGCTCGGTCATAAAACTATTTCTTCGGTCATTCTCCCTCCTACCAATGATTTTGATTATGTAAGACAGTTGTCAGTCAGTCACAAAAGTATGCGCTTAGTCGCTGGTTAACGGCTAAATCCAGAGATTTAGCCTTTCCAGGAGGAGTGAGTAGGTTGACTGACCGCCGTTATATGACCTATACAATGTGTGCACTACCCAACAAACCCAACAAACAAACAAACAAACAACACTGGTGAATACTGGTACTTCAATAGAATGTATGCCGTTGTCAGTCACTGGCGGATGCGCCTGGTAAATGATAAACATTCAAATCAAGAGTTTTAGATTTTCCAGGAACGGTGAGTTGGCAAAAACTTGCAAAAGTTAAGTTTTCAAAATGGCTCTCTTAAAGCATACTGCGACTCGTTTTGCACATTCAAATACTTCAGTGAAGTTTCGTTTGGTACATTCACAGTAACAAACTCCCCGCAGCGGTTATTTCCCCTTATTGCTAATGTTAAAATAGCAACCCGTGACGTAACCGCTGTGAGGAGTTTGTCACAATAATTTTAATTTCGCTGTTAATTTGCATTTTGGTATCAGCAACATACAGCGTCATGTTCTTATGATTGAAAATCTGACCCAATTTCATTGCCAGTTTTTTTAATCCAAATGTATTTGTTGTAAAAATAAAACAAAACATGCTAATGAATCGACAAGCCTAGTTTATTTTTAAAAACCACGTGACTGATGATTAGTAAAGCTAAAAAACTGCAACAGACCGTACAAATTGGAAACGTTCTGACAAATCGTACAGACTATAGTCTAATTATTCGGTAAATGTGGTTTTAACCACATACACACCACAAAGACAGGTAGTGGCGTTTAAATCCTAGTTAGGAAGTGATTTATAATGATTAAGTACTTGTATGACATCATCTAGATTAATCATTTACCAAATACAAGGTCAACAAGTACAAAACATGCTTCATATTCAGGGGCGTAGCAAGGGCGTTTTAATGTGTACGCAGTATCCTAGGGGGTCAAGGGCATTCCTCCCCCTGAATTTGTTTTTACCTAGAAATTTAAACCTTAAACTAGATTCGCAAAAGGTATTTTATTCTTCGTAAAATGATCGGAATTTAGTTATTTTAGCAACATTAATTCTTATCATGCGTTTCTCGATGATAAGGTTAACAATTCACGCATACTTTTGATTAATAAGTCATATTTATGGTCTGCGCTTTGCATCTATGAACCATCGTAGATTTAAGAGTTATAATTAATCTCTTGTGAGGTTAAATGTGTTATAGTGCCATCAGAGTATCAGTAATGTGTGTCACAAAATGTACTTGAGGTGGTTTATCAAACGCGGTTGTAACCCTTGTATATATGTATACATTGTATATACGGTACATGTATGCTTGAAAAACAAAGGAAGGTTTCATGACAAATCCCTGTTGCAAAGGAAGTTCTAAAATGGCGCCTGAATATGTCCGAGGTTATTCATAGTGAATGGCCTAGGAGTTCCGAATGTACAAATAGGCAATGACAAAAAATACTGTACCGTAACTGGAGCCTGGAGTAAGATGAGTGCCGTGACTCTAAACAACCCAAACTCCCCACAGCGGAAGCAATGCGTGACGTAACCGCTGTGAGGAGTTTGTAAACAACAACGCGTGTTGAGGTTAAAGTTACAGGATTTACATGGATGCATTGTTTGTTTGGTTTAACGCCGTAGCAACTCATTGTATATGTCATATAACGGCGGTAAGTCAATCTACTCAATTCTCCTGGAATGGCTAAATCTCTGGATTTAGCTGTTAACCAACTACTTAGCACATACTTTCGTCAGTGACTGACAACTGCCCAACATAATTAAAAATCATCGGTAGGAGGAAGAATGGCCGTAGAAATAATACGAAAGTATGCCCCACCCGGGAATCGAACCCACGACCTCTCGATCAGTAGACTTGCGTGCTACCAACAGAGCTAGCCGGGCGGTACATATGGATGTAGAGCCACTGCCTTAAAGAAGCATTATTTTAGTAATTTCTATAAAAAAATGATAACAAAAACACGTTTATATAGACTCGATCTGCATCCATAGGCGGATCCAGGATTTTAAGTTAGAGGGGGCGGAAAATTCTAGTTAGAGGGGACGTAAAATTAACAAGCAGAATAGGGTTTCTAGGGGCCGTAAGGGCCCCGAATGGTCCAAGGCAAAGCCCTGATTAGAGGTCTCGGTGACCGGCGGCACCCGAAATTCCTGAGTTTTTGTTATTCTAAGGGATTCAGGCAAATTTCGAGAGCCTCAAATATCCTTTCACAGGGTATACAATATGGAGCATTTAGATATATCATATAATTTTCTATATAACAGCCGTTGGATCATGTTAAAATCATACAATAATGAGAAGGAATTGTTTTAAATTGTATGCTAGGTCATAGTATTTCTGTACTGCCAGTCTCGTAACTTGTTGCACGCATAGCGAGTGAAATTTTTTGACAAATATATATATTTTCCTATAATTATCATATTCATGATGAAAAAAACAACCTTAGCTTTGGCAATTTTAGGGGGGCGTACGCCGGGTCCACCCCCCCTTCCGCCTATGGCATCTTGGCAACATAAAATCAAAATTATTTTCAAAATACATCAGTACAATATAGAATGATTAAGGAATAAAATCTTTAGTAAAACGTATTATAATATGGACCCTTGTACTGTAACTTCAAAACTTAATTACCATTAAAAACAATTGACCGTCGTAATCTTTGTATCAAGTTTGGTAAATTTGTAATATATAAAGTATTGTTTTAGGATTATTTACATAAATGGGGTTGAATATTTATTTAGGAAAAAATGAAATATGATAACGTAGAAGAATAGAGTTTAACGATTCACAAAATAAGCTTATCTGAGATCTACTGTATTACATTTAAAATATATTATAGTTATTTAATCCATACATCGTATCTGTCAAGGATGATTGGTGTACAACCCCAATATAAATTATTGAATTCAAATCTTAATTTCAGAATAGTTAGAAGATCCCCTATGAAGGATTTGATTGTTGATTAATAAATCAATCAATTGATCAATAATATAATTCAGATATGAAAATCTACAAAAAATCTGGGCAGCATATCATCAAAATTGGTTTTATAATTTAACAAAACAATAGAGAATAACTAAGGACAAAATCTTTATTAAATGCTTCATAATACGGATCATTGTAGCGTAACCTTAAAACTTAATGATAATAGAAGACGTTATTATAAGCCATTATCTTTGTATCAAGTTGAGTTTAATGAAGAAGTAGAATTATAGGTTATTATACAGTTTACTGTGCAACATGGAAATATATTTGGACTCGTACACAGCTTGAAAAGCCATATTGGACGAGCCCAATGAGTCCAATATGACTTTTCAAGCTGTGTACGAGTCTGTATAATATTGTATCACATCCATTCTTATCACCACCACCATCAACATAACCACCAAAAACACTAGCACAACCACCATTTTCTATAAAAGCTCGGTCATTATTAGAAGAAAATGTATTATTAATTCATGAATGTAGCGGCGAATAAATATCATTACGTTTTGAGCGCTCGCATTGGCTGAATGTATTTATGGTATATTTTGTTTTACCAATCTGTTTCAAGATTAACGCTGCTGCATAGTTTTATGTATTAAAATTAAAAAAAAGTGTCATACTAGCTGTTTTTTAATTATTCAACTAATTCGTGTAGAGTTATTTTCACATAGATTTTTTGCGAAAAAAAACTCATTTTTGTTCTATACACCCCTACTCCCGCCCCCGACCAAAAGTTTTTATTGCATTTTTGACGTTCCTTTTTTGCAATTTTCTGGACCAATGTGTACGCAGCTGCGTACTCTGCGTACTGGTAGCTACGCGCCTGATATTTAATTTTATTTAATTCAAACTTCACACGATATTCATTTTTTTCGGTTGACGCCGTATAGCACACATTCTATAGGAAATATCCCATTCGGAACAACCTCGGCGATCATCTACGAAGATATAACACGCAAATCAGAAGTAGTAGAAATACAACCAGGTTATGAAGTCCGGCGACAGACATTTTCATGTCACCATTTAATTATGACATTGTTACACGCTTTATCACATCATTTTATCAATACAATGTCTCACACGCCGTACTTCTGTGTAGTTCAGACTATATTACCACAGAAATCAAATTCCTAGATCTACTTTTTCACCTTATGATATCCGAGGTTTATCTGCGAGGTAGTCCGAATGGAAATATCAGTGCGGCCAGTCAATCAACTCACCGTTACAGAAAAGGCTCAACTGCGTGAAGGTGGTTTCTATAATGATTGACAAAGAAAGGATATCTAATTAAACACTTAGGGCGCGTTCCATTCACTGTCTGTAACGTCCAGAACATACAGAAATACAATGGAACAAATCGGCACAACGTTCAGAACATATTCCGGCCGTCCCCGCAGTCGAGTAGGTGCATCGTGGAATCCAAGATGGCTGACAAAGCATTGGACGATAGGTGAAGTAAAGTTTCATACTAGCTTTTCGCGTTATAAGTTTTAATAAGTGGACATGAGTATAAATAGGCTTTATTTCTGTTAAAAGAGGTGATTCTGCATACGCTAGCAAGGAAATAAGCCATTTTGTTTGTGTTACGCGTTCTGTTTCATTCCATTCAAACGTCCCGGACAGTTTCGTGTTCCATTTCATTCCAATTACACATGCTAGACAAAACATGAAGAACGTGTCCGGAATAGTAAAATGGAACGCGCCCTGAATATCATCTTAACAAAAAGTCACGTGGGTCATATTGAATAATTTTTCATTAGGCTAAGCAAAAAATAACTATTTTATAGTGAAAATATAACTATGACCATAGTTATGTAAGCACCTCATTTAAACAATAATTGTTATTACATGTACCTTAAAATGCCATGAAATCCATAACTCGAAAACAATCCGCTTATAAATTAAGTCGAATCACCTCTTACATATGTCACTAAACTACACTGAGAATAAAACTTGACAAACACAGGACGGACTTCTACATCATCTCGTGCTTCACGTAGTAAGATATGTCTGGTATGATTGATTCTCTTATTTCAAGGACACTCGTATGTTTAACGTTTAGGTCCATCTTTTTCTGCATAAAATTGCAAATGACCAAATAAAGCAAAGAAACTTCTGTAGAAACTGAAATTTTAACAACAATTTAAGAACTTATCCCTCTATGCTTTGATGATATAGCGTTGCATCAAAACCCCTTCAACTCTGAATTAGGGACCAGAGGTGCGTTCAACAATGCGAGCGCTCGGAGCGACATCGAGCGCCCGCGTTCTGAACGCGGGCGATCGCGCGTGCGCTCGCGATACAGCTCGAGAGGTGTTTCACTTATAAATTGTTAAATAAATTCCGGTAAATACCGTTTCGTTTTGATACAGGTACTCAAATCGGTACATTGAAAAAATATAGCAGATTTAAAATAACCAAATACGAAATATCCAATGCTTTAATCTCAAGCCTTCTGTGTATTTATCGTATTTCAAAGGGATTTACATCGATCTAAACTTTAGTTAGTATATCGCCATTCTGTACACAAACGGTCTGACTGACCGATATCTTCACCTTCTTCTATTTATAGAATGAGCGCTCGCATTCGTTCAATAACAAAACAATTCGCGAGGCGGGCGCTCGAGCGAGCGCCCGCATTGTTGAACACACCTCAGGATAGGGGTCATGTTTCTGGTACGGTTATAACAATGTTAAGTTGACAATACAGGAAGAGATTTAAACTGCTTACCTTTTGACACATTTGCAATGAACTCCGAGCAATGAAACAACGAAAATCAACATCCTTCATAGATACCACAACATTTCACTTTCGCTTATTTTTGTTCATAGAGTTTGACATTTTTAGGGTTAATGAATTTACCGAAAAACCCGAATATTCATGAAAAATAACCGAAAGACACTCATTGGAGTTGTATCTTGAGCTAATAAATCACGTTTTACTTTAAAAATATGTGTTTAAATGTTTTAAAATACTTGTTGCCAATGACATTTGAACATTTTGATGTGTTAGTATCAATATTAAGTAAAAATGCAATTATTAAGATTCGCCAAACAATCATTTTAAGTACAATAGAAAGATTTCATTCATTAATGAATGTCTTCATAAAACTGTTTCAAACAAATGTCAGTAATAATAATTAATCTAACTTTTTTTTCCTGTATACACATAAGTTTAAGTCATAATTAATACGAGGGGTAATTGTTTCTGCGATAACGAACAGTAATCGACCAGTTTTTTTTTTTAATTCGAATTTTTCGGATGTGTAATTTTTTATCTTATATCATCATATATATGATTGTATTGAAAGATTTTGACGCCTTTTGATTGTAATATAAAAGCAAATCCAGATTGCTCGCTGAATACACACCATGTGTGAACTATGATTATGCTTGTGTATGTACTGCGTGTGTTAAAAAAAGTTGCCTATTAGTTAAACAACAACGCTCTCTGGACCTAGACTAAATTAAATTCAGGCTATTTTTCATAAACTGATATGATTCATACGACTGTTAAAAAAACGCCTGTGTAGATTTGTCATGTCCCAATAATGATTATGTTCAATCATTACAATTTACAGCATTTCTTGATTCTCTATGTTTACTTAACCAGTTTTCAGATATCAAGTTTGTGTGCATCGTAAACGTGTTATGTAATTAAACCTCTATATTAAAAAGTTTTACCCATAGATAAATGTTTATTTGTAAAAACTATGATAAGAGACGCTACCGCCTGTAGGCCTATGAAAATATTTAAAAAAACCACCGACTAACATTTCAATTCTTAATAATTGTCTTTCGAATGAGTTGTTAGGTCATTATTCTTTGATATTTTCAAGGGAATGTTAACGAACTCCCTATTACGTTACGTTCTTACCTTATGCTTAACTTAATTTGATCGAGTTTTTCTCCTGGAATATGCAAATAATGAGTAATAAGCATCGTGAAATATGTTGGACAAAATAAGTATTATGATAACATTGCTCACAACTCTGCTGTGTTTAGAAAAGCTCTTAACGCGAGTTTTAATGTGAAATACATTTATAAGATTAGTTAAACGTCTGACCTTGGATGTTACTTAACTTTATTGTATTTTATTGGTTTTAAACCGCTCATACATGTAACATGTTACTTGTCATTTTAGAGGCCTGCTTGCACAAATTTATTTATACCAATTTACACATGTTAGTGCTTTAGATACATAAAAAGTACTTGAACAGTGTAAAAATATCCTGGAAAATTCTAGAACAGTCATTGATTTTGTTCTTTTATGGTCTTTAAGAATCATGGACCTTTTTTGGCTCATGTAAGGGGTTCTAATATATACACATTATATCAGCTTTAATATGAGTAACCCATGGATAAAGTCAGGACAAGTTGTTAATATATATAAATGAGAAAAAAACTCAAAGGATGAATTTCACAGGCGAAAAACCTTAATTGATATGTCCCAAAACATTCATATAGCATATAGCTTTTTCATATTCTAGAAAACCCTAGTCGGGTTCTGTTCGCTATCGGAGAAACGATAGCCCCTCGTATTAGTTATGACTTATACTTTCGTGTATAAGGAAAAATAGTTAGATTAATTATTATTACTGACATTTGTTTGAAACAGTTTTGTGAAGAAATTTATTAACAAATGAAATCATTCTATTGTACTTACAACGATTGTTTGTTGCATCTTAATAATTGCATTTTTACTTAATATTGATACTAACACATCAAAATGTTAAAATGTCATTGGCAACGAGTATTTTAAAACATTTAAACACATATTTTTAAAGTAAAACGTGATTTATAAGCTCAAGATACAACTCCAATGAGTGTCTTTCGGTTATTTTTCATGAATATTCGGGTTTTTGGGTAAATACATTAACCCTAAAAATGTCAAACTCCATGAACAAAAATAAGCGAAAGTGAAATGTTGTGGAATCTATGAAGGATGTTGATTTTCGTTGTTTCATTGCTCGGAGTTCATTGCAAATGTGTCAAAAGATAAGCAGTTTAAATTTTTCCTGTTTTGTCAACTTAACATCTTTATAACCGTACCAGAAACATGACCCCTATCCTGGTCCCTAATTCAGAGTTGAAGGGGTTTTGATGCAACGCTATATCATCAAAGCATAGAGGGATAAGTTCTTAAATTGTTGTTAAAATTTCAGTTTCCACAGAAGTTTCTTTGCTTTCTTTGGTCATTTGCAATTTTATGCAGAAAAATATGGACCTAAACCTTAATACCCGGTTTCGTGTTTCGAGGCGGGTATAGGACCTTATAGTATTCGATTATGAACAGTCAGACAAACCTAGATTATTGCAGCAATTTCTTAATCATATAACATGATCCCTCTTAAGTAAAAAATACAGAATTATGAAATTAATCTTTCTTTTGGGCAACATTACTAGTAGAAATACAAATAAGTTGGTAGCGCGCCTTGATTTGGAATATCATGTCCCGAAGGGGGTTCGGGTTCGAATCCCACCCAGGGAGGTTATACCCTTTCATGAAAATTTGACAATACCTGTAATGGTAATTTCCTCCATTGATTAGAATAATGTAGAAGTTTCCGGCCTTGTGGAAGGGTAGGTAAGTACTGATTATAGTCAATGGTCCAGGAAAGCTAAATTGGTTGCGCTGGACGCCGTAAAATGACCTAAAATTGTGTTGACACGGCGTTAACTCCAATAAATAAAATAAAAAATTAACATTCTTGATAAAGCATCAGGCATGATATTGTCTTTCCCTGAATATGTCTTATGTCAGGAGTACTAGAAATAATAAATGATTTATTCTTAACGACATTGAAGAATTAATTGCAGGCAGAGATATGCATAACCACGTTAAAATAAATTTTACATGCTCTTTTATGACTGGGCGGAGTTGAGTATAATAGGGTGGAGCTATCGGTGGGCGGGATCTGTCTTATTAATGTCTGCCTACTTGTTGTACATATAGATTTTACGTACTTTACTCCATTTGGACCTACCTCGGCGATCTTAAACGCAGATAAATCTTCGTAAATGATTGCCGAGGTTGTTTCAAATGACTTTACATTTGTACTTGGAGTTCTTATAACAAAATCATGCGGTGCAAAATTTAGGCTTACGTTTTCTAAAAAAAAAAAATGTTAACAAAGTAGTACATGTCTGCCGTAATCGTTAGAAATATAAATAAATATAATTGATAAAACACCGTAGATAACCGTGAGCTAGGCTTAAACTTGCCTTACAACAAATAAATGTTATAAGCTGTAAACATTTGAAAACGAAAGTAGGAATACGATAAAGAAATGCAGCAGAGTTATCGTTCTTTCTTCTTTCGGTTTCTAAGTAAACAAATGGCGGCGACGCATTGTAGATATTAACTATTTAATTGAATTTGTTGCTAAGGTTATAAACACTATTTGGATATTTTGGATTTATAGCGAGCAAAGTTGTTTCTGCATTTGTTTGTTGAGGAATATGTTATTCTTAGCTTAATAGTGAAACCGGATATCGATTTTGAAGTGGTACGTGTTTGAAGTTTTAAAAAATTACGTTTTAGGGAAGGGTAGTTTCGACTGAATCAATTTCATTTACTGACTACTAACGTGATAGTAATGCACTTACTCAGGCCTGAACTTTTTTTAAAACTAAGATGCCCGAAGTGACAGCCAATTTTATTTCTAACTTGCCCGAATAATATCTTCAATAGCAGTAACAGGTAACCGGAACCTAAATAAACGTCGTCAGAGGCAACAGGACGTCCTCTAATGTCGAGCCCTGCTAACTTGTGTCCTCTGTATCTGATTTAATGTCTTTTGTTCAACTTATAAGTAGATCTAAATTGATTGGTCGGAGAAAAACTAGTCTATTTCTATCTTTACATTTTTAATAGAGTGGTTTTAAAGGTCAAGTTTTGAACTCGGGTCGATAGCGCAGTTGGTAGTGCGCCGGAATTAAAATCTCGTGTCCCGAAGGGGGTATGTGTACGAATCCCACCCGGGGAGATTATACCCTTCCATGAAATTTGACAATAATGGCAATTTTCCAGCATTGATTAGACAATAGATAATATGGAGAAGTTTCCGGCCTTGTGGAAGGGTAGGTGAGCACTGGTTATAGACAAGGGCCCAGGAAAGCTAAATGAGGTGCGCTGGGCGCCATTAAATGACCTAAATTGTGTTGACACGGCGTTAAACCCAATAAAAAAGATTAAGTTTAACCATATTTTTTCATTTATAACAAAATGCGCAGGTACCCTTTTATCTACTACTTACGTAACAGGGATATCTTAGTTTCGGTTTCAAAGTAAACAAATCACGACGGTAGATTGTAGATAAGAAAACTTTTATGGTTTATGTTTTGTATACTTTGGATTTATTGCAAGCGTGTTTTTTTCTGTAATTTATTGAGAAATATATCATTTTAGCTTAGTAGTGATATCGCCGGAGAGATTTAGAAGTTGTGTTTTCAATAAGTTGAAAAACTTGGCGTACTTTGGGAGGATTTAGGCCTTTAAGTTCAACTGATTTTATTTACTAACCGTTACTCTAAACCCAACAAACTTCCTCTTTACCCATTGCTGAATGAATGTCTTGAGCATATGTTCAATATAAGAAGATCTGTATTGATTGATCAGTTCAAACCTAGTTTACACAGTTCTTAAATCACATGCAGTTACATGTAGATTTGTTCTGGCTTCCAAAACTTTAAACACCGCTTTTTGTACATTTGTTTTTCTCTGATGCTACATTTAACGTTCATTAACAGTATAAGACTGTGTTTGCTGAAGACCTCAAGCTAGGATAATGCTTGAATAGACTAAAAGTAACACAATACTTTGATTGATGAAACAACTAACAGTATGAGTAAACGAGCTCCAAGGTACATGTTACCCATAAATTCTTGTGCCACAAAAAACTCTATAACTGATGAGGAATTTAGACAGAGAAGAGGCAATCCAAATGAAGGAAGAAGTTGCAACAGGTTGGCGCCAACAAGTGCTGGTGGCTCAAGAAAATTAACATTTGAGGAAAAAAGCCGGATTATTGCAGCTAAACGTAAACTTTTAGAAAGTCAAACATTACCCCTTCGGGATGATCAGAATAACAGAGAGCATCAACATGCAAAGAGTACATTGAAGGTACCATATAACGATTGGAACTCCTACCTAAGGGACACGATTAATAGAGAGAATCCGTATAAAAGCAGTTCACTGAAGTCTCCTGGCGACAATGTGAAATACACCCCTAGTGAGGGGTATTATGGAAGGCATCAACATTCAAACAGTCCATGGGAGTCACCTGGTGACAATTGTAACCCCTCTCATAGTGATCATTATAATAGAGAGTATCAGCATACAGGGTATTTATTGGAGTCACCTAGAGATGATGGGAGGTACAACCCAAGTTATCAAAATGATGTAGAGCGTCAATATACAAGCAGTTCACTGGAGTTGCCTGTTGAGAATAGGAGATACATCCCTAGTGATGTGTATAACGGAAGGCATCGACATTCAAAGAGTTCATGTGAGTCACCTGGTGACAATCGGAACCCCTCCCATAGTGATCATTATGATAGAGAGTATTCGTATAGAAGCAGTTCACTGGAGTTATCTGATGATGATGATTTGGACATATTAGAGCCACCATGTCCACACCAGACATCGTTACAAGATGACAACCTTCGTTTGCCATATCCGACCAAGACACGATCAAGATCATTGTCATACGATGCTAAAGATAATGCGAAAAGTCAGGAAAAAAATCCTATGAATCTACATTCCAAGACAAAACCACGGAGGTCAGTAAGTGCACCACCTATAAATACATCTAATGATTCTAAATTACAGGATAATGACGATTCTGCTTTAACATCTGCCTCGTTGTTACATAAAAATCAACGTTCCTCGTCGTCAGCAAACAAAGATTTACGAATCTCTGAGACATCGTTACAAGATGACAACCTTCGTTTGCCATATCCGACCAAGACAAGATCAAGATCATTGTCATACGATGCTAAAGATAAGGCGAAAAATCAGGAAAAAAATCTTATGCATCTAGATTCCAAGACAAAACCACGGAGATCAGTAAGTGTAACTATAAATACATCTAATGATTCTAAATTACAGGATGATGACGATACTGCACTGTTAACACATAAAAAGCAGTTGATTATAAGGTATGCAGGTGTAAATTTCAATGGTTGCCTCTAATTTTATCAAGCGCTAGCCATTGTGTTTAACACTGAAATCTACTATCTTCTTGTCTGACTATATGAAATGAGAACTTGTTACTGGCCTGAATCAATTTTTACTTGCATTGAGCTTCGGGCTCGTAGGTTTAGTTGATAACATTGAATAAACCATCAACGATATTAGGCATCTTAATGAAATAATTGTTTCTGTCATTAAATCACACCCTTAAGTAACATAACCAGCTGCTAAAACTGCAAAGGAAAATAAACTTTGCCTCCACAAAAAGTTTCAAACGGGTCAAGTTGTACAAAAACAATTTAACTCATTCAAATAAATTGGGTGGTGACTTTTAGAATTTCAGGCACATTTCTCTCATAGGGTTTTAGATAACAATCACAAATCAGAACAAAATGTTCGATTTTACCTGGGGGAGACACTTAAATTACTGATGTAGTTGAGAATTATGCTGATCTAGTTATGTTTTTTCTGTAAAGTGGTATTGTTTGATACTGATTACTCTTACGCAGAATAGCAGAGTGTTGCCCCTCGGCCCCCTTTCTCTCCTCTCAGCCCTTTTTATTCCGGCATATACAGAAATAGCTACTTTGATATCAACCCTTTAATTACCCTGCTTATTTTCCTGAAACCCTGTTCATTTCTTAATTCAAGAATAATCACTTTGTTAAATATTTCAGAAATTATGTGACAATCTGTTATTTTATCAAGGAAAGATAAAATCCAAACCAGCTCCAGGTATGTATAATATCAATACTTTTTATCAGTCATTGACTAAAACTTTCTTAAGCACTAGCCAAACTTACAAGTATTTCTTTTCATAATTCTTAATAAATTAATTAGTTTTGTTGAGTTCTAGCCCTATTTGTTATGTTTTATAATAATGTGCCAAATATATTTTAATCAATCGGGCATAATTTGTTATCAAACTTTTATGCGAGATATGTCTTTCTTAAATAACCTTTGGAAATGTTTTGCTTTATAAGAAATGAGTCTTGAAGGACGTCGTTTATATGCACCATTTGGTGTATATTAAGATAGAACTTACAAACCAAGATACATTATTATATATCTAATAAATCTAACCAATCGACAATCTACATTTGTACCACGGGATCGTCCAATATATTCCCGTATTGGATCCAAAGATATATATTATTTTCCTATTGGACAGTTGGGTACATGTGCACTAAACGATGCAAGTCTGGTTTCCGATTTTTATCTTTTACGATGATGATTATTTCAAAGAAAATGAAATATATATTTTATAAAATAAAAAGGTTATTATACATTTAACTGTACAATACGGAAATATATTTGGACTCGAACACAGCTTGAAAAGTCATATTGGACTCGCCTATCGGCTCGTCCAATATGATTTTTCAAGCTGTGTACTTGTCCAAATATATTTCCGTATTGTACTGTAAAATGTATAATAACCTATAAATATTCGATTTCTAAGTTATTAGATAAATTCATCAATATTTAAAAGATTATTATTGAATTATTGAATGTTATCTTCAGGTTATACAATAGAAACGATATTAGAACGGTTTTGTGATGACGATTTCCTAGAAAAAAATTATCCATATTGTATAAAATGGTTAGTAATATTTTTGTCACATTTTATTACCTAAGAGTTTAATTAATTTTTATATGTACGTAATAGTTTGCATGTTTCCTCACTGGACCCACGCGGGTCAGGTTAGCTAAAAATAGATTAGTGTTAAAATATACATTACTGATGATTAGATACTAGAGCTTCTTAGTGTGCAACATCAGTATAATTATATTAAAAGATATCCTAACCGCCTAAGAATGTTGAAAAGACAAGAAGCGAGCGATGAAAAAGTTTAATTTTAGCAAGTACGACATATAACAAATCTATAAATAGTTTAGTGATCCCCCTCAGTATCCTACAAAAATGTGTATGCCTCATTTTTGTTTGCGTTCAGTTTATAAGTGACAGATGTTATTAAACAGATGTTATTATTAGAAAGTGATATCTTACGTTCCTAAAACTGTTTTAAAGACTAAACTTGGTTCTATGCTTTTGGCACAGTCATTTGCTTGTATATTCCTTTAATGCATAATTATATAATTTGTATTACAATAGGTTGTTTCCTATACCAAACAAGTCTCTTGATAGAAATACACAGGAGTTGTTACCGCATGAGATCAAGGTAAGCCCGATGTCAAGTGATTGAGAAACTCTGATGCCCTTTTCACAAAAATGCTTTCAAAAATGTTTGATGTTTGCGTTTGCTTCACTATTTGACTCTGCTAAATAAGAGCTGTTCTGTATCGTTATTTGTTTGTTTGTTTTGTTTTTGTTGGGTTTAAAACGGTAGCAACACATTGTATAGGTCATATTACGGAGGTCAGTCAACCTTCTCACTCCTCCATGAAAGGCTAAATCTCCGGATTTATCTGTTAACCAACTTCTAAGCGCATACTTTCGTCAGTGACTGACAATTGCCCTACATGATTAAATATCATTGGTAGGAGGGAGAATGGTCGTAGAAATAATTTCATGAACAAGCTCCACGAAAGTATGCCCCGCCTGGGAATCCAACCACGACCCCTCGATCAGTAGACTTGCGTGCTACCAACTGAGCTAGTTGGGCGGCTCTCTGTATTAGTATGGGTACCAATAGATACTTTCGAAATGTTCACCAAAATAATGAAAGGACTTTTATAAAAGGTATCTATGTATCTGTTGGGAGCAGGATTTAAATCACAGAACTTCAACCAGTATTATAATTGTGAAATCTTACTTATTATTTGATTCCAGCAAATTGTCATTTTTTTAAGATGGGATGAGTCTTTAATAATCATTTATTCAATGATGAAGTTTTATGAATTATTTAATAAATTGTTATAATAATGATTACAAAATGCAAACTTTCTATTATCGCACAGGTTACAAGAGTTTTCGTATTTGTAATTGGCATCAAATTTTACAAGTTGTACATAATCTTCATACTTTTATTCAGGCTTTACAAAAGGATAAAGAAATAGCTAGTCGTGTATTTAAAGCATTTGTGTTAGTATTGGATTATTATGGTATCATAATGGTTAATACAGAAACAGGAGAATTAATGAAATCCAGGAATTGGAAAAGTCGATGGACGATAATAAACACGTAAGAATAATCATTTCAATAGCAATTCGTTTTCTTTAAGGGTGGCTTATATTTAGTTTTAGACCGACATCTCTTTTGTCATAAACAATGAATTTAGCCAAGCATGAGGTCAAAAATTATTGAGTATAGACTATGGTTTAAGTAGCCAGTTAATTTTACCAAGATCTAATTTAGCAATTCATAATGTTTATTAAAAGTTATATGTATGTATACATCAATGTGGTTGGTTTTAAATATCCCTATCCTTTTATAATTTATGAGCATGGCTTACAACTACGAGTAAAGTACTAGACGTAAGTTAGTCCAATAATTATTTGACTGTCGTCAAAGTGATTATACAGTTTGGGATGCCAAATGTGTGCTATACGGCAATTGTTTAAAATAAGAAATGGTGAACCTAAAAGTATGATGCAGAATGGAGTCGAACCTAGTGCTAAAATTTACAAATTCATTGATGTCACGGCTTCATACTTGAAAAAAATCGGCAACTACGATATATAAATCAATACATATGAAATTATAAAAATGACGATTTCTCTAATACGTATGGAAAGGTATAGTACAAACATAATTATATGCTGTTGTTAAATGCTGTTGTTCATTACATCCAGCTGATCGGTTATTATCTTTTTTGTTGGGTTTAACGCCGTAGCAACACATTGTATAGTTCAAATAACGGCGTCCAACGCATCTAACCTAGCTTTCCTGGATCCTTTCTATAACCAGTACTCGCCTACTCTTTCACAAGGCCAGAACTTCTCCATATACCTTATTAATGGAGGAAAATTGACATAATTGTCAAATTTCATGGAAAGGTATACACCCCCGGATGGGATTCGAACCCGTACCCCCTTCGAGACACTACATTCGAAATCCAGGCGTACTACCAACAGCACTTCCGCCCAGGGTTTCGTTTATTATCAAAGTGATTTATAAACATTGATTTACAGATAATTGACTAGCGCAAAAGTAGTCCGTGACCTTCCAAATTTATTTGTTGTTACATTATCAATTAACCTGAGTCGATAGCGCAATTGATAGCGCGCCGGAATTCGGAATCACGTGACCCGAGGGGTTACGGGTTCGAATCTCACCAAGGGAAGTTATACCCTTCCATTAAAATTAGACAATAATGTCAATTTTCCTCCATTGATTAGATAATATGGAGAAACTTCCGACCTTGTGGAAGGGTATAGGTGAGTACTTGTTATAGACAAAGGTCCAGGAAAGCTAGGTAAGGTGCGCTTGACGCCGTGAAATGACCGAAAATGTGTTGACACGGCGTTAAAACTAATAAATAAAATATAAATAAACAATATTTATTTTGCTGTCCAATCAAAGTGATAAATATTTTGTATTCTGTCTTCCCTTTTTGCAGGAACAATGAACTTGAGTTTAAGCATATTACCAGAGTATTGGTTTCTCTTGGTGCACTGGGTTATGAAAGATATCAAGTCCCATTGATTGAAATATTCATCAAAAATAAAGATGACATTAAGGAATTTGATTGGAATTCTATAAGACACTGGATCGACAATGTCAATGATGAAGAACAGCAAAACGCTTTATTTGAAAAGTATGGAGAGCAGATATTTAGCCTAGAAACATTGGAGGCATATGATACACAAACAAAACATGAACAACAACAGTCCGGTTATGACAATACACTTGAACATTTGGGTACTATTGGATCTTAATTGTATGGATGATATGTCAGTGACTTGACGAAAACGATTTTTACAGTTTATATAACTCTGTATATGTGACATTTTAGTTAAACGTGTTTATAATGCATACATTTTTATATGGTTGTACAGATGACCACGAGGGACGAACTAAAGCGCATGGTCGTCAGCTTGGTCTCTAACATAAGCCCATCAAATACATGTTGCCAAACATTCGTGTTGGTGTTATAATGTTTTGTCTCATGCCAAAATTGCTTCATGGACATTCTTTGATAATGGACATTGTCTTGTTTGCAAAGAAAACTTGTATAAGTATCTGGAAATAAAATAAATATACCATCATGTATACAATTTATATTAACGTATTTATTTTATTAATTCAGTCAATTTCATACTAGTAATACTATTATATTTAAACGATTAATTAAGTGAATATTCTTATCCAATCAAGTAAACATTAATGTCATAACATTAATATCAACTACGTTCTTGGCAATCTGTGCTGTTACCGTCATTATGTCTTTCGTATTACCAATATTAGCCGCCCGGCTAGCTCAGTTGGCAGCATGGGTTCAATTCCTGGGCGGCGCAAACGTTCGTGGAGCTTGGTTATATTACCAAATTGAATGATTCTTAATTATGCAGTTGTCAGTAACTGACGAAAGTATGTGCACAGTAGATTGTATCAGCTAAATCCAGAGAGTTCGCCTTTCCAGGAACAGTGAACAAGTTGACTGACCACCGATATATAACCTATACAATGTGTTGCAAATGCATTAAACCTAACAAAAAATGCAAATATGTTTTTTTTGTTGGGTTTTATGCATTTGCAACACATTGTATGGGTCATATAACGGCGTCCAACGCACTTAACCTAGCTTTCCTGGACCCTTATCTGTAACCAGTACTCACTAACACATCCACAAGGCCGGAAATTTATCCATATATCTTATTAATTGAGAAAAATTGACATAATTGTCAAATTATCTCGGAAGAGTATAACCTCCCCGTTTGGGATTCGAACTCGTACCCCCTTCGGGATACGATATTTCAAATACCGGCGCGCTATTAAATGCGCTATCGACCCGGCTATCGACCTGGGATACAAATGTAAAACCGATGTTCTATTTACAAAAAATATATTTACATGTGGTTCCATAAGGCGTTTATGCTATAGTTCAAAATCAATTGATCTAAGTCACAGCCTCGAACACATTTAAGTATAAATAAATTTGAATCCAAGATGGACTGAACATGCAGTGTGACTTAGGATTTACTGATTTACGCTTATATCAACAGTTTTAGTCATGTCTCGACAGACAGTTGGTTATCAGAGCTAACCCTGACCAGGCTTAGATCTCTGAACACTAGCTACGAAACCCCGATTCCCAGTAGTGACATACGCGCAATATTTTTCTGAATTTGGTCCAGACATATTTTCTTCGGCCTTTGACCCTTTTACACTAGTAAAAACTAATTATACCAGGACGAATCTATTTAGAACTGGTAAGAAGCTTAGATTTAGAGAGGTCCTTCAATCGACAATGTTTAGGTCGCCTGACCGCCCAGATATGGCTATAAATGTTGAAAGGGATGTAAAGAAACCTATAGTTGCAACACTGTAATCAAATATTTGCTTAAAATCAATGATATACAGTGTGTAAAAAGGCACATTTTAACGCACCCACTTCGTATAAAAAATATACTCGTGTAATGCTTTACGTCGATTTATTTAAGTCATATTGTGGCAGTAAATTTCTTGAACGGAAGATCAGTATGTTTAGTACAGTAGCAGAAGTATGTACTCCCTTGCCTTCAAGTAGTCTTTATGGCGAAGTGTTAGAGTGTCCACTTACAACTCGAGAGGTAGAGGGTTCGAACCTAAGTCTGGACTTATGTTTTCTACAATAACTGTTCGACTCAAACCAGATGTAAATGGGTTCTGCAATCACCTGTCTGAATGTGTTTTCAATAATCAGGGGTTATTACAAAATTGTAAAAACATTCGTCTTGTCCATATGATATAAACTTTACATTCTTGATAAAGCATCAGGCATGATATTGTCTTCCCCTGAATGTGTCTAATGTTAGGAGTACTAGAAATAATTAATGATTTATTCTTAACGATATTGAAGAATTAATTGCAGGCAGAGATATGCATAACCATGTTAAAATAGATTTTACATGCTTTTTATGACTAGGCGGAGTTGAGTATAATAGGGTGGAGTTATCTGTGGGCGGGATCTGCCTTATTAATATCTGACTATCTGTTGTACATAAAGATTTTACGTACTTAACTCGAGACTTTTTTATAACAAAATCAATGACATACGCTGCCAAATTTACATTTTCTGAAAATAATGTAAATATTAACAATTTAATGCATGTTTGCCGTCATCATTAGAAATGAAAGTAAATACAATATAAGTGATAAAACACCGTAGTTAACCGTGAGCTAGGCTTAAACTCGCCTTTACCACAAATATACGTTATAAGCAGTAAACATTTGAAAACGAAAGTACACATATAAGAATACGATTGAGAAATGCAGCAGAGTTATCGTTCTTTCTTCTTTCGGTTTCTAAGTGAACAAATGGCGGTGTTGTATTGTAAATTTTACCTATCTAATTGACATTGTTGTTAAGGTTTTAAACACTATTTGGATATTTTGGATTATAGCGAGTAAAGTTGTTTCTGTATTTGTTTGTTGAGGAATATGTTATTTTTAGCTTAGTAGTGAAATCGGATATCGATTTTGAAGTGGTGTTTGAAGTTTTGAAAAATTACGTTTTAGGGAAGGGTAGTTTCAACCGATTATATTTAATTTACTGACCACTTAAGTGATAGTAATGCACTTACTCAGGCCTTAACTTTTTTTAAAACTAGGTTGCCCGAAGTGACAGCTAATTTTGTTTTTAACTTGCCCGAATCATATCTTCAATAGCAGTAACAGGTTACCGAAACCTAAATAAAGTCGTAAGGGGCAACAGGAAGTCATTTAAGGTCGAACCTTGCTAACTTGTGTCCTCTGTATCTGAATTAATGTCTTTTGTTCAACTTATAGTAGATCTAAATTGATTGGTCGGAGAAAAACTAGTCTATTTCTATCTTTACATTTTTAATAAGAGTGGTTTTAAAGATTAAGTTTTGAACTCGGGTCAATAGCGCAATTGGTAGCGCGTCGCAATTGAAATCTCGTGTCCCGAAAGGGGTATGTGTACAAATCCCACCCGGGGAGATTATACCCTTCCATGAAATTTGACAATAATGGCAATTTTTCTCCATTAATTAGACAATAGATAATATGGAGAAGTTTCCAGCCTTGTGGAAGGGTAGGTGAGCACTGGTTATAGACAAGGGCCCAGGAAAGCTAGGTGAGGTGCGCTGGACGCCGTTAAATGACCTAAATTGTGTTGACACGGCGTTAAACCCTATAAAAAAGATTACGTTTAACCATTTTTTATCACTTATAACAAAATGCGCAGGTACCCTTTTATCTACTACTTACGTAACAGAGTTATCTTATTTTCGGTTTCAAAGTGAACAAATCACGACGGTAGATTGTAGATAAGAAACCTTTTATGGTTTATGTTTTGTATACTTTGGATTTATTGCAAGTGTAGTTTTTTCTGTAATTTATTGAGAAATATATCATTTTAACTTAGTAGTGATATCACCGGAGAGATTTAGAAGTTGTGTTTTCAATAAGTTGAAAAACTTGGCGTATTTTGGGAGGATTTAGGCCTTTAAGTTCAACTGATTTTGTTTTCTAAGCGTTACTCTAAACCCAACAAACTTCCTCTTTACCCATTGCTGAATGAATGTCTTGAGCATATGTTCAATATAAGAAGATCTGTATTGATTGATCAGTTCAAACCTTGTTTACATAGTTCTTAAATAACATGCAGTTACATGTAGATTAGTTCTGACTTCCAAACTTTAAACAACGCTTTTTGAACATTTGTTTATCTCTGATGCTGCATAAAACGTTCATTAACAGTATAAGACTGTGTTTGCTGAAGACCTCAAGCTAGGATAATGTATGAAAATACAAGTAGTTACATGACACTTTGATTGATGAAACAACTAACAACATGAGTAAACGAACTCCGGGGTACATGTTACCCACAACTTCTGAAGCTATTAAAAGCTCTATAATGGATGAGGAATTTAAACAGAGAAGAGGCAAAACGAGTAAAGGAAGAAAATACGCAGGATCACCAGCATGTGGTAGATCCTCAAGAAGATTAACATTAGAGGAAAATGCAGCTAAACGTAACATGTCAGGAAGGCCAACACTACCCCCTCGTGATGATCAGAATAATAGAGAGCATCAACATGCAAAGAGTACATTGAAGGTACCTGATAACGATTGGAACTCCTACATTAGTGATCACATTGATAGAGAATATCCGTCTGCAAGCCGTTCACCAGAGTTCCCAGATGAAAATTTGAAATATACCCTTACTGATCAATATAATAGAAGATATCATCTTGCAAAGAGTACATTAGAGTCACCTGGTGACAATTTGAACCCCTCTCATAGTGATCATTATAAAAGAGAGTATCAGTATAGAAGCTGTTTACTGGAGTCATCTGATGACGATTGGGACATATTAGAGCCACCATGTCCACAAATGCCTAGAACTGAATATGAGCTTAGCAATGCCTTATCTAGATTAAAGCTCTCACCAACTAGGGATTATGAGCTGTCATACACAACATATGACAACGGATCCACTCTTGGGGTTAAAGATAATAGGTCGTCACACCCAGCAAGTGGGGTAGGATTCACTCTTGGCACTAAAGATAATTGGCTGTCTGACACAACACGAGGAAGAAGAAATCTTGATGTTCAAGTAAATGAAAAATTAGGGCGACTTGTATTTACTGAAAGGAATCCAGACCCTTACAAAACTTTTGTTGAAGACGAAAGTGGTCACAGACCTAGATCCCCAGTGAGGAGAGAACCATTGATATCTGGGTCATCTAATGGTGTAGACTACTTATATAAGAACATCAGAGACTCAGCAACATCTGTGTCATTGTTACATGACAACCACCGTTCCACGTCTTGGACCAACATAGATTTACAAATCTCTGCGTCTTCAGTACACAATGACAGTCTTCCTTCCACTTCATCAGTACGACTCTCTGAGACATCGTTAGAAGATGACAACCTTCGTTCACTGTCGCAGACAAAGACAGAGATTCGGAGATTATTGTCATATGATGCTAAGGATAAGGAGAAGAAACAAGAAAAACCTCCTATGCATCCACTTTACAAGAAAAAACTACGGAAGCCAGATAGTGCCACTATTAAAACATCAAATAATTCTAAAGAATATGAGCCGTCACACATAACATGTGACAAAGGATCGACCTTTGGTGCTAAAGATTACAGGCTGTCACATTCAACAAGTGGGGAAGGATCAACTCTTGGCGCAAATGATTTTCAAGTAAATAAAAATGCAGAGCGACTTATATTCACTGAAAAGAATCAGGATGCTTCAAAGCATTTTGTTGAAGGTGAAAGCAGCCACAGAACTATATCCCCAGTGAGGAGAGAACCATTGATACCTGGGTCATCTAATGATGAATACTACTCATATAGGAACACCAGAGACTCGGCAACATCTGCCTCGATGTTACATGAAAATCAACGTTCCCCGTCACAGACCAGTACTGACTTTCGGAGATCATTGTCATATGATGCTAAAGATGAGGAGGAGAAACAAGAAAAAACTCCTGTGCATCCACATTCCAAGAGAAAACTACGGAAGCCAGTAAGTGTAACTATAAATACATCTAATGATTCTAAATTACAGGATGATGACGATACGGCTATTACCCTGTTCACGCATAAAACGCAGTTGATTATAAGGTATTTTAATGGTTGCCTCAAATTTTATCAAGCGCTAGCCATTTTTTTAACACTGAAATCTACTATCTTCTTGCTTGACTATATGAAATGAGAAATTGTTACTGACCTGAATCAATTTTTACTTGCTTGAGCTTATGGCTCGTAGGTTAAGTTGATAACATTGAATTATCCATCAACGATATTTGGTATCTTAATGAAATAACTGTTTCTGTCATTAAATCACACCCTTAAGTAACATAACCAGCTGCTAAAATTGCAAAGAAAAATAAACTTTGCCCCCACAAAAAGTTTCAAATGAGTCAAGTTGTTCAATATCAATATAACTTATTCAAAATCATTGAATTGTGACTTTTAGAATTTCAGGCACATTTCTTACATAGGTCTTTAGATAACAATCACAAATCAGAAAAAATGTTCTTTTTTCCTGGGGGGAGACTCTTTAACTACTGTTGTAGTTGAGAATTATGTTTATCTAGTTTGTTTTTTTTGCTTTAAAGTGGTATTGTTTGATACTAATTACTCTTAAGCAGAATAGCAGAGTTTTGCCCCTCGACCCCTCTTCTCTCATCCCAGCCCTTTTTTTATTTCTGCATATACAGAAATAGTTACATTGATATCAATCCTGTGATTACCCTGCTTATTTTCCTGCAACCCTGTCCATTTTTTAAGTTTAGAATAATTGCTTTGTTGAATATTTCAGAAAAAATTAACAAACTTAGAGTTATGTGATAACCTGTTATTCTATCAAGGGAAGATAAAATCTAAACCAGCTCCAGGTATGTACATTATATTGATATCTAAATTAAACGTCAGCCATTGACTTTAACTTTGTTCAGCACTAGCCTAACCTACTATGTTTGATAATAATAGACGAAAATAATATTTTAATTGATCTCTAGCCCTTCCTTTTTAAAATAATTTATAATTCTAGACGAAATTAACAGTTTTATTGAGCCCTAGCCCCTTTCTTTCTTTTACGAGTCATAATAATGGACGAAATTATCAATTTTCTTAAGCCATAGCCATCGCTTCTTATTACGTTTTATGGTTACTGTAATGGACTGAGTTATCAATAAATTTTCTAGCTTTTATTCTTATTATGCTTCATAGCAATTGGCCAAATTATTAATTTTCCTGAGCACTAGTTCTCCATGTTTTCTTTTGCTAGTGTCAATCTTCACCAGCTCTGCTCATACACTGGTAGAATTATCATACATCCAAAAATGTATTCACAAATGTTTTAGTCAGATTCAGAAACTGTTATTTCAGTTGAGTTTGATAAAGGGAATGTGTTATTTCTGGGAAAAGTAGATAATACAAGATATTATCTCCCTTTGTGTTCTTGTTCTGAAAAATAATTCCAATTTGTATATTCAGGTTATACAATTACAGAAATGTTAAAATGGAAAGGAGACTATGGCATGTTAGAAAAACATCATCTTTATATGTCATGGTAATTGTTTCTTAATTTATTTTATACTGGGGTTGTGTCAACACAATGCGACCAGCGCACCTAACCTAGCTTTCCTGGACCCTTGTCTGCCATTAGTCCTCACTCTTCCACAAAGGCCAGTATCTTTTCTAAACATGTGCCTTATTAATGGTGGAAAGTAGATATTATTTTCGAATTTCCATAGAAGGGTATTACAGCCCGGCAGGGATTTAAATCTCTACGCCCTCAGGGAAACTAAAAGTCCCTGCGTGCTGTCATTGTTATTTTTTTGAAAAAGCATTGCATATTTTCTGTATGTTTTTCTAATTTTTTCAGGTTGTTTCCAATACATGAAAGTAAAGGTTTAAACAAAGATGCTCAAGTTCTCACTGACTATGAGGCTAAGGTAATGAATTGATTTAAATAAATTAATGCACAAGTGCCTTGATTACCCATACCAAAGCCATGGCTTTCAATACTATTTGCTCAGCTAACCACCCACTAAAAGGCAATTTTGTAGACCTGTAAATGATAACTAGACATAGGGCCTTGTGGAAATACATATCTACAAATTGCCTTTGGTCGATAATGTTTTTGGTGACCCAAAATCTACTATTTATCAGGGATAATTAGCTGTTTTTTCATGATTTGACACATACACGGAGTCATGGGTTGCAGGATTAAAATCCTGTATATAATCTTAAGCAGGAATGAAATTGCTTTTATCTTGAGTATCATTGCCCATTGATTATAAGCTAAATGCAATAATCATACCAGTCATTATACATGTATGCCTATAATTGTAATTCAGCATGTATTACCTAAATAAAACATTAAAATACAAGCTAATGTGTGAGTAAAAAACTAGTCTCCTTTTTTATTTTTTGCACGTAGTTACACAAGATTTAGCTCCTAAATTATCCTTAAATTTCATTGAAAATTAGGAAAGTATCCTTAGGGTGAAGTATTATCTATATTGCATTACACTGGTTTATATCTTAATTCCCAAGAAAGATATTTGATGAAATACTACTTTTTCAATCATTCTTATTTATCACTAAATTCAGAGGATTCCAACTGATAGGACACACTTACCAATAAGATCTCCTCAGAGTTTATCAAGGGAAGGTAACTGACAAATACCTCTTATTAATGTGATATTGTGATATTTTATTTAGGAAATCCAGAAAGATAAGGCAGCACATGAGAGAGTGTTAGAAGCTTATAGAATGATGTTAGACTTTTATGGTATGATACTAATCAATGGAAGAGATGGTACTTTATTGAGAGCAGACAATTACATAGAAAGATATGACAACATAAACAGGTATGTTTTTAAACATGTTTGTACTTAAAAAGTCCAAATGTTTAGACCAACCAAATCGGTAATCTAAATAGCGAGACGTTATATAGGGACGATTTTTCTTAGATTGAGCATTTAAACTTGACTTAAAATTATCAATAATGACTTAATTTTGCAATTGGGTCATTATTGTGGAACATTGCTGTATAAGGTGTTGGCAAGAGTCTTTTTCAAATTAGAAAATATACTTGAGCAAGTATATTATATAAAAGAAACTTTGCCTGTCACAGAAGAGACAAAATAATTTACGTTAAGTTTATTTAGGATATACTTTAGCTCGAGTTTGAAACAAGTTCTTACATGTAATATCAAGGACAAGTTTGTCTTAAGTAAGATATTGGCAAAATCTAATCACACCTGATTATGGCTACAAAGTAATTTACCCGTTTATTAAAATTTAAAAATGCTAGATCTTCATTTGTGATTTAACAACCGTTTTCTTCTCGTGCTATTAGCAATGAACGTCGTATCGTATTTAAAGCAAAACCAATGTTCATTGATTTTCCCCCAATATTTACCAATGTAAGTCAATTGTTTTGCTCTACCTTAACTATATTCTTCGTGAACTGACCTACCTTGTATATGCACTTGTCTAACTATGATGATCAGTATAAATACTATCTTAGTTTCCTTTTCTGTAAATATGCATTTGACAATTCTACCTTTTCCTAGGTTTCGCCATAACCTGTCACGTATAACAAGAATAATAAAATCAATGGGAGAGTTAGGTTACCAAAGACTTCAAGCCCCGTTGGTAAATTTCTTGTATGCAGAAAGTGTCATAGAAAGAAAACTACCAAACTTTCGACAATCTACTTTTGATCATTGGATTATTGCTATCTCCAATGGCGATGAAAGAATGAAAATGTATAGACTTGTTCATGGTTTCACGGATGAAATTGAAAACGAATTCGAGGAAAACGTTATTGCTGATGTTAGAGTCATAAGATTTGTTGAAAGAGACAATATTGCCGCGCATGCATTTGAAAAAAGAACCATTTACACCAGTACAAATAGCCTAGAGGATTCTGAATTTAATAAGACTGGTACTAAAATCAAATATGATGAGATGGGAAAACAGGATCAAACGGTTGACAAAAGAATTAAAGAATCAAGTACAGGAAACAAACGAGATAAATCAAACTGCAGGGGTAAAAGTGACCCAGTTAGATCTATAGAAGTTCGTACTAATATAAACGGTAATACGTCAAGGTTACCTAAAAGGACGTCTCCAACAACATTATCCGATAATGGAACCAAGCCAAAGGGAAGAAAATGTCCATCTCAAGCACTACACACTTTGCCTTCACAAACTTTTTGTGATGTTACACAGGAGGGTAGTGTCAATAATTTATCTCATGTTGAAATTAATGATTATAAACATGGTGACCTTAGAGAAGTTGGTTTGAGCTCTGACGAGGTATATTCCAATCATTTCTATGTTTTAAATTTTTAATACTTGAAGTCAATGCTGGATCAAAATTGTTTGTTAACCTAAGGTGCATTCAACAATGTGAGTGCTCGGGGTGACATCGAGTGCACTCGTTCTGAACGCGGGTGCCCGCGCGAGTGCTCGCGAGCGCTCGCAACTGAGCTCGTGAATTGTTTCGCTTAGATGGATATAAAAGTGGGACGCAAACGTATGTGTAACTTGTTCCACATTACATTTATATGCAATGCACAGAATAGAAGCTTTTTTGTGCTGAAAATTGTATTAAAATGATTCATATAAATTAAATACATGAAAAGTGTTATCGCAATATATTGCGGTACGCTTCTGGCGTATCGTGACAGCCCTAAAAATATATGGTTTCAGCAAAAATAATCGTTCCCTAACCCGCTATTTTCAATAAAGTCCTGTTTGACTCCATCTTGGATTTTTCAGCGAGCGCTTGCAATCGTTCAATAGCCTAACAATTCGCGAACCAGGCACTAGCTCGAGCGTTCGCATTGTTGAACGCACCTTTGTCTTACAAAATTTAGACTATTGATTTAATATGGTGCTTGTCTTGATCAGAGTATGAATCAATTACCTAATTGAAATAAATTCCGTTTAAGTCATCTAGAAAACGATATTGGTTCTTAACATGTTTTGAGCTTGTTTCTATGGTTTATGATTTTATAATAGTAGTATAGTTAATTGAGTTTAACATATAACGAAAGTATTTATGGCACTTATAGTAAAATTAAGTTAGTGGCGCATACATTAACTTCGTTGATTTTAATAATTCAAAGCAGCCTGATAACCATGTTTTAAAGATGTTATTGGATTTTATTTAAAATCAGTAGTCGACTGGTCTACATATTACAATTGTATTCACTCACAGTACATAATGTGTTGCATTAAATACCTTATGACGTACAATTAAATAAAACAATTAAATTGGTTTCCAAAGTAATGCATTATTTAAACTTCTCACTGATCAAAATTCTTTATAACAAATGGATTTAATCTATGACCCTTATTCTATTGTTTAAAATTCTTCAGGGGATCTCCTGTTCCAGTTATGTACAGTTTACCATGAATATGGTCATTTTATTATTTAAAAGCAAGAATACGTGTACTTTAATTGCAGTTTAAAAGCGTCATGCTGAATCATGTTCAAAGACTTGCAGCATTACCTCTGGTTATATGGCTACAAGTATATATCTACCAATCTACCTGTGGAGTATTGTATTCTGGTTATGTGCAGCCAATACGTTTGCATTCTGCTATTATACCATCCCAACATGCCATGTAAAACATTTAAGGATACAATGTAATTGATTATATTGGAGTGCTATTCACTGATTTATATAAGTACCATTTACTTGCGCAACGATACGTATAAAAATTAGATGTAAAGTATCATTTTTTTATATTTTATTATCATTCAGTGTAAAGATGAGGATTTATCTCATGTTGAAATAAAATGTTATAAACATGGTGACCTTAGAGAAGTTGGTTTGAGCTCTGACGAGGTATAATCCAATCATTTCTATGTTTTGAAAATTTAATAATTAAAGTCAATGCTAGATCAAAATTATTTGTTAACCTGTCTTACAGAATTTAGATTATTGGATTATTACGGTGCTTGTCTTGATCTGTGTAATAATTAATTACATTATTGAAATAAATTCAGTATAAGTCATCTAGAAAACGATATTGGTTCTTAACATGTTTCGAGCTTGTGTCCATTGTCCATGATTATATATTAGGGGTGTAAATTAATACAGACGATACACACCTATCAACTGAACCGGATTGCCACATATTTTACATTATAATATAATATAGAAAAAGGGTATTTTAACTACACATGAATTTCCTTTAATTTCATTTCCAAAGCTTTCGACTGATAGCCTTCATCAGGGTATAAACATATTTAAAGGAAGTCTGGCAGTATACTTGATTTGGAATCAGTAGTTGACTGGTGGTTTACTTATTTCGCTCGAATTTAATCACTTTACATAATTTGTTTAGTAAACTACTTTTAATGTACAATCCAATAAGCAATTGAATTGCTTTTCAAAAATACCAATTATTTAATATTTTCAGTGATCGACTTTCTTTATAACAAATAGATTTGAGATATGACCATTATTCTTTTGTTTAAAAATTCCTTAGGGATTGTAAGTGAATATTGGTTTAACATTTGCATGGCGGATTGATTAGTTTTGAATACAATTCAGTTGCTTATTCAATAATATAATTACCTAATGTCGGTTTAAAAGTTAAATGTGATGTATAATTAGTAATATTATATGCGCTAATTTATTACTACCAGATAATAGATATTGATGATACTTACCAGTGTGATAATTTAAGATTCTATAGAAATGAAATACATTCTAGACCGTCACAAGGTAAGATTTGACAGATTATTAGATAAGATTAATTATGTCTTAGTGAATGTAGTTGATAGGAAATACATGAATGTGCTAACGAGTCAAAAGATTTAAACATATTTTAGTCACTAGATATTCTTTGCACACTATTTCTTAGAATACATTAATCATCTAAATAAAATATGTTTTAAATTTATCAAATATCAAGACTAAACAATTCTTTAAATTCCCCCATTTTGTTTGATGTAATATTGCAATTATTTTTCTGAAATTTATTTGTTCTTGACATAATTTGAACAATTAATGCTTTTTTCTGTTAGTAATGTTTTTCTTAAAGAATCATTGAAAGTTAAGTTATGTGCTTTATCGAAAATATCTTAAAATACTAAACATTGACGAATATTCTGTTTCTTCTATGTTTCATGTGTTTTGTAAGACATATCATATAACATGACATCAATTCTTCTCTAAACTGACGTTATTTTGGTATAAAGAAGACATCATTTTAACTTTATATTTTCACTACGATGAAAATATAACATTTTATATTTTCATCGTACATTTTCATAAAATAACATTTCACAGTAAAATATAAACGAAAAATGAATGAAAGACAAGTTTGTGAATAATTAAATATTATCTTCAGGTTTTACAATAGAAACAATTTTACAACATTGTGGTGATTATGAATTCTTAGACAAATATTATCCATGTTTTGTAAAATGGTAAGTGATATCGTTTGTAATATTTTGTTTTCTAAGATTAGAATCTTAAGAACCTGAATTAATTGTATATTGCAACATTTTGTCAATCATATCGCGTTGATTACTCGTCCTACTCACAACAAAGACTTGATGGACCCAAACTTTAAACCTATTACTTTGCACATACCCTTGCCAGTGGCTTACAACTGAACTTAATAAGAGCTAAACGGAGAATGGTCAAAGAAAATACTTCATGACCAATCCCAACGAAGGTTTAGAAGTCCCGTTTTGGATCGAACCCACGACTCCTGTATGAGTACTAAGACGAACAATGACTGAAACCTCCTTTTAGAGTAAATTTACTCAGTCAGGACTGCCATAAGTATATTTATTACATTTTGACTTATTGTACAAAAGTTATGTATTATCCGTCATTTGGGATAACTACAAAGCGCCATAGCCGCAAGGTCTTTAATCAAATAAAAAATGTAGACGAACTAATTCAAAGTTATAATCACTTCCTGATCAAGGGGCTTAGACCTCTCAACTAAATTCAACAGTATAAAACTGTTATTCATATATAACCATCTATGTTCCGTTTTGGCCCTGTGACTTTGTGAAATCTTTGGTGGCAAGACGCTTGAGTAGACTGAAAAGGTAGAACTGGGTTTCTTACAAATCATGGTACTTTGTATACATGTGTGAGGCTTGGTGTTAGAATAAAATGTAAACCTGTCATCTAGATGGTGGTTGTTTGGAACGTGTCGTTTTATACATACGGCCATTTGCATTAAGTGTACGATATGCCACAGTATATAGCTTGTATATTTGTCTTGTTGCTCCTTTGATGAAAGGCTGAGTTAAGCTGATATTTTAGAGCGATGCTTTCCCGGCATATTTTTCTTTGTCCTTTATTGTGTTTTTAATATCAAACAATAATTATTCACAAATTGGTATTATTTTAGGTTGTTTCCTATACCAATTTTCCCTAGTAAAAATACTCAAGTGTTGTTACCGCACGAAATCAAGGTAAGTTTGATGTCTTTTAAGCACATACCGTTGCTTGTTGCTGACCACTGCTCTGCTTGATACGAGAGCAGGTGGGTGTACAAATAAAGCTTAACGGGTGGGTTCCCTTGTTTATTTGTTAGACCACTATCGACTATGCCTGTATGTAATTTATTTTTTCAGTGTAGATATGGTTTCTTTGTGTTTTTATAATAATGAAACCGATGTAACATTTATGTATAAAAATTGCATTACATCGCGTTATTTATCTATTAAATCAGTATGTTGTTCTAATTTGTTCATCATCATTGCGCCTGGTACATAAATATGCATGTGCTGTATTGTAATTAGTATTAATATACTATTCCAAAAGATATGATTAGGGGAAACTGACTTGGAGAAAGGTATTCATAAAAAAATGTTTGGTCCAGCTCCGGTCAGGATTTAAATCATTGATGCCTTATTAGGGTTATAGAATAATAATTATTACGCGTCAAGCCATGTCTTTTAGAAATACGTTGGGTGTACAAAAATGCAGTATTTTCATCATTGCATAAGTTATTTGAATTTCCGTAATCATAATGCACACCAGATATACAAGTTGTACATGTTTTACTTATTTTCATTTAGGCTTTACTGAATGATAAAGACTTATCAGGGCGTGTACCAAGAGTATTAGTGTTAGTGTTAGATTACTATGGTATAAAGATAGTTGATCAAAGAACGGGAGAATTAAAGAAAACTAAGAATTGGACAAGTCGATGGAAGATACTAAATATGTAAGAGTAGTATTCATTTATTTACTATGTAGTTATCTTTGGCTCTGAATTGCCTCATGCCAAGCATCAGGTCAATGCAAGGCTAATCTAAATTGGGCTTATGTAGCAAATTGTATTTTACTTATAAAGTTGATATGATCTAAGACCGAAAACTACAGGTATGTAAATATAACAATGTGTTTTATATAAAACATATGCTATACGTGCGTGGCTTACTCATGAATAGTAATAGATCAGTTGGATTCATAATTATTAAGTTTGGCATTAAAATGATAATGTAGTTTGAATTACATTAAGTATGCTTTATGGTAATTGTTGAAATCAAACCTCTGTCTACGTTGGTCAAAACTAAGAAATGATGAACCTCAAGGTATGATACAAAGTGGAGTCAAACATTTATAGTACCTAGTCTACAAGTTCACCTGAAAATGCTACACTTGAAGTAACAAACAACCGCAAATCTGAATTGATCCGCTTCTTCAATAAATTGTGACTATTGATGTAAAATTAAAATAGAAAATTATTCTAAATAAGACTAAATTGTATAGATCAATTGCAGTAAGATGTTTGTTGTTTATTTTATACTCATTCAGTATTATTATACCTCACTGGAATTTCCCTATGCTAAAGCCCTATACCGGAGCGGGTGATATTTTGTTCGATCAATGGTAATATTACCCGCTATCTAAGGGAGACCACTTATTAACGATTTGTAGCCGTAAATAGCCGCGACCGTGGCGTAGTGGCTAGCATGTCTGACTTCGAATCCGGAGATCGCGGGTTCGAATCCCGGTCGCGGCAGGGTATATTAGTGATATAATTCAGTTTTTTTATTGTACTGATTGTTTTCTTTACTTTTTAGTTATTTGTTGTTCAATGAATATTTACATGTTACAGTTTTGTTCGGTATAATAAAACAAATAACACATGTCAGTGAGGGTAACAGTACAGATTATCAACCCTTGAAAAATAATAGCGCCTCGGTTGATATTATTTTCCTCGGGTTGATAATCTGTACTGTCACCCTCACTGCCATGTGTTATTTATATATTATCGTTTTGCATTATAAAAAAATGATTAACACACCATTGATCAGTGCAAAACTTGTATTTGACCTTCGAAATTAATTTGTTGTTGGACTAGATTAACTCCGACCTGTTAATGTCATGCTTTATTTCAAGAATGATTTATAATATGTTCTGTATTATATTCTGATTCTGTATTCCCTTATTGCAGGAACAATGAACATGAGTTTAAGCATATAACCAGAGTATTGGTTTCTCTTGGTGCACTGGGTTATGAAAGATATCAAGTACCATTAATTGAAATATTCATCAAAAATAAAGATGACATTACGGAATTTGATTGGAATTCTATAAGAAACTGGATCGACAATGTCAATGATGAAGAACAGCAAAAAGCTTTATTTGAAAAATATGGAAAGAATATATTTAGCAAAAAAACATTGGATGCATATAGCCAAAGAACATTGGAGGCATATAGCCAAAAAACACTGGAGGCATATAGCCAAAAACCATTGGAGGCATATAGCCAAAAAACATTGGAGGCATATAGCCAAAAAACATTGGAGGCATCTAGCCAAAATCCATTGGAGGCATCTAGCCAAAAAACATTGGAGGCATATAGCCAAAAAACATTGGAGGCATATGATACACAAACAAAACATGAACAACAACATTCCGGTTATGACAATACACTTGAACAATTGGGTACTATTGGATCTTAGTTGTATGGATGATATGTCAGTGATTTAGCAAAAAATACAGTTTATATTACTCTGTATATGTGACATTTTAGTTAAACATTTTTATAATGCATAAATATTTATATGGTTGTACAGATGACCACGAAAGACGAACTAAAGCGCATGGTCGTCAGCTTGGCCTCTAACATAAGCCCATCAAATACTTATTGCCAAACATTCGTTTTGGTGTTATAAGTATTTTGTCTCACGCTAAAATTGCTTTTATGGTCATTCTTTAATTGTGAACATTGTCTTGTTTGCAAAGAAAACTTGTATTAGTATCTGGATATGAAATATAATTATATAACTTCATACAATTAATAGTATAATATTTTTTATTATTATTGTCCGTTTTTTCTCAACTGTCAAAGCTTGAATAATTTCACGGTGACTGAATGCATTGTTTTTGTACTGGCAACCTAATTGTTATTAAAAATATCGTGACTAAAACATATCATACGGCATAAAAAGCTTTACTGAATCATAATACACTCTTTCGGAAACTTATGGGTGTATTACAACAATTATTTTAACAAACGCATTCACCGTGAAATTAATCATGTTTTGACAATTGAGAAAAAACAAACAATAGTTCAGTCAATTTCATACAAGTAGTCGACAAGAAGTACAACCCGGGTCGATAGCGCAGTTGGTAGCGCGCCGGGATTTGGATACTCGTGCCCGAGAGGGTGCGAGTTCGAATCCCACCCGGGGAGGTTATACCCTTCCATGAAAATTTGACAATAATGTCGATTTTCCTCCATTGATTAGACAATATGGAGAAGTTTCCGGCCTTGTGGAAGGATAGGTGAGTACTGGTTATAGACAATGGTCCAGGAAAGATAGGTTAGGTGCGCTGGACGCCGTGAAATGACCTAAATTGTGTTGATACGGCGTTAACCCCAATAAATAAAATAGATAAATAAACTATTATATTTAAATGATTAATCTAGTGAATATTATTGTACCAACAAGTATACATTAATGCCATTACATTTATAACAAGTACGTTCTTTGAAATATGTGCTGTGACCGTCATTATGTTTTTTGTTTTACCAATATGAGCCGCCCGGCTAGCTCAGTTGGTAGCACGGGTTCAATTTCTGGGCGAGGCAAACTTTCGTGGAGCTTGGGTTATATTACAATGATTCTTAATTATGTAGGACAGTTGTCGGTAACTGACGAAAGTATGTGCTTAGTAGATGGTAACAGCTAAATCCAGAGATTTAGCCTTTCCATGAACAGTGAATAGTTTGACTGACCGCCGATATATAACCTATATAATGTGTTGCAAGGGCATTTAACCCACAAAAATAGTTTCGGATATGATGGTTCCGATTGAAAAAGTTCTCTAAGTGAGTTAACCTAAAAATGTTTGTCGCGGATATATTTAAGACCCTGACAGTCAAGAAGAACGTGTTTTTTACATTGAAATGTTCGTCACATGGTATACATTTAGGTGCTTCCTCTACTTTGGGAAGGTATGGATTTGTTAATCTGGCATGACTGATTCTACATCACGTAAACACTGTTTGACATCGACGTCGAAGTATTTCAATTGATAATGAATAGATCGCCTAACCACCGACATATGGCTGGAAATGTCGAAAGGGCTATAATGAAAACCAAAGTTGCATATAAAGTAATCTAATATCCTTTGGAATCACTGATACACAATATAAATAGGCACATTTGAACGCTCCCACTCCATTCGCATCGAAAATAATATTTAATGCTTCACGTCGAATTTTAAAGTCATATTGTGGCAGTAAATTTCTTGAACGGAAGTTCCAACTTTTAGTACTGTAGCAGAAGTATAATACGGCATTTGTACTCCCTTGCCTTTAAGTGGCTTTATGGCGAAGTGGTAGAGAGTTCACTTACAACTCGAGAGTTCAAACCTCAGTCAGAACGGTAGTATTACTACAATAACTAATAATCTCCAACCTGAAGTAAATGGGTACTGCAATCACCTGTCTGAAGGGGATTTCAATAATCAGGGGTTAATTAAGGGTTCATCAATTGTTGAAACTGACAATCACTATCAAGTGGGTGGGGTAACTAAATAAATGTGTTTAGTGTTTTATATTTTCCATTATATTACCATTATAATATGGTTATTTTCATTTATTTAGTAACAACACCCACTTGATAGTTATTGTTAATTTCAACAATAGATGAACTCTTAATAAAATTGTACAATCGACTTAAAATGCATATTAAAGCAGTCTTTAAAGATTATTTACCTTATTTAAGAAAGGATAACTCACCTTGTATATTTAAAACAAGAGCGCCGCTGGGCGGGGCATTATACGCCCGTGTGCAGTCCATGCTGTGTTCTATCTCATATGAAGTCCCTGTGACCTTGACCAATGACCCTGGGATCTCAGAATAGGTCCCATCCTTAACTGGAAGGCTATCCGAAGCAAAGATTTTGAAACCTAGGTACAGCCATGGTTGAGTTATCACCGACACAAAGTTTTCCCATACAAACTTCCAGTGACCTTGACCCTGGGGCCTCAGAACCAAAAATACTAAAGGGCTATCAACACATTACATCTTGACAAATGGGCTGATTCACATAAAATCTGGTTAACCTAGGTACAATCATTGTTTAGTTATTGTCCGGACAAGGGTTTTCCATAGGATGCCCCTGTGACCTTGACCTTTGACCCAGTTTTGACCCAAAACCAATTGGGAACATCCTTGACACATGGGCTACCCTAACATAAAATTTGGTGAACTAAATTCATGTTACTTATTAAATATAGCATTATTTTCATTGTTTGCCATTTTGACTTTATTAACATATTTATTGAACATTTGAAGTCACTGCTCGGTAATTTGATATATTCTGGATGATGATTTAAACTTGACCCAGGGGCCCAAAAACCAATAGGGAACATCCTTGACCCATGGGCTACTCTCACATGAAATTTGGTGAACCTAGGTACACTCATTGTTGAGTTATTACCCGGACAATGTTTTTCAATATAATGCCACTGTGACCTTGACCTTTGACCCAGGGGCCCCAAAATCAATAGGGCATATCCTTGACACATGGGCTACTCTCAGATAAAATTTGGTGAACCTTGGTACATTGGTGGTTCAGTTATGGTCCGGACAAGGTTTTTCAATATGATGTCCCTGTGACCTTGACCTTTGACCCAGGGGCCCCAAAACCGATTGGGGACATCCTTGACACATGGGCTACTCTCAAATAAAATTTGGTGAACCTAGGTAGATTGGTTGTTAGGTTATTGTCAGGACAAGTTTTTTTCCCATATGATGCCACTGTGACCTTGACCTTTGACCCAGGGGCCCCAATACCAATACGGAACATCTTTGACACATGGGCTACTCTTACATTAAATTTGGTGAACCTGGGTACATTGGTGGTTCAGTTATTTTCCGGACAAGTTTTACCTATTTTAAGTCCCAGTGACCTTGACCTTTAACCCTGGGGTCTCAAAATCAATAGGGAACCTCCTCCCCCCAAGGGCTATCCACACATAAAATTTGAGGAGCCTAGGTACATCCTTTCTTAAGTTATCATCCGGACAAGCAATTGTCCACGGACGGACAGACGGACAGACGGACAACAGCATAACATAATACGACCGTTTTTTCAAAACGGGCGTATAATAAAACAATAATACAATGTACATGTATAATTACTAGGGGTGTAACAATACGGTAAAAACCGTATTGCAATATATTGCAATACACGATACCCGTATTGCAATATATTGCAATACATATCAATTGTTCTTTGCGCAAACATGCATAGCATAAATTAATGCACGTGCATCGTCTTCATTTTATCAACATTGTACATAGATATTTGTATTTTCAAATGATCTAAACGTATCACTCAAATGTTTGAATAAGTTAGAAAAAAAGTTTTGAATGGACTTTCAAAGATATTTATTCTCTCACTTTACGAAAAATGTTTTAAGTTTCCGAACACATTTTAACATTAATTCAAACATTTAAATTTCAGACTCTGATAAAAACAATCAGTATGAAACATAACTAGAAAAACCGGTTCAGAGAAAAACGAACCGGTTAAAAACCGTCAGAAGTCGTATTGCAATATTAACCGGTATATCGGTTAACCGTTACACCCCTAATAATTACCTCAAAATGCAATAAATCCATGACTCGAAAACGTCCGCATATAAATCCAGTCTAAATACCTCTTACATCACTAAACTACACAATAAATAAAACTTGACAAACGACTATACAGGACGGACTTTACGATTATCTCGTGCTTCATGTAGTAAGGTATATCTGGTATGATTGACTACTAGTATCTCACTTCATATTTTAATACTGGGATCTCATGATCACTCCTAATTTTCATTTGACAGAATATTATTGAACCTTTATCTTAATTAATTAGCATAATAAATTTGTTTATCGATTCATTATCACTTACAGTTCAGTGTAATTTTTCATTACGTTTTAACAAAAACGTTCCAAACTTAAGTTCACTATCCGGGTCATAGTAAACTATAATTAGAATTAAAATATACATTAAGTCGTTATTTATCTACAGCTTGTGTATCGACAATAATTAATGTTTGTTTCTTCATTGATAAATACATTTGATTATCTATAATAAAATAATGTAATCATGTACCCAGTGAAAAATATCGGTTATGTTCTGTCCCGTTAATTTTTAGTTTTTGTTGGGTTAAGGATCTATCATTTGTTGAAATTGAAAAAAATCTATCAAGTGGGTGGGGTAACTAATTATATCAAAATATCCATAAATTCTAAATAATTTTAATTTATTTTGTAAGTGATGCATTAAGTGTATAGATGAGACAGTGAAAATATAAAGAACTCAACAAATAAGAAATAATAAGAATTTAGAAAGAAACGAAAACATTTATCCTAACCTGGAAATGGCCTTACGAACGTCGGTCCAAACTTATATTTAAAGTTCTTTTTTCATAATTCCAAAAGATGTAATAGAATGTCCATATAACATTTTACAATGTCCTAGGGTGAATCACACAATAAGTGTTTCCAAAATGTAAATTTGATAATTGATCACAACACTCTTCACACATGATTTTATTTTCAATTTCACACAGGAACCCGATAATTGTTTCCTTCTTATTACACACATAGAACATACAATATGAGTAGAAAATTGCACTTGGAACTTGTGTGTAAACTGTAATTTTTTTTATATTTTTTTTTAGTATATATACTTTTTTATTGCGATAATTAAGGCCACCGGCCCATTCACATAATTATTACAGTACATACATACAAAAACATATCGGTGTGATGGAGAAACATTTTAACAATAAGATTAAGATAAGTATACTATTATCTCTAAGGTAAATTGTATAATTATATTCAAACATAGTATACATGTAATTCACATACTTAGCATACAGTCACTCATAGATGGGAATTTCCCTCTCTTAAGGTAAAATGTAAAATCATATTTGAACACAGTTAACAAGTAATTTACATAATTATATAATTACTCAACCATTTCAATAAAGGAAATGTTTAAACAAAGGTAATGTTTCAACATGTTTAAAATATAACACCAGTAGTTTACCTAAGTATACTATTACAATTACATGCACAAACCTTTCCAGAAACAAATTTCATTCTTTTAAGGTATAATGTATACTCAAACTATTTAAAAAAAAATTTACAATTAATTTACCACATATTTAAACATAGTACACAAGTTATTTACCAAATATTTGAACATAGTGCACAAGTAATTAACCAAATATTTGAACATAGTACACTAGTATTTACCATATATATAAACATTGTACGCAAGTAATTTACCAAATATTTAAACATACTATACAAGTAATTTACCATATATATAAACATTGTACACAAGTAATTTACCAAATATTTATACATACTATACAAGTAATTTACCATATATATAAACAATGTACACAAGTAATTTACCAAATATTTAAACAAGTAATTTACCATATATATAAACAATGTACACAAGTAATTTACCACATATTTAAACATAGTAACAAATAATTTACTACATATTTAAACATAGTACACAAGTAATTCACCATATATTTAAACATGCTATACAAGTAATTTACCATACATATAAACATTGTACACGAGTCATTTACCACATATTTAGACATAGTACACAAGTAATTTACCACTTATTTAAACATAGTAAACGAGTAATATACCACATATATAAACCTAGTACACGAGTAATTTACCTCAGTATAGAATTACCCAAACTTATCAAGATTAAAGTATAATGCATATTCATATTTAAAACAAAGTATACAAGTAATAAACATGTGTACAATCATTTACATATACTAAGATAGATATTTTCTTCTTTTGAGGTAAGCGTATAAAACATATTCAATTATAGTACACAAGTAATTTACATAAGTGTACAATGACTATTACATTTCAAAATAGAGATTTCCCTATATATTTAGGTATAGTGTATATACATATCTTAACAAAGCATACAAGTGATTAACATAAGTTACATTTCAAAATAGAGATTTCCCTATATATTTAGGTATAGTGTATATACATATCTTAACAAAGCATACAAGTGATTAACATAAGTATACAATCACTCATACCTTTCAAGATAAGAACTTCTCTCTTTTAAGGCATAATGTATAAACATGGCAACATTACGTATAATTTCAGTATCAGAACATGACATTAATCTATAAAATTCTAGTTCATTTGGATTGTTAAGGTAAACATGAGGAATATATTTAGAACGAAGAATATTGTACAATGGACATGTCATAAGAAAATGAAATTCATCCTCTATGCAATTATTACAATAAAAACATGTTCTGTACTCTCTATCTATACCTAGATGTCTGCCTTGTTCTATCATCAGTAAATGAGATGAACTTCTAAATGAAGCTAGACTAGAAAGAAATTTTGCTATATCAATACAAGTAACATATGGTTCAACTTTATAGTCTGTTTTAAAATGTGAATAATGAAATAATTTTGTATTATCTTTGCAAGAGGTCATCCAAGTCTGCTGATACTGATCAGTAATCCTTTGTACATATAATTTTATAAATCTATCTGGGTTAACAACTTCTTGATTATTCCATACATAAGCAAATCCATTTGAACTCAAGTTATTTCTTACATATGAAACCCAATTTGTATGACCTATACTATCAAAATACAACAGCATCTCATAACTTAAGCGTATATATCTATTTCTTGGCATAGTTAATATTCTCAACCAATATTTAATGGCTTTCTTAGCTGAATATATATACATTGGGACTCTCCCAGTGTCACCCAACACAGCATCGTTACATGCATTAGTTTTAACATTTAAAAAGCGCTTAACAGCATACAAGTGTACATTTTCAACACAATTAACATTACACAAGCCCCAAATCTCTGAACCATAGAGTAAAATTGGTGCAATTTTCATGTCGAAAACTTTAAAAAACGTTTTATAAGGTACATGGCTCAACTTACCAAAAGAGTTTAAAATATGACAAAGGGCTTTTTTGCCTTTAACAGACATATTTTCAGCCATTTTGTACAATGATAACCTGCTTGTAAAATACACGCCCACGTAACTAAACCCAGAGACGATTTGTAAATAATTATTGTTGTAGTGCCAGCGTTCACGACGTGATATTCTACCCCCTCGTTTAAAGACGACAATTTTTGTTTTGTTAATATTTACTTTTAGTTTGTTATCGTTGCAAAACTCACTTAAAACATTTAATTGCCTTTGCAGGCCAACTACAGTATCAGACAAAAGACCAATATCGTCAGCAAACATTAATAGAAAAATTTCTGTAATATCAGGAATCAAACGTATTCCGTGTACATTACAATTACACAATAATTTATACAATTCATTAATAAACAATGAAAACAAAATAGGGCTGAGGCTACAACCTTGTCTCAGTCCTACAGGACAGTCAAATGGTTCCGATACCCCTATGTCACTTATCACTTTAGCTTTGACATTAGAGTATATACTGGTTATGGTTTTGAACAAATTACCTTTTATACCATTGTTTTTAAGAATTTAAAACGTGTAATGTTTGGTAATGTTTGTGTTGTGTTATCAAATTTACATTTGGGAAATACTTTTTGTGTAATTTACCCTAAGACATTGTAACATGTTACATAGACAACCTATATCAACATTTGGATTTATGAAAAAAAGAACTTTAAATATGTGTTTGGATTGACGTTCGGAAGGCTATTCTAAGGTGTGGTTAAATGTTTTCATTTCCTTCTAAATATCTTATTTGTTGATTTTTTTATTTTCGCTATCACATCTATACATTTAATGCATCACTTACAAAACATATAAAAATTATTTTAGAATTAATGGATATTTTAATAGTTTAGTCACCACACCCAATTCATAGATTTTTTTCAATTTCAAATCCCGATACACCCTTAAACGCCGTAGCAACACATTATAAACTAGGACGAAAAAGAAACGCCGGGTACATAAAATATGCAACACATGTCCGGCCGTGTTTCGCAAAACAAGAAGGGTCATCGTTAAAAGGGGGTATTTTTTCACATAATCAGCATCGGAAATCGACTGAAACTTCAACAGCTGGTTCCATACAGATGACATTTCATACAAAAATAAATATAATAATCCAATAATACAATTTATCCCTTAAAACAATCATTATAGGTTACCCGGCGTTTCTTTTTCGTCCTAGTATATAAGGTGAATGGCCGTAGAAATAACTTCTTGACTAAGCTCTTGGAAAGTGTTCCCCGTCCGGGAATCGAACCCATTCTGTCTCGTTCTGTTTTCACAAGATCATTATTTGTCAGCCTCTAATGCAGCATTCAAAACGTTTTTTTCGATTCCAATGCGTAACATACGGAGCTTGGTCGTGAAATATTTGCACAGTCATTACCCTTTCTACTACTTATTCTTAATCATGTATGGCAGTTGTCAGACATTAAAAGAAGTATGCGCCTAGTATAGTGCGACAATATCAACCTGAGCTTGAACTATCTTATTATAATAATTACAAACTTCACTTGAATTAAGTCGTGAGTCTCCGTGCGCGTATATACGGTAATATACGTTTCTATAACAACCTATGTGACTATAAAATCAATTTTGTTAGCATGGTATGTTAATGCACTTTTAATTTTGGACTCATTCGTTTAGGGGAAAAACGCAAGTCGGCAATGTCGTGGCACAGTTTTAAAGTATTTATTCGTGTGAAAACAAAATCTAATTGTTAATTGTTGTACGTGTATTTTGAGGAAAGCTTCCGAAAAAGCACGATTTACAAACGAAGACAAAAATAGACAATAAATACTGAGTTAATATATTCTTGTATCGAGGTCAAGCTCAGGTTGAAATTGTCTGACTATAGTTGGTTAATAGCTAAATCCAGAGATTTAGCCTTTCCGGGAACAATGAGAAAATGGACTGACCGCCGTGATATATAACCTATGCAATGTGATGCTACGGTGTTTAACCAAATCAAAAATATAAAAAAACTCACTTGTTCATGTTTAACGTATATCTATAGGTATAGGTCGTTTGCGTTAAAGCTGGACCCCTAAAATCATGAAATATCTCAATAACTTTCGGATGGAATTAACTCAAATTTTGTATGTGATCATAACTAGCATTTTCCTTCTCAAATCCAAAAATTCAGAATTTTTCTTTAATTACATAACATACTTCCCATAGACATGCAATGCAAATTTTGAAGCCAAAAAGCGACTTTTGTTAAATGGGTATGTGCCATAATCAGAACAGCCACATAACAGTAGATACACAATAATAGCTAAATGTGAGGCCCGGTTAGAAATTTTATTTGATAACAAAGTATAACAGTATATACAAACTCAAACATCATCATCACTGTCGTCTGAGTCGTCAAAATCTATACAAATTCTACACGTAGGATTTTAAAGACGGGCCTCTGCTTTACAATTCAGTAGACCGTCGAGTGTTTATTTAAGCGACAAATTTACAGTACTGTAAACACACGGGACTTAGTATAAATACACTGGAATATGACAATGATATAATAAGAACAGCTTATTTTACCTCCCGCCGGATTTTTGATAAAAAATTCCCAATATTTTGCATTGTACCTTATGGAAAACTTTTTTATTTATCTATCAAAAATTCTGAAAATTTAAATCCTAGAAGGAAAAATTGAAATAAGATTGTATTAAAATTTTTAGCAAAATCGCTGTTAAAGTTTTAAAGATATTTACGGCAAATAGGGGTCCAGCATTAACGCAAACGACCTATAAATGACTTCCTGTTTGAAATTGGGGGCAAGTTCCGATACCTAGAATTTGAGTAAAATATATATTATAATCAATAAAGCGGCATCTGTTGCAGCCATTTTGATGTCTAAGTGTATGAATTTGATGATTTGATAAACGTTCATATACTCCCAGTCTCAAGCTGGTGATCAAAACTGTGAATAAATTATTGATAATTATTGATATAAAACAAGAAACAAATAAGGCCATGCTAAACCGGATTTTTGTTAAGCGTCCGCGTGCACGTAGGTTTTAGAGTCCTCAATCCAAAACATAGCAACACATTTTTTGGTGAAACTCTCTTAAATAATTATGTTGTTCCATGATTCGTTAACTGATATTTCAAAAAAACAAAAAACAAAAAAAAAAAAAAAAAAAAACCGAAAGTTGCTTGTTTCTGAGTATTTGATTAATGAAAATGTACATGTGTATGTTGTATATACTTTTTTAAAGAATTACTTTAGTCTCACATTAATGTCATAAACATCCATGTACTACCAAGTACTTATTTGTGAAAATACTAGCTAGAATGGACATGTGTTTTCGTTTTCTGTTTGTGTGTTTTGTGAATAGGTACCTAGGTTTAATAAACTGACGCTTAACAAAATTCCAATTTGACATGGCCTAATGTGATGGACAAATCACATCTAAAATTATATTTCATATGACTTTCGAATCTATTTTTCATGAATTCTTCTAAATGATGTTCATTTCGTTCGGTTTAGGAAAGCCACTTTGTATTTAGTTCGACAACTATCAATAGGATACATTTACTAATAAAGGTGTAATTCGGAACAAAATTGAAAAAAATGAGGATTTATCTACAAATTACAATAAAACTATGCATTTGTGTGGTTGTTATAATTTTATATTCAATGAACAAACCTGTATGGGAAAAAGTAAATTTTGGAAGGTCAGCACATGGAAATATTACATTGTATGATAGACTGGTCAACAACTCGAAGTTTTGGAACTAGACTTTTAACAGTGCTGAAAACGATGTGTGACACATTGGAAACTACTCAGTGATACATGTACATGTAGTTGACTTACAAATTCGTGTGTTTACGGAATCACCCGAATGTTTTTCCGAATGTGTGTGTGGACGAAGAATTAAATATATGGTATAGCGATTAAATTGTAAGACTTTGAAGCCAACGACTGCAAGTTCGAGCCCTCGCTCGGGTCTCAAAAACTCATAAAACTGCAAAATCATAAAAATGTTTTACTTTTTTACGTTTTTTAAACTGTAAAATCATAAAATCACTTGCAAAATGTAATTTTTAGCTAAGATAGACGATGAACATCAAGAGAGATATAGAATTATTATTAACTTAAAAATCAGTACCCGTGTCAAGCACTTTTTCCATATATATTTAACATACAAGTGTCTTTTTCGCTTTCTTCGTTTTTCCTTTTGTATGTGAATGTGATTGTTTCTTTTGTTTATTTATATTACATAAACAATGTATTGTATTTGGCAAAACAATTGCAATGTTTGTGCCGAAATGAAATATTGAACTTGAAAGCGTCTATGAAACTAAAGTCGGAGTCCTGTGTAATGGCATTTGAAATCGTTAATTCAATACTATTGCAATCAGTTCACCGTTTGCACATAATATTTGGTACTTGTGTGGAAAATCAGCATCTACAGTCACGTGATCTACAACAACAAACAAAGGGAACAAAAACTTGTGTTTTGCCAATAGTTTCCCCATGAAAAATAATTGGATATCAAATATCGCATTAAATATCCACTACTATTATTTCTAATACAGTAAGGTTTAGCCATAACGACCACAGTAGTTATTGCAAAAATCATTCAACGTTGATGAATTTCAAGTTTCAAACGCTTAATTTTTGAGAGAAAAAAGTCCATATATTAAGACAATTACGATATTAAAATACCATCACTTTTGATTGTTCTTCTTGTGGTACTTTACAATACATTTATTGAATTATGAATAATACTCATGATGAAACAAACTAGTTAAAAGTTACTGACAATAAGATAGAAACAACAACTGTATATAGTTTTAATAATGTTTTATTCAACAACGGCATTCAACACGCTTAAAATAAAGAAGCAAAGCAAGACTTATACATATATAATTTAACCTCTTTATCAACCCTTTAAGGTTATAAACGGAAGCCAGCTTACCTAATTATTATTTTCTCCTGGATAACTTCCTTGCTTATTTATTCCACAAGAAGCAGACAATTTTTACAACGCAGAAAAACTAATATCAAATCACTACATTTTGTGGACGGCTAAAAATTATAAAATGATCATAAAAAACATGTTTTTTATAAACACAACAGTATCAACAAATAAATACTAAATATAACAAGTACCATTGGTGCATACATGACCAGAGTAAGATTGTTATATTTTGGTAATGGTTCATCACACTTCCATCGCACCAAATGCTTCAAATGTGGGCTTTGTGTAGGAAGATGACCTGTATGGGAATCTGATTCATTAGTCATCACATCTGCCTGTCAGACAAATGTTTTAGTGGTATATAACCTTTAGCTCCTGTAAAGTAGTTTTTCATCCAAGATTACCCATGTTCGAACTCATCTAAACAATTACTTAGACGAGCACTCTGACCAAATTTGATGACAAATGAGTAAACATTGTGACCACTAGAGAGTTCATAGGGTTTTTCCATATATAAACTGAGTAACCTAGTTTTTGACCCCTGGTGATCAATATTCATACTTGACCTAGAAATCATCAAATCAATCTTTCAGACAAATTTCCAGGATATTTCGATCAAAACAGTAGTCAATACAGTTTTAACAAGTTTTTTTCTATTTCTAGCTCCTTTGACTAAGTTTTTCATCAGTTCTGAGATGACCCATGTTCGAACTCCTCCGAGCATTCTCTTAGACAAGCATCCTCACAAAGTTTGATTATAATTGATCCTACAATGTTACCACTAAAGTGTTCACAATCAATTGTGGACGGACTATGGACGCCGGACACTCAACGATCCTAAAAGCTCACCCTGAGTTAGCTCAGAAAAGTTGAAAAGTAATTTGACAATTCAAAGGATATAAATTAATGATTGTATTTTTACAAAATGAGTATACATGTATAGTCTCTTAAACGTATTAAACAAACAAATACCTACCATGTAGCAGACGAGCAAAGAGGTACGTATATTGTTTTCAAGATTCTAAGCTTTTGTTACAAAAATCTATGCCACAAAGAAATAAATATACAAGTATACTAATGAGAACAATATCATGATATCTTTCGGTCAAAAAGCGATAAAAAACATAAGGCTAAAACATTTTTAGCAAAATGTAAAAACAAACGATATACATATAATACTAATAAAACATTAAGGCACTTTCCACAAAAATATATATCTATTTAGTGGAGATAAATCCCATGTCGTTGCCAAAAAGACTTACTATCGTACTATCTACTAATAAATAAATGATACATTGTTATTTGAAATAGTCTAGATGAACAGCAGACGTTCATATATTGTACATGTATATACCAATTATAAAAATAGTTGTATGGAAAAAGAACTAGATGTGGATATAATATGAGGTTAAAGCACACATAAACAACTACATTTGAATCACACAGATTTAACATTAAAAATCATTTCATTGATGAAAATCCATTTTTTTTTCTAAACATATATGCTAAATCATATTATTTTCTATTTTCATTGCATTTTATTCTAAATGCTACAATCTGAACTTTAATTAATAAGTTTTTTAGAAACTTCTCTAACCAGTCTGCCTAGACAGGACTTTTTTCTTCGGTCCAGTTTTGGTCAATCGATTCACAAGGAGCCAACCATTTTCCTTCATCGTATTAAAATCGAATCCACGAGTACCCGACAGCGTTACCTAATGAAATGAAAATCTTTATGAACATTTCACGGAAAAATTTAAGCATGCCACATAAAAAATCTAAGAAAATGATAACAATTTCCATTACCGCACTGCAATAATTTAAATAAATGTGCAAACAATGGTAAAATTAATGTTCAAAAATATCTTAGGAAGATTGCATGTTAGCATTTTATACACAATAGATATTTAGCCAATCACAAACTAAACACATTTATCATTTAAGAAAAGAGACATAATTTTCTAAGGTTTAAAATGAAACGAAAATGTAAGCTTATCTCATAATGAACAAATGTATCAAAAAATAATACACATATATTACAAAATCACAGATAAATTTAAGGAGGAGATTATCAATGTTGTTGCCTAAGAGACGTTTTATCGCTCTGTCTATTCACAAACAAATGGATTTATAGTTCTACAAAGGGCCAACACCTTTTCAAAATCGAAAGAAATAAGACATTTTCCATTTAATGGAGATGCAACCCCATAATGTTACCAAACAATTTTCTATCGTTTTATCAACTCATAAATGAATAAAATATCGTTACATAAAACAGAATAACAGATGATCATATTTTGTATACCAATTATTAAGATAACCGCATGGAATGGAATAAGATACGGTTATAATAGAATATTCAAAGCACGCATTGACACATTTCAAGACTGTTTAGACTTTTTTAACTGTTTTAAAAGTTCATTAACATAATTATCAACATCCACCCACCATATCGTACCTGTACTTTTGGAAGTCGTCGGCTCTGTTTTATTGATGGCCCAGCTCGCGATCGAAAATTATATTACATGAGTATTTATATTTATTTTTTGTTTTAGATTCAGATACTTTAATGAGTATTCGTCATTAAGAATAACGAAAGTAAGTCCAAAAAACATTTCTAGCACAAGACCAATTACTTATTTCAGTAGAATGAGTCTTTTTCTGCTAGCTTCTCTTTCTGTGGGCATCCACATTTTAACTTTGGAAGCCATAGTGACGATCATGCATACTCATTTTGTCCTTCTCATAATTGTGTACAACTATTTTTGCATTTTATGTTAAACTAAGATGGCACATATACGGAAATACGCGGTAAGAGTTTATTGCTAAGTCACTGACAAATCATCCATGCATGTAATGTCCAACAGTATCAGAATGTCCAAGTGTACTGTCATAACCGGAGTGTTGTTGTTCATGTCTTGTTTGTGTATTACATGTATATGCATCCAATGTATTTTTGCTAAATATCTTCTTTCCATATTTTTCAAATAAAGCTTTTTGCTGTTCTTCATCATTGACATTGTCGATCCAGTGTCTTACAGAATTCCAATCAAATTCCGTAATGTCATCTTTATTTTTGATGAATATTTCAATCAATGGGACTTGATATCTTTTATATCCCAGTGCACCAAGAGAAACCAATACTCTGGTTATATGTTTAAACTCATGTTCCTCGTTCCTGCAAAAAGGGAAGACAGAATCAGAAAATGATTCAGCATGTGTCATTCTTGAATAAAGCATTACATCGACAGGTCGGAGTTAATCTAATTTCTAAGGTCAAGCCCCAGTTTTGCACTGACCAATCTTAAGTTAATCATTTGGTATAATACTGAATGCGTGTAAAAAACAACAAGCATTTTATTGATATTGGTCTAGACATTAAGTATATTGTCTTATTTAGAATAATTTTCTATTTTCAATTTTATATTATGAATTACAATTACTTTTGTAGATGTAGCGAATCAATTTAGATGTGCAAATGTTTGTTAATCGAAGTGAAGCATTTTCAGGTTGATTTGTAGACTGAGCACTATATAAACATAGACAGAGGTTTGATTTCAACAATTACCAGTAAGCATACTTAATACATTAGGGCCATGGTGGCTCTTTATCGCTCACCTAAGTACCATCGGTGCATACATGAACAGAGTAAAATAGATATATTTTGTTAATGGTTGATCACACTTCTTAAGCCCAATTTAACTTAGCCATGCCATGACCCCATGCTTGCATGAGGCAATTCAGAGGCAAAGATAACTACATTGTAAATAAATGAATACTACACTTACATATTTAGTATCTCCCATCGACTTTTCCAATTCTTGGTTTTCTTTAATTCTCCCGTTCTTTGATCGACTATCTTTATACCATAGTAATCTAACACTAACACTAATACTCTTTGTATACGCCCTGATGAGTCTTTATCATTCAGAATAGCCTAAATGAAAATAAGTAAAACATGTACAACTTGTATATCTGGGGTGCATTATGATTACAAAAATTCACAGAACCTATGCAATGATGAAAATACAGCATTTTTGTACACCCAAAGTATTTTTGAAAGACATGGATTGACGCGTATTTATTATTTTTCTATAATCCAAATAAGGCATTAGTGATTTTAATCCTGACCGGGGCTGGCCCAAAAGTAATTTTATGAATACCTTTCTCCCCGCCAGCTCCCCTTATCATATCTTTTGGAATATTAGACTTATACTAACTAGAACTGCCACCAGTGGCGAAAATACCCCCGCAACGGCAACATTTCAAGATGACAGCAAGACAAAATTGTGGAAGTCCAAAAGGGTAAATGTTGTAAGAAGCTACATAAGAAATAAACATACTACAAATGTATTAATTTTTTGGGACAGACCACACGACCAACCAACCAACCAACCAACAAACCAACCAACCACTAGGGTGATTCCAGTATACCCCCGAAAACTTTGTTTGCGGGGGTATAATAACTATGCAGCACAGGTATTTGTGTACCAGACGCAAAGATTAACAATTTAGAAAGCAAAATACTAATTTAATAGATTCATAACGATGTGCTGCACTTAAGTTTCCAATTTTTTATAAATAAATGTCACATCGGTTTCAATATTATAAAAAAACATTTTATTGTTAACAAAGAAACCATATTTACACTGAAAAAATAAATTACGAACAGACGTAGTTGATGGTGGTCTAACAAAGAAACAAAGGAAAAATACCCGCTGAGCTTTTTTGTGCCTGCTCTCGTATCAAGCAGAGCAGTTGTCAGCAACTAGCAACGGTATGTGCTTAAAAGACATCAAACTTACCTTAATTTCGTGCGGTAACAACGCTTGCGTATTTTTACTAGGGAAAATTGGTAAAGGAAACAACCTGAAAATATTTACAATTTATGAATAATAATTATACTAATGGACAAAAGTCTTGTCCGGTATGGTTTTCCATAATATCTTTTAAACACGTAGAGTTACGATCTTCAAATTTTGCCTACTTTATATCGCCTGTTTTTCAAACCGGTTTCTAAATTTTGACAGTAGTCCTCGCTCTAACAAGAGAGATACATTTCCGGCCACGTTTTTCACGTGATTGCTCGTGTATACAGTGTTGCGCCTAGTTTGATGAAATGATTTACCTCATTCTCTTGTGTAACGATATCCCAATCGGAAGACATCAGAATATTTAAATCAAATATTGATTTTTATTCTTGCATAAAGCTTTCAAACGAGCAGCGTGTGCCCACCATAGGCCAACTTGAGGCTGGTGCAACTGCTGCACATGTAGCCCGTCAATTCGGGGTTAATGAGAAAACCATTCGCCGGTTACGCACTAAATTCGCAACGCAAGGCTCCGTGGCAGACCTTCCACGATCCGGACGGCCGCGCGAAACGACGTTACGTCAGGATAGGCATATTCAGCTTACCCACTTACGTAACCGTTTTGGCGCCCCAAATGACACGGCAAGAAACACAGCTGGTCGTAATCGACATCGCAATAGTGCAAGAACGGTAAGGCAGCCTGGTTATGTTGTTGACGGCCATATCGTGGAGCAATATTAACTCCCAATCACAAGCGTCTACGGGTAGCATGGGCGTTACGTCATCAACGGTGGCGCTTAAATCAATGGCAAAAATTTCTATTTACGGACGAGTGTAAATTTAACTTTGATTCAAGCGACCGATGTCAACATGTCTATCGACGCCCTGGTGAGAGGTTAACGGACGCCTGTATCATTGAAAATGACCGCTGGGTGGGCCGAGCGTCATTGTTTGGGCAGGGTTTGCGCATCATCATAAAACCAAACTTGTATTCCTCGAATATGGACGAGGACGCGGTCGTGGCTTAAATGCACAACGTTACGTAGACCAAGTGTTGCAACCGATTGTGTTGCCCTTCCTTACTGCCCATCAAGGCGCAGTCCTGCAGCAGGACAACACCCGGCCCCATGTTGCAAAGTTCACTCAAAACTTCCTGTTGGCTCACAAGGTCCAAACATTGCTATGGCCGGCATTATCGCTTGACATGAACCCTATCAAACACGTTTGGGACTTCATGAAACGGAAGATTAGGTCTCGGAACGTGTACAACGTCCATCAATTACGTGACGCTATTGTTCAAGAATGGGACCAACTTTCGGCTAGATTCCTTAGCAAACTTGTAGCACTGATGCGTACAAGGAGCACCGAACTCATTCGGGTTAATGGGGGTCACACACACTATTGAAAAAAATGTTTCGTTTAAAACTGACTCAACGCAATCATTTGTAACTTGCAAATCCTCAATGTCAATTTTCAACACATTACTGTACCGACAGAACTGGCTCAAATTTCACAATTTTTTTATTCAATGCATAATAACATTCTTTTTGTAACGATACCAAATGTATAAGTGTGCAATAATAAACAAAATAGAAATTTTGGTTTTTGTAGACCGGACAAGACTTTTGTCCATTAGTATATATGATATTTGAAATCACAATAAAGGAAAGACAAAGAAAACATGTGCCAGGTAAGCATCTCCCTAAAATATCAGCTTAACTCAGATTTCTATCAAAGGGGCAACAAGACAATTATAATTATAGCATAATCCTTTCGCTCACAATATGCAATGGCCGTCTCTATAAAACTACGCGTTCCAAACAACCACAAGCTAGATGGCAGGTTTACATTTTATTTTACACCATGCCTTTATATAAAGTGCCAGGTTTTGTAAACAATCCAACTCAACATTTTCGGTCTACTTGATGATTTGCTTTCAAAGCTTACCTGACGTCACCGAGTCTAAACTGAACACAAATGATTTTAAACTATATAAGCTTTTATACAGTAAAGAGAGATCTAAGCAACTTGATCAGGAAGAGAATAATACTTTGACTACATTCGCATTCACTTGATTTTGATTATATTAAGACCTTCGGGTGATCATGTTTAGAAGTTATCGCTAAGTTACGGATAATGCATAACTTATGTACATTAAGTCAAAATGTAATCAATATATGACAGTCTTGACTGAGTAAATTAAATCCTAGTGTATGTTTACAGTCATTAGCTCGCCTAAGAACACTACCACCAGTCATGGGTACGATTCCAAAGTGGGACATGGTGTTTAACATGATGTATTTTCTATGGCAATTCTCCGTCTAGCTCTTATCATATTTAGCTTTAAGTCATTTGGGATATTCTACGTTTATGGTTTAGGTCTGACAAGCCCTTTGTTCTGAGTACAACACATCACCAACCTTTTATTGATTAACACGGCTTAGCTTTGTTCAGATTCTTAGGGTTTTTCTCCCAGGAAACAAAGTATGATAAACGATAGCACTTACCATTTTATAAAACATGGATAATATTTGTCTAAGAATTCATAATCACCACAATGTCGTAAAATTGTTTCTATTGTGTAACCTGAAGATAACATTCAACTATTTACCAAATTATCATATTGATATACATATTGTATGTACATTCCATATTAAAAATTGCAACACAGTTTGTGCACCCTATCTCAATATAATCCAAATACAGTCTACAAGTCTTTCAAGACATACCACAATGAAGCAGACAATTTTGGAAAATTATCTAAAATAATAATTACAGATAATTTGAAAATTTAATTACGTCTTGTTGAGTAAAGTCTATAGCAGACAGTCATTTATCGCTTACATGAAATCAAGTACAAGAAACTTTGAGAAAAATCAAGGCCCTGTTATATAGGGTCCTTGTAACATCGGAGGGCTGTATAATGAAGATGGGGATACACAGACATAGTCTTAGTATTCGGCGATAAGTATCTACAGAGAAACAGCAAGTTTCCCTGAGGGCATTCCAACTACATAATGTATTATTATAGCAAACAAAATGGGAAAAAGTTAAATACATGAAGAGTCTTGAAATATAACTTTTAAAATCAATAAAAATGAAGAATACTTCTAGAAGTGATAATAATATTCCAACAATAAAATATCACGAGGGCCTAATTTACACCAAGAAAGAATTAAAATGCATCTATTTAAATCAATTGAATCGTTATCACATTCATGCATACCATCTAAACTACATTCGATGAGACAAACTGACCATTTTCACGATCCAAAGAGTTCAATGCTAGCATTTGGATGAATAAATTTTCCTTATCATTTCTTTACTTTGTAGTTTCTCAAACAGTACATGGATATATTCAGTTAATTTCCGGATAATCAGTCAAATCTTACCTGGTGACGGCCTAGAATGTATTTCATTTCTATAGAATTTTAAATTATCACACTTATAAGTATCATCAATATCCACAGCCTGATTAATACATAAAATATAAAAAAATGAAATATTACCATCAACTTTTATACATAAAAAGTAATTCAATAAATCATTAAATTAATAATTAATTCAATATTCAAAATAATCAATTAGGTTGTATCATTTACCTTTTGTGCTTGGCCTCTGATGGACTAAAAAATGCAGTGAAATCCAAATGTATTGGCTGCACACAAGCAGAGTCAAAGACTCCCCTGGAACATTGGTAGATATATACCAGAAGCCAGATGACAAGAGGTGATAATACTAGAGACTTGAAAGCAATTCAATAGTTCATTCAATTGTATATTACAAAAATCAAGACTAGATCAACATAATTCTCTACTATTAGAATTCAATTATAATATGTAAATTTTAACCGGTTATCCTCTGATTCTAAATGAAGTCTAATAACAGCAAAACTACATGGTGATCTGGTTTCTATGATAAATTCTCATCGTCTAAATAAATTTCACTGCCATTAATAAAACATGGACAAGCTCAAACAAGCTCAAAACTTGTTTAGAACCAATTTTATGACTTTCATGACTCTTACTGAATCAATTATCAATAAAGTAATTATTTCATACTTAGATTAAACAATCATCTTATTAAAGCAATGATCTAAATTCTCTAAGTAAAGTTAACCTAAGGTTTGATTTAGCAATGACCTCAATAATTTACTATGCTAAAATATAATAATGCTAGGAATATACCTCTTCAGTGCTCCTACCAACTGCTCCAAGTTCATCTTGTCTATGCTGTTTCATTTCAACTTGAGATAAATCATTGTTAGTCTTTTCTTGTGTACCATCAATATAGGATTGTAAAGGCAAATTATGTTGTTTTTCAGTGGAAGATTTTCTATCCTCTGGTCTGGCTCCAAAATCTGATGTATCTGACTGATATGTTCTTTCAGAAGACTTAGATGTGTTTCCGTCTATGCTATTAATTTGGAACTCTTGTGTAATAACTGGTCCGCTTTTACCCTCAGGTTTTGACCTTGATTTATCTCGCTTGTGGTCTGTTTTTGTTGGTTCTCCGTTTCCTTTGTCAGGTGTTGGTTTCCGTTCTCTCATCTCATCATATTTAATACTGGTAGCAGTTTTATTTGAGACAGAAACGTCTAGACTATCTGCACTTAAGTTACCTGTTCTATTTTCGGAAGAATGGGCAACAATGTCGTCTTTTTCATCAATTTTTATATCTCTAACCTCGGCAGTAACAGTTGCCTTGAATTCGTGATCAATTACATCATCAGTAAAACCATGAAATAGTCTATACATTTTCATTCTTTCATTGTCATCGTATATAGCATTTATCCAATGATCAAAAGTTGATTGTCTAAAGTTGGGTAGTTTTCTTTCTATGACACATTCTACATATAAGAAATTTACCAATGGGGCTTGAAGTCTCTGGTATCCTAACTCTCCCATTGATTTTATTATTCTTGTTATACGTAACAGATTATGTCGAAACCTGGGGAAAATGTTAATTGCATTTATTCATATTGTACAGTATTTTTAGACACGTGTATATAAAAGCTTGGTCAATTTATCAAGACTTAACTAAACTAGAGAATAGGTATGAGTAAGGCTAACACACTTAAAATGTATAATCTAATAACTCAACATTATTTTGTAACTGATTTATATCATTAGACAATACCTCACATTCAAATGTTTTGTCTTTGATGGTACTTGTAAAAAATAGTTTCAAAATCGAGCCTAGATTGATCAAATTATGAGTTTATCATAGATATTTCTGAATAATCTGAAACAGGCAAAGTTTGTTATATATAATACACAGTTTATTTTTCGTCTTATAATGAAAAAAGATGTTTACCAACACCTCATACAGAAAGGTGAAGACACCATAGTAAATAATGTCATTTCTGTTCTAAATGCTGAATTTAAGAAAGTGGTCAATATATAAAGAATATTGTAAAATTACTACATGTATCGTCTGTTTCGTTGACCTTAATACAGAAATGTTCCATTTTTAGACTATCCAAATCAATGGTCATAATAACAAAACGGTCTCAATAATGGGACCTTTTTCTTCACATATTAAGCATTTGGGACATAAAAATATTACAAAATTGCATGGTCTTTTAGTGGAACTTTACTGCAGAAGAGGTTTTTTTGTACTTGTTTATACATACCTGTTAATTAGAGGTGTAACAATACAGAAAAAAACATATTGCACTACATTGCCATATGCAAAATCTGTTTTGCATTATATTGCAATATATACTGTTTTTTGCGGTAGATATGCAAAGCATGAATTGATGCATGTGCATAATCCTAATTGAGTCAGCATAACATGCTTAGGTGTATTTTAAAATGATCTTTATTCAAATGTTTGAATTACTTGTGTAAAATGCTCTATAAAAATTACTAGTAAAATCTCAATATTAAGACCATCAAAGGGACCGACTGCAAGTGGTCTTATTATTGAGGTGGTCTTTTTATCAAGTTCTTCATTGAATCATCATCCAGTACTAGTTTAGTTATAATGAAAATCTAAGCCGGTATTTCTGTAAATCTTATGATAGAAAGTCCATAGTATATAGTACAGGTATAGTATTCAGTATGAAGACTCAGGTTTGAGCTAAAATAAATCAGGAGATCTAGGTACATTTGTGTATTTTACCTACTCCAGGTTCGAGTGATCTTTTAATTTCTCATCTTAGTTGCATCTTAGAGTGATATATGTAGAATAAAAACAATAATACAAGCAAGAAAACACATCAAGAACTATTTATCATTTATTTATATAATAGCAAGAAAATATGTGAATAAAACAATATAAAAACTACTATGTAATATAAACAACAGTAACATGAGTCATATAACTTATATCCTGGTTATCAATCTTGGAAATTACTGACTGAAGAAGTCTTTTCCTATAAAGTTGTTCAACATTCTGGATAATACCCTGGTCTAGTGGTTGCAGAACCGATGTAGTGTTGGCTGGTAGAAAAACAATCTTCACATTCGTAAGTTCTAACGAATGGGGATGTGAAGGAGCATTATCCAGCAGTAATAAGACATGTCTGTTGCCATCTGGAACCATTCCCACATGAGGTGATTGATCTCATCAACTGGAGATTTCTTCCATATACATTTTCTTTTACTGGGGCAGTTGTCTTCATAACTGTCAAGGTACTCGGCCTTTCTCTTCAAGATTGAATGAACCTTAAAATATAAACAAAAATACAATTTAATCATTTTGTACCAAGCTATCTATAAAGGTCATAAGTTAACATAATCATGTAAATCTGTAAAATTTTGAAAATATAAACAACTTTAATATTTACCATCCCACAAGAAAACCTTATATTAGCTCAATAATGCTGTCAATGACAAACTATAGAAAATAAAAAATGCCCTGAACAAAAATTTCTAGGTACAAAGCTAGTCACCTGAGTTTTCCCAATTCCGTACTTCTCAGCTAACTGTCTCTGACTCTTGCCATGACTCTCATTAATTAAACTAATTTTGTCTTTCAAAGACAGCTCAGACCTTTTTCTACTCATCATAAAGTAAACTTTAATTTATTAAATGTAAGATTGTTGTGTTCAGCTCTAAGTAAAAATATAAAGTGACGATAATCTGGCCAAATTCACAAACTACAAAAATGCTGTACAGTTTGTTTACATAACAATTAGCGACTTAACAAAGCAATAAAAGGGGTCATTAGCATATCAAATTGGGTGCTAAACACCTACCCTGGTCAGTTTTCACGCCTAGAACAATGGAAGTGTCATCTCTTTACCGATAACGGCTCTGCAATTAACAATATCAATGTCCTTGACCGACGTCGTGACTAAAGTTTATACTGTCCGTACCAATCCGGATTGCCCGTACTGCGGTCGTAATTTCAAGTAAAAAATACGTGTATGAACACAAATCGGGACCTCTTATGGTGGTCGCAATACGCAATTTTGAGTTGCCCGTATTTTTGAGTTTAGCGACCATTGAATTAAAGAAGAGAAAATTCGGGACCGGGAAAATGTGGTCGTTTTATTAAGTTGGTCTGAGAATCAAGTTGGTCGCATATTGAGATTTTACTGTATATGTTAGAAAATTGTGTATTTTGAAACAGACTTTGAGGATGATTTTTCTCTCATTTAACTAAATATTTAACCTTTTAGGCACAGTAAGATGATTTCAAGTATTCAACACATTTTAATACTTATCTAAACATTTAAAAGTGTGACATACAACGGCAAAAAAAACGGTTCAAGGAAAATGAACCAGTTAAAAACCTTAAGAATTCATATTGCAAGACCCGCCTGGCTAGCTCAGCTGGTAGCACACAAGTCTACTGATCAAGGGGTTATGGAGTTCAATTCCCGGGCAGGGCATATTTTCCTGGAGCTTGATCATGAAATTATTTCCACGGCCATTATCCTTCCTACCAATGATTCTTAATTATGAAGTCAGTTTTCAGTCACTGACGAAAGTATGTCCTAAGAAATTGGTTTACAACTAAATCCAGAGATTTAGCCTTTCCAGGAGGAGTGAGTAGGTTGACTGACCATCGTTATATAACCTTTACAATGTGTTGCTATGGCTTTAAGCCCAACAAAATAAACAAACAAACATTAACTGGTATATTGGTTAACCATTCCACCCCTACTGTTTATGTTGTAATTGTTAATACATACCTATTTATGTTGTCATATCTTTCTATGTAATTGTCTGCTCTCCTTAAAGTACCATCTCTTTCATTGATTAATATCATACCATAAAAGTCTAACATCATTCTATAAGCTTGTAGAACTCTTTTATGAGCCATTTCATCTTTCTGAATGGCCTAAATAAATAACCATCACATAAATGTTTTGAACAACATTGATAGGTCAAAGAAAAACTAATCTAACAATGATATTGACTAGTTTTGCTAAGACACATCAACTTGTCTTAGACATATTAATTACCATTAGGCCACTACAAGTTGATCATGTGTTCTATGGATTTTTCTTGGAAAAAATTGGGCGAGTGAGCGAAGAAAAAAAATAAGTAAAATCTTAATTCAGTTGCTTTATATAGCTGTTTGACCAAATTTTTATGAGCGAGCGAGGAAAAAAAATATTTTTTTGTAAAAAAATTAAGGTGCGAGCGAATCCATAGAACATATGATCAACTTGTTGTGGTCTTATACAAATATATTAATCTGGCATGATTATGCAAAGATAAGAGCCTTAGGAAGCTAATACTCAATTATATTAAACAGGGGCGGATCCAGGATTTTTTTCTAGAGGGAGGGGGCGAACTTATTTAGGGGGGTTCAAACTTTCAAACCACATTATGCACATTTTGCAGAATAAATGCAACATATTTATATCAAAAACTCCATAATCATTAAATCTGTTTTAAGTACCGAGAAAAATTGCTTCATGCTACTTACAAATGACTTACAGTCAAGAAATAGACTAAAGGACCAGTACATATTGGAAATTCTAGGGGGGGTCTGGACCCCCCCTGACCCCCCTCCCCGCTAGATCGACCTATTATTAAAGTAATATCATTCCTACTAAAAGTTACAAACACAAATTCAATCCTGCAACCTATCACTCCTAGTAAGTGTCAAAAAGTTTCTAAGCAGATACTTGGCTTAGTAATAGAAAAACACCAAAATTATACCTCATGATATATTAATAAAAACTATGCAAAATGTAGTAGGTCATGAGCCACCAAATCTCATCCCCCTTTTACAATCGTAATTTCGAATGTTTACAATCTCGTAAACATATATTTACGGAAGTCCTCATGCATGCTGGGCATTCATTTACGAAATAGCATTGGAACGGGGGTAACCTAGCAAATGGTATTTTAAGGCATTGCTTTGAAATCATTTATGTAGACACGCACGGCTAGCACAGTTGGTAGCATGCAAGTCTTCTGAACCAGGGGTCGTGGGTTAGTAGTGAGGATTGAGTAGGTTGACTGACCACCATTGTATGACCTATACAATGTGTTGCTACGGCATAAAACCAAACAAACAAACAAAATCATGAGCCACCAAATCTTACCCTCTTTCACATGGATACTTTTTGTAGATTTGTAGACATACTTTTGGAATAATTTATCTACAAAATTGCAATGGAGATGTTGGAAAGCTGAACAAATGGGATTTTAAGGTATGGCTTTGGAATGGGTGATTTGGACATTTGGGTAATCTAGGCACCTGACCATTGAATGATAAAATGATAAAAATTTATTAATTTTACCTCAGCCTCATAATCAGTAAGAGCTTGAGCATGTCTGTTTAAACCTCTACTTTCATGAATTGGAAACAACCTGAAATAAAGTAAACACAATATAAATGTTTGAACTGATATGCACTGCTTTAAACTATTATCATGGCTACATTTAAAGTGAATAACTGTTGGGATAAGCTTCACAAATTGTAAAATCTAACTAGTATCTGTTTAAGTATGCCAAGGTGCCGCCCAGCTAGCTTAGTTGGTAGCACACAAATCTACTGAACGAGGGGTCGTGGGTTCGATTCCCGGGCAAGGGCATACTTTCTTGGAGTTTGGTCATGAAATTATTTCTACGGCCATTCTCCCTCCTACCAATGATTTTATGATTATGTAGGGCAGTTGTCAGTCACTGACGAAAGTAAGTGCTTAGTAGTTGGCTAACAGCTAAATCCAGAGATTTAGCCTTTCCAGGAACAGTGAGTAGGTTGACTGACCGCCATTATATGACCTTTGTTCAAATTTGTCTCTTTTGATTCAAAAGGCACATTTATGTTTTAGAAGTACTTTAATGCCAGAAAAGTTTTGAATAGTTATCAAGCTAAGACTCACTTTTGGAATGGCTATGGTTAAAGCAAAAAAGAAACAAATTGAACTGTTTTTATACCGGGTTTAACACCGTGTCAACACAATCAAGGTTATTGCTGTGTTCAGTGCACCTGACCTAGCTTTTTCTGAAACCTTACCTATAACCAGTACCCATCAACCCTTCAACAAGGGTTTTCCATATGCCTTATTTATAGAGGGAAATTTACATTATTGTCAAATTTTCATAGAAGGGTATACCCCCCATGGTTTGATTCAAACCCATTACTCTGTAGGGAAACTAGGTTAGAAATCTCAGTGCACTGCCAAATGCCTAACAAACCAGGGTGAATGTGGCTGTAAAGTAAAAATTTGAGACACAAACACAAACTGAGAACCAAGTATTATTTGAATAAAAGTATACCATTGTATGTAAAGATGATTTCTTTCTAACATGTCATAGTCTCCCTTCCATTTTAACATTTCTGTTATTGTATGACCTGAAAATAAAATTAGAATAATGTATCAAAACAAGGACACAAAGGGAGATAATAACATCTTGTATTATCTACTTTTCCCAGATAGAGTTTCTTCCCTTTATCAAATTTAAACTAAAATATATTAAACATTTTCTGAATCTGACTAAAGCACTTATGATTTAATTTTTGGATGTTTGATATTTCTATTAGTGGTGGGACTCTGCTTCAATTCAGCCCCACTCCCAAGTTACGTGACTGAAAATACCCGAGACAGTGTCATTTCAAAGCCATCACCTTATCTCACTAGCCCAAAACTTAAGACTGGTGAAAATTGACACTGGCTAGTAAAAAATACTTGTTTCTAGTAGTAGGGCTAGATGATAATTTTACCTTTTATTATAAAACATAATAGGTTGGGCTAGTGCACCAGGAAACTAGCCAATTTTCATAAAACATAATAAGTTTGGCTAGTGCACCAGAAAACTAGCCAAATTTCATAAATCATAATAAGTTTATCATGTGATGGAGAAAGCTTAAGTCAATGACTGATGTTAAATACTGAAACATTATAACCTCTGCAGAGCAGCCGTCAACAAAACAAATCATCTGCTCAACAACAGCTTTTGATATTTTTCCTTAGGTGTAATTCTAATTGAATTTAACCTTGGTAGAGCAACAATCTCTGAACAGCAACAAACTTTAGCCCCTCCGAGTGGGTGTTTGTCAAAAAAAATTGTACTGTTATATACATACCTGGAGCAGGTTTAGATTTGATCTTCTCTTGATAGAATAACAGGTTATCACATAAATCTAAGTCAGTTGACTTTTTCTGAAATATTAAACAATATCACTATTCTAACAAAAAACCGGACTAGATCAACATAATTCTCAACTATTACAGCAGTAAATCAAAGCACTAAAAGCACTGTAAAACATGGCAGGGCTCAACAATACTTTTTTAAAGTAGATTGCCTGGTTGGACTACCAGCTATATATCTTACTTGCCCAAACCACATGTTTAATAGCAGTAACAGGTTGCCTAAATCAAAATATAAGTTGTCAGGAACAATCATATTAAGTTCGATGTGGAGCCTTGCATGGGGTTTTGATTGAGTACAAAAAAGCTCTTAATTATACATTAAGAGATATAAGAGAAATTGGCCTTACATCTTTTGATTATGATAGTACTACAAGTAACAGGAATCAGATATAATCAACAGCTCAAACTGCATCTTCTGGGCGATGTTGACGCATGAAGCAGACTACTTGAATAGACTATATCCAGAATTCAACAAGTAAATCTGTGAGCTAATGCTCACTAGTGATACCCCCGCCAAAATCTAAAAATATGCGACAAACAGGAAGTAGATGAGCAAGGAGCATGAAATCGCTTTACACCACATGGGACTATGGGATGAAGCAATATGCAAAGTATTAGGCTGCTGCATGATATAGTTGCTGAGAAAACTGCGACGGAAATTTTGTAACGGACGGACGGACGCACGGACGGACAAGGGTAAAACAGTATACCCCCCTCTTCTTCGAAGCGGGGGTATAAATATGTGGGTTTTCCCCTCAGGTACAAACAAACTTTCACCGTTATGATGAAAACACGTGTAAAAAGAACAATAAGATTTAATCCAAAGTTCCTGCTATTTAGCAATAATGTGTAGAAAACTTTGTTCCGCCTGTGCACGGACGGAAAAACTCATAAATTTGAATTCCGAATTAGGTCTATTGAAGCAGTAATTTTTACTTTCAGCTTGATTGCCTGACCTAAATTTTTTGCCTATATGTAATCATCAGTGTTAAATTAAAATGAGGATTTGCAACAGTCTTATTCTAAACAACCCGGATCGATAGCGCAGTTGGTAGAGCGCCGGGATTTGGATACTTGTGCCCGAGGGGGTGCGGGTTTGAATCCCATCAGGGGAGGTTATACCTTTCCATGAAAATTTGACAAAAATGTCGATTTTCCTCCATTGATTAGATAATATGGAGAAGTTTCCGGCCTTGTGGAAGGGTAAGTGAGTACTGGTTATAGACAATGGTCCAGGAAAGCTAGGTTAGGTGCGCTGGATGCTGTGAAATGACCTAAATTGTGTTGATACGGAATTAACTCCAATAATAAATAAATAAACTTATTCTAAACATGGAGAAACCACATGTATAAACCAAATCTTTGGCTTAGTAGCTTTTATGAATATTAAATTAAGTATTGTTATATACCTTATTATCTGCTGCTGTTTTAGGAACAAACAATGGACTAGAAGCTACATAGTCAGGTAAAGAGCTGAAGGAATCATCATCATCCTGCAAATTAGAATCATTAGATGTTTTAATAGTGGCACTATCTGGCTTCTGTACTTTTTTCTTGTAATGTGGATGCATAGGAGGTTTTTCTTGTTTCTTCTCCTTATCCTTGGCATCAAATGACAAAGATCTCCGAAAGTCTGTCTTAGTCTGGGATGGTGAACGAAGGTTGTCATCTTGTAAAGATGTCCCAGAGATGCGTGAATCTTTGTTTGCTGACGACGGGGAACGTTGATTTTGATGTAACAACGAGGCAGATGTTATAGCAGAATCGTCATCATCCTGTACTTTAGAAACATTAGATGTATTTATAGTTGCACTTACTGGCCTCCGTGGTTTTGTCTGGGAATGTAGATGCATAGGAGTTTTTTCCTGATTTTTCCCCTTATCTTTAGCATCATATAACAATGATCTCTGAAAGTCTGTCTTAGTCTGGGATGACGAACCAAGGTTGTCATCTTGTAATGATGTCTCAGAGATGCGTGAATCTTTGCTTGCTGAGGAAGGGGAACGAAGGCTGTCATCGTGTACTGAAGACACAGAGATTTGTAAATCTATGTTGGTCCGAGACGTGGAACGGTGGTTGTTAGATGACCCAGATATCAATGGTTCTTTCTTCAATGGGGATATAGGTCTATGGCCACTTTTGCCTTCAACAAAATGTTTTGAAGCATCTCGATTACTTTCAGTGTAAATATGTCCCCCAACATTTTCATTTATTTGAACATCAAAATTTGTGCTTCTTCGTGTTGTGTCAGACAGCCAATTATCTTTAGCACCAAAAGTGGATCCTTCCCCACTTGTTGAGTGTGACGACCTATTATCCTTATCTCCAAAAGTGGATCCTTTGTCACATGTTATGTGTGACGGCTCATATTCTTTAGAATCATTTGATGTTTTAATAGTGGCACTATCTGGCTTCCGTAGTTTTTTCTTGTAATGTGGATGCATAGGAGGTTTTTCTTGTTTCTGATCCTTATCTTTAGCATCATATGACAATGATCTCCAAATCTCTGTCTTGGTCTGCGACAGTGAACGAAGGTTGTTATCTTCTAACGATGTCTCAGAGATTCGTACCGATGAAAGGGAAGGAAGACTGTCATTGTGTACTGAGGGCGCTGAGATTTGTAAATCTATGTTGGACCGAGACGTGGAACGGTGGTTGTCATGTAACAATGAGGCAGATGTTGCAGAGTCTCTGGTGTTCTTATATGAGTAGTCTTCACCATTAGATGACCCAGATATCAATGGTTCTTGTCTCACTGGGGATATAGGTCTATGGCTGCTTTCACCTTCAACAAAAGTTTTGAAGGGGTCTGGATTCCGTTCAGTAAATAGAAGTCCCACTACATTTTCATTTGCTTGAACATCAAAATTTGTTCTTCCTTTTGTTGTGTCAGACAGCCAAATATCTTTAGTGTCATGAGTGGATTCTACCCCACTTGTTGGGTGTGACGGCCTGTGCTCTCTAGTAGGTAAAAGTCTTAATCTAGATAACGCATTGCTAAGGTCATAGTCAGTTCTAGGCATTTGTTGACGTGGTGGCTCTAATATGTCAAAATTATCATCAGATGACTCCTGTGAACTGCTACTATACGGATACTCTTTATTATAATGATCACTATGAGTGGGGTTCCAACTGTCACCAAGTGAGTCCCATGAACTGTTTGAATGTTGATGCCTTCCATTATACTGATCACTAAAGGTGTATCTCCCATTTTCACCAGGCAACTCCAGTGAACTGCTTGGATATTCTCTATCAATCAGTTCCAAGGGGTTCCAATTGTCACCAGGTAACTCTAATGTACTCTTTGCAACATGATGTCTTCTATCATACTGATAAGTATATTTCAAATTTACATCTGGGAACTCTGGTGAACGGCTTGCAGACGGATATTCCTTATCAATATGATCACTAAGGTAGGAGTTCCATTGATCATCAGATGACTCCAACACAGTCTTTGTATGTTGATGCCTTCTAAAATTCCTATCACTATGGGTTTTTTTCCAATCATCTCTAGGTAACTCTAATGGAGGACTTGTAAGTTGATGTCTTCCATAATTCCCATCATCAAGGGGTGGTGTTCTTAACCTTTGTGGCGCACTACGTTTAGCTGCATTAATCTGACTTATTTCTTCAGATGTTAATCTTCTTGAGGAACTAGCACTTGTTTGCGACCTGTCAGGAGTTCTTCTTTCAATGGTTCTCTGTCTTCTCTGTCTGATTTCCTCACTAGTTATTGAGTTTCTAGTGGCACTAGAAGTTGTGTCCCTCATGTACCCTGGAGTTCTATTACTCATATTGTGAGTTTTTCAAATCAGTTAATGTACTATGTAACTTTGTTCATGCATTATCCTTTTAAAGTAAATTGGGAGAATAAAAAAACATACGCCCTGACTGGGAATCGAACCGGGGTCTCCTCTGTAGTGGGCGAGACACTCACTAATAGCTAAATGGCAGCAAGGCTGTTGTAAGTCACTATATAGTCACCTACAATCACCACACTAACTTAATGTATTCAGCAAACACAGTCTTACACTGTTAATGAAGGTATAATTCTGTATCAGACAAAAACAAAATGTTAAAAAGGCTGCTAATAAAGTTTAAGAAGGCAGTATTTTTATCAACAAGTTACTAATTAAAGAATTACAATCCATGTAGGCTAGTTTTTGCACTGCCACATCAATACAGATCTAGATCCTCAACGAATAAAGTTAACATAAGCTTAAAAACATTTAAGAATATAAAGGACTCGTGTTAGTGTATAACTTTTACTGTAACAGTTAAACAAATCAAACTAGTTGAAACTTAAAACGCTCCCCTAAATCGAAAGCTTTCAAAACTTTAAACACAACTGGCACTTCAAAAATGATAAAGGTGATATCACAATTAAACAAAGAATGACATAATCATCAACAAAGAACACAGAAAGTTTTTTGCTTGCAATAAATTCAAAGCACACATAAACGTGTTTAAACCTTAGCAACGAATTCAAACTTAAAAGTTCTTATCTACAGCGCACCGCCGCCATTTGTTTACTTTGAAACCGAAAGTAGAAAGAACGATAACTCTGCTACGTATCTTTATCATAATCCTACTTTCGTTTTCAAAAGTACTCGACCTACTAAGATACAGGCGGTTTTGAATCACGCATATGGTTAAATTTAATCTTTAAACCATTAATATGATAAAACTACATTTATTTTTCAATTGATTATTGCATAAACAATGAAATAAAACAATATTTATCAAACGTACTCCTTTGTTAAAAGATACTTTCAGAAAATGTTTATTTGCGGTGCATGATTCAGTTTAAAAAAAATATGAGTATCAAAATACTATTTATGCATATCTATGCCTACGATTTTCTCTTCAATGTTGTTTTAAAATGAAATTAATAAATTTTGACAACAGTGAATTCTAAGATCAAATAAAATACAAATCTAAAGCATGTTAAACCTGTACCAATTAAAAAATATTCTAAATAAGAAAATGACAGTAAACGTATGAATAAAGGAATCGTACAATTAAAACATATAACAAATACTCTGTTAACACTAAAATAATGATGTTAAATTACTTACACATAATAGATTGGAATTAACACACCCCATGCTTCAAAGTAGCTTACTTATGAATCATATTTACATTTAGTAAAATTTACCTATGACAGTCAGCTAGCCGATCATTGGCGCATACAATTAAAATCTATATTTATGCTGCTCAGGTACAACGAGCTATGTTAACATTGTGTACACGCAATATTACACAGGGGCGGATCCAGGATTTTTTTCTAGGGGGGGGGGGGGTGTCCGAACTTTTTTAGGGGGGGGGGGGGGTTCAAACTTTCGAACCACAACCACATTATACACATTTTGCAGAAAAATGCAACATATTAATAATATAAACTACAAAACTATTAAAATTTATGTTAGGCACCGAGAAAAAATAAAATTGCTTTATGCTACTTAAAATGACTCACAGTCAAGAAATACACTAATATACAGATACATTTTGGAAATTCAAGGGGGGTCGCTCCCCAGACCCCCCCCCCCCGCTAGATCCGTCTATGTTACAGTGCCAGGATAATATGTCAGTATATTTCTAACACCAGATAATAACATAACTAAGTAACTAATAAGTTAATTATGTAATTAATATGGTGGGTTATTTCTTCCCACAGATAATCACATAACTAACACGTTATTTCAGTTGTTAACTAGTTTCCGTAACTAGTTAACCTCATAATTAACTAGTTAGTTACTGATTTACTAGTTACCTTAACTAGTTAAGCTCTTAAGTTAATTAAGTTATGTGGTTCGTAAGTTACCGTAGTATATGATACATTGTATATTGGCCTTTGGACCTCCTCGGCGATTTTCTCCGCCAAAAATATGCATCGGATATCATACGGATAGAAGGCAGTCCTAACATGGATTCCGTGGAAATCACTGATTACGTTTTTCATCGCATTTTTTCATCGAAAAAAAAAACACAATTTTTCACCGCAGGAAAAAAACCCTGCTAAATTCAGATATACTAGTCGAGTGCGCTATATGTATTTCGAACATTTTATTTCCTTGCTTTAGAAATATTGTGGATACTGTCTTCTTTATCGCCATGCAATTATGTAATTTTTAATTCAAAGCTATTCATGAATGAATCAATGTGAAAAGAGACTTGTCCTATGAATGGGCGGATAAGGCGATGCATGTATATAATTTTACCGATTTAAACATACCACATTGAAATTCAACATTTTGTCTATGTTTTACGCCGTAGCAATGCATTGCATAGGTAATTATTACTACTATCAGTTTCTCTCGCGAGAGTTGAAACAACGATCCCTGGGCCTCGATCAGTAGACTTGTGAGCTAGCTGGACTGCTTCAACATTTGTAAAAGTTCACAAAGTTTGACTGCCGGATTTGGGTCCATAACCCAAATAAACATTAGCAGTTTCTAATGGCAGTTTTTATTTTAATATTTCAATGTATAATTCTCTAAGATAAAAAATGGTGTCTACAGTATTACATTGTAAATTAGGAACTTTTGTCAGTTATCTTCCCCTGATAAAATCTGAAGCAATCCAATTGGTAAGTAGGTCCTTACAGTTGGAATCCTCAGATTTTATCTTTTAAGTCCTATGTAAGAACAACAAAATATTTAATCTAATATCTTTCTTGTTAATTAAGATTTAAACAGATGTGGTGAAATTTAGATAGTTTTTTTACCCTAAAAATACTTATCTTGAATTTCAAACAGATTAAATGATTTACTAAAACGTTATTAAGAATAATTTTGGCTAATTGACATTGAAAAGTAAGGGTAAAATCCGAGTATTCCAACTAATTGGACCTATCTATTTGAAGAGTATGCAAGGGGAAATAACTGACTACATTTTTGTATGTCAATAAAATGTGTTTTATTAAACTATTGATTAGATATAATGTTTCACCCCTCACCCTCCAATATTGTTTTTTAATGGAACCAACCATATTATTAGTCGCGTTGTTTATATAAATGACTTGCATATTACATTCATGGATATTACCCAGTATCAGGCGCAGGACCTGAATATTGGGGCCACAGATGTGTTAGGTACGGGAGCGGTGGCTCTCCCGCCGGTGGAAATTTTTTGTGAATGTAAGCCTTTGAAACTCGATTTCCAGCACTTTCAGTACCCATTGTTTAAGAACAAATCTTTGTATTAGGCTTCTAGATTTTCAATATGTGTCATGAAAAATTATCTCGCGACCCCATTGCCGCTGCTTGCCAAAATATTGGGGCCCGGTCGCGGCCCCTGTGGCCCCAGCTCCTATGCACCTCCTATGTGTATCTAAATCATTATTCAACGATGCAGTCTTTACGACGAACTTTCATTAGCACTGAACATTCAGTTTCAAAAAATTGGAACTTTTACTGGACCGGATGTAAGTTTACCGGACCATCGAACCAATCACAGTCTAGAACTCACTGCCAGTGTGGAAGGCCGGCAATTATGGTGTAACCAGTCCATGGTTCACTGGCTAAATTCAAAGACTGGTGCTATAATCAGAATGAAATTGGAGCTTGTTTTAACCACTGATCGAGATTGAGTCTTGACAAGCAAATAAAGTATCTAAGAATAAAAAGGGAGATAATCAATATGTGAATATTGTTTCACATAACACTAAGTTACCTCCCCTTCCCTGGCGAAACCATTCCCACCATAGTTACAATTAAGTCGCACTGCGCATGCGCAATTGCATCAACAACAAAACTATATCTTGGCATAACAACTCAGCTTGACATGATCACCATTTTCCTCTACAAAAAAGACGATTTTAGAGATTCGAACCCACAACCTATCGAGTCTTAAGCGGATACTCTACAACGTCGTTTTAAAAGCTAGCTTAAGGCAAGAGAGTACAAGTGCCGTGCTGTACTTCTGCTACATCAATACTGACCTTAGTAAGATTTTAACATGATCTAACGGCTGTTAATTTAAAAAATTAAATATATATAATTTATCTTTATATTGCATACCTTGAGGGAAAGGATAGTTGAGGCTCTGGAAATGGACCTGAATCCTTATGAATAATCAAAACTCTGGGGCCTCCGGTCCCCTGGACCCCGAACTACTTGTTAATTTAACGCCCCCCCCCCTCTTACTAGAATTTTCCGCACCATCCCCGTTAACTAGAAATCCTGGATCCGCCTATGTCATGCCAATACTACTGAAAACACCATCATTCTGCTACATGGCGTTCCATGCAATGATAGGGTTTTGTTTTTGTCTACGTCTTGCAATGTAGATACTTAGACTGTATGTTTGTTTGGCAACAAGCCGAGTCTACTTTATCTCGATATTCGACTATAATTAATTTACTAGATAATGTATAATGCATACCTACACGTTTCTGTTTGCTTCCGCATCGTTATAAATACATATAAGTATGGTGGGGTGAATGTGCCAAGTAACAAAAACATTCAATATATTTTGACTGGGCGTAACGTCGTAGCAACACGTTGTATAGGGTATTTCACGTCGATCAGTCAAACTACTAACAATTCTTTGAAAGGCCATATCTCTGGCTTTAGCTGTTAACCAACTTCTAGGCAAATACTTTCGTCATTGATTGACAACTGTCCTACATGATTTAGAATCAGTGGCAGGAGAGAGAATGGCCGTAGAAATCATTAAATGAATTAAACTCCACGAATGTATGCCCCGCCCGGGAAAAGATAATAGTATATTAATAGCTCGTAAGGAGATTTTATATTGTTTAAAGGGACATCGACACTTCTTGGTCATGTAGCGCGCCCTTAAAGAGAAGTAGCCAAATGTTCGTAATACCAAGCCATTGCCTCTATCGTGGTACAATTGTATAAGTACAAAGATGAAGCAATAACAACAACAACATCGATACAATCTTAGAAATATTAGATCTATGACTCAGCACTTGTTTGCTACTGTGTGTAGATGAAACAGGATTATTTTTATCACGATTCTATCACTTTCTATGGTGTACCACATTTGCCATTCTAAAGTTGAATTATAGTTTTTTTTCCTTTAGGTTAGGTAATAATGTTGGGTCAATTTGAAGTTATTTACTGTGTGACTTATTTTATTTAGATAATTTCTTATGGAATACTACAATTGAATATTGCGTCTATCATACTAATATAATTTAGCTCGATTGTGAAACAAGTTCTAACGACTTAGAAAAATTACTCCTTAATTCGCTTCCTGGTCCCCCGGTACTGAGCTAGTAAGATAAAGTTACTTGGTTAAGGAAACAACAGGGTATTTATTGGATGGGATTCGAACCAACACAAAGCTTGCTATCCAATGATTACCAGTTTAGCGTCGAAACCACTCGGTTATGCCCCCTCCTTAGAGTGAGTTATTTTATTTGAATGTTGTAATGAAATACTTTAATTTAATCCGGCAGCTGACATTAGGAAGGATGGTTTGCTGATCGCATTGATCGCGTTCTTTCGTCCGTGTCGCAGATGCGTGAACATTCTTTCTCGTAAATGTTCAGTGTGTCTGTATCATACACTTACGCGTCAAATGTTAGGAAACAATAAAGATAAACTTAATAGAAGCAGTAGTCCAGTGAAAGGACGCGCGCTTAAGGATCGAGAGGTCCCGGGTTCGAACCCCACCAGGGGCACTGTTAGATTCCTTGAGTAAGAAATTTACCTGAGATTGCTTCACTCCACCAAGGTGTAAATGGGTACTTGCGAGGGTGGTATAATTCCGTTGCGCCAAAGTGTCGGCTGCACTGGGCGGAGTTAAAAGACTCTCCAGGGAGATTGATAGATGCCTATGCATTACCAAATGGCATAACAAAGTAATTTCAGAAGTTCAAGAAAAAGCAAGACCTCGTGCAAGAGCTACAGATAAATGACATCGTGTGATTTCATCATGATAATAAAAGAATCATTGTCTAAATAAATACATGTATACCAATGTGATACAAAAACCAAACAGCTGTTTAATAGCATTGTTAGGAAATAAACAAAATTGACAGAGTTATTCAATACATCACTTTATTCTTATACAAAAAATGTAATGTGGAAACCACATTAAAGCCGGATTTAAAAACTTTAACGCAAAATTACAAAGGGAAATAAACCATTATCAAGGCAGGTAGAGTTGTGGTTACTATCTAATTCTGTTCATGGCATGGTATGTTATCATTGTATGAAGGTTCATAAAGATTGGACAATAAATGGCAAAATTATATGGCAAAGAAACAATTTAACGCAATTGTAAACGACACCATCCGCCCGCTCGGGTTTCGCCAAACTATAAGTCGATTTTTTCGTTGAAAAATCCGGCTAAAACGTTTCTGTAAAACATGTATAAATTTCGTTTAAATAACTTTTGAAAGGCCCGGTATAAAGAGAATATATGTCGAATTTGGTGAAATATTTATGTGTACTCAACCGAGTGAGCTAAGAAAACTAAGTGGCTATGAGCTCCTCCCCTTTAATGTCCAAGGTAGAATAGGCTCCCTTAATGCAATTTCCATCGAAAAGCGCAGCAAAATTATAGCGTAAGCACTAAAATATAAGCCATAGTATTTCCTGCAGATATAGGTTAACAATATATTTCAGTGAACATTTAAACATCTGCATAAAAACAAAAGAATCTAAATAAGCAAAAACATTACAGCTACTAGCTCATAGATATGTTTTTATGTATGTTAAAAGTACACAAAATTGTCTATAATTGTGTTCTGAAAAGGAAATTTTAATAGTGTTTATGTATGTTTAAGTTTTATTCAACTGTCAATGGAACATAATTGACCCCGCTGATTTTAATATGCCCTACAGTGCTTCTGAACTCAAGATCTTCGTTTTCAGGTACTTACTACGAGAAGTAACGAACAAATATTGAGCTGATGTATGCTCTGTTGGACGTTCTACAGAACGTATATATCATACGTGTGTGCCATATTCGGTCGAATTTTTCTCACCTACATCGTGAGACATATACGTTTGTGCAAATTAGCGATAAATGTCTGACCGTATATACCACACATTTCATACAATGAACCAATTCTAATTGCTATTAACTTAGTCCGCAGCAGCAACAGCAGCAGTAATAGCAGCTTGCCATCAGTAACGTGATAAAAATATCATCATCACTATTTCTATCTTGAGAGATTTTTGTTGTACTTTTTCCGACTTGCAGATATACAATGTACAGTTAGGGGCCCCAAGAACTTCAATATACTATACGTAAAATCTCGATTAAACGTCTCTTCCCTAATAAACGTCCCAACATGTTTTTGGAAAGAGAAAAAATGACTTACCTTAACGATTTCACTTTTATGATGCAACCTAGCAAATTAGCAACACTACTGCTTTTTCATCGTCACGTTCATGTCCAAACAAATAGTCTTTACAGTTTACAGTTGTCCAGGGACAATAACGGACATTACAGTTTACAGTTGTCCAGGGACAATAACGGACATTACAGTTTACAGTTGTCCAGGGACAATAACGGACATAACACCACTCGCGCACGCGTTCCCGATAAACAATAAATCATTTACTAGCAAATTGTTTGTCACGCGACTCGTCAACTTCAATTATTTTATAATAATGATAATAATCATAATAATGATAGTAAAGACATTATTTATAGAGGCAACACAGTTAGGCAAAGCCCAATCTTCACTGTGAGCCTCTTAACAACAGTATTTACATAGTATATACAACAAGTAATGTAAAACATTTGACAAGTGATTAAACAAGTTTTTAACAACATATATACAATTAAAAGAGTTATAATAATTTAAGATTAGTGAAGAGAATAAACTCATGAAATTTACTGGCAAATACTATTGAGCATAGTACTGGGTATCTCCAGTCAAGATGCTATATTTAATTAATATATCTAGTTTGATGATGCATCGCTATGTAATAAAATGAAGTAATAAAAATCAAATTCTAAGTTGTCACGCATGCTCGTGAAATTATCCTGAATAAGCCAGTATATTTGATTTTACTTATTAGCTAATTCGTTTCTATTGACTGAAAAAAATCATTTTTGTTTTAAAATGAAATTCAGCACATCTATAGGAAAGATGTTCTAAAAACAATGTCAAATAAAGTTGATTTTATTTATGGTAATTTTTTAGTACATGTTTCTATGCATAAAACTTGATAATATAGTATTATGTACTAATATGATAAAAAATAAATAATAAAAAATAAATATTATGGCAGTGACAGGGTTCGAACCATCAACGTTTTGATTTGAACTGTTTTATGTTTATCTTTTTCCAACCCGTTAGCCTACTGCGCCATTGTGGGTCCTAATATTATACAGGTTAGCTGATATATATGTAATGAAAAGAGTCCCTTTATATTTACTAACTTCTGGCATCTAGATTTTCATATTGAAACGGGGAACAGTCTTTTTCGTGTTTATAAAATGTATGAATGCAACAAAATTAATAGAAATAACTTTTATAAATCTTGTTCATATTATTTAGAAAGAAAATGTTGAAAAATACGTATTGTGATACATGTAAAAGCCCTCAGGGGCCATATTGATCATTCTATTGTACACAAATTATATAGACACGAGAGGATAATTTCTACACACATTTCTTTTTCTTTTGTGATACTTAAATCTTTGTAATGACAATAAGTATTCAAAAATAAAGATATATTTTATACAGAATAAAACATAATCATGTTTCCCGAGAAGTTTTAATATGGAAAATGTTCGTTTTTTATTTACTAGACATGCTGAAAACTTTAGACGTGTGCTTTTGCTACAAACCAAGTTATTGTTATTAATATTGTGTATAAGGGCTCAAGGTTTTAATGTTGCAGTTCGGTGAAAACCCAAGTGCCTTGGTTCCGTTTTTAACGGTATTGACGCACATTTTGTGTTTGACTCTTCAGAGTTAATACCCAGTCCCTTTTTGGGACAGCTTTGGAAGAGTAGTCTCCCTTTTACTAGGGATCTGCTCTTCAAACCGTTTAACTCTGTTTTCCATGGAGTTAAAGCGCTTTTTTGTGCTCGGCTCACTTGAGTTGAATACCCGTTCCCCTGGGTGGGAAAGGAAGGGTCGAGTACTTCTCCCCCTTGCGGAGAGAGTTCCCTCCCATTAGCACCTCAGCTCTGTTGCTGAAAGGATTAAGGATCTCTGGTCCCCTGTGTGGGAAAATGTGGGAAAGTTAATTTTCCCCTATTCCTTGGGGAAAATTACAAATCCCTGAGTGGGGTGACTCTTGGAGTCAGGCCTTGGGTATGTTGGTCCTGGAAGTGGTTGACCCTTGGGGAATGGCAAGGGGAACTACCCTGCGGGACGCCTCTGGGGAGAACGGGCTTGGGGGAAACAGGTCTGGGGGCAAAGAGGTCGGTTCTGGAAGAGGTTGACCCTTGGGGAATGGCAACTGGAATTGCCCTGGTGGGGTCCCGGGGATAACGGGCTTGGGGAAACGGGTCTGGGGGTAAAGGGATTGGGGTAAGGCCTAATTTCTCATGGATTGCTAATAGGTTTAGAAGAAAATCATTCCAAAATAGGTTAGATATATCTTTCAAATTATTTCTAATAAAATCTCCGCCAAAAGAGGGAATCTTACTAATGCAGGGGTACTCGGACAACACAAAATCTAGGTATTTTGATTGTTTTGTGAGTATTCTTCTTAACCATGTACATTTTAGGAATGTGACAAATTTTTTTATATCTACCATTCTTAAACCACCATAATCATAATTTTGTGTGATTTGAGTTCTTTTTATCTTATCAGGCCCATTATTCCAAATAAATTTAAAGCATAGATTTTGTAAATGGTTAAGTATATTTTCAGTGGGGGAGGGTAGACTAATAATTAAATGGTTAATTTTAGGCAGAGCTAATGTTTTTAAAACTACTATTTTTCCAATGGGGGTTAAAATCCTTTTTGAATAGTGTTGCAAAACATTTCTAAAGTCATTGATAGCCTTGTTATAATTAGACTTAATAATGTCTTCAAGATTTGTAGAAAAATTAACACCAAGTAAGTTAAATGTATTTTGTTCCCATATGAGACCTAAGTCTTGACATAATGAAACTTGACTGTTTTTATTACTGCCTATCCATACTACCTTAGTTTTGTCCACATTAAGGCACAAACCAGATACTCTAGCATAGAATTTTAAAAATTGCATGGTTTCTCTAAGTGACTTTTCAGAACCATCTAGAAGAATAGATGTGTCGTCTGCATACTGAGATATTAAAAATTCTGTATTATTGATGTTGATACCATGAATGTCTGGGTTATTTTTAAGTAAAAGTGACATAATTTCGGCACAGATTATGAAAAGGTACGGAGAAAGTGGATCACCTTGTCGGCAACCACGCTGTACAGGGAACCAGTCAGACAAATGTCCATTAACTATGACGCAAGACTCAATATTTTTATAAAAAAGCTTAATCCACTTAATAAAGTTTTCTCCAAAATTAAAAAACTTTAAAACTTTAAACATGTATACCCAAGAGACAGAGTCGAATGCTGCAGCAAAGTCAATGAGTAGCAACATACCAGGGATATTGTATTTTTCAGCAAAGAAGAGAACATCATATACTAATCTTATATTATCACCTATAAATCTACCAGGTAAAAATCCAGTCTGATCTTCACTGATTATACTATTTAAAACCGGTTTTAGTCTAGCAGAGATTGCCGCCGAGGCAATTTTGTACGAGACATTAAGAAGGGATAAAATGTGGGAAAGTTAATTTTCCCCTATTCCTTGGGGAAAATTACAAATCCCTGAGTGGGGTGACTCTTGGAGTCAGGCCTTGGGTATGTTGGTCCTGGAAGTGGTTGACCCTTGGGGAATGGCAAGGGGAACTACCCTGCGGGACGCCTCTGGGGAGAACGGGCTTGGGGGAAACAGGTCTGGGGGCAAAGAGGTCGGTTCTGGAAGAGGTTGACAATGGCAACTGGAATTGCCCTGGTGGGGTCCCGGGGATAACGGGCTTGGGGAAACGGGTCTGGGGGTAAAGGGATTGGGGTAAGGCCTTGGAGGAGCGACCATGGGGGAATTGCCCAGGAGGAGTGGTCCTTGGGTGTGTTTTGGACGGTTAGGAGGGGATGGCCTTGGCAGGGTTGTATATTGATTATACTATCATTTACTAATCAATATACGTAAATTTTATTTGTACATTTTATTCAAATGTCAGTGTAGCGTACATCTACCCCGCTGATTTAAATATTCAGTACAGTATTTCTGTTCTCACTATCGATAATAGAGTATTTAAATAAGCCATGACAAAGACGTGTAGGTGGACCGCGTTTCATATCAATTTTTTGACACGGGTGTCATCGGTTAAAAACGAGTGCAATTGCCTTAACGTATTAAATCTAATAATTTCCCGTTTTATATTTACTCTTTTAAATGCCTCTGTTTGGACTTTTATACTCTTTTAAACGCCCCCCCCCCCCCTCCCCCATTTTGAGAAATGTTACGCAGACGAGAAACTTGCATCGAGTGTTTAAGTACAATAAACAACATAAGAATCTGTTTTATAAATTCGATAAATAACAAACTGTCTTAAGTTCAATAGTTATAGAAACATCACATCTTTATTTATTTATTTATTGGAGTAAACGCTGTGTCAACACAATTTAGGTCATTTTACGGCGTCCAGCGCACCTAACCTAGCTTTCCTGAACCATTGTCTATAACCAGTCCTCGCCTACCCTTCCACAAGGCCGGGAACTTCTCCATACTATCTAATCAATGGAGGAAAATCGACATTATAGTCAAATTTTCATGGAAGGGTGTAATCTCCCCGGGTGGGATTCGAACCCGCACCCCCTCGGGCACGAGATTCCAAATCCATGCACGCTACCAACTGCGCTATCGACCCGGATCATTACACGTTAAATAACTTTTTTTCATTTTTTAAACAAGATAATGAAATATCTTTAGCTTTTTAAGAGCAACACAGCATTAAACGTACATTTTATCTTCGTGCTTTTGAAATCATGTGACAGTTAACAGGTAAAAAGTAATGTCGCTGTCACAATTTCGCTATCAAAAGTAGTTTAATGAACACCACACCACGTAATGTTTAATCACTAGCAAACGTTTAATAAAAAGTATCTGTTCTCAATAATATGATGAATTGCTTCTCGACGCCAAGTGTTCGTATCTCTGTATATTCCAAGATTACTTAGTTGGTGCGATATAGCAGTAAATTAACAATTACCATCCGAGCTAGGATCGAACATAATAACTCCATCAAGCTAGGTTTTCGTCGTGGGTTAACACTTGATAATGATTATTTTTGTTGCTTCGCTTCTCTGTGTTGTTCTTCTGTTTATATGCTCATGTGTTAAATACGTTACTGTTTTCATTTTTTGGGACATTTTTGACAAGTGACAAATATGTTTTGATGAGCGTGGAAAAACGAATTCCAAACGAATATGTCACATTACAATGTATATGTCCCATATGAGGCTGAAGGTTGTGAAATATTCGACCGAATATATTACACGTGTGACATATTCGGACCGTGTTGCTACAGTGTTAAACCAACATAAAAAACCTCCGAACGCATCGCTTTAAGTTTATAAAATCCTACCTCTTCAATCTACTACCTATAAATTGTAAAATACCTGTGAGTCAAATGTATAAACACGAGCATACATCAACAATCAATTTGAACGATCTATCAATCTATCCACTAGTTATACAGATTGCTAAATTATTTTGTTCCGTGTTTTTGCTTGAATAATTTCAAGAGCAGTTTTAGAATTCCTAGCTCTATGACTCATTATATAGTTCCATCGTTAAACAATGTACGGAATTCGCGTACTTTAGAATCATTTATAACTACATATATCTTAAACACCACACCAGTCGTTGATTTATTTATATTTGTTTGTTTCTATTCGTGTATTCGTCAACACTTTTTGATTGCTTATTATATAGAAACTTTTTGTATTGGGTTTAATGCCGTGTCAACACAATTTATGGGTTTTTACAGCAGCCAGCAAACATAGCATTATATTTCCTGGACCCTTGTCTATAAAAAGTACTCACCCACCATTCCTCAAGGCCGGCAATTCCTCCATATACTTTATTCGAGGAGGCACTTAAAGTATTGTACAAATTACAATGAAGGGTATTAACGCCCCGAGAGATATGCGACCCCATACTCCCTTTAGGACGCTAGTTTCGAAATCCAGGCGCGTCACTTACAGCGCTACACATCCGTGTTTTGTTTAGAAACTTTTTACAATGTACACACTTTTTACAAAAAAGGCATTACTGAGGTGTTTACAACATAGGCATGGAAATCATTGGATACTCAGAGGGCTCCCTGTGCGTGCGTTGGTTTAAATCGCATCCGAAACCTATCTCGTTGTTTCTTGAGCAAGAAACGTAATCCTTACAGCAAAGGGCTGGAGAACTAGGAAGCGGACTCATGAGTGATTAATCTAAGTAGTAAGTACTTCTTTCACAATCAAGCCATATTGAACTACTTCTGTAAAGTTCCACTATTTGGACCATAAAATGATTGTCTTAGTAGCGATACAATCTTAATTAACGTAAGGGTCCATTTCTTCGGAAAATAAGTTTATTTGTTTGTTTTTGTTGGGTTTAACGCCGTAGCAGCAACACACTGTATAGGTCATATAACGGCGTCCAGCGCACCTAACTTAGCTATTTAAACTAAAAACGTCCAAAAATTGGATTAGTTTGTAAAACCTAAGGTGGTGTTTATAGCGGAACTTTACTGTAATGGAATAAACACGAAAACATTCAATATTATGTATCCACTGCTCCACGATTTCAGGAAGCCAGGTTTTCGTCAATAATAAATTGGTGGAACTAAAGCTCACAGATCGCCTTTCTTCCTGGTAAAAAATACTCATATATTCCAATAAAGTGAAGCTTAAATAAAATCAAAAAGAGTAAGACGCTAAGTGTAAGCAGCTGTTTTTACTCCAAAAATACGCTACCTAGAATAAAAAACTTATGCCAATACATTTATGTTGAAATAAAAAGCAATAATAAACATAGGAAATCGAAAGCGTGCAGTAGGGAACCATTGTATAGTATGGATGTATTATGCCAAGGGCCACATTTCAATATTTTGTTTGAAGTTGAAACTTTTAAATTGTAACGAAATATGTTAAATTACTACCATATCGCGGCGGTCAGTCATCCTACTCACTGGCTCAAGACAGACATTAATCTCTTGACCACCCGTTTAGTCTGGTACCAAGCACCTAAATAGTCAGTGGTTTAAAGTGCCCTACTTGATAAAGAGGTAGAAAATATTTCATTTCAAACTTGGACGAAGGAATGTAGATCCCGACCAGAAATCAAATCTACGACCCCCCCCCTGATTTCGTAGTCGGGAGCGCTACTGACTGAATTGACACAAAAAAGCCCTAGTATGGCGTACGCTATTCTTAGTAGAAAACTGAGGCGTTCCGAGTGACCGGTATGTCTAAGTAGGATCGACGTGTAAGTCATAAAAACGCTGCACCAGGACCGTGTTTCAAAACCGACAAACAACGTTTTTGCAATTCAAGTCCTGCCTTAGTGCCGTCGATATGATTCCTTGTAAACTGTTTTACATCATAGACACTTTCCTAGACGAGAATTTGTCTAGTAATGTGTAAAAGTATAAAAACATGGAAATATTACAGTTTGCCAAATTTTCTGTTTCACGAGGAAGGAATTCCTAGAAACGATAGCGTATACTTTTCATCAAAACAACTGGCCTGTGTTGGTTCCGAGAACAATACATTTTATACTAACCGGTATAATTGTATCTTTTATTGAGTTTAAAGCTTTGTCATCATTATTATGGTTATTTTACGGCAATCATGGCACCTAACTTAGCTTGGATCCGCGTTCATAACAAAATTCTTGCTTGCGGAATTGTTTAAGGCCGTCTACACAACTACACACCTATGTATATTATATGTAAAACACTACCAACACATAGCTAATATCTTTTTTTTAAACACAATTATGGTCATTTTACTCTGGTCTGCGCACCAAAAACTGTCTTTTCTGGACACTTATCTATAGCAAGTACTTTACCACCCTTTTACATTTACCTTATTAATGGAGGGAAGTTTGCAAAACTGACAAATTTTAATGAAGCTTATAGCCAACCTATAAGTTAGAATCGAACCACTGCCCGAGGACAGCAGATCTGAAGTCCTGGGCAGCGTATTGTCAAATATCTTACGATAACATCACAATACTAGATAGATGGATTTACGACTAAAATATATCGTAAGATCATTGATAATGCTGATCCCTTGTGTGCTACTAACTGCGCTTCCGACTATGCTGGTGATTTTGTATACAAACAATGGCTAGAACTGCAAACTAATGATTTATCAAAATGGCCTATAAGAATAAATCTCACTTGAAATTAATCTTCTAATTTCCTGTGCAGCAATTTATCAAATCCTACATATATTCACATACCAGTTTGTAATTTATCTTTCCCGAATAGTAAACATGCTAGCAGGAATCAGTTTTACCGGTGTATATTAATTGGTTGTTGGCTGATAAGCCCGTTAGGCTGGTACCTGTTTTATCTAGATCTCTGTAAACATTATAACAAATATACCATAACTCTGTGGTCAGCTGTGTAAACAATTATTGAAATGTATATTTATTGCATCTACATAGGTTCTGTACTTAGATAAACCTTTGCCGAGTTCAATAATGGCGCACGTTATGGTATACCGTACGCTACCGATACGAAACGTATTGAACTATGAGTCATTTAAAGATATATTCATTTACATTAAACATGAAAACTGTCTTGAAACATTGAAGTAATCCAAAGATAGCATGCATAACATACACATAATGTAGCGCGCCGGGATTCGGAATCTCGTGTCCCGAAGGGGGGTACCGGTTCTAATCCCACCCGGGGAGGTTATACCCTTCCATGAAAATTTGACAATAATGTCAATTTTTCTCCATTGATTAGATAATATGTAGAAGTTTCCGGCCTTGTGGAAGGGTAGGTGAGTGCTGGTTCTAGACAAGGGTCCAGGAAAGCTAGGCTAGGTGCGCTGTGGACGCCGTAAAATGACCTAAATTGTGTTGACACGGCGTTAAACCCAGCTAAAACAACAACAAAATAACAAAACAAACAACAACAACAACAAAAAAACAAAAAAAAACATACACATAAACACGTGAAACCATTATGTTTCCTAAGTTTAAGTTTGACATAGTGTGCATTTCTTAAAAATGAGGATTCTTTTATAAGATCACATTATATTCTTTTTATTGTTAATACAGTGTACACATAATCCAAAATCGTTTCTAAACTTAAAGGTACTCATTCACAGATTTCAACTTAAACATCAACTTTTTCTGAAACTATCAAAATTGTTTGGAAACACTTTTAAGCAGAAAATTAGCGATTTGATAATGACAATTTTAGTGCAAATTGACAAACAAGTACAAATGGTGGTGCTTCATGTAGTAAAAATCTACCCCGTATGTCACTGTATAGACAATTTTAGTGCAATATTGTGACTTTTATTTTAAATTATTTTGCAATATATAGGCCAGTTTGTCCTAAAATATTAAGACTTATTTTTTTACACAATTACTGACACTAAATGATTTTTTTTAAATATTGAAAAATCTTAACCAAATCTGTGAACTAGTACCTTTAATCGTTTAATTTAGAGAAAGTCTATCTCTCTCGCAAGACTTCGTCTTATACATATTGTGATAAAATATAATGTTTTAGGTATGGACAACTAAATTCTACTTTTTAGTGTCAGTCTACTTTTACACTTTGAAATTTAATTGATAACGTGAAAATATTTAATTGATAACTTCATTTAGATAACAACTATACCAGATAAATGACTATTGTCTTTGCTGTCCATGGACACCGTTAGACTTGATATCTGGACTTAAGGATTATTTCACTGCAGGGATCGGTCACATGGGCTCAAGTCTAAAATCATATTACAGTTGTAATTGCTATGTCCAGTAAAGTTTCACTATAACTTTCACCTTGGTTATTGCAAAATAATTTATTTTCACGAATTTAGAGTCCCTAAAACTTTAATAAAAAAGAAAAATGTCCCTATATTACGCCACTCCGCTATAAAAATCTGATTTTGATAGTCCTAATTTACTGGGATACCGTACTTAAACCACTTATGTATACACAATTGATAACCACTTTCTATATTTTTTAACATATTAATAATTTCATCATATGTTTTTCCATTGATTTTCATTTGTTTATGAATTAGAATTATCTATATTGATCGTGTGCCACATTAACATCACCACTTCTCTTTTGAAGTTTTTATTAACATAAAACATATTTAAAAATCAAAGATAGACAGTGAAGTTATCAGTACCCGGGGGGGAGCATGATACAAGATTTATCATTAACAGATAAGAATAGAATGAACATACACCCTTCAAAATGTTAACAGTTTCTCAGGAATTTACTAATATAAAATATGACACTTTTTCCAATCTGCAAGAACAATTGACAAACAAGTTGGTTTGATAAAAAAGTGTAAAAACCGCAACAGAAAAACCTATCTTAAATGTTTTAATTTACATTTTTGCCATACGTTCAAAATTTCCAAGTTGTAAGTTAATTATACTCCTAATATCATAGATCTTAGGTAAAACCTGGTCTTATTTCTCAGACTGATTCGTAAGTGTGGCTCAGGTTACAGTCGTAAGTGCGCGAAACTGATCGTAGATTCCGAACACGGGCACGTGTTGCCTATAAAAGGTAACCACGTGACTACAGACTGTGGAAATCTCGACATTAGAGTGTATGTATCTGCAGGAAACTTTCTCCTTTCTTTCAGATACAGAGTGAATACTTCACGAGAACCAGGAAGGAAAGACGAAACACCTGTAAATTCCAAAAGGTAAATAATTTTATTATTATCTAATTTAATCATTATCAAATGTAATTAGTTTTTGATATAAAAATGTACAATTGTGTTTATTTAAATTATTAAATAGTATTTTAGTTGAATACGATATTGTAGTCGTGGTGTTTTAAATTGAATTTTAAAATATAACATTTGTATTGCTCAGTAGAATTTGCAATCCACTCAACGTTGGTGGTCTTTTTGCCAGCTATCTGTTTGAATATTGTTATTGAATTATTTGCTATTTTGACAACTTTATCTGTACTTATTTTAGATTGATTTAATCATTGGTTTTTTTCCGAGTTTAATGCTTTTATTTAGCTTTATGTATTGTAATATAATTCTTTTCAAGCATTTGCATTAGTTAAAAACAATGATAAGTTTTCATCTTTGCAATTATAACTTTTGATTCCATATTTATACCAAATTCCACCAAAGTTTTTAATGTTTTCACGACGCTATAAATCAGCTAATCAAAAGTACTTGCACATTACACGGAAGCAAAATTATTTGCAATATAACATTGATTCCTTTTCAGCTTTTGATGTTTACCAATACATGTTAACTTATTATGTATTTCAAACATTCATTTTAGATAAAATTTAACAATATTATTATTACATTTTCTTGATGTAAAAATATTTTCAAAAGAATTCATCAACTTATAAATTTTGTTTTCGGTATTGAGCATTCAGGAGAAATTGTTTACTTCCTGAGATTTGGCATCATTCCAGCATTACCTGTAGCTTCGAAGGAGTCTGCTTCTTACACTCACTTCTGGATAATTTATAAGCACATTTACTGTATCTAGATAATTCTTATCGTCTGTTATAAATCAGTATAGCTGTGAGTCCACAGTAACCGATGATTTCTCTAGAAAGAATGTTACCAAGTTATTACCGCTTTGAATTCCATTTTTTAAGAGAAAAACTTCCTACTTTTCTAGACGATTCTTTGGCATTTTTCTACCTTTTCCAACAACATGCGCACTTTAGTTCTTGTGTTTTATGTCAATCATCTTTTTTTCTCAATATGTTTTCACCTTTCTGGGCTTTCTTTCCACATCGCCATTGTCTGTTCATATTTCTATATTAATTAAAATGCTCAGTAATTAGTCATATCGACTGTTTAAGTTTGAAAACGGTGCACCATTTATGAAAAGTTTTCCCTTTTGCTGAAACTGCATAAATTATGCTTACTTTCTGATCGGGTAAGTTTCCATAGGAAATAGTAGTTTGGAATCTTCATTATGTTTTGTACCATTGAAATTTTGCCAAATCAAAGTCGAGATAGATATATCTTAACTAAGCTGGTATACGTGAGATATTAATCTCCACAATGCCTCGGGACATCAACATGGAGATTGCTTGATAAATGTTGAAAACAATGCAAGTGGAAATAATTAGATGCCTGTAATAAATTACATGATGGATTAGTAGTAAGAACGCCCTAAATTATGTTTACTTGACATTATAGATAATAATGATAATAATGATGCTGATATTGATGATAATAATGATTATGGTGATAAATTAGATGAAGTATAGCTACCTGTCATATTGAAGGCTAAAACACTTAAGTAATTAGGACCTGCAATCTATTAGCATATTGAGATGCAACATTTGATGTATACATAACTTATAAGTCAAATTTATTTTGAAAGAAAGAGTTTTATTATTGTAGCCTAACTATTTTGAAAATCCACTCTTCTTATCATTCCTGTACTTTGGTAGTCCTCCGCTTTATTCCTCAGACATCAATAGCTCTAATTCATTCACAGTCAACTGAATTTGGTAATGTGTTAAACAATCATGCGGAAATGAACTAGCTTTAAAGAATAGAATCTTTAATTAGAAAATCAGTGTTTAGATCTGATTTCTTCATTGTACCAATAAATTTAAATGTTCTGCTATGCAGACATGAAACAATAGAAAGAATTTTAGCTTTAAAATGTATTTTACTTGTTTCAACTGTGTAGTACTATTTGCAAAAAGAGAGTTTGACTTTTATAGAAAATTTGTGTCTATCTGTCCCAAATTCAGACCAAAGTCAGGAAATGTCCGAAATATTTATTTTTCTGTGTTGTTATGAAACCCCTAATGTTTGTGACTTCATTATATGTTTGTTGCTCCCCTTTAATAAACAAAATGAAATTCAAACAAACCTCCCCCTTTTTTGCTGTGTAGTTGCATCTGGATCGTTTCACTGTTGCTGCTCCTGATATGTTTTAGGCTCATTTTTACGTGTATGCAACACGTATACTATTTAACTTAGACCTAATTGTTTCTTTTTATTCAATTGGTTTTGGGACTTGCCCAATACTTCATATTATAAAGGGTTTTGTAACATAATTTCGTAAAATAAATGTTTCAAATGGTAATGATATTTAATAACTGTTTATGCCTCAAATACACAGTAACTTTGTCATTTGGCGAGGCTTCGTCAATGAACTTATTGCCAAGCACATATAGTGTAACAATGAAGAATTGCTAAAAAAAACATTAGTTAAAATTCCAAACAAGTCGAGCAAAGAATAAATAAGAACGAAATCTAGTTAGAATATATTTGTTCAGGTGAACAGCAACAAAAGCTTCAGTTTTTTATAATTTTTGAGTACTTTCTGCTATTCCAATTAATTATAATTACTAATGTGTACACATCTTTCGTCTAATTAGTTAAACACCTTTAAAGATTTGAGAGATAAAAAAAACTCCTCAAAGTTTTTGCGGTAAACAGTTATTTACGAAATTAACGTACACATACTTCTGGTTGCTATGGCAACGCCTAATATATTGCTGAATATGCATTAATAATATATGAATAACTCGGATAATCAAAACTTGAAAAGTCTAATTGAAACATACATAGCAAAGGTAGCATAGTTGCTCTTTAATCTAACATAAGAAAAAGCCTAAACTGAAATCAGGTAAAGTGCTTTGTGAGTAAACAAAAACAATTCTGAACAAACACTGAATAATAATCAAATCATGACCGATACTCAGCCTCCCACTGTTTGCTAATTGTGCGGACGGACTATTTTTAGACGCGGATGTAAATTTACCTGACAATGATTGACTTAGAAAGAAGTTCGGCGGGTGGCGGATTCCAGAAATTGTTTCGCGTATGTGTCATGCACGAAAACCAGAAATGTTCGGAAGCCACTAGTAAGACAGGTGATTCGAAAGGTATTCAAGGATTGATAAATCTCTTTGAAGTAAGAAGGAATATTAGGGATAACTTCATTTAGTGACTAGTTGCTCGAGAGGAAAGTTGGATTTAACTGCCTGTGGTGAGAATTATTTTGGAACTTTTACATTTTATCTTAGGATTAAATAATTGTTGAAAAGCATCGGTTTAATTTACTGCAGAAACTCTTAACCGCAAATATGAGTTTGGATATTGGAGTATAAGTTGTTTTAATGGATTTTAAAAATATTTAATTACAATTTGAGTTTTATTTTACGATATTTTGTTGGAGATAGAGAGGTTTGCCTTTGGCTTTTAATTGTTATTTCAATAAATATCTTTTGTTCTTATGAATTATTTTGAAATAGTTGTAATAGTTGTTGATGCAATTTTTATTGGGCATGCTAACTGTTTTGCTAAGTTGCCATATAAACATGCGGCGAATATGCTTATCATGGAAAAATACAAGCGTCTGATATCAGAGTTTATATTATTGTATTAAGATCTCTTTCTTCCTTTTACTGAAACCTTACCAAAACGATTCGTAATTGGTAAAACAATTGTGACATATACCCGAAGTAACAAGATTATTATTATTGTTAACTGTTAACCAATTACAAACATTTGCTTTACCCCATTGCTTGGCAATTATTTCATCGATAGAATATTTTGTTTAAGTATATTTTAATGTGGATAAAATGATAATATTTCGGGAAGGTGTATTGTATTCTGCTAATGTCCAGTCATTTTTCGTTTCTTACTGTATAAAATGTTTCATTTTCAAAGCAATATTTCTGGATTTTTCTCAACTGTCAAAATTTAGATACTTTCATTGTGTATTAGAATGTTCATCGTCCAACAATTGTGATATTCTGATGGAACGTTTAAAGATTTAACGGAACTTGCGAATTGCTTAGTGATTTAATGCGTCAGTGCTGAGTCAACGTCGCCTTCGTATTTAAATAAGAGAACGTATTCAGTCACAATATAAATATTCACATTTTGCCAGTTGAGAAAAAAACTTAGACTATTTACATAAGCTGAAAACACTGAGTAAATAAAGATGTTTTGTTTCATTTAAGTTGATATATAAAAAAGAAAGAAAAGCTAAGGTTAAATCAGGCATATTCATAAGTAGCTAGTAAGCAGTCAAAACGCCAATCATTTCATTGATACCATTTTAAACTTAAAGTTGACTTGTTTCCGGGGTTAGTATGGAAGCTTAGAACAAATCAAGTACAAATTGTACAAATTCATGATAGTAACGCTATCACAAAAATGAAACTTTGAATTATAAATCATTAGGATGATTATGATAAATTCCATTATCGTGTTCTCTAATCCATCATGCACTTAATCAGGACTCCTGTATTAACAATTAGTTATTCCTTATCACTAATTTAATACATTACATTTGATCGCCTCAGCTTTCTTAGATCAATATCATTTTTATTCCTTTCCAGGATTTTATCATTACTTCATTACTGTTTTATCCTTATCATTTTCTGAGTAGCACCCTTTTTGCAACCCTATGGTGATATATTTCTGCCACCAGATAATTAAACAGTTAACCGGTAAGTTAGGTTGACTGTCAGGATCTTAAATACATCCGTGACAAACATTTTAAGGTTAGCTCACTTAGAGAACATTTAAAGTTGGAACTATCATGATATGCGATACTTAACTATTTAAAGGAAATAAATATATATCATAAAATATAGGACTTTAAATCATTACTATCGACTGAATTAATAGTATCATCAATTGCTTTCGGCGCGATATGACCTTTTTGTGTTGGTGCGCCGTAAAACCCAAACAAACAAACAAGCAATTACATGTAATATTACTAGTTAACTACTTACTACTTATGCAAAATATCATGAAGTGGTAAGAGGTTATCTATTAACATTATTAGTTTACAAGTCATCAATAGGCTGGTAAAGTAACACAAGAATAACAATTGTAGGCACTAATTGCATTTATTTATCTAAATCTATTTGAAAAAATAACTAGGTATGTATCTAGTTAACAATTTCATTAACGTACGAGTTAATTATTTATCAGATGGCAGAAATACGCACCATACAACCCTTTTCCGATTTTTCGAAGATTTGTACCAGTCCGACTCCACTTCGAAAAATCGTTACCCAGCTGAATTCATTTGTAGTGTACCATTTAGAATTGGCTATTACTATTTGGTAAAATAATAAACAATGTGGTTTAATTGTTGCTTATTGCAGGTAATATCGCGTGTGTTATTGCTTTGGTTTGTGTTTTATACCACTAACAAACGCAGCAGTGGTTTAATACCCATTCTAGCAGAGATAGATTTACAAGATGTCTTCATCTAACAGAGCACAGAAAGTTGGCATTGCCTACGAGGTTGAAAAGAAACAGGAACAAGTATGCACCACGATATACTAGGTGTTGTTATATGCATAAACGATGGATTGTTCCATTTTCAAAAGCACTCTTTTTTCCTGTATCCGCGTCGCGTAGTAATACACTTTTAGTTAGGTTTAATTCACTATTATGTGTCAAACACATTACTTTGTAGGATTTTTGAGACAGATCAGCTTCAATTTTAGTAATTAGTCAACGTTTGCTTTCAAAATTATCAAATATAATGTTAAACAAAGTAGTGCGAGCATTTGCAAACTTTTACAGAGTATCTATTATGCCAGCCAATATGTCGCCGATGTGGTTACACCAATTACAGAATAAAATGACAAGAACTGAATTGTCATTAAAGTGCTAATTGAAAATGGAACGCTTCATGATAGACGTTGTTCTAATGTAATCGAATATAGTAAAATTTTCAGGAAATCTGCAAAAATGGCTGAACCGAAGCGTGCAGGTAAAACTGGAATCGCCTACGAAGTCGACAAAAAGCAGGAACAAGTAAAATTCGAATGGCCGTTTTTAAAACAAAAAAGCTTCTGTTAAATTGTTTTTAAAAGTTGAAAGTCTTTTGCTTACAGGACATCGCGTCCTTCAAGCTGAAACAGCAATGGCAACTGCAATGCAAGATCACTTCCCCACCATCGTTCAGCCGTTCTTACACAGATTAATGTAGAAACTAACACCTCTTGCATCCTTTTAATCTAACAACTTAGATATATGTGTTACAAATTTAAGTATCGATATTGTAACTTCATCTTTATTGATTTCTTTTAGTATCTGTACGATTTTATCACCTTCCAGATATTGTATATTCTAACTGTAACCAACTCCTGAAATGAGTTCAGAAAAATTGAGAGCCACTAAAGTTGGCATTGCATATGCTGTAGAACAAAAACAGGAACAAGTAAGATGGCGACCCATTGTCGTCATGCAGTTCAGTGCGAATGCGTCTGCTTGAATGCGTCTGTTTATGGCTTTCAGAAGTTCAAAGTTCAATTTTGACTTATTCTTATTAACTTGTTCCAGAAAAGAAACCATTGGATAATGGTTTGAGTTAATTTTATAAATTTTCATTAACATTTACTCACTTCTTTTTTTTGTTTGTAGCTTTAGTTGTTTTAGTTTTATCTTAAGTTTTAATTTTGTTTTAAAATTAAACACTTACTAATGAGAATTAATGTAACCCATTAATGACTGTTTCCAATTCATATATTTATATCCCTTTAAGTACACCCAAACCCCTATTTATGTAATTCCTTCATGTATTCACTTTCCTTTTATTGAGGATGTACTTTTCCTTCTTTGGAATAAATAATACCAAAACCCTTATTATTTAGCCCTTCGTGTATTCACTTTCATATTTAGGCATTGGGTTTTTCATTAATAGTACATAATTATTTTATGATACTATTATCATTGTTAACAATTTTAAATCATACAATTGTATCCCTTCCCGTCTTCAAAAGTAGTCGATGGTTGTTCCTAATTATATATATTAGACCCTTTAACCCAACAGATGTATTATATGCATGCCATTCCACTATTATATAAGTTAGACTTAGTCTCCTCTATATATACATCCAACCATTGCCAAATATACAGCCCTATCCGAAACATTGCAGTCATCATTGTACATTGGTTCTCTTTCAACACACGATTTCGCTGGGAGTTTTTTGCTGTGGTTATTAAATTCGAACACGCAGGTTTTATTTTGAAGCAACAAGCTTGCTGAAGTTTCATCGCTTGCCTATTTGCCAAAGAATGATTTGAAGTTAAACATTAACCAACTATTGTGAAGTGTCTTTTTCAACAAAAATGCATATTTCAATTTGTGTATTGAAATCGAATTCACGCTAACTACCTTCAACGTGTGCCTCTGTCGTATTGTAAATGAAGCGTAAGACCACAAGAAATGGTTTCACTGATAGTTTAGCGTCTGAGTGATCTTACAGTAAATTATAAATTTAATAGAATTGTTATTCTTCTTTTAGAACTGGCTATTTGCTTATTTTGAAATCAATTTGTTTATTACAAGACTGCGATTTTAATTACGATCTTGTCTTTTGTGTAAAAATTACGGGAAACTGCTTTATTAATATCGTGCGATTTCTACGAAAAAGCTACAACTTGTTTGCAGAATGTTTGCTTCGAAGTTGAGCTAGCTTTTTTGGCACTAATGCCAAAGGCTTCCTTTACAATAATACCGTTACTTTGTTTTGATAAACTACATTGTCACTTGCGAATAGCTTCATAGAGCCATGTTCCAATTTTGAAACTACAATTTTTTTTAAAGTTTGCTTTCAGTGGCTTCACGTGCCATTTTCCTTGAAATTTAAGTGTATGATCTTGCTACTTTACATTTAACGTATTCACATATTGACTCTTTGAATGCTATTCGTAAAGTGACAAAATTTTAAACAGTTATTCAAATTTCATATTTTTGCCTTTACTTTGTTATTAATATACACGATGGTGATTCTGGTATACCTTCGTGGAGGATTTCATTGATTTGCTTAAATGTAGCACCTGACATATATAAATTGCATTAACTATATCATTAAAGACACGAACAGAGGTTGAATAGTCTGATATAATTTTGTCTTGATGTGTACTTTCATTAATAATTTATTACTTGGTCTCATTGCAAAAAATAATTGTTGTTAAAATAAAATGCTGATTTAGCACATTTTGGTTTGGTCTTAAGACTTCTGTTTTCGTACATAGAGGAATGAAAACTATCGAGAAATAAACTCTTGATACATGTACGACAATAAAAGCTTGCTAAGCCGGAAAAAAATAATGTATTGTTAAATATGGCTTACCATAACAAATTTCTAATCAAATGTGTACAAGTATACAGTTAAAACTCTCAAACTGGACTCTTTAAAAACGGAAATCCACTAAAAACCGGACGATTTTTTAAAGTCCCATATTTTCTCCTACTAAATGTATTGAAAAATATCCTCGGTAAATGTACTGACATAGATATTTAAGACTTGTTACAATATTTTAGAATTATGATCGTGAGGAAGAAGCTGGTACACCTGCAGCTGTCATCAACTGGATTAACGATGTATTAGAAGGAGAACATGACAAAATTGTGAGTATACAATACATATACGATAGTGTTTACTTGAAGGCTTGAACATATGAAATGTTAAGAAAAGCTGATCATGCATATCTGCAAGTAATTTCACTTTCATCAAACTTAATCATGTAACATAATTTGAATTATAAGTTGATAAACTAAGTAATGCTGATTTTAGAATTTGTTCAGATTATTCATTGTTTCATTATTCCTGATTAAAAGTGAATCTGTTTATCCTGAAAACAGAACAGTACCGAATGAGTCATGAATATCAAAAAAATTAATTCAGGAAGGAAAATATCGTTATTGCTTAAAAAGGTGAATGCAAAAAGGGTTATTTTAGTTATACTTCATTAGATAAATCTGCTTTGGAAATGCACTTGAAAGTTTAATTTATTTCAGTTATCTTATTGTGGAATTCATGTATAGTTGAACACTAAAACTACAGTAATATTCCACTATTACGGCTAACAAAATTGACGGTCCGAAAAAGCATAGCTTTATTATAAGGACCATTTTCATTCCTAAAGTAAGCATTAGGAATTTAAAATCGTAAAAACACCGTTTGGTTTTGCAATAACTAAGGAACTTAAATGTATATACAAAAAACCGATTCTTCAGGAACATTGAAGACAGCATAGTCAGTTTGGCTAACAGGTGTTCTCTTGTAATTTATTAATATATCTACATGTTGATTTTTTTTCAGCCTGGTTATGACTGGAAGACCTTCTGTAACCATATTAAAGATGGCGTAATGTTATGCAAGTACGTAGTTTTGTTGTTACATTTCATCAGTTGTGTTGTGCATATATAAATTGAATTGAAATTAAAAAGATATACAAATTGGAAATTGGAAATTATTAGAAATACTAAGAAATTTGACTTTTGTTAAAATATTCCAATATTTTTATATAAAGTTTTTTTTTCTTTCTTTAATATATTTTATATGATGAATTATACTGCTAACGAATAACATAAAAGTTTCATTTTGTGACAGTTTGATTGTATGTATATTTGTATTGCTTTTTCTGAATGACAAAATTGTTCAAATTAATCAGTATTATTTTTATATATTCTTGAAGAGCAATAGATTAATAATTTTCAAATTATAACACACACATATCAGTTTAAGTGACATTTGTTTCGACAGGTCATTCATTAATCAGATTTTTAAAAATATAAATCACTGTGTCACTTTTTATGTATCTTTGATACCCGTTTATATTCGTTTGGATTAGTATAGTTGCATTTTAGCTTTTCTTGATTAGGTAAAGGGAAATAGTCAAAAGAAGTAAAATCCATTTACAGAGCTATTTCATTTGATTGGCTCAATATTCTATCACTATTCTGTACTGGTTTTTTTGTCAGCTGCCAAAACATTTATCATTTCACGATGACTTTGTGAGTTAAATGGTAGTCGTCTAACAATCGTAATATTTCGATAGTGCGTTTAAATTAGAGTGGAACAGACAAATAGTTAAAACTGTTTGCTGCGTCAATACCGCCTTCGTATTTAAACAAAAGAACGTGCTCATTCACCAAGTAATTTTTCAAACTTTGACATTTGAGAAAATTGATTGACTATAATGTGTTTTAGAAATGAGAAAATCGGAAACGTATATCGTGTATTAACTACGATAAGAAACGTAATTCGATTAAATGCCAAGTCAATAAAAGATTAATTTCTAATTTACTTTAGGTTTATATATCTAAATTTATGCAACTAGTATGTTATCAGTTGTAACTCCAGCCGAAACAGACTTGCAAACTGATGCAATACTTTTGAAATCAAACTGGTGTTTCAGAATAAACTAGTCTTTCCAAACTCAAATGAAAAATACTGTACACTTTTTATGCTGAATCATCCAAAACTTTATGAAACTGTATGTCATAAAGAAACTAAACTTTCGAAATTCTAATCGTCTGAAACCTCTATAAAGGTCATTCAGGCTTGACATTTCTGTAAATTGATTTATTTTAATGTTCTGTCTATTAAAAAAAGAACACAATATCATTCTTTGGCTATTTCCTTTTACTAGAAATATGTTCAAACAAGTGTTGCATTTTAGTAAACAACTCTTATTTGAACAAAAAAACGTATCGAGAGAAATTCATGTATAAGGCTTGATGTCCATTTTTACACATTTTTACGGGGCCATCTTTGTTTGTTTTTCTTCTAATATTAGTATTCGAGAGTCTTATGTTTGCTTATAAACTCTGTTGAACGTTTGCATCAGATTTATTTGAATGAATATAAATCCACATGAAGTGGATGGTTAATAAGAGAACTATGACGTGATTTTGTGCACTCTAGGTGAACCAAAATAGGCTGGTGAGACTACAAGTTGGAAACAAATATAAAATGTAGGTTGAATTTGAACACCCAGTATTATTCAAAATTAGATATGCCATTCCTAAATCAAAGACTTATTCAAATACCATCATAGATGATCTATTAGTCAACCATTCCATACTAACTATGATTTATGTTTGATCACACCGATACTATCTTCACCTAGATCAATTGCCTTCATTTTAACTTCAATAACCATTTTGATCTTAGCAAGCTTGTCATACCATCTCCCAGTGTCGTTAGAACGTTCATATATTGCCTTTTTGCTCAATGTTCTGCCTCTGTATTTGTTAACTCCATTGGTATCTGTGTGTGTGTGCGTGTTCCTGTTTGTATGTTTGTTTCCATGATATTATATTGTGTGTATTGCATGTTTTGGGTATGATTTATAACAACTTATAGAGCATTAGTTTACCCGCAATGGCACATAAATAAATAACTTTGTATTCTTCATATACATGTACATTGTTATTACTGTATTCATAATAGGTTCATTCATTGACTTTTACATTGTCTATTTTATGTACTTTCTAATTAAGATCATTTTGCCATCGTTACTGTATATTAGCGAACGAGTGCTTAGATAAGCAAGCTTATTATGTCTTTGTTTTAAGTTTTTTTATCATATTTATTCATCTACTGTAAGTAATGATTTGAACATCTATGAAACGGACCCCGTGCAATTGGTTTATTAGAATAGTTTGCAAACGTTAAAAGTTTGCTATGGGTATAGTATTGCACTGAAAAGGGAGTATATATGGTGTCTGGAAAACTGTTGTCGTACCGAATAAGCGTTCGCGTTTTTGAACAAAGGGGAGTAATTTGATATTGAAAATCGTAGGGAAATGGTGAAATTATTTTAAACAAAGTATTTTAATATTTTCAACCCGAAAAAGCGTATCAGGAAACTAAAATGACTTACATAATTCATATTTTTAGAAAGTGATTAATCGTGCTCCATTTATATGTCAAAATAATTTTTATGACATTTTATGCTTAAATATACCATTTTTCAAAACAGAAAACAGAGATAACTTTTTAAGTCATATCCCTTGTCACTGAAGATAGTAAAAATCAATTGTCTCGTTTAGTTTGTCATCCTATTACATTAAGTTTAATATTATTATAATAATTATGAAATAATTTCCAAATGGACCAGACATTAAGACATTAATTCTGTGTGTCTTATTATGAAATGATTTCAAACTGGATCAGACATCTGTTCTTTATGTTTAACTATGAAATTATTTTAAAATGGAAAGGCATTGGTTATTTATGTCTAATCATGAAATCATGTCAAAACAGTTCAGAAACATTGAACGATAACGGAAACATTACACTTAATCATACGTATCGTACGAAATCCGAATACACATCAATTAAGAATTTAACAACACAAATGAAATATATGTACAATAAACCAGGCGATGAACTAATACCATTGGACACAAAATATCTAGAAATGATAAATTAAGAAAATAATAGGAAAACTATCAGAAAATTATCGATGTTATTATATACATTTATCATAAAAAAAATCTTATAAAAACGGTGTATCTTTTGAATATAAAATGTACTATCAAACGTGTAATGCATTATGCTTACTGTATTATCGCTTTAGTTTAAGACATTAGCATATCGACTGTTCAGGTTTTTAACTGAGCATCTATTTCATCACTACTTTTAACAATAAATGTAGGTATTGAGTCACGTGTATCAGACCATTCAAACAAAGAATTAAAAAAATCTAATATTTAGCCCTTAATTTAAGTTGATGCTGAGCATGAACAAAATCGTCATGATCTCTTTTTACCAATTACTTGTCTAAATAAATATGAATGTAAATTATGTTCTGGCATAGCATATGTAAAATTTGAAAAGCTGAGAACCCCGTGCTATCTGACTCTCGGTATGCTGCTGTGGTGAGCGTAGGAAATGAGATAGTATAATGGATTTTACCTGTTATTGGATAAATTATATATTCAAATAAATTGATATTCAAACCTTTCAGGTATATTTGTTGTTAAGCTGTACGTAATAAGTTATTCTATGCTTTTACAGGTTAATCAACAAACTGTTGAAAAGTGATTCAAAACCACCTGTAGCTTTCCAAAAGAAGGTTATGTCTCCATTTGTTGCATTGACAAATATTGAGAATTTCAATAATGGTTGTAAAACATATGGTATGCCACAGGAATCAACGTTCGCTTCAGTAGACTTGCAGGAAGGACGTAAATCCGGTTTTTACAACGTTTTGACTACCCTTCATTCATTGGGATTCTTTGTAAGTACTGTCGATTACTTTTTGTTCTAGAGAGGGCATAACTGAACGGTTACGAGGTTATAGCAAACTCCGCGTCGGTTCGATTCCTATCCAAAACCTACCCCGTTGTTTCCTTGAGCAAGAAACTTTATTTAACTAGCTTAGTACTGAAAGAGAAGAAAACCTCATCCCAGACATTTCCGAAATACATCTATTCCAGCCGATTAATGATTGTTGATTTTAAATATTATATAGTAAAATTCCACTATTATGAAATTTTAAAATCCTTATAAGCAGAATAATATCAAAATCGAGACTTTTTTCAAAAAAGCATTTAGGGACTTAACAAAAAATATCTTTAAAACGATATTCGGCGCTTTGCAAGGTTAATTTTGTTTAAAGTATTAATAGTCATATTCGCTGTTCATTCATACCGCTAGGAGCATACCTAGGCGAATGTATAATCAATTAGCATAGTGGGTCACCAATACGCAGAGTAAATAGTCAGCAACTACTGTCCGTGCTACGCACATGTTTATCACAAATAATATCTTTAATCCATTTCTCTACGCCGGAAAATACTTTCATTTGACAAATAGGTATGGTAGAGCAAATTGTATTTGTTAAAATATAGGTCAAAAATTGGCTTAGACAGCTGCGTCGAAAGAAGTATGCTCTTGCAATAACCAATGTGTTATTTTGCTATTCACCAATGTAATTTTATTTTCTCGTTTCAGGCTAATTCCAAGACATTCATGCCCGCATACACAGGTGAACTTTCAAAAACCATTGACAGGGAATAAATAACACGTGCAATTTTCGAATCACGTGTCATCATCATAATATTGTTTAAAATCATATTAACGCTCGTAAATAAAGATTGTCTTTATAATATGTGTCGCTATTAATAATTCAACAGAATTGAATTGAGGGAGGAAAACGCCAATCAATTGAAAAGAACGAGTCTTGATAAATTTGTTGCATTACAAGAGCCTCATCGAATGTATGAGTAGTTGGACATCTGACACGTCATAATGAAGTTTTGTATCAACCAAGTTTTTATGTGCAAAGTTACTTAGGTAACTAGTATTTTGTACTAGCCAAAAATTGTGACGTTAGTATAAGTAACTCTGTTTTTATACTAAGTACATCTGTACCTAGGAAATGTGAAGACGTTTATCTAAATGCAATATGCTATTGTTAGTTATTTTTTCAATTGGTTCTAATTAGACAGTTCTGTTTATATTTCATTAAATGTCTTTTTTGCTTCGCCTCCTTTGAACGACCGAACGTTTTCTGTCTTTTTACCTATATTGTCAAAATTCGCTTGTATAAATAAATAATCATTTCGTTTATTATTTGTGTCATTTATTTTCCAAAACTCTATCAAACCACCTTGCCTAGGCTATATACCACATGATATTTTGTGATCAGACGGCTCAACTATAATTAACATATATTTAGGATTTTTATTTCGGTAACAATGACTTAACACATGGCATACGATGGTTAATATCACAGTATGTATAATGCCATATGTCATGCACATCAATACCGGGGTGTAACAAAATGAGGCCAATTTCTTATTTCCAATTTGGTCACTGTATGTATTTCTTGTTAAAAATTGACATTAGAGACAAATCTCAGTTTTAGATGTTTCGTGACGCCCTCGCCCGGTATATATTTCACACTACAGATCGAGAGGTCATGGGTTTTATTCCCTTTTTATTGCATACAGGGCAAACGTACATGGAATTAAATCATGAAATAATATCTACCGCCATTCTTACTCCTTCTAATGATTCTAAATCATATGAGCCAGTTGCCAGTCACTAACAGAAATATGGGTCTAGTTACTGGAAAACAGTTAAATCCACATATTTAGCCTTTCGAGGAACGAGGAGAAGGTTGACTGACCGCCGTTATATGACGCATATAATGTGCTGCTACGACGTTAAACTCAACAAACAAAACACAAATAAACCAACACATTCTTCTTTATGGGGTTATACCGGGCAAACAAACATTGAAGACAACTACGTCTTGAATTTGAACATTAAGTATATAAATTGTAAACGGCATGACTTTAGTACCCTTGTGACCAGTTGAAAACTGCTTGGAGAGGTTTACCGTCAACGTAGTTTTTATAATTTTCCACAAAACAATCCAGCTGAGCCTCAAGATGCTGAAAAATTAGAAGAACTCGATAAATAATAATAATTCAATCTACATTGTTTACGATCAGTCGACACAAAGGTCATCTAAACGTCACTCCCTATATATTTGTAATGTTGGGCATATCTATACCAGCGTTCTGTATGATATCTGTTTACGGAAATTGCATTACTTTCTGTATTCTGCAACCTAATGCATCAGACAAGTTATTCAATCGGTAAAATTATCGGACTTAGATATCAATGGAAGTTTGCAATACCTTACTGAGTTTGCTATTGTTTATTCAAAAGTATACATGCATTGGTATAATTAATCATGCCATAGATAAATTATAAGAGCCCAGTAGGAGCAGTGGTCAAGAAGTGACACATCCTCTTAGGGGCCGAGAGGTCCTAGGTTCCTTTCAATGGCACTAATGATTTCCTTGTGCAAGAAATTAAAATGCGTTTGATTCACTCTACCAAGGTGTAAATGGGTATCTATGTGAGTGGATATACGATGAGTAAGCGTAGCAAACGAATACCAGGATGATTTATAGATAGATACCAGTGTTCCGATAATCAGGGATAATAGCAGTTAAGACAGTGAACGTGCATGAAACTGAGACTATAAAATGCAATTGCTTTTTCTTTCATACCTTTTGAGTGGGTGACCATCCTGCTACATGAGGTGTGATAACTACATTAGACATTGACCATAATGGACTTGTTTGTGGAAGTGGTTCGTGTTCAAATACATCTAAGATAGCACCTCCTAGCCAACCATTTCTGTTTGATAAAATGATCAATAAAACAAAGTAATTAATTCAAATGTGCAATATTTCATTTTCTATCGCAAACAATTTATCTCGAATTTGTGAATACATTCTGATAAGGTATGTAAAACAATTTTATAAAAGAAAACAAAATAAAACTATTAATTATAAGAAAGGTATTCGCAAACATTTCAGAAACAGCAGCAGTAAAAACACACTAAGAAAAAAGAGGGAGATTCTTCAGAAGTTGACATATTTGTTTTCAAAGAGGTGCAACAAAAACAAGAATTTAAGGAGCGGTTTACGCCTTGGAACGGAAAGTGGCAAAAATAAAAAGCATTTATGTGCTAATTATAATCATTCTAAGATAAGTCAAAATTATTGTATCATCAAGTTAGCTACCGATTTAGACATTGAACTCGACGTTTCAAATTAGCTAGAAGCATAATCTCATGACGAAAAAGTAGTTTGAATTATAACAAACTACTCTTTGTTTTATAAAATAACTAATGGTCACGTACTTGAGAGCTTTCACCAGACATTCCTCTCTGATGACATCACCACGTCCAACGTTGATGAATATGCATTTCTTAAAAGTATTAAAATAGTATTTGATAATTTTTCCTTAATGCTTAATGCATTGAGTGTTATCCGATTTCTTGACGTAAAGGTACTGAGGTCTTGGTGTTTTTTAAAAAAGAGTCTAAATATATCAGGAACAGCAACAGTTAAAAACCAGACCTCCCAAATGGCCAAACCAATAAACGAAAAGAGATACATGTATTTAGTAAAGGTTAAAATTTTAGAATTAACTTGTATATAAAATATCGGTCATCGTTCTCAGTTATGTTATTAGAGTAGTGTGTTAATAACAACAATAATTGTAGGTTTCTTTACCTATTAAAACATCGAAGTAACTCACCCTAGCTTCACAATGTTGTAACACATCACTTGTTAACATATATTTTGATTGTGGAGTACTTGGTAACAAATTACATATATAATCACAATTCTGTAGAATATCTGTAAGCTGATCTTGTGTCCTACGAACATAAAGATAAGCGTTTAAGAAACTAAATCAACAGGTAACTCTGTATAGAAATTGAACCGAACATTCCAAAAATATACTATCAAAACCAGTCGTTTTTCTCCAAAATAAAAACAATAACGGGGCATATACCGTGCATTTGTTTGTAATAAATGATAGTCAGGATATCAAAACAAAAGCATTGAATGGGTAAGATTTTCTTTCATTATTCATGTGCATTTTTGGTTTTCAGACCTAATTCGTTATGTACGACGAAATTTAAGTTCAAAATGCATAAATTGAGAAAAATGGTGCATTTATTGAGACCGTTTTTAGAACATTGATTCAAGTACCTTAAAATGTGTAATAAATTCCTAATGAAATTTAGTAAAAAAGATATTATCACGCAAGATTACCTGTATTCATCGACATATGGACATCCCGTTTCAGGTGTATACTTTCTTCTTGTTAATCCCCATACCGTCATACCAAATGCTTTACAGATCTTAGCCACTGTAACAGAAAAGAAAAAAGTTTTAAAAAGTTGCTATTTGTGTTAGTGAAATTATTCAATTAAGAAACCTTTTATTCCGACTACAGTTGTAAGTAAAAATATTAATCACATTATGCACGTTATTTATATCTGTGCTGTAAACTTTATCGTAATCACATTACTCGTATTGCTAAATAAATTCTATTATTGTCTTACAATGTTTTCCAATTGCCCCAACACCAAGGATACCAATACTTCTGGAGGACAAAGCGTGTGTGTTTTCTGCCATTTTCAACCTGAAAATCGTTAATACAATCATAGTCAGAAGAAATGATATTGATAATTAAATCGAAAAGTGACATTATTTTATATCGAGGAACAAAATATTCAAAACTGATTTCTAATTTTGACAGGTGGCCAGTAGCTTGCAATATTAAAGATGGATAGAATAAACTACTTCAATTGATGTACCTTTCGTTTAACCGAGCATGGATATAAGATTTAAAAATTGAATCATTACGCAGATCAGAATCTTAAAGAAATTAAAAACAAACTAATTTCACGAAATACGTTTATATATTCAACGTTACTTACTGTTGCCAGTCATGATTTTTCTGGAATTCTCTCCCTTTGATAAAGCTCCGTTCATTACCAATTATGTAACCAATTACATATTCAGTGATCAACTCTGCATTTACAGATCCAGGTGTCTTTGTTAGAGCAAATGGTGGTAGAAGCTAAGCGGTAAAGAGACAAGATTGATATTGTTTACATGTTTACTTTCTAATGCAGTGAAGGTATGCTATAAAACCACCTATATAATTGCCCGTATGACACTTTTTAATGTCTAAAACGCTTCATTTCAAAAGTAAAAAGTCTAAGAGCATTCCGTTTTTAAGACCGTATCAATATTGATTTTAAACGCCCGAAATGGTGATGTTGCAAAATGCAAAGTTGTCAAGAAATGGATCGGAAGAAAAATGTTACCCCACTGAGCCATGGGAAACTGTTTAGAATCAATGTTGTTTCTTTTTATGCAATACGACTTGCAACAGATCATTAAAAGAACCAGTATCTGTTTCTACATATACCGACCAGTTTATTGCTGAATCATATCGAGGTTGAGTTGTCGCATGATTTAACATTTTCAATGATTGAATCCATTAACAAAAGACTAGTGACTTAAATTGGGATCATATTCTGTCTATGACAAATTTTCCTACCAAATATAATCATCATAGGCCTAGTATGCAGCACAGATGTACTTTAATGTAATGATTCTATCTTTTATCTGTCGCTATCATATATACAAATATGCATTAAGCCTATAATGTTCGCGTGTCTTAATCCGTTATTTAAATTCAACTTAGGTTAAAAATTATATTTACCTCGCCATCGGCTAATGAATTCATAAGAATGTTCACGCCTGCAAAGTATACCAATTGAACAATAAGTTTCGGACGATAATAATCATAATTTCAGTAACTTATTTTGCATTTGTACTACTATGTAATTTAGTTCTTAGTAACGTAAATATATAAGTAGTAAAGTTATTAAAACGATATTGTTTGTTCTCCAGTTTAATTTGCTTTCAAATTTAAATCACTTAAATGTGCTTTCAGAAAACTAGAATCTGCATCACAACCAAATATCAACATATTGGCGTGTTTACATCGTAAACGTTATCAGCTAGTCACGTACCATTCGAATCTGTATGAGCCCATTTCAAGTTGGTAAGTTTCTTCCAATATCTTGCAAGTACTGGTGTCGCAGCAAATAGTATTTCTATTTCACTAGCAAGCTGTTCATCTTCAAGTTCTGGAACTTCATCTTTAATGTACGATTGTAAAATGAATTAAATGTAGAAGTAAATGTTAATCGTTTCTTCTAATAACAATGGCATTCATTTTTGAGATTCTTTAGCCGATATTTTACTTATCAAGTATATTTTTGTAAGCATTGGTGAAAATAGTGATAGAGACTAGACATTGACAATACACCATTAGATAAGCAAAATTATTTCCAAATGTAAGCTATGTTTGTGTTAGAAAAAGCAACATAGCACTACTTTATCAAACTGCTTACTTCTCGTATACAAAACTGAGTACGATATGCTTCATGATCACCTTTATCTATTATCCCAATATGTCTATGATGTTCAGAACTTGCTCAGTAAATTTAATACATGAACTTATTAAACGATAAGATGTTGAGAACTAGTGTGCATTTTTTCGTTTAATTTTTGCTTCTTGCCTTTTGATAAAGTAAACAAATCAAAAAGTAAACTAATCAGTCACGTGTGTTTTATTTCAACTACTTCAAGTAGACGCCACGTTTTATATTACTTAATACATTCAAATATAATTTCGACAGAAGCTAAAATTTACTCACACTTTCCTGAACCATGGGAAACTATCTTTAAAATCACTATTGTTGTCTTCTCAGGTAACACAACTGGTAAAAGGTTATTGAAGGGATCGAAAGTTGTCGCTACATACACCGAAGAGTTCATAATTATATTATGTATAGTAGGCCTACAAATAGTCTTATCTCAAAACCTTGCATACTTGGCACATATAGTGCATATACAAATATGAAGACAATTTCAATTTCACACTGTAGGACAATAGCTGTTATCAAAATCTTGATAACCTATTAATTGCTTTGAGGTCTGCTTTATACGACGCCGCTGTCTAAGCAAAATTTTGACTGTTTCTTTAACCAATACAATTTGAGTTACCATGCCTGTTTGTCCAATAAATTTCCTTTCGGTATAGAGAAATGGGTAAAATATATGGCACCTTTGGTTATTAGTGATGAACGGATGCGTAACAGGGACAGCAGTTGCGGACTTTTACTCTGTATAGAGTTTTGGTGATTCACTTTGCTAATTGATTATACATTCGATGTGATACGCTCCTGGCACTACGAATTAATAGTCACAATTTATGTTTATACATCTAACAGAATGGGTTTTTTGTTGAGGATCTCTCGTCATTGCTCACTATCTATTGCTTAACAATTAACAAAAAATATATTTCCAAGAAAGAAAGGTTAGAAAAAAGGCTGTGTGCAAAATTTAAGCACAATCGATGTTTGGGTTTTATAGATCATTGCCGTTTTTAGGGGTCCATGTTTAACGCGAACTACTAATTCTACATCTACACAACTACATAGGAACATAAGTCTGGATGAATCATTCTTAGAGTTATGCCCCGTTTAAACTTATTTGTAGTTGTTTTAACGTCGTATTCAACACATATATGGGTCATATATACGACGGCCAGCTCTTCCTACTATAGGTTTCCTAGACACTTTTCTATCACCAGTATTAACTTGCCGTCAAATCATGTATAGGGTTTGATCAGCCGCGACCAGGTTTCGAACCCGCGATCTCCGGATTCGAAATCAGACATGCTAACTACTACGCCACGACCGCGGCTCAAACAGAATGAAACCTGCATAGCGTCATATATCTGTTTAAAGATAGTTTGACATTACATTCAAAATTGTTTTGAATGCTTTGGAATATCAATTTCTGAATCTTATGAAATGAGTAACTAAGTGCTACTAAAGTTGAAGAACTCTATTTACGACAAAAAATTAGAGTACATAACCTTAGATAATCATGATTACTTATACACGTAGATTAGATTATCATCACACTGCAAATATTTCAATTATGATATAAATTGATAAATACATTGATTGTACCAGTTACAGCATTGGAGGTAACGTCAACAATAGATCATGTGGCTGCCGATGGACTTATATCATATGAGTTGTTTATTTTAGGACATAGTTTAGAAAATGTAATGTTCAAAAGCGACCGATTTTTTTCAATATATCTGTTTCAAATAAAGCTACACATCCGTAAATAAATGGACAAATATGTGCAACACTTGTTCCAATTTCTGTATATATTTGCAATGGAATAATGTGGTAAAATAATTAGCCTATACCCCAGATTAATTTAAGTACAAGTAATTGAAAATTATGAAGACAGACACAATTATACAGAAGCACAGTTGTCAACAATCTAGCATTTAAAAACACAATTAATTTTGAATTAAAACATTTTAACAATGACCTCAGATTAACAAACTTACAAAATGTTGTGGACATTGATTGCTCCGACATTAATGGTTGTTTCTTTGTTTTGTCTTTACTCTAAGGTAAACACTGCAACAAAATGAAAACCTTGAATGTACAGGTTGAAACTGTATAAATGTTTAAGTGGTGAATTCGGAATATGATATGGAAACCACTGCACTGTGTAAATTAGATTTATTATTCTTGAATAGTACTATAAATATACGCATATTTTTGTAAATTATTTAAAATATTGATTTATAACCTTTAAGTATTAAATCAGTGCTTGAACTCGATGTATTTTGATACAAACGATAATCAGCAGATTGTGATGAAATCTGACCACATCACTTGATTTGTTGGACTTCGTTCTATCTCCAAGCTAAAATGTATGACGAGGACATAAACTGCAAGCTATCACCTTATTTAATTACATAAGTATATTATCTCAATACCTCTCTTTACTTTTGATTTATAATCTTTATCACTGTGGACCATACTGTATATTAAATTGTCAACCAATATTTCACAAGTGCACTTCAATGCAATTGGATATGCGTGTGCTTTCAATTAGCATAATTGTTAAAGTTATTTAAAATCATGTAATGGTTTAAACAAACAAAATGGCGACGGGAGACATTGACATTAATGGATCAGATGAATTATTCAGCCATTTGTGTTTCGTTTGTAAGAAGGGCAAAACATTAACTGAAGCTACTGTGTATTGTGAGGATTGTAGAGATTACTATTGTGATAAATGTGTTGACATACATAAAACTATTCCTGCGTTAAATGACCATGTTCTAACAAAAGCAAGTCATGATGGAAAGCTACCAAGTTTGCCAACGTCAATATGTGCCACACATACAAAGATCATTGATAAGTATTGCCAAGATGACGATGAAGTGGGTTGTATTAAATGTATAACTTTTAATCATAGGTATGTTTATCTTGTTGGTCAAATATATCTTCAATTTAATCATTACATTTTTACATAAATGAATCATATTTGTAGCCAAGAGAAACTATTTAGCGCTCAAAATTGTACACTTCCAGCTTTAGATATGATATCAGAATGGTTTTTGCCTCCTGCTTTCAACATTTTTGTTACCAGACTTCGAGTATCAAAAATAAAAAAGCTAGCCTAAATTATATTATGTTTCTGAAATTTACTATAGACTTTTATCTATAATTGTTACAGTAATGAAAACTTACTCTCTTTTTATTTATGGATTAGTTTCGGAAAGTCGGTGAAATGTTATGTATATTTCTTTTTTTAACGTCGCATTTAACACATATATAGGCTATTAAGGGGGGGGTGTTAATTTCATTTTTTAAAGATATCCATGTGAGACCCTGCTTAAAATATGGTGCCATCAATATGATAATAGAATCAACAACAAAAAAATTTGTGTGACCCCATTAACCCCCCTGCAAATACCCCTTGAAAGTCGGACACGCCCATTTTACACAAAAATGACAATTTTTTATATCTAGCTGTCATAAATCAATTCTTATAGGCTTTCAGTATATCAATATGTAGGTTTGTTAGGCTGCTGAATATGAAGTAAAATCTAAATTAAACAGCTTAATATGGCGGAAAATTCAAAATAGCTGCCGAAATGGCCCAGATTTTGGACATATTTGGGTATTATATTTACTGCCTGCAATATATCAATCTATAGGTTTTTTATGATGCTGAGTTCAAATCTAACTCCAAAACTAAATTAAACAAACAAACATGGCAGAAAATTCAAAATGGCCGCCAAAACAAATTATATTTCAGTTATAAACAGCACACTTTAAACATGTTACGCAATTTATAAATTAACTCTAGTTAATGAAATCTTAACAGAAGACCAAAGTTATGACACTTGATTATATGTGTGTAAATATATTTTATTCATTATATAGCTGAGGTAGAGCTCTCTAGATTTGAGGTTTAGGTCTGATAGATCATTCGTTCCAACCTCACCAGCGGCACATATAGTTTCTTGATTGAAAAAAATGACTTTGATTGCTTTACTTCATTAAGATGTTGATGAGTATTTGCATAGAAAAAATCTTGGCACTTTGGTTGCAAAGAAGTTAAAATTCCCAGGAAAGTTTATAGATATCAGTAACTAAATGATCATCATAGGTGATGGCTGTATGCTATAATGTAAGCATCTAAGCTACAATATAGATTGCAACTTATTTTTAACAAGACTGTGTTGTGTTGTTAAATTCTGAAAACATAATAAAGCAATGATTTCTTGGTAAAGAATGACTTTATAGCTTATCAGATTTCTAGATGCAGTTCATTTACTTTCTCTGTTTCTATTTTTATTAAGTTTGGCTTCTGTATGTATCAAAATCTTCACAAAAAGTAATTGTCCCAACTTTCAGAGATTCAAAGAATTGTATTCTTCAATTTTCCAATATCACAATAGCAGTTGTGTCATTCCCTCAATTCTTATTTGCAATTTTGGTTATATCTCTATTAATTTGTTTATACTTACTTGTATTTCTTTTAACTAGCCCTTAAAACTAATGATTGAGAATCATTATGTTCAATTATTTGGCCAATTGTGCACGGTTGAAACAAATGCTAAACATTCCATGATTAGAAAATGAGATTGCTTATGTGACAACCGAGTAAATGAAATGTAAAGAAAACAATAATTGAAATAGACAATTACATTTTTGAGGAGTGGTTGATACAATCACAGCCAAACCAAACAAAATGCAATGTGTTAAATGATTAAACCTTTGAATCTATCATGAATGCTAAAACAAACAAGAAAACGTTTTGGCTCAAATTTCATACACTTTGTAACTAATGAGAATTTATGTATGAAGAAATAAACTTCTAAATACAAACAGGTATAGAATGGTTTCTCCATAACTGAGGATGAGCAGAAAACATTTGGTACATTTTCTACAGAAACAATACTATAAGAACTTAAACACAAACCCCTTAAGCTTACATATTTTAACCAAATTTGCAGCTATTTCACCAATTGGCGATTCATCCCTTCATGAATTGAACAATTGCAAGTATATTTCTTGTGCAAGGAAATTGGTCGTGACTCTTGTGGGTTTGAACCAAACATCCTTCTATCCATTAGTATCTTTATTTCAACTCGATATTTGCAATTGCCTTTGAAAGTGTAGGCCACCAATCTGAAGATTTATTTGAGTAATGTCAGCTCTGACTTTGTGTTGAACTGACATTCCTCATTAAATATTTAGTTTATATGAGTTTATAGCATATTAAGATACAAGTTCTTGCAAAAAGATTATTATACTGCAATATATGATTTTTTGCTTTATTATTTTACAAATAATCTAAACAATTGCATTAAGAGTGATAACAAGCCATGATTCAACATATAGATATGTACCATTGGTTACCAGTATACATTGAAAATGTGTTATTTTGGTGGCCATTTTGAATTTCTGGCCACATTGGGTTATTTAAATTAGTGTTGACTTTAAATTTGAGCTAATTACCTGAACAAACTTATAAATTGACATAATGTTAGCATGATTCAACACATTGAATGCCCAGGATAAATAATAACCCGAATATGATCAAACAAACTGGGTTAAATTTGGCAGCCATTTTGAATTTCTTGCCATATTGGTTTCTTAACTTAACTTCCTTTTTGAATTCATCACCTTATGAAACCTATTTCTGGACATATTGCATGTATGTTTCAACATATTGAATGTCTAGGATAAATAATTACCCTAATATGCTCAAAATGGGTTTAATTTGGCAGCCATTGTGAATTTCTCGTCATCGTGGTTTCTTGACTTCACTTGGTAAGTTTTTTTACTTCATATTTGAATTCAACACCTTAAGAAACCTCTAGATAGACCTATTGCAGGCATGATTCAACATATTGAATGTCAAGGATAAATAAACTCCTGAATATGCTTGTACTATGGTTATTTTGGCGGCCATTTTGAATTTTCAGCCATATTGGTTTGATTAATTCTGTTTTTTACTTCATATTTGACTCAGCACCTTGATAAACCTATAAATTGACATATTGCAGTCCAATACCATACAGCTTATTGCAATTAAATGTAAAAAACTGGTAATTTATGTGAAAATGGGCGTGGCCAACCTTCAGAGGGTATGTACAGGGGGGTTAATAGGGTCAGAAATTAAAAATATATGCTTTTCCTTATATGACAGTACATGTACCATGTTTTAAACATGGTCTCATAAAAAAGTCAAATTAACAACCTATATTATAGGTCATATATACGACGGCCAGCTCTTCCTGGTTTTCTGGACAGTTTTCTATCACCAGTACTAACTTAACCTACCACAAGGCCGAGAACTCATGTATAGGGTATGACCTGTCGCGACCGGGTTTCGAACCCGCGATCTCCGGTATCGAAGTCAGACATGCTAACCACTACGCCGCGGCTATGTATATTTTAAACGGCCCGGATATCTCTGTTTCAAATTCATTTAAAATCAGTTATCAATCGATGGCAGAATAATGTGCCAAGTAATTGGTTTGTCTTTTGTTTGTGTAAGACTTGATGAATACACTTTACTTCACATGCGTATAGGAACAATTTATGTATGTGGTTTTACTTCCAGTGCGACGTGTAGAAACGTCCATGATATACCGAAGTTTGTTAGGGATAACAAAGATGTTGTTCCTGAATTCATTCGGGAAATAGAAGGAATTGAGTCGGAATTAAAATCACGCCGTAATGTGTTTCATCAAGTACAGACGCAGTTACAACAAAACAAGCAAGATGTCATTAAGAACATTGAGGCTACAAGAGACAAGCTTATAGATATCATAAGGAGACAAACCGAAGATACTATTAAGAATGTTGAGTCAAAATTTGCTGAACTTAATGATAGTTTAAAAGCTAAAGTTAATGACTTAAACGATGAAATAGATAAAATTGATAAACTACTCAATGAGGTAAGATCGGTGTCGGATAATGCTTCTGAAAGTTTTGTACTGTTAAGTAAAAGTAAGGAAGTTGTTTCTAGAGCTGAACAATTGAATTATGATATGAAGAATGTAAATATTAGTAAAAGATTGACATTTGATCTTGATAGTGTATATGAAAAAGTTCTTGAATGTAAAGTACCTGATCTAGGTAATGTATTGACTTCTATATGTCTGTATATGTTTAGAAAGATAAATGACATTGATGTTGGTCCTGGTACCTTGTATGATTCATGTTATACAACTGATGGTTCGGTTTTCTTCACTGATTGTGATGTATTGTTGTTACATCGTGTTTGTCATAAAACGCTGAAAATAGTTGATACACTTGAACTTTCACACACACCAGCTGGAGTGTGTTGCGTATCAAACACTAAAATCGCTGTAGGTCTCGGTACAACAATTCAGATGATAGATATAACAGGTAAACTTAAACTTTCTGATAGTATTGAAGTTGATCATGGTATTCGTGGTTTAGATTATCTTGATGGTATATTCTATGTAACAAGTAAAGACAGTGTTTATAAGTATGACAGGAATGGTAAACTATTGAAATCTTTGGGTAAATATACCGATGGAAAGAACATTTTTTCTAGAATCTATAACCTATGTGTTAATCCGGTTAACAAATATATACATATAGTTGACTATGACAATGGTGTAATTACTATGGATCAAGAGGGGAATGTGTTAAATGTTGTTAGAGACAATATTTCTATACCTTTCGGTATATGTGTAGATCAGTATGGACAAGTGTTTGTTAGTGGTGGCTGTTCAAACAATATTATACAACTTAGTTGTGATGGTAGATATTTAACAACTGCCTTCAGTGGAGGAATACAAGCACCGCGAGGAATATGTTTTGATTCAACAAGAGGAATATTTTACATCGGTAATTCTTCTACTAGATGTGTTAGAGTTTACGAAGTAGAAAAAATGTAAAATAAATGAGTTCAACACTTGTTATAAAGTCATTTTTGTCCACTTGCCTTTATATTGTGTATACATTATAAATTTGAGATTGGTAATGACTCGATGACTAAAATAACTATATAACTTCCATTGAAGCCAAGAGATAAGGTTGACAATTAGAAATTGATACCAGTTCTTATTTTCAGTAATCATGATTAAACAGACAATGCATATATATATATTAACACATTCCCTTTCATACATTAAAGTGCTGCATATTTTGTGTGAAGAATTTCTCATTCTTAACAGTATGTGGACCCTATTGATGCCAAAATGTGTCTAAATGAAGCACATTCATCCGATACGCAATTAGTCTTTGGCAATGGTTGATTTTTCTGGTTGTCGAAGGTATTCGAGGTTTTAGGTACCAAACAATCTAACCAAGTCTGATAAAGACCGGATGACTTACAGAATCGATTTTCTAGACGTCCATTACCGAATATGTCTTCTGGCAAGCAACCAGACCGGAATGAGCGCGTCTTTTTTGGATGTATATAAAACTGCTGGCAGAGAGTAGTATAACACTGTAATTTTAATAACATTAGGTATTTATGCTTATTCGAGTAAGAACCAATCTCATGAACAAATAGACATTTATTTGTAGAAATACTTGTTAATACATGTACTTACTTATTATCATTATATTTATTACTCAAGAGTAAACAAAAATAAAAATGAAATAATTACGGAGAGACTTTTGTTTTTTCTTGTTGTTGTTCTGATTTAAATAGATATTCTTTTAGAAAATATCCATTACTTTAATTGGTGTAGTACAGTAAAGCTCCAACATTTGCACCTTCAAGATCAAAAGTTTTGAAATTGAAATGGTTTATAAAACGATTATTTCTTAAATAACGTATTTGTGACAATAAAGTCGTTAAAATCTTCATTTTTGGTCGTGTTGGTCTTTCTAGTGGAACTTTACTGTGCTTGATGATTATACTTAATGGTTAAAATTACTGATGATCCACTAGTTTAAGATTCATCATAAGCGATGATCATATTGGACCGTGAATTTTTATTGACTGACAATAAGATAAATAGAGTCCAAAAGAACAGCATTTTGTAGAATATTTTAATGTGTATTATATGATCATAAATCTTGAATAACATTTTGCACTTAATTTAATATCCTTGTGACCAATTTAATACTCCTTGAAGTGGTTTTCCTTCGACGTAGTTTTTATAATTTTGTACAAAACTATCCAGCACAGATTCAATATGCTGAAAATATAAAACATAATGATGAATTAATATCTCATGTTGACAACATAGAACATGGAATTGAATATGTATTTGAACACGTTAATTCACTTTAAGAATATTCAAAAGAGCACTGCTTGAAGATTTTAATAGTATACATTACATTGATTTGATTGAATTTTAATTTTACATACAAATCAATGTGACAGACTTACATCTGTCGATTAAAGAGTACAACTTAGATCATAGTTGACGTAACAGTTTATACAAATTATCAGTAGATGAATTGATAACAATCAAAGTTAGAAAATGTAACCGCAAACAGCCAAACGTTGATTTTTTTTACTAAATCAACACCATGTCACATTCACCATCGAAGTAATACTATTGCAATTATAATCTACTATTAGAGTCATAAAAATCTAATTCAATGTCTAAATAGCGGAATTGTTCTCATTCCGTTCATTTTTCTACTCAAATTAAGCTCTGTGGACTTACAATCGTTAAGAATCGCATGCTTTTTGCGATTACAAAGGTGGTCTTTATAGTGATTTTTAATGTATAATACAAATTATACCATCAGTAACTACTATGATGTTGCAAGTCATGTTAATGTTACATGACAACAGTAGACATTGCCTAATTCAATTTAATAATCAGAGTATTATCAAAGATCTCTTATAATACGTGTAATGCACCATATACCTTTTGAGTGGGTGACCATCCGGATACATGAGGTGTAATAACTACATTAGACATTGACCATAGCGAACTTGATTCAGGTAGAGGTTCATGTTCAAATACATCTAAGATAGCACCTCCTAACCAACCATTTCTGTTTGATAAAATAGTCCAAAAAACATAGAAATCAATACAAACGTATACTAAAAACTATATCATTTGAATATGGAATGTAGCATACGACTTGGAATTCACTCTACTTGCTATACAATCTCATTGTGTAACATTAAAGCATATCAAATGCTCATGAATTAAACTAGATTTTTAAAATAAAATATCAATTTTATCATAACGATAAATAATAAAATTATTAAATCAATTTTGCCAAAACATCCAACTTTAAGTTCAAAAATTATTAAATTTAATCCTACATTCACTTCATGTGGCACACGAACAAAATTCACTCTAGTATTGATTGACCAATAACTGGTATAAAACCTATATAAGTGAAATTATACCTGCTCCATACAGACTAAATTTGAAAATCTGAGACTTCCCCAAACATTGAAATGTCGATATGCTTTTGTGTTGGACAAAATAAAAACTAGATGTTGTTAATTCATATTACTGCAAACAATTAAAATGATATTACGAATTCATGAGTATATTTTGCCGTAGACAAGCAAAAACTTCAATGCAGCAACTGATCTGTTTAAAAATGACAACTTTTCGGGATCGCCAAATCAAGCCATAAGTAGTCAGAAGTAGGGACACCTTACATGACATGCCAACGCTACAGTTTTAATGAATGTTTATAATAATGGTCTATAGATAAAACATTTGGAAAACTAATTGATAATTACATTCCCTGTTTTAAGTTGCAAGGATCAAACTTCATTCCCTAAGTAAGTACCGACAACTGGTGCAGTAGACGGATCTAGAGATTTCAAGATAGTAGCTGAAACAACTCAACAATGTTGGTCACAAGTCAGACATATTTTGATCACTGATTAAGAACCATTTCGATTTATAACATAAATATTGCATACTTACTGAAGTGCTTTCACCAGACATTCCTCTCTGATGACATCACCACGTCCAACGTTGATAAAGACACTTTTCTAAAGAAAGTAAAAAAGCATAATATAACATGTGTAAATGTAACTTATTGAACGTTTCTGAAAAGTACAAACAGAAATACAATTTTGGAGGCATACAATATGTGCTGTATCTTTTCCGAGATTCCTAAAACTCAATCCACGATTGTATTATAACAATGATACTATAAAGGAGTCTTAAGGAGCAAACGTGCATGTTCATATCATCAGAGTAAAATAAATATATAAAATTATGGTTTCAAGCATTTCATATTAAGCCTGTTATACTCTATAAATTCCGATAGGTTCTTTCGAATCCATTGAACCCTTTCCGCATTTGGTGTTGCCTCTAAGCGACAGAATGAGTAAAGAGTTCTATAAAAGTATTAAAGATTCTTACCCTAGCTTCACAATGTTGTAATACATCAATTGTTAACATATATTTTGATTGCGCAGTACTTGGTAACAAGTTACATATATAATCACAATTCTGTAGAATATCTGTAAGCTGATCTTGTGTCCTACAGTTACAAAATCAATGAATATGTTCAGAAATTAAATAAACTGGTAACTAATTATCGTAATCGGCGTACCTGAACACTCACGTGTGCAGAACTATTATGAGTCTCATTATTATTTTCTTTTAATTGTAAAAATATATAACTGACTTGTAATCTGACATTTTTGTTAAACTTCTTTATTTAATTCCACTGACCACAGCGTAAAAGATATATCTCAGTAATTTGAGACATGGTTGATCATGAACAAATAAAATATTAGTCAACAGAAACAGTGCTGGTATAATATGACATGAAAATATACTTCAGTTAACTTCAAATGTTTGTAAAGTTGGAAACCACCATAGAAAGATTACTAGAGTATCCATTTGTGTTTTCATTCAAGCAAGATTACCTGTATTCATCGACATATGGACATCCCGTTTCAGGTGTATACTTTCTTCTTGTTAATCCCCATACCGTCATACAAAATGCTTTACAGATCTTAGCCACTACAATAAATAAGAAAAATATTATAAAGTGAATGTATGTCTATGTACATAAGGTAGACATTTGAACTATTATCTGTCAATGCAATCTGATGAATTCAGTGTTTTTTAGACGATAAAAAGGAATACTAGCCGAAAACATTAAATTCATTATGTCAAAATGCTATGAAATTATTGGGCTCTTTCTTGTAGCCTATATCATTGTTTTATATTTTGATGTATGTACACATAACGCTACCACTATTCGGCAGTAGTTGATGCTTTACATTAATCTTTTCTTGTAGTCATGTGTATCATCACATAAAAACACTTGGGCCATTTATTGGTAAAGGATGCATGTCTTCAATTATTTTAACCTCTCACTTATAGAGTATCATAAGCTAAACAGTACGTTTGTGTTCTTTATTTGTTGTGATCTTTGATGCTTTGCATCAATTTTTTCTTGTAACTTATCTGTAATGGCACTAAATGCATTAAAATAAACCTATTGATAATCCTAAACTGTAATTCAATGGACAAAACATGATTTTAAAAGAAATGAAATGAATTAAATGAATCTTACAGTGTTTTCCTATTTCACCCACACCAAGAATACCAATAGTTCTTGAAGACAATGTGTGAGTATGTTCAGCCATTTGCATTCTGAAAATCGTAAAAATAGGGATTCGTTGATGAGTACATATAGTTTGCAAAGTCTCTTCAATCTTGTTCATCAACATTATTAACCATAAAAAGTTTTTAAAAGCATTTGTTTCAGTTAGCTTTACAACGACTGGTATTAGTTCTTTAAGCAATGAATTTGACTCGTTAACACGTTGTATTTGTTCGTTTTCCTTTATCATGTATCTTGGTTTAAGCAAATAAATGAAAAAATGTTCTGTTCTGTTACAATACGACATGCCATATCAATCACATAATGAAACAAGTCAATTATTAGATAATCGTTCAACACAGGAATCAATGGAAGGGCGATCTACCAATGTGCTGTTCTCAATGGCTTAATCAGCAACAATAGCATACGTTTTGCCCTGTTATGAAAGAGCATCCATATATAGTTATACTATTACGTTTGGAATTTTAAGATCATGTATTTGTGAATATGTTTACTTGAAGAAGCCATATATTGCCGTAGTTATGTACTACTTTTTGTATGGTTTAGCGCCGTAGGAACTTATTGTATAGGCGGTCATTCAACCTACTAACCGTTCTAGGATAGGCTAAGACTTTGGATTAGGCTGTTAACTAGTTACTAGGTGAATACATCCTACAGTGACTGACAACTGCTTTACGTGATTTAAACACAATCTCAAGATATATCGAAAGTTTAAATAAATAAAAATACATGTAATTCATAGTTGGTAAATATATTCAACATCACTTACTGTTGCCAATCATGATTTTTCTGGAATTCTCTCCCTTTAATGAAACTTCTTTCATTACCGATAATATAACCAATTACATATTCAGTTATCAACTCTGCATTTACAGATCCAGGTGTCTTTGTTAGAGCAAATGTTGGCAGTGGCTAAAGAAGTGTATGAAATAGAATGCTACAAATAAAACACCACGTTATTTGAAATTACTGAATTTTCTAAACAAATGATAGTGGCTACTCGTTGTTTTGCTACCAAATGAATTATGCACGTTAAATGAAACTTTTAAACTTTTAAAATGGTGGTTCTACATCCATACTAACATCTGCCATTCTTTGAAAACTAAGTAAAATACATGATGTGGCTACGGATGGATAGCCATTGTGGTTTTAAAGTACTATGTATCTGTGAATTAATATTCGTGTAGTTATAAGTCATTATCTATTTTACAGTTTAATGATAATTATATTAAACCAGAAAAATACAACGATTTAATGCTCATACGCCTTTTTATATCCAGCGCGTAGCCAAATCGCCGGTTTGTGTGGTGAGTTATGCGTCTTAGCATTGAGAAATGTTATGCGTGTATGCATAGATTGGCAAATAAAATGCATACATTTAACTATAAAATAAAGTCATGTTATTGTACGTCAATACATTTAGTAAGCAGATTTTGTTTATACATCTGTATGCATTGTCAACACAGCTCCCCAAGGGGAATATTTATTCTAACTATTCAATTAGTAATCTATCAAAATGTGCAGTTTTATATGTAATGCAATATTTCGCAATGTTATGCATGTACATAATTATATTTATCAAAATATGGTTTAATTTACCTCGCCTTCAACCAAAGAATTCATTACAATATCCACACCTGCAAGATAAAGCATGTAACTTTTTTATTTAAAGTTTACCATTCAATTTTATACTTTGAGCACATGTACCAATGCAACTTTTTTTAAATATATAATTTAATTTCATAGTTTTATCACATATCTCAATAATTGTGTCGGTTGGTATTTTTGAAATATTTACTAATCCTGTGGTTTCACAGTTTCTCATTTTGAGCTCATCAACTCAGTTACGTTGGCTACTAAAGACGTTCAAGTCTATTTAAATTTTATAAAGTAACTGGCGACAAAACAACTTAAATGTTATTTTTTCTATCTTTAAGGTGACCACAACATCTATATTGTGCTGGTCAAATAAGGCACATTTACTTTGTTCAGTATTCACGCTTATATCAATTTTATAGAGTGGTTGTCAATTTCCGGGCAAAGCATATTCTCGTGGAGATTGGTCATGAAATGATTTCTACGACCATTCTCCCCCTGAATCCTTGATGCTTAATCACATAAGGCATTTGTCAGTCATTAACGGAAGCATGTTTCTAGTAACTGGTTAACAGTTAAATCCAGAGATTTAGCTTTTCAGCCAGGAACGGTGAGTAGGTTGCTTAACCACCGTGGAATGACCTATACAATGTGTTGCTACGGCGTTAAACCCAGCCAAAATTAAACAAGATTATCTTAAAGGTGTCGCTGCAAAAAATCTATCGCAAAATAATATCACCCCGACACATTAATGAATTATAAAAGGTCAAATGTATGTTACGTACCATTCCATGCTGTGTGAGCCCATTTTAAGTTGGTTAGTTTCTTTCTATATTTTGCAAGCACTGGTACATCAGCAAATATAATTTCTATTTTACTAGCAAACTGTTCGTCGTCTAATTCAGGTACTTCAACTGCAATATAAACATGTACATCAGCACAATTAATAAACAGTATGCAACAAAATTTGATGTGTTCGATTTGATTTATTATGACATCGTTGTGATTCATTACTGTTTGAGATACCATTTCTAAGCCATTGTAATAGAAACTTTATGTTCATGCATCTCTTATTTAAACCCTACTTTATCGTTGGTAAATCTTCGTTGAAAAAGTGTACTGTGTTCGTATGAAGTCCTTTTTCTTGGACATTCCTTACACTATATTACGCATATGATGTAGGATAGTTATCTTCGTAATTGTGATAAAAAGATAAATATTGTTTTACATTGTGTAGAAGCAAATTTAGTCCCAGTGCAAAACATTATTTATCTTGACTATTTATGGTGACATTTTTACGGCGTCCCCACGAAACAAAAACCAACAGTCATTGTTAAAATATTTGCACCGTCTGACAAATGAAGTGGACTTACCGTCTATGTACGTATCATTTTGATATTCATGAAGACTCTCTACAATAATATCCTGAGACAATTTGTGTAATGCTTTGGCAACGCACTCAGTTATATCTGGTTGCCACAAACTGGCTACATACACTTTGTCCATTACTGAATCCAAATCGGAAGCTAAAACCTATACTCTATATTATATGGTATACAGAACAGATCGTATTGACTAACATGTACTTCGTACTTATAGCGTTAAGATCGAACATCGCATCGTATGCATAGATGCCAATTGATCGCACAACGTACCTACAATGTACGAAATGCGTACGTATAAGTTTCCAAATTATTCAAGAGCCGAAATGTACACGTCAGCTCAACACGTATGCTTTAATTATTTGAGAGCGGGGCTTGATACAGAATATTTATTTCATGTAAACCCTACACATATGAATCTACTGTTTGAGGACTTGAGGTGACCATGAATAAAAACTTAAAACTATTGATGAATAATGCATTGTCACGATCTGTATTCTTGATATAGTTTTAAATAGCGATACATATTCATGGATGTAAAATTAATGGCAGTAGGACAATTTGCAATATCAATACATACACACTAGGGCTGCGGCGAGTATCCGAGTACTCGGATAATCGCGATCTCGACCAGAAGATCTAGTACGAATATTCGTCATGTCCGAAATCGTCGGATCGCGATCTAGTTTTGGAAAAAAAAACATTTCAGCTTAATTACCACTGGAAACGAATCGCACTACTAATGAAAACTTTAATTTATGTAGGGACCGAATTATCTTGTGTCAAAATTTCGATTGATACACATTTGAACAAAAAATTATCAATGAAAATGCCCATAAAACGTTAGATAGTAATGTTTGGAAAACATGGTTTCCCATATAGTATTGTAATTTTCACTTATTTTGTTATTACATGAATTCCTGAATACTTTTCCATTAACATGTGATTCGTGGTTCGATTCGTGAATCGCAACACATGAATCGTGGTTCGGATCGGATCGCCACTTGCTCAACGATACGCAGCCCTAATACACACGCATTAAATGGTTTTCATGTGCGTTTGTGCAACCAAGAGACAAGATACAAAAAATTTTATATAAAGTAGGGTATACAAACATATGAAAAGCAAAAGAAATTTTGAGGTCGTTTATGCTTGTGTTGTTTTTTTACGTAAGGTTAAAGTTATTCTAAACTTAATAACAAAATAATCAGAGACATTATTTATTATATCTTAAACTCTTAAAACAAAGCTGAATTATTAATTGAACTTATATGACTTGTTTTAATTTTTTATCAGTAAAATCGACATTAATATGTTGACATGCCAAGTTTAAGAAAGTTGCGATACGATTAAACTTTTACTATCGCGATAGTTTTTACGCGGTTTTCGGTTTGATACTGTTACACGATATATCAGCCCCGTGTTCAGTAACCACAGTTAGTTAACGTTACGGGTACGAGAAAACACAACCAGAAGACAACTCAACCCGTGCATATCTCATCTCAAAGTTGAGACACCTCAAACCGTTAGTAGGGGATTGAGTTGTCTCGGGTTGAGTTGTCTTTAGATTGAGTTGTTCCGACACTTCCGTTACGGAACGTTTCAGAACGTTCAGGGTAACTGAACACACTGCAGTTTTAGGCTGCATTCGTAGACATGGATGTGTTGGATTCGAAATGAAGTAACCATACTTACCAGTTAAAAACCCAACACAGTTTGTTTTAAGTATTTGTATTTTACAATCTTTTGGTAAAAGTTTTGGAATTCTTTCTTCAAACTTGCCCAAGAACGTCGCAATGTACATTGTTATAACCATTTTTGGTATTGCTTAATAAGTCCAGGTACACAAATACTGCGTTGTTTCAATTTATCATAAAGTTATCCTAACTGGTAAGTTTGTTAAATGAGGCTGTAGTGTGTTCATCTTGGCCAGAGACAGATTTTTATATTTCAAGGTTATGTACATTGTAACTACAGTATAACCCCTGCAGAGCGGCCCTCTACAGAACAAATCCTCTGCACAACAACAGTTTTTGATATTTCCCTTAAGTGTAATTTTACCTTAATTTACAGAACAACAGCCTCTGAACAGCAACACCAAGGGCTCGAATTAAAGCTCGCATACTCGCAAAATACTAGTGGATTTTGGAAATTGCGAGTAACATTTACTTTAACTCGCAATTTTTTGCGAGTTGAAATCACTGCAAAAAAAATTCTGTCCAAACTAATGAGGCTCAAATCAGCATTGAAGCAGTCAAATATATAGATCGATAGCATTATTCACAGTACAAACATGTTCGATATTCTTTGTCTATCCAAAATAACTCCATTGTTCTATCTGTAGTAAATTTAGTTCTACATGTATGTTGTTTTATGTAGCATATATGAATAGTTACTATGTATGCCATTTAAATTTGGAAAACAAAATGTTAGCGTTTTTCTTTAGTTTTGCGAGTTGAAAAAAATCAACTCGCAAAATAATGCAAGTCCATTTTTTGTTAAATTCGTGCCCTGAGCAACACATTTCAGTACCTCCTAGTGGGTATTGTTCAAGAGAGGATGTACTGTACACTGCTTTGAACTGTATGCGATTTGTATATACAAGTTCTATATGTGTATATTAATGCATACACATGTCCTCCCTCCCCAAATGACCACCCAATGACGTGACCACCCAACGTAATGATATAATTACCATATAGCTTGTTCACATTGTTTTGTAATCTGATTATCACCATATCTTAAACTAACCGCTCAAATATCCGCTCATTTTACATCTGAAAAGCTTGCAGTACCGGGTCACGTTCAGTTGACTTTTGGTATTATAATATTCAATGACGCAACTCACAATAAATCGTCCAATCACAGCCTGTGATTACTAATTATTGAACCCAGAGGATATAAAGATTCTAAATCTTGATAACCTCTGCCTAGAGAATGGTGAATAACATGACAAATAACATAAAAAAATATATCTACAACAAAATCGAAATTTCAATTATATTGGTAATGTTTCGTCTTGACAGAAACTATTCATTGATTGGTCGACTCAAAGGTCATATGAATGTGACCCTCTATGCTATACCGGGAGATCCTTTGAAAGTGGTCTTTAGGATATCAGTTTACGAAATTGCATTTATTTGATATGATATGCCAGTCTACGAATTTAGCTGTTTGACCGTGGACCGAGTCGAAATCGCCGTCGGTCTAGCGACTTTCAGAATGTTAGTGGCCCGACGGTCCACCAATTTTTTACAGCTTACATTTTTCATATTCAATAAAAAAATTTACCTAAAGATATATTGTTATATGAATTTATCATATATCATGCTTAATAATTACTATGAACTGCCTATTCAATAAATTGCCATTCGTTAAGATTTGTTTGGTCAAGTAAACTTCATTCGATCCAGTAAACAAATCCATTTTGCTGGACCGAATGTCCAGTGCTGACCACAGTTTTTCGTAAAGACTGATAATATGCATAATTTTAATATTTAATTTATTAACATCAACTAATTTCGTTTCCCACAGTCTATTTACATAATCTTAAGATAAATCCGCCTCAAGTCAATAGGAGCAAGCTATGAAATTAATGAGTTGCTACCGTTCATGGTTATTTCAGATTTGATCGTGCTGTGAATTTTTATTTAGTGTTTTATAAAATAACCTAGATCTACTGAGTAAGGAAATAAATTTAGATCAGAACGTTCTTGCTTCAATATAAACCTTCTTAGTCTCAGAATGATTAATAGAACAGAGCAGAACAGAACAACAACATACTCACCGTTCCTGGAAAGACAAAGTCTCTAGATTAAGCTGTTAATCAGTTGCTAAGCACATATTTTCGCCAGTGACTGACAACTGCTCTACATGATTTAGAATCAGTGGTACGAGGGAGAATTTCCGTAGAAATTATTTAATGACCAAGTTACACGAAAGTATGCCCTGTCTGGGAATTGAACCTATGTTTGCCTTGGTTAGTTGTACCAACTGAGCTTGCCGGGCCGGGCGGCCACCACACAAATACAACTCATTAAAGTAATTAAAATATATTGCCTCGAATAAAGGAACTGGTTATATTTGCTTGCATAAGTAGAACTGCAATGCCATAAATAATAAGGACGTTTAGTATCATTATAAAAAAACTTTATATGCATTACTAGAGGTCGTACAATAAAAAATGCGTGTCTGTTACTTTGAAGATAAACTTTGCCTTGATATGAGATAACTCGTCCGTGTATCTACATGGTTAAAATGAGTGAATTAAACATCATACCCCCTGAATCAGTGTTATGGAACATGCTTACAAAACGTAAACACAATTTCTAATACATTTCGCACAAAATAACATTGCGTGTTAGTGTAAACATTAAAATAAACTAATCCATTCAAGAGGTAAAGCAAATTTAAAGATAAAAAGTGAATAGTTCATTTTTATAAAATAAGTGTGGCAAATAAACCATCGCCATCTTAGTCAGTCATGCTTGTAATGGTAGAACGCGTTTCCATTACAACAACAGGACACTTAATTAAAGTAAATTAAAATTACATTTTAATGTCATCCTGTGCATCCCCTGTCGCGGAATAGTTCATTTTGTTGTTTACATAAACACGGTTTTTGTACGAACTATAAAATGAACTGGAGTATAAATAAGCAATGTAACTTTATTCAAATTCAAAACTGCGCAGAAATTTCAATAACAAAGTAAATGTGTACTTACAGTCCCTTATATGATGTCGCACCGTCTTCAGGAACGCTATGGTTGCTGTTTTAGGCAATAACGTCGGTATCGCAAGCTTTAATGTATCAAAAGCCGTCGCTAAATAAACTGTAGTGTTCATAGCTTAATTATGTATAAAGTCACAGTGCACAAGTCGTATCTGATAAACATTTGAGTGTTATCTACTAAACCACATAGTGAAATAAATATTATACAAGTTTAGGAAGATAACACACGTCGTTTTTGCATTTAAATTTGTGTCAAGGGTAACAGAGCATTGCATGTTAAAAGGAGTTAATCTGCACTGCGTTTCTTCAACGAAAACGTTCCTGAGCGTTCGCTAATAGGATTTATCCGTTTGCGATAAGAAACGGTTTGTTTGCCGCGATCTTTCCAAACATAGGCGAACGCAATTTAAAGAGGTCACTCGCTAAGAAAACAAAGATGGCGGCCACGTAAGTACACAACGCTTAAGATTTTTTTGTGGAATTTTGCATCTTGGATTTGCTAATTTGAATCGTATGCTGCAAAAATCGGGTATCGGGTTACATCTTTATTGCTTACTTCCCTTGAACCGAATTCAACATAATCACTGCAATCGAATGATCTCCAGAAAAGGACGTTACTCTAATACAATTGAAGCTTTGAAATTTCTCCAATGATTACTTCCCCTTGAAACGAATCCAACAGATTAAGGAGAAATAGGAAAAAAACTAATTTACTTAATCAGTTGTTGCTGTAGATCACGTGACTTGAGACGCTAAATTGGTCATAAAAAGTTGTATAGACCACATATTAAGAACAAGACTAAATATATATAATGTAAACTTTTATTTAGGTAACATTAAGCAAATAATACAAGTACAAATATATATTTTAAAAAAGCAATAAAGCACAAATATGTTTTTCTGTCGTAAAACATTCGTCATGATTGTCGGTATTTTATACAGTAAAGTTCCACGATTAGGACCACCAAAATTTATTGATGGGTATAGGGACCCTTTTCGTCCCAAATGATGCATTTAGGACTTTAAAGTCGTTAAAAAAGGCATATTTTTGTAATTACTGAGGAGGTCTTTATAGTGAAACTTCACTGTAACAGAAAATCTAATGATGGCACTATTTATCACAGACTTAGATAATTGTTTGATAATTACTCAATCATTGTGACGATACGTCTAAAGCTAACCAATTAAGATAATTACGGCATATTTATTTACCGCGGGAGGATCAATATACACTAAGTTTGGGTCACGTTCCATTGAAGCCGTGACAGAAAAAAAGCCAAGACTTATAAATGACATGGTACTAGAAGTATGTCTTAGAATAATCTGATTAAAACCCGATCTAAAATTTTCCGCTCGCCTACTCGCTAATTTAGATCTGGCCGTTTTCAAACGAGGGTCACGTTCAGGTGACCTTTTCTCATCATTATATTCATGACGAAATTGTAATGATTAGTAACTTGTTTACATCGTCTACGTCACGCAATTTGAAATGAACCGTCCAATCGCAGACTGTGAATAAAACCGCTGTTAAATTAGCTCGCAAACATTGGTCTAAGATAGAAATTACGAAATCAAAAGTTATTAATCGTATTTCGTCTAGATGAAAGCTACGCATTGATTGGTCAACATAAAGGTCATCTCGACGTGACCCTCCATTGAGATCTTAAAGATCCTGTACGACAACGCTCTACATGATATCTGCTTGCGGAGATTGGTTTTAGAAAGGCAAGATTCATTAAACATTTCACAGGCTTGGTAATGAGCGTCGCTTTTGCAATGGTAAAACATATTTTCAATCCCAAGAAACGAGGAGAAGCTAAATTTATGACTTTTATAAAGTCAGGTTGTCACATAAAACAAGTAACAGGATATGAATACAGAAATCTTGCAAACTTTAAATAAACTGTAAAAATAAACATGTTAAGTCAGTAAAAAGTAAAAAAGTCAGTTGCAGAAGAAATGTAATCATCAATTTTAAATAACGCTTAATTTCTATTTTAGTTCCGAGTAACTATGTTTTTAAAAATCCCATTCTGTACATAAGGTTAGATAAGCAAAGAGTATATGTTCTGTTTTGTTCTGTTCTGTTCAATTAAGTTCGATTTTAGTTCCATGTCACAATGTTTTAGAGAATAATAACTGCATGAAGGTGATTAGTAGATGTTGATGTAGGCTCTATCAGACTAAATCCCATTTCTGACCATTTAATATGCTGATAACATCTTCATCATTCACAAATAATTCTTCAAGCTCTGAAATAGATATATATAAATTATCAGGCTAGACTGCAGTTTAGCCGTACGCGTACAAACTCCTTACAGTGCTTATGTCACACTTTGATTCTTAACCACTGCCAACACGTAAACACGTGACGCTAGTAATACCATCTATTTATAAAATGCCTACACTCCTCACAGTGCTTACGTCACACTTTGCTTCTTAACCACTGCCAACACGTAAGTTACACGTGACGCTAGTAATACCATCTATTTATAGAATGCCCAAACTCCTCACAGTGCTAATACGTCACACTCTGCTTCTTAACCACTGCCAACACGTAAGTTACACGTGACGCTAGTAATACCATCTATTTATAAAATGCCTACACTCCTCACAGTGCTAATACGTCACACTTTGCTTCTTAACCACTGCCAACACGTAAGTTACACGTGACGCTAGTAATACCATCTATTTACAAAATGCCCAAACTCCTCACAGTGCTTACGTCACACTAAAGGGAAATTACTGCTGCGGGGAGTTTGGTACGCGTATGGTAACCTGTTTTAAAAAAAGTGTTTACGTACTACTCAAGAATACCCGTAAAAATCAAATATCCAACAAATGTTCGTATTAATATGAAAAAGGTCGGCCCATATGAAAGAAAGATAAAGTAATTTAAACATATATTACATTAAATATTGACTCTTCAGAGATCAGCCAGCAACTGAAGTCAACTTCAAAAACACCACGACAAGAATGAAAGAAACCTGTCGAGCATTAACATTCTTAAAAAATGCTTCACATAAAAACCTTATCCAATTTCTACTACCCTCGTACAAGCAAAGTGATCAACTGTAGATATGTCAATGGCCAATCACACAGAACGCTTTCTTTTTAAATTTACGAAGGTTCTTACAAAAAAGATTAAAAATTAAATCTTAAATCAGGCATTTGACTCGTTTGGAAAAATGAAGCAAAAATTAAAGACTTTTTTGTGTAATTGGAATACTGATAATTTATATCTGTGATGCATTATTTACCTGCAATTCTCAATAATCCGTCTTTATGAATATCTAATGAATTAACCCATACAGAAGCTTCGTGTTCATCTAGTTTCATTTCTCCACACTGTGTTAATATTTCCACAAGTTCTTCCTTTGTTATATAACCTGTTTTGTAATAAAAAACAACATGTAATTTCATTATGAAAATGTAGCACTGAATTAACTATACTAAATATACAATACAGTACAACCTTTCCTGAACAACACCAATTGGGAGGGATTTAAGTGTGTTCCTGTTCAAAGGCTTTTACTTTGAAGAAGTTAAATTCAAATAAAATTACACCTAAGGGAAATATCAAAAGCTGTTGTTGTACAGGCGATTTGTTTTAAAGGGGCCGCTTTGTACAGGTTATACTGTATCTCCTATTCAACATATAAGCACATAGACAATTCATACGTATGGGAAGTCTCAATTTTTAAATGGTGTCTATTCATGAACGATACATGAACAAAATTAACATTTATAGTTACAAATTGTACTATGATTATGTGGTATATGCAATTTGTATGTAATAACAAATGGGGGCAGCCTACGGTTCAAAGGTTCATCAATCGAATAACTTTATAGATCGCTAAGAATGCGCTCTCTATTTTTAGGAAAATAGTTTTACTGACAGCAGACACTATAATATTCATTCCAGTTAGTAACATCAGGAACGGTCATAAGTGAATTTAGCACAAACCAGAATCAGGGACGGACGTAAAAGAATTAAGCATATACCAATCAGGAACAGACGTAAGTGAATTCAGCACATATGTACCAATCAGGAACGGACTCAATAGAATTTAGCACATACCAATCAGAGTCGGACATACGAGAATTTAGCACATACCAATCAGGGACGGACTAATAGAATTTAGCACATATGTACCTATCAGGAACGGACTCAATAGAATTTAGCACATACCAATCAGGGATGTACACTATAGAATTTAGAACATACCAATCAAAGACGGACATTAAAGAATTTAGCACATACCAGAGTCAGAAACATCGAACAAAGCAAATGCCTCCCGAATGTCTTTTTTCTTCTCTTCTAAGGTTGATTGGCACAACTGAGTGACAATGGAGGAAAATCGTTCATAGTTGAAATCTGTAAACATATAATTATATAGTTGCTGTCCGTCACTGGTGTTAATGGTGGCGGGCTGCATTACGCCATGTCGTATTTTCGTTTTTTCGAAAATACGACATGGTGTAAATCAGCCACCATATGGGTCTAGTAGTTTGTACCAAAAAATAACGACACACTATTGTAATATGTTTTATGAGTGTCTTGTTGGTGTAATGGTAATGCGTTCTACCATTACAAGCATGATGACTAAGGGATGGTGGTTTGTCCGCCGCACAAATAAATCATTCAACGTTTATTTTTTAATACTTTCCTACCTTTGAAATTGATTTGTTAATTTATTGTTTACACAAACACGTAATGTTATATAGTACGAACTACAGTATGGCATGAGGCCAATAACAACACTCGCTTATGTTGATTAGAGTTGTGCATTTTTTTTAAAACAAAATATATAAGATATATACAAGCCGAAATGGAAAGTCTGGATGTCATGGTCGCCAAAAGGGGGAATACTGCCGCCATTGTCTACTACCAATTACAATTACGTCCATGTAGCAAAGATGCAATTTCAAAGAAATTTTTAAGATACCTTTCTGTTTATTTCCTGCTAACATTTTCTGTATTTCACTTTCGATGGGGTTAAAGTTTAGTATCCGTAATGCTAACATCATTTGATCATATGTAAGATAGCCATGTCCTTCCACATCTACTGTTGCAAACACGTGTGCACATGCTGAAAATGGAGAGAGAGAGAGAAGTGTGTGCTTGGTCGACGGCTCAAGAAATCACATGCTACATTAGGCTTATAACAATATAATGCAATTATTGCTTTGTAGCAACGCACTTTGGAATCAAACGCACTCGGCGGTCCAAGTTTCGATTTTGAAACGATCTCAGTTTCTTGAGACTGTGGTCAATTTATGGATTATGATCGCTGAGTGTGATGGACGCAAGATGCGGTTTGGAGTCATACCATAAATTATGTTGTACACAAACGTGCGTTAAAACCGGACTTAGCGGCGATTTTTTGGAGGTTAGTCGTCCAATCTCGGTCGTTTGATTAGTAAGAAGTCTTTACCCAAGCTTTTAATTCCGTTCTAAGTACATAGAATAACCAGTGATTGGCAAGTGTCCTATTTCATACAGATGTGGGTGGAAAAATAACATTTTTCGTCTAATTATCTACGTTTAACCGGCAGCAAAATACATGTTTATGAACTGCATACTAGCTTATTTGATTGAATCCTTATAAACAATTTGAAAAGACAGGCATCTTTAACTGTATGCATTCTTTTATAAAGACATGGTAGAATTTTATTTCATATTGATTAAATAATAAAATAAATTAACATTCCAAACGTCTCGTAAATAAACTCCGCGTACATCAATTAGTGAAATAACATATGACAAAAATGTTTCAAGTAGATTTACGTAACGTAAACATAAACAAACATGGGGATTGAATAAGGAATGTTAAAATCAATAGAAGGAATTAAATGTGAAATAAAACTACATTTATCATGTTGACATTGACATATCTCGATTATAAACTGAAGATCATCTCATATTAGGTAAACCCATTATAGATATGAAATCAAAGCGCTGATAGAATTGATAGGAATGTGCTACTGAAATTGTTAATCAAAGAACTGAAAGTACTGATGGGACAGACAGTCAGAAATAGCTCTGTTTAGTTCATAGGGGCCGTTTCACTGATTGTTAATTCTATCTTATACCCTGATAGGACAATGTCGGAAAATATGTTAATTGCAAAAATACAGTAAAGTTTCTGTTACTATCAAACTCGATCGTCTTATTGGTATAACAATATTTTCCAATCATGATTTTAATTATTTATTACCAGTTTTACATGGAAATATACTATTCAAGAATAATATACATTCAGTACCAAATTTGATATTACATTAGTACAGATTTGGAAAATGGAAATTCTTTGGAAAAGTTTGGTTTAAACATTCATGAAAAGACATGATATACATGTAGTACTATGTTATGCTATACAGTATTTCTAAGTTTTGTTGCATTAATGTAAAATGTTATGAATAATATATAAACTCACTCACATATATTGTCGCTATTTTCCTAATGTTACTCAGAATAAATCTATTTCATTTTTATATGTATAGATCTTAACATAAAAGACTAGTGCTTTCAAAAATAGGTATTTTAAAACATGCCTGAGAATACATGATAATTATACATTGTAGTTCTATATCGAAAAATAAGAGTTTGTTTAATGTTTACTGTTTGAAGATAACGTGACTATATACCCTGATAAATAGTACAGGTCGTATTCTAGGTCATACGTGTTTTTGTACTTTAAACAATGGATTTGTCCACTACATATGTGAATACGCTAATGCATGAACAGCATTTTAATGATTAAAATACTCCACTTTGATATTGAACCATTATTTTAAGTAGTGTATATGCACATTATAAATTCCATATAATGATGTGTTAATAAAATAAGTGTAAACTAACTAAACTATTAATTTGTAAAAATAATTCACCCCTAAATATCAGTGAGAAATGAAACCGGCAATGTTTGTAAACGCAATATTTACGTGGACGACCTTTTTTTTGTACGAGTGCCTTTTTGGAATCTGTTTTTTTTGTTATTGTATGAAGAGAAGTATTTATAAATCGATTTGGAAACATGGCATGTCATTGTACTTTTAATTTTGGACACATCCTTTTATGGGAAAAACACGCGAAGTCAGCAATGGTGTGGTGCATTCTCAAAGAATTCATTTTTATGAAAACAAATCAATTGTTGAGTACGTGTGGCTCAGTAGATAATAGTGTAGATATTACTCACTTGCATTTATATAGATAATAATAGAAAACTTCCTACAGGTCGTATTCTAGGTCATGCATGTTTTTGTACTTTAAATAATGGACTTGCCCACTAAATAGGTGAATAAGCTGATGCATGAACACCATTTTACTGATTCAAACACACCATTTTGATATTTAACATTTGTTTAAAATAGTTTATATGCACATTGTAAATTTTGTATTATGATATGTTTATAAAATAAGTGTAAACTAACTAAACTAAAATATTGTGAAAATAATTCACCCCTAAATATTTGTGTGAAATGTAAATGGCTATGTTTATATACGCAATGTTTACGTGGACGATCTGTAACATATTCATTCATCCACGTTTTAACAATTAGACTCTTCATTTGTATGTTTGTTTGTTTGTTCGTTCGTTCGTTCGTTCGTTCGTTCGTTCGTTCGTTCGTTCGTTCGTTCGTTCGTTCGTTCGTTCGTTCGTTCGTTCGTTCGTTCGTTCGTTCGTTCGTTCGTTTGTTTGTTTGTTTTAACGCCGTAGCAACACATTGTATCTATTGGTCATATAACGGCGGTCAGTCAACCTACTCACTCCTTATTGAAACGCTAAATCTCTCATGACCAAGCTCCATGAAAGTATGCCCCGCCTGGGAATCGGTCCCACGACCCCTCGATCAGTAGACTTAGGTGCAACCATCTGAGCTAGCCGGGTGGCTCCCTTCTTTTGTGAGACTGCGTCAGCCAAGTTAATAAAACATGTACATGTACATCTATAAACAAGTATGACTTACCTTCTTTCAATCCGTTATCCATGCAAGCAGGTTAAAAAGTATACAACACACAATAAAATTACACAATCCAATATGTATCACAATTTATGTCCCTCTTTTGTCCTCTTTGATTGCTTCAAAGATTCGTTGTCACTGAAATTGATTAAAGAGAAGAAACGTTGATGCTTATCACTGATAGAAAGAGTGAATTTATACTCAAATAGAATTGCTTTCCACAAATATAGAATGGAAGCCACACTTACTGTATTAAAGATTAAAGATTCTTGCTCGCAGATTTAGTTCATTGTTTGGATAATTTAAATGTAACTGTCATTGTCTGATATTGTGTTAAGAAAAATGAATTCTTAATACATTAAGGCCAACTGGTCTACAGAATGTGAGAAATGTCTTCTTTCTTTTCCTAGTATTGTACAAAATCCCTTCTGGGACATCGTCGCACATGTTTATTAACATAGGTCAATAAGAGAAGCACGAAAGTAAAAGTTTAAAACATTAATTAAAACAGTTCAGTTTAGGTATAAAAACAGGATAAAAACAGGCTCTCTCGTCCATAGTGTGATGTGTAACGATACTTTGGATGTATAATTGAAACTCGCATAATATGCTCCAAAATCTTCTTAATTGTTACTACTGACGTGTTTTTATACACGAATCGCTTATGTTATCTATATAGTTACAAACATTGTAGGCTTTATACATAAAATCACCCCCTTTCACAGTTGTATGTCAATTTTCACTAAAATAGTCATTATCAGAAAATTAGTTTCTGCTTTAAAATGTTTCAAATTTAGCCATTTATTTTTTACTGTTGCCATGGTAACAGATTTCAAAGAAAAATCTTAAAATGAATATTCTAAGTAAATTATACAATGCCCTGTCATGTGACAAAATTTGAACCACTTTTGCAACAGGGCCAACTTTGGGGGTAAATGAACCTACCCCTTTGGGAGTTTTAGAAAGGATGATAATTAAAGCCCCATTATGAAAAGTAACACAGTTTTTGGACTGCAGAGAAAATAGACTAAAATATCTTTTTCAAACAACTCCAATGACCAAGATTTTTTAATTAAATGCAAATCTTGCTTATATATGTTTATGTTATTTATTGCATTTCTAAGTAAAAGTAGATCGAAACTGAAAGTAGAATTTGTTTGTCAATACTTGAAAAAATATTTTAAATCACAATATGTTTAATGAAGTCATTCATAGAAAACAAACTTACTCCGAATTACATACTTAAGCTCGAAAACTATTTGGATCAGGTATATTGAACATTAGCGTGTAAATGAATATAGTGTGCTCTTATAAAAGTACCCTCACTTTTTTAAGAAATGGACACTTGGGCAAATTTAAATTTAGAAAGCAAAGTTCTTGAACTGTTAATTGTGTCTCTAATGCATTTCATATTTTGATAAATTCACGGTTGTAAAAGAGTTTCCAAGTCAACTGTTAATGAATACATCTTCATTTAGTGGCTTTAAGTTGAAAACTGCGAGCACGCTGCTTTAAATCTGAATAAATTAAATTATCTATTTGTGAAATATAACACCAAAATGATATAAAATTAAGTTGTTCGTCCTATAGAAAAATTACAAAAGGTAGAAAATAATCATAAAGCTATCACCTTGTCTGCGACAATATAGAAAATCTACGGTGTCCCGAAAGTGACATTTTTAAATACTTTTTATTTTCAAAATGACCTCGATTAGACGTAATATTATTTCGTTTTTATCAAATATTAATTCGTAAAAACGAAATAACATTTTGTGAAAACGAAATAGTATTTCGTAAATACGAATTATATTACGTTTAAACGACATAAACGTTGTTTTAGAAATAATACTTAATTGTTTATTTTCTTTTCATTTTGTATTTCAAAATGTCACTTGAAGGGTTCCGTAAAAATTCTGCATATTTACTTTGTATATAAGTTGTTTATAAATATACGCATTGAATTGCCCATGACATTTTCAGTTTTGGTTACATGTAAATGCCACGTAACACGTACTTTATCACTTTTTTACGTACTAAATGACGGTTGTAATAATTTGACAAGTCTTTAAAAACTTAAAGGGGGCGTGAATTTGACAATAAAATTGATTTTTGTATGTATCAAAACTTAATTTTACATATTTAAATAATCTTAATTTTTTAACATTATTATGAAGAAATCTGCTGTCATGCCTTAAAAATGGAATAAAAAGAAAAGATGGATAATTATATAATACAAGGACATACACTACAGTGTCTTCAAAAATCGTTGGACAAAATCCTCACGCAGAACTACCACTAAAAAGACAAGTTTGTGCTGCTTAGACTGCGCTAGGTCTGATAGAAATCGGTTCCGTATAAATGTCATTTCCCTTGTCTTTTTCATCTAAATTTGTTGCTCTAGTCGTCATTTTTGCCGTGTTAGGAACCATATAGGTCACGTGATTCCCAACACCGATCCTTTTTGATACCAGTAAACCGATTCATGTTAATCCATGAAAAAAAACCAAAGAATTCCCATGAGCAAATTTTAAAACCCGCATTTTTAGTGTATCAACATATTATTCAAACAATGTTACACAAAACAGAACAGAACAGAACAGAACAGAACAGCCACTGAGGCGCTTTTCACAAAACAACTTATGATAAAAATCTTCGTAAGTCAAAAGCAAGAAACATTAATAATATGGTCATTTCTATGGCAAATCAATTCCTAATGATATTGAAATATGTAGAATACTGTAAATAATTTGAATATCATAATCATACTTACGTTTATAATCCATCTGACTTTGAACTGCGAAATGTTTGAAATTGATATACGATACCTTTTTCGTAAGAATTTTTGTGAACTAGTGCGCAGAAAAGAATGTTGCATAATAAAGCTTAAATTATCATTATTATCATTATTATCATTATTATCATTATTATTATTATTACTATTATTATTACTATTATTTAATAATAATAATAGTCCAAGAACTTTTGGGCGGAACTGTATATACACCTGGGTGTGTTTAAAGTATAGAATGTTTTGAAAGTTCTCATAGTTCTTTTACAGATAAAATATATTCCATATTTCGACAACGCCCGTCAACAGAGAGTATTTTGTCCCAACCCAGTGTAGGATATCAAATAAATTTATTATGCCTTTACGGAGCTCAAATAAAAGTATTCAAATAGTCTACATCATAGACGCCTTAAGTTAGACTCCTACCCTTAACACTAGTTGATCAACAATGTCATTTTTGGAGAAAAGTGTTCGGTTACCAATTTGAAATTTGATGATTAATGCATAATGAAAAAGACATTTCTTTATTAAAAATCAGAACTTTCGGCGCGCGGCTCAATAAAGAAAATCGTGTATTTTCGTGTGTGTGTTTTTTTAAATAACACTTAATACTAATTCTAAATCAGACTTCGTTAAAGACCTATTGATCAATACTCTATAGTGCATGCATTTTCCTGAAAATTGAATATATTTTGTGAAATATATTTTTTTGTAAAAGTTATCATTCGATCAGACAGACGGTCATTCATTGTTAACCTTATGTCGTTTACGTATTTCTATACCAAGTTATAAGAACACATGATTTTATTTGTGTGCATGTTTTACAATTGACATAGAAAAATCTATACAAAATCACATAATATAAAAAATAAATATTTATGAATAATCATTTGATAATGATCTAAAGTACTTAATTTTGAATTGACAGTGCGGAAGAATAGATCGTAAAAATGCTAAATATACTTACGTATATTATTGACATATGATTTCCAAATCTGTACACAAATAAAAAACTCCAACAAAGTCCAAAATTATAGTGGAAAAACTCCAAAATTATATACAAATAAACGGGTTCTAAAAATCCAAAATTACATTAAAAACAAAACCTAACTTCCCCCACGCACACAAGAGCTTTAAATGTTTCTCGCTCCTCACATAAAAGTTGGCTCTATCTATATATAAATATATAGCCATTATCTGCTATTTATAGGGTTGTACAGTCAGACCTGAGTAAGTGGCTATTTTTATTACTTTTTACGGTACAAGAATCATATTTATGCACACCTCTCCTTTTTTGGTTTAACGCCTTAGTAGCACATTGTTTATTTATTTATTAGAGTTAACGCCGTGTCAACACAAGTTTAGGTCATTTTACGGCGTCCAGCGCACCTAACCTAGCTTTCCTGGACCATTGTCTATAACCAGTACTCACCTACCCTTCCACAAGGCCGGAAACTTCTCCATATTATCTAATCAATGGAGGAAAATCGACATTATTGTCAAATTTTCATGGAAGGGTATAACCTCCCCGCATCCCCTTGGGCACGAGTATCCAAATCCCGGCGCGCAACCAACTGCGCTATCGACCCGGTTTTAGTAGCACATTGTATAGGTCCTGTTACGGCGGTCCTTCGAACTACTAATTCTAGCTCAGTTGGTAGTACACAAGTCTTCTGACCGAGTGATCGTAGGCGTTACTTTTGTGAAGCTTGGTCATGAAACAATTCCTTTACCCATTATCCCTTCTACTGCTGATTCTGAATCATGTAGGGCAGTTGTCAGTCACTGACGGAAGTATGCGCTTTGTAACTGATTTACAGTTAGAGAGTTAGCCTTTCCAGGAACGGTAAATGGTGAATAGGTTGACTGGCTGTCGTGCTATGACCTGTTCGATGTGCTGTTACGGCGTAAAAGCAAGCCAAAAACACAATGATACAATTTTTCATTACACCAGAAAAATCATGAATATATCATGTAGTAAAATGCATGTTAGCAGCCAGATTGTGCTACCATGTGGCGATTTTCACAAAATACCTTACGATTAAAATCATCGTATGTCGAAATCAAGAAACATTAATAATTCGGTCATTATTGGCCAATCACAATATCTGTAAACAGATATCATGTAGAGCGTTGTCGTACAGGATCTCTAAGGTTCCCATTTAGGGTCACGTTGAGATTACCTTTGTGTAGACCAATCAATGCATAGCTTTCATCTAGATGAAACACTATTAATAGCATTTTGATTTCGTAATTTCTATATTTAGAGCAAGGTTTGCGAGCTAATTTGACCGCGCTATTATTCACAGTCTGCGATTGGACGGCTCATTTTAAATTGCGTGACATAGACGATGTAAACAAGTTACTAAACATAAAAATTTCGTCATGAATATCATAATGAGAACGGTCACCTAAACATGACCCTCGTAAGAAAACGACCAGATCTTAATTAGCGAGTAGGCGAGCGGAAAAATTTAGATCGGGTTTATATCAGATTGGGCCAATCAATTCCAATCATTATTGAATTGTGTAGAATATTGTATACCGTTTGAATATCATATGGTATTTATTTTCATTATCCTTTTGACTTTGAACTGCAAAATTTTGAAATTGACTTACGATAACTTTTTCGTAAATTTGTGTTAAAAAGATGCACTGGTTTGCCTGTATCTCACTAGTGTGTATCTATAATATACTATAGTATCATGGTGATAATTTATCCAATCTCCTAGTTAAAGGAGAGATTATATCCTAGATCCATGCTATAATAAATGGTCTTCCTTTCTTGTCATTCTCTTATCAAGGTAGATATAAATTAAGCCATAGCGACAAATTACCCACCTAAGGTCAAATTCTCCGATCGAGCGTCTACTAACTAAATATAGGAGGAGCTTTTGAAGCCCCGTTATAATAGGAACACTGGTCATGAAATGCGAAGAAAATATATATATTTATCTGTTTTAAACTATTTCTATGAAAAGAACATTTTAATAAATTCAAGTATTGCCTAAAATGCCTATTTTATTTATTGCATTGCAAAGTGAAAGTAGATTTAAACCGAAAGTAGAATTCGGTTGGCAATGCTGGAAACAATAGTACCGATTACAGTAAAATAAAATGAACTACTTTCAAAACTTACATAATTTAGCCCTAATAATAACAGGAACAGTAGTCCAGTGGTAGGACGCGCGCTTAGAGATCGAGAGGTCCTGGGTTCGAATCCCACTAGGGGCACTGCTAATGTCCTTGAGCAAGAAATTTACATGTGATTGCTTCACTCCACCCAGTTGTAAATGGGTACCTGTTAGCGTTATGCACTGTATGCTGTTGCTGCAATCTGCGCCGTGTGTTAACAGTTGGTGTATGACTCGATGATCGGGGAAGTTACTGTCAAGAGTCAACTGAATAGTGATACTAATTGTAGACTCCAAAAACCCTTGCTTTAACTTTTGCTTTAACTTTAATTGTATATACAAGGAGAACGAAACATTGTTTGGATAGAAGACCCAAATTCACAATAGCATTTACGATTTCTTTTGAATCCACCCAATCTGATTAAAACCCTGACCTGAAATTTTCATCGACTTGCTACTCTAACTAGTACTGTAGGTCTGTCTACGGGGCTTGGCATCTAACTAGCGAAATGTCTAGTTTTATTTCTTCAAGTAACTTCGTTTTTATTTCGTCTGTGGGAGACGTTTATGTCTATGCTTCTAGCATTGTCTAAAATTCACAAGAATTAAGTGTTCTGTTATGACACGGAAATAATAAAGTAGGCAATCATTGTTTTCGAAGTGACATAAAGTTGTCTATATTTTGTTGTAAAACAATATAAGCACGAGTTTTTGTGTACTTTTTTCCAGTTTTATAAATTTTATCGGATCGGATCTGTTTTGTTCTGTTCTGCTCTTTACAGTTTTGCTCTGCTCTTCCCAGCCCAGCCCTGCCCTACCATTGTCTAGCTCTGTTCTGTCATGCTCTGTTTTGTTCAGTCCTGTAATGTCCATTTATGTTCTGTTATGTTCTTCTGCTCTGGGCTGCTCTGCCTTGCCTCTGACCCGCCCCCACCGCCCGTCCGATCAGCCCTGTCTCGTCCGTCCCGTCCTGTTTCGTCCTGTTTTGTTCTTTAACACGATAAAACTGAATAAACGTGTTTTTGTGTATTTATCAATTATCTCAAAAGGCTTGTATCTATACAATAAATACTTGACTTTTCAACTTTTACTATCAATTTAAACATAAATCACATTTTAGTATTTAATATATTCTTAAATACATCCATTAAAGGGTGAAATGTTAAAACTTTTATCATCGTGAATTCTTTTACCCACTTTCGTTTATAGATAGAATTTTGTCGGTCACTCAATTTTTCACTGAGTATAAATCTTATCGTTCATCTATAAAAGCGCGTACAAAAACGTGTTTTGGTAAACATTAAAAATGAGACAATTCATTTCAAGGGTAGGCGCAGTATTGAAAATGTGTAATTCATTTTAACAAAATTTGCATGGCGGATAAACCACCATCACTTGGTAAATCCTGCTTGTAATGGTAGAACGCTTTTCGGGGTGTGCACATAATGCATCTTTTTAGAGCGGACGGACCCTTATAAATATGAACTCTTATCATCATCATCAGAACGCTTTTCTATTACACCAACAACTAAGACACAAGTAAGACATATCACAATTGTTTATGTTATTGACATCCTTGGCATCCCTCGTCGTGGATTAGTTCATTGTATTGTTATTATAAATTGTGTTAGCTGTTGTTGTTTTTTCGAACTATATCTGTAGCGCGTTCAATTACACTAAACGTTACGGAACGTTTTGTAACGTTCGCGGTAACTGAACGCACTACAGTTCATAATACGGTGCCATTCAAAATTACGTTTACAATTGCAAAAAAGCTGGTTTGTCATTAATGCAAATAAAAATTATTTTAGATGTATTTATTTATTAAGAAAATTATAAAAGATTATAACATTTGAAAGACGAGTAATGATTCTTTATACAATTGTAATTTCTATACATATATACAGTATAACCTCTGCAGAGCGGCTCTCTACAGAGCAAATCCTCTGCACAACAACAGCTTTTTATATTTCCCTTGGGTGTAATTTTGATTGAATTAAACCTCTGCAAAGCAACAACCTCTGAACAGCATCACACTTTAGTCTCTCCCAGTGGGTGTTGCTGAAGAGAGGTTATACTATATGCACTACAAGACATGATTTTAATTTCCAAAGTGTTAGTAAAAAATAAAAACAAAACAGATGTTTGCAAAAGTGTAAAGGTAATTTTGGATGGCACTGTGTACATGTATGTACGTCCATTCAGGTCTATAGAACATTTTGTTCAATTTTTTCTATCAAAATAATCTATGTATGATATCTACAGTCCACGAAATTAGGATATGAAAAAGGTTGTCTGAAAAGATCATTTTAAGAGCAAGCACTATATCATTTGCAGAATTTTGGTTGCCCAAACGAAATTATTGGTTGACCGAACTTAAAAGTGGTTGTCTCGGGCAACCGTACACCCACTAATTTCGTAGACTGTATCTATTCTTACGATCATGGCCGGGTAATGATGCCATACTTGACGAGTTGATTCATAAACAAGGTTTCAAGGTTTTAATGTCCATTTGTGTTTTAATAATATAAAGTTTATATCTAATTAAAATGAAAACAATCAGACGTGCGATTCCGCTATAAAGACCATTTTAGTTTTTTACAAAAACATGTTTATGTATTTTAAGATGCAAAAATCCTTAACTATAAAGTAAGTTTAAAGGCTGCATAAAATTGCTAGCAATAAGTATACTTGTAAAGGGAATTAACCCAAACTGTAGTCTAAACCAAAGTCCATACAGAGTTACCCATCTTAGCAAAACTGTACAGTGCCAACTCTATAAAATGTCTTTATTCGATGCAACAGGTCATACGTGCATCTCTTTGGTTTGAATATGAGTAGTCCGTCTGTTCACCAACTTTTTGCAGCCATCATTTTCTATATTCAATTTTTAGAAATAATGTACAAGACTTATCGCGTTCATCATTTTAATAACTAATTTGCTTATATCTATTTATATATATGTACGTTTTCATTAAGGCGACCGCTTGTTAATATCATGTGATCATTTTCGCACGGGTGTCCCATGCACTGTAACTTATTGAAAAACTTGTCAATTTCATGTGTCAGTTTCTGCATGGGATGCCCGTGCGTTGTAACTGATTGGAAAGCATGTCAACTTAATGTGTCAATTTCAGCACGGGGGGGGGGGCGTGCGTTGTAACTGATTGGAAATTTGTCAATTTCATGTGTCAATTTCTGCACAGGGTGCCCGTGCGTTGTAACTGATTGGAAATCTTTTTAATTTTGTGCGTCAATTTCAACACCGGGCACCCTCGCACTGTAATGTATAGGATAGAGAATAGGTAGCAGTTTTGCATGAGTTTTATAAAAGAGTAAAACTCTTTAAGCAATTAGATTGGCTGAGAGAGAAGCACTGTTGTCTAATTAATTTTGGATTATATTAAAATGCTCAATCATTAAAATAGGCTGCGTAATTTGACAATGAAATGTAATATTTTGGTCCAGAAAATGTTTATTCGGTCCAGTAACAAATTCCATTTTGCTGGAATGAATGTCCAGTGCTGATAAAAGATTGTCATTGAGACTGGAGGCATATCTTCTTAGAAGATTGCCGTGATATTCCGAATGTCTCTCTGACTGAGCTGTTCCATACATAAAGCTATCACCCAATCAATACATAAATATCAGTCTTGTAGATTGCTAGATAACAATGATTTCCAGACTACTCATCTCTTTATGATACGTTTGATCGCTATCAATAAAATACCAGATCAATGATACCAGTCGTGTATTCCAGACTATATTGATTGTAGCAGTCAATTCTGATCATATCATTGCTTGGTATTGAAGTTCTAATTGCTCTTGAGTAGAATTAACGCGCGTGTTATTCTTATCGATGCACCGGTCACGTGTTTACCAGAGCGTAGTCACGTGATCGTGCAATCATGATAAACCGGAACTTCGGTGAGACTTTACATGATAATTTGATTATTTTAAACCAATACCAAGCTTCAGAGGAAACACGTTTGATAAATAGCTAAATGAGATGATAATCTCAGTGCCACTTTAATAATTTTGTTCACGAGTGTACTAAGTCTTATCGAAATATCAAAGCCGTCAATAAAATCAAGAATGAAAATTGCGACAGCTGTCAATGTCTGTGATGACGACAGGAAGGCATTGGAATTAGATATTTAAAACAATTTTCCTTCTCTAGTTGGGTTTAACGCCGTAGCAACACATTGCATAGGTCATATAACGGCGGTCAGTCAACCTACTCATCGTTCCCGAAAAGGCTAAAGTAAATATCAGGATTTTGCTGTTAATCAGTTACGAGGAGCATCCTCATGTCATTAAATTACAAATGCCCTACATAATTAAGAATCATTGGTACAATGTAGGAAGGTACGGTGGCATAGAGGTGACATGGAGATATATTTAATTTTTTACGTGGCCACGTAAAAGCTTTACGTGGCCACGTAATAGCTTTACGTGGCCACGCAGTAGCTATTACGTGCGCACGCGATAACGTTTACGTGGCCACGTAAAAGCTTTACGTGGCCACACAGTAGCTATTACGTGCGCACGCAATAACGTTTACGTGGCCACGTAAAAGCTTTACGTCGCCACGTAATAGCTTTACGTGTGCACGCAATAACGTTTACGTGGCCACGTAATAGCTTTACGTAGCCACGCAATAGCTTTACATGCGCACGTTATAATTGACCAATGAGAGTTGTCGAAATTGGCGGCCATTTTCGACAACTCTCATTGGTCAATTATTACGTACGCACGTAAAGCTATTACGTGGCCACGTAAACATTATTACGTGCGCACGTAAAGCTATTACGTGGCCACGTAAACATTATTACGTGCGCACGTAAAGCTATTACGTGGCCACGTAAACGTTATTGCGTGCGCACGTAATAGCTACTGCGTGGCCACGTAAAGCTTTTACGTGGCCACGTAAAAAAATAATTATATCTCCATGTCACCTCTATGCCACCGTAGTAAGGAGAATGGCCGTGGAAATAATTTCATGATCAAGCTATTTAAGTTACTAAATATGTACACTGAATACCAAGTAACCCGGGTATGTAGTGCAGTTGGTAGCGCGCCAGGATTTTGAATCTAGTTCCCGAAGGCATACGGGTTTCATTCCCATCTGGGGCGGTTATACTCGTCCATAAAAAGTTAGCAATAAGTCAATTTCCTCCAATAATAAGATATATGGAGAAGTTGCCGGCCTTCTGGCAAAGTAGCTTGAGTACTGGATATAGAAAAGGGTCCACAAAAGCTAGTTTATGTGCGCTGGTCGTCGTGATCAACTTTAATTGTGTTGACATGGCGTTAAACCCAGTAAAAAACTATGTTCGACATCGTCCAAAGTAAGGTGTTAGATGAACTCTGTTTATGAGATAACCCCATTTATACATGCGAATGGTCATCTGTTTGTCATATGTGTGTTGTGTCATGTTCTCATGTCTTTAGGCTAGCTGTTTGTCAAACAGGTACAACTCACACAAATTTAAACTAAGGTGGACATTAAACACTCTGTATTAGTCAGCTGACCTCTGGCAACATACTTATTTCACTTTCTTTGACCTAAGTATAAACAAAAAAACGTCGAAAGTATTGTACATAACCGCTTAGAAATAGACTACGTGTAGACTACTATGATGAGCAAAGGAAACTAGGAGAAGTGAGTTCACTCGGATCGAGAGGTCCCGGGTACGAACCCTACTTTGGGCACTTATTTCCTTGAACATAAAATACGTTGTAATTATAATTGTTCCATTCCACGCAAGTGTTAATGCGTGTTGTGAGTGGACACCTGCCTGAAGGTGGTTTCAACGAAGGGAAGAATAGTAGCGAACCTGGACAACACATCAGCATAAAATGGGACAATATGACTCCAAAGTAACTGCTTAGACCCATGGCATCCATACACAAATCGATAGCAACCACACAACGATCCATAGCAACCACGTCATGGATACCAAATGCAACCATTCTCGCTCGCTGGGTAACCATTACATCCCTATCAACATTACTACTCGGGATCTTTAAGGCAAAATATGGACCCTGAGGCTCGTATTACGACCAATTTCAGTCGCCAATCCTTCTACATGTTTATTGTATCGTTGTTTTTCATCTTAACTTACTTAAGAAGTTTAATAATATGCCGCTAATGAGCCATTTCCAACATGATAGATTCATAATTATTCAAAAGAAATCCCTGCAATTTATTTCAGAAGAAAAAGGTTAACCATATGTTAGTTCTTGAAATATCCGATATTTTCCGGAAACACCCGAAGTGTAGAACAAGTACCCTACCTTAAACATACGTTGTAAAGCTGCTAGACATCATTAAAATGTTTACTGCAACAACATACCTTTGCAAAATATTAACAACAATGTGAAAACAAGAGTTTTCTACCTCCAGGTGTAAGAGTATACGCGGTATTTTGACGTCAAACATTTTCAAAAAAAATCTTACATTCATTTTCCCATCTTTACTTCGAAACTTACACTTATTGGATAAAGATGGCTTTTCTTTTTGGTAAGTGGATTTAAAGATATTTAAATTTGAATTTATTAAAGGAATGAAATATTTTAATGATGTAATGTATTAAAATATTAAGATTTTAATTACATGTATGTTAATTTTCCATTGAATTTGTTTTAATTATTTCAGCTTTGAGTTTTTTGGTGTTTTTTTTATGTTGTTGGTTTTTTGTATTAAAGCATTTCGTTCGTTTGTCATGACTTTTAATTTAGTGAGTTAAATTTTATCTATGTATAAATTATTCATTTGTTTTAGACAAAAATAATTGTATTATGCAGTATATGTAGCACAAGTTATTTTATTACAATTGACGTTGTGATGTTTTATTTTGTTTTAAAACTGTACAATTATGAATACAGGAAAGGACCGCTATTAGGACTATCAAAACGGATGTCTTTAAAGCGAAGAGGTCTTATATAAGGGGACATTTTTCTTCACAAATTAAAGGGATTAAGAATCGTCAAAAAATCGCCTAACTTAGCAATAACCAAGGCGATTTTTAAAGCTGAACTTAACTGTAGTTGAATTTATAAAAAAATATAAGCATTTTCTTTCTTTGCTCGATAATTATGATCTTAGCGAATAGTTATTACCTTTTTTTACTTAAATGTATTTAATATAGTAAAAATGTTATTTTATGCGCGCTCCAGGCGAAAACTGAAGTTTTTTTTTAAAATTGTAAAACCAGTACCGTAACCGTCGGTTCCTCGTATTTCCTACGCATTGGAACATTTATTAAAATATACATACTACGTTATTAGTCAGAATTTTAGAATCTTAGTTATGCGGCTTACTCATGTTTGATAGATAAAGTCAGGAGATTTCCGATTATCTAATCAAAATGTGTTCTATAAATAGTAACAAATATATGATCTATTTATAGTAACATAGTCTCTCCTACACAAGCGTTCCTAGAATATTCGGATGTGTTCCAAATTTATCATTGCGATTTGGCATTTATTCTTAGCAAATATTGGACATACCTGCATGATTTTGTATCTTTGAATAAAAAATCCATTGGTGTCACCTTGTTTTATTAATTTGCGAGGAAAAAATCGTTTTTATCTTATCAATATGTCTAAGATTGGCGTGAAATAAGGATTGCTTGGGAATTATTAGTGTTAGACTGGCAGGATTTGATCGAAACTCATACAGTAACATCATTTTCGTTACTCAAACCTGAGGACTAATGGCCCGGGGCAGTAGAGACCATTAATTCTTAAGATGACTTAGAAGGGCCCGGGGCAGTATATTTCATTTATACTTCAAAGTTGTCTAACCAGTGCTGTGATAAATTTGATGTCGTAAACTGAAACCACACCCAATATTTGTAGTTTGTTTGTACAAATAAACACAATTATATAATCATGCTGAAGTTTGATTGTTTATCATCTTCAGCTATAGTTAGTTTACAAGGTCTTTAGGGTTTGTGTAAATTCCTATGTGCTTTAAGATGTACTTGATCGGTTTTTAGGTATTTCATCTGTAGTACCCAGCAAACACTAGAATATGCTACAGTCGATCAGTCACTCATAAATGCATTTCTGAAAAAAAATCTTGAATGTTTTCTTAAATGCAAACCATAAATTGGTTATTTCTAGAATACATACATTGAAAAGCTGTATATAAGGTACCCCATGGATAAATTGAGTGTTTAGTCTAGTCTGTCAATATGGGAACTGTTACTCTCCTTTGCTTCCCACAAAAGTAAGGTCATCCCTTTGCTATTTTGGGGTTATATATGAACAATCCTTATATAGTACATGTTCTTAGTACGTTCGAATTGGGCAATACATATATGTATATTTACGATTTGAATGTATTGAATGAGTAATGTTTTAACATCAATAAATAAATAACATTGCTACAGTCGATCAGTCACTCATAAATGCATTTCTGAAAAAAAATCTTGAATGTTTTCTTAAATGCAAACCATAAATTGGTTATTTCTAGAATACATACATTGAAAAGCTGTATATAAGGTACCCCATGGATAAATTGAGTGTTTAGTCTAGTCTGTCAGTTTTCAGAGAAAATATTTTAAAATATGGTTGTTTTATAGGCACATTAATATAAACATTCATGGATAAGTATACAAAGAGTTTTGATTTATTGAACATACTATGCTCGTGCAATCTATGAAGATGAATATCAGCAGATTCGGTTTAAAAACGGAATTATGGGTTTTAGCATGACTTATGTTTGTAAGAGTTGTTCCCCTTTGATAAGTTCATATCGTTTTACATATCGTTTTAGGGTTCTGAAATAGGATACGGTTTCTTTGGGGGCCGGGGGGGGGGGGGGTTTAAAGTCAATAGCACTTGCACAACCTTGCATATGATAGGATTTCATACATTAGAATTTTGCAAAAAAATGTTTGTAACAATACAGATTCCTGTATTAATAATACGGTGATATCCTTTTTAGTTGGTTACGGTTTGGGCCAATGAGACTGTGCCTGATTACTATTTGATCACGTTACTGTCTGGTAAGCCGCAATAGAGTTAGATCAGAGAGAATTGTATACTAGATTTTAAATAGATGAGACGTACGTTACTTTATTGTAACTCGATTAAATCTGTAGTACTGTTTTGTAAGATTTTAATGAGGGTCCGTCCGCTCCATATGGATGCATTATGTGCAGACCCCGGAGTGTGACCTTTCACCCCTTGAAAGATTGTATTTGAGGCCTAAAATTGGTCAAATTTAGAAAAGTTGACCCAATATAATTCATATCAGGTTCTGTATTTAAATTACCAAAAATGTTTTTAATTTTGTGTTTTGCCAAAGATGGATAGTCTCCTTTTTGCTGATTCAGCACTACCATTTATCTACAATTAAATACTTCACCACATCGACTTCAACCATGGCTGACTACTCTTAAGATATTACACCCGGGTGTTATCGCAATTGGTAGCGCGCAAGGACTTTTGAATCTAGTGTCTCGAAGTGGGCACTTGTTCGAATCCAACCCGAGGCCGTTATAAAATTACATCCTTTCTTGAAAATTTGACAATTTTCCTCTATTAATAAAGCAAAATATGGAAGGGATGGCGAGTACTGGATATAGACAAGTGTCCAGAAAAAGTAAGTTAGGTGCGCTGGTGGTAATACAATAACCCAAATTGTGTTGCTACATGTACGGCGTTCATCCCATCAAAAAGCTGTTCTTAAGCTGTCTACCACCATCGCAAGTCTATAAAAATATAACATCACCTCTAAGTATGCTTTAAGTAGCTTCACACGTGTGTAGATGATATTTCTAGATATGTTGTAGCGTTCAAAACCACAGGTAAAATGTTAATACAGTAAAATATTGTTCAATATTACGATGTGAGATAGCACGTATGTTTGCTGTACTCAGTTGCTATAGATACCACACTGAAATAACTGATAAGCCACTCTGGCTGGTGATAATACGCCTTCGGATATTGGTAAGATAGGGAAGAAATATTAATATGAAGTACAGACCAACTTGTTCAAGAGGGCACGATTATAGGATGTAAGATATTAGTAGACCAGTTTGACTTTCAATGGCAATGGGACATTAGTCAGTTATTTCCCCTTGTATACTCTTCAAATAAGTAGGTCCAACCAGTTGGATTATTTGGATTTTACCCTTACTTTTCAATTTGAACTTGCAACAATTAATTTTAAATAACTTTTTTGTAAATCATTAACTGTTTGAAAATCAAGCTAAGTGTTGTTATGGTAAAAAATCATCTAAATTTCATCACTCCTGTTAATATGTCAATTAACAACAAAGATTTTAGATTAATTTTTTATAACTTTACATAGGACTTCAATAATAAAATCCAAAGATTCCAACTGGTAGGACCTACTTAACAATCGGATTGCTTCAGATTTCATAAAGGAAAGATAACTGACAAAAGTCCATCATTAACGTCAGAAACAAACATCGTAGATACAGTTATGTATGTCTCTGGCTGGAGTCTAGAGGTAGGACGTGCGCTTAAGGTTCGAGAGTACCCAGGTTCGAACCCCCTCAGGGGCGGTGCTAACTTTATTGAGCTTGAAATTTATCTACGATTGTTTCAATCCACTCAAGTGTAAATGCGTACCTGCGAGAGTGGTATCATTCCATTGTGCCAATATGTCGGCTGCAATAAGGGAGTAAAAGACTCACCAGGTAGATTGCTAGATAGATTACAAGTAGCCCGTTAACCAGGAGTAATAGCTGTGAAGTCGGTGAACGTGCTTAAGCATGAAACTTCGATTTATAAAATACAATCATGATATCTTTAAAAAAAATGCTTACATACTTATCAAACAATCAAGCATTACGCATTGGTATTAAAAGTCTCTTTTCTTCCTTGTGTGGTTTAACGCCGTGTCAACACAATTTAGGTCATTTTTCCACGTCCAGCGCACATAACCTAGCTTTCCTAGACCATTGTCTATAACCAGTACTCACCTACCCTTCCACAGGGCCGGAAACTTCTCCACATATCTTATTATTAATGAAGAAAAATTGACATTTTTTCACATTTTCATGGACGGGTATAACCTCCCCGGGCGGGGTTCGAACCCGTACCCCCTTAGGGACACGAGATTCCAAGTCCCGGCGCTACCAACTGCGCCACCGACCCGGGTTGGGTATTAAATGAACACAATTGATAAGAAGAACTCAAATATGGTTGAAATAAACTTACAAAAAATCTTGTTGCAATTTCTTTGGCAGGAATGGAAATTTCGAGGTTTTACTATAGAAAACTTCATAAAATAACACCATTATAAGGAATCCAAAATATAGTGCTTTTATTGTTGAAATCAAAAATACATTATATAGTATAAACCCCGCCCATTTGTCATTAAGATAGTTTAATATGATTCATTATGCAATATGCAATTTATGTTTTATACGGAAATAATGAGTTTTCAACTTGTTTCACTGAAGTACGGTGAATGAATGAGAGTAAATTTTACGACGTGCTAAAATTATGGTTCATTTTAATGTCGTCTGCGTTTCATTTTCAAATTTATCACTTGGGAATGAAATGTTGAAAATGGTCGTTTGTCGGTCATGAATTGTATGTTTTAAAGGTACATGCAAGGAACTGTATTACTATTTCAGAGGGATAAGCCAGTCTAAAAGTCAAAATTAATTTAATTTAATTCTAGATAATAATTTAATACTAGATAAAGGGAAACAACTCATTACTAAATTTAACAAAAAAGGGAGGTAACAAAGTATGCCTCAGGTAGATTAATTTCACCTGTCAGTTTTAAATAACACAAAAAGCAAGTATATAAATCACTCTATTGTGAAATAAAACATTCTTACGGTGTAAAACAAATATTATTTTACACGATTGCTGTATTTTGATACGCCAAGCCGATATTCTATCAAGCATAAAAACACAAGTACATTGAAAAGTAATTTTATTGCGTTTAAGCACTGCAACGCACCTATTTACCTTTCGCTGATTGTGAAAAGAAGGAAAAAACATATGTTTTTATTTATTGTGTACATGTATACAAATTATTAAACAAAGAACGCTCATATCTGCATAGATTTACAACATATTTATTGTTCTATGATTTATCAGGAAACACGCGTGGAAATGATGAATATTCATGGTGAGTCAGAATTACTTTCTTTCATTGATAAAATATTAAATACGTATATGGACAAGAGTCCTTTTGAATCAGTTTAGGCTTCGAATCTTGTTGGCTGAATAAACACATAGATAACAATGCTACAATATTCATGACTTAACTATCAAAACTTTAAGCGATGGTGTAGTGCTAAAAGGGGATAAGGGAAAGCAAAAACTGAAGCAACCATCCCCTTTTAGCACTTTGCCATCGTTTTATTATGAAACACATTTTCACTATATTCTTCTTGTCCGATATTTTTGGACTAAATTTTAATAAAGTTTGGGGGAAATTGATCATGCGTACGGCAAGTAATTTTACTATAAAGCTTATTCATGTATCATTGTTTGAATCATTGATGAATATTGATAGTGAAATTTGCATAGATCACTTGAAAGTTCTTGGCCGTTAACGTGTAGCATCTTTTTTATGCCACCCTGGAAAATGTCGAGAATCTCTAAACATCCTACTGGAAGATTTAACGAAATGTATGAAATAACGGATACTAACGGATGTTGACGATTTTTCCCGAAATAGCGTCATACATTCGGAAAGCCATTCGGGTGATTCCGTAAAAGTGACGCTCGCAGCTATCACCGAGGTGTTTCGAATGTACGCCATAGAGAGTAAATAAAGGTTCATGGCGAATGATATGTTTTATAATTATACATGTAAGTTTGATAAACATTTCAACGTTATGTTATGTTACCCTCAATATTATGGTTTAGTTATCTATAATATTTTGTCTTGCCATGATAACACAGCTGGGGTGATGAAACATTTATGTTTACTGAAAGTTTATTATAGATATACATATTATAGAACTTTTCTGTGCATTTTACCGACCATAACTCTCTCATGTTTTTTGCTTAGCTTATATGCCTCTGAGTTCTGGTGCCATTTATTATGTATAAATCACGAAATAAACAGCATAACTACTCACGAGTGTTAAAAATTGATTCATTGTTTTAACAAAGCCTCAACGGCCTCAACACATTTTTAAACAAGGTGCCTGTATTACCAAGGGTCTTACGAACAATTTTAGTCTTAAACCCTTCTCTAATGTATAGTTAAATTATCGTAAGGTGTTTGATAATACGCAATCTCCGTAAACAGATATCCTGTAGAGCGTTGTCGTACTCGATCTCTACTGTCTCCGTGGAAGGTCACGTCGAGATGAACTTTGTGTCGACCAATCAATGCGTAGCTTTCATCTAGACGAAAACACTATTAATCACATTTTGATTTCGTAATTTCTATTTTTAGACCAAGCTTTGCATGCTAATTTAACAGCGGTATTATTCACAGTCTGCGATTGGGCGGCTCATTTCAAATTGCGTGACGTAGACGATGTAAACAAGTTACGTATCATAACAATTTCATCAGGAATATTATGATGAGAAAAGGTCGCCTGAACGTGACCATCGTTTGAAAAAGGCCAGATCTAAATATGCGAGTAGACGAGCGGAAAATTTTAGATCGGGTTTTAATCAGATTGGATAATACGCTACCAAGGTCCTTGACGCAGAAGACTTCACGCAGGTTTTCGAATCTAGCGTTCCGGAAGGGTCACTGAGTCATTTCAGGTCACCTAGGTCATCTGACTAATCTAATGGCCATAGTCGATGGTAGTAATACTCAAGGGTGTTGAGTTTCTCTTGTATCAAAATCACATTTTTTTCACTCTACATATGGTGGTGTGTTTCTGCCACCAGATAATTTCATTGTAAATAAATTTACAAGTTTTTGTCTGGTTATCTAATTACGTAACTAGTTTTCTACTAACCAGTCGGCGATTTTAGATACGAAGCGAGTCAGTATCTATTATAATGTAACTTGTTAATTATTTAAATTTCTTGTTGACATATTCGTCAATATTTCATGGAAAGGTATAACCGCCCCGGTTTGGTTCGAACTAGCGACGCCCATCGGTACACTAGATTCGAAATCTTGCGCGTAGCCTACTACGCCGCGAACTCAAATTTGTTTGTTGGCAGAAATTGGACACCATAGGTTACAAATCAAGATTTTGATCGTTAATGTAATACATGTAGCACATTGTTGACCAATGAGTCATAAGACGACACCAGCTGTCACCCGTAGCAACAACAGACTGCAAGAAAGTATTCATACATTGTCACAAAGTAATCTATCCTTGCTTGGTCGCTTGCCATTTCTTTTGATTGCAGCTTTCTTTTTTGATGTTACACATACGTTCACCAATCTATCCTTAACAATGTAAATGCTGATACAAATTCGGTTAACGCTCATATAATGACAAACTCTAACTACTCACATTACAATTGATGCCCGTTTGTTAAGTTAAAGGTACTAGTTCACAGACTTGGTTAATTTTTTCTATAATTTCAAAATACCATTCAGTCTCTGTAATTGTTATTATTTTAAGACAAACTGACCTATATGTTGCAAAAAATATGCAATAAAAATCACAAAAATGTACTAAAACTGCCTATACCGTGACATACGGGGTAGATTTTTACTACATGTACATGAAACGCTATCACTTGTAGTTGTATGTCAATTAGCACTAACATTGTTAGAAAACTACTTTCCTGCTACCAAAAATATTTCCATATAATTTTGATAGTTTTAGAAAAAGTATTTAATTTGAAATCTGTGACTGAGTACCTTTAAAAGTTTATGTGCGGTTTAAAGTATGCTTCCATATACAGTTGAAGCTAAGAATACCACACAGAGCCAGGACTGGCAAGACTATACCGGCATTTCTCTATTGTCCAGTTTTCTCAATGCGACATAATAACTAAGAAATATTATCTGAGCTAAAATGTTGTGCTTTTCACAGCGTGTGAAATTCTCACCTTCTACAGTACATGTTTGGCTTAATTACAATTATATACATTAATCACTGATTATTGAAATCAGGCATCAGGCAGGTGATCCCTCACTATACCCATTTACAAATGGTCGGAGTGGAACAGTGGTAGGTAAATTTCTTGCTGAAGGAAAATAGTAATGTCCCTAGTGGGGTTCAAACCCGGGACCTCTCGATCCCTAAGATAGCATCCTATCACTGAATCTTTGGTCTTACACTTGAATTGATATTATGGTTTCTATTACAAATTATAGTAAGTCTTGATCTGAAACCAAAACTAAATTGAACGCATCACGTAGACCAAGACATATATTTCGAATGGCCTTTTTTAATTAAATGTTACGCCATAACCTTTAGAGTTCAGGGTTGTTATTTGTAGGCAATGTTGATTAGATTTCTTGTTGTTGTTGAATCATTTTGTACTACAGTGCAGTTCTGTTACAGTCAGTGTTATAAATAAATGCTGGATATACAGTGCCCTCCATAACTCTTCTGTCAAAATTATGTTTTCAGGATAAACGTATTCACAAAGAAAGAAACAAACAAACAGTCAGCCGAGCATACTTTTGAATAAGTTTGAATCAGTTTATCAACATAATTATGATTCGAACTATAGTTACATTAGTAAGATTTAAACATAAGCGATAGTTCTCCCAACCCAACAACGGTTCTAGTTTTCTAGATTACCTCGAAGTTCTTCCAAAAATCTCTTGACTCGTTCAAAACCTCGAGGTAATCTAGAATAGTAGAACCGTTGTGGGGTTGGGAGAACTACCGCTAGAAAGAGAATTTTGTGCTGCTTAGACTGCACTAGATCTGATAAAAATCAGCAACATATAAATGTCTTTTTCATCTAAATTTGTTGATTTGGTCGTCCTTTTTGTCGTGTTAGGAACTATATAAAAATCTTTTGAATGCACCATTTTTATCAAAAGTTCAAGTGTCCAACAAATTTTGGTAGGTACTGTATCTATAAGACTCGCTTTGATTAACAGTGTTCTTCCTCAGAAGTGAAAGTCAATAATTTTACTAAGTAGTGCGGATTTTTCAGTGCAAAGTTAAGCCTACAGCTTAGCATTTCAATTGAAGCAAATAAATTTCATCGAGACTATGATAAGAAAACAACAGACTTGAATGGTGTTTATAGATACACTGTATATACCATTACGTGTTGTTTCTTTGTTTCTTCAAGTGCTACAAATTAGTTCTTACCTAAACAGAATTTTGAAAAGTAGTCACAATAAACGGTTCAATTTTTAGAACCACCAGAATCGATAGTCTAAGCAACGGAATTTTCTTATTATACGTTTTTGTGTTGTTTTTACCCCGGTGTAAGAAACTTAGTTTTTATACCTTATTAAAATTTTGAAATGTAGTTTTGAACTACAGTAAAGTTCCTTTTTTTTGAACCACCAAAACCGATGGTCTTATTAGCCGAATGGTCTTAATATAGGGATTTTTCTCAAATTAAACGATTGGGACTTAATAAAAAATATTACGATGATTATTATAATGCAATACAGAACTGCTTACGACTGAAATTTGTCGTAAGAGCGTAAATCATACAGGCCCTTTGCACTTACATCATAAAACATCGCACGATTTTGAAATAACCAAGGTGGTCAATATAGCGGAGCTTTACTGTATTTGAAGAAACAACAAAAGAAGAATGAATAAAACATGAATAAAACTCATATATTGAATTTCCTCACACACTAGCTCAACATCCAATATCATAAAAATATTTTAATGCAATTCAACGGATATGCCCAAGGTTATCCGACCATTGTTTGTCATCGATTTTCGATCAGTATAAAGTTCACCTCTAACGGATTTACACGGAGTTGTAATGAAATCGGAGACTGGCGCTAGTTAGGATGTGAATTTTTAACTCTTCATTAAAGTGATAAGGAGATACAAATAGCCGAGTACAAAGAGTGGATTATACTTCTATTTCAGATTTTTTGTAAGTAAAAAACTCGTAAATTTGATTTCATTTTAAGTTCAATAATATTATAAATTAATACCTAGTAGTCAAAATATAAGTGCAGTTCTGTTTTGAATATGGAAATTATTTTAGTTAAATTTGTCAACGATATTTGTGACAGTTAGACTGAATTAACGTTTAAATTAACAGAGAATTTATATACAGCCTGTACAGTCTAACCTGAAAATCCTGAACAGCGGTGTGATGGAAAGCTTGAATTTAGTCATTTCTTCAAGCTTCTTATTAACGTCCAAATTAGGGTCGAAAAAATCGCAAATAATTTGAGGGTTCCGATTTTTTTTCTGTTCGGTTTTCTCATGTTTTACTATAAATGCTGTGATGGATTTTAAACTGGCATGGCTCTGAGGCTTTGGCACATTACTAGGCCTTAATTAATCTTATAGCGGAAATTTTGTTTTTATTTTGATGCCTGGGCGAGGCTCAAACTTGGGTCATTTGGTTCGAAATCCAGGGGTACTGGATTTGTAGTTAGCGCGTAGCTCACTGTGCCACGGACCTGATAAACTAATGTTTTCGAAGTTGAAAAAATATCTGTCTCTTGCATTACTCACCGACGTTATTTTAAAAGACTTATAATCTCTGAAAATATGTATACAAATCCATCTACTTGACTTATAATGTACCTTAATTTTATATTAGCTTTACATTACCGTACCCTCCAAAAGTTTTTGAACAAATTAAATTTACCTACAGATGTTCTCAAAGCGTAAACGGGTACTGCGAGGGATCACCTGCCTGAAAAAGAGTTCAATGATCAGGGGTAAAACGTTCTCAAGTATAAAGTCGACTCAACCTCAATCTGATTAAAACCCGATCTAAAATTTTCCGCTCGCATACTCACTAATTTAGATCTGGCCTTTTCCAAACGAAATTAGCGTGCAAACTTTGGTCTAAAAATAGAAATTACGGAATCAAAATGTGATTACTAGCGTTTTCGTCTAGATGAAAGCTACGCATTGATTGGTCGACACAAAGGTTATCTCGACGTGACCTTGCATTGAAAAAGTAGAGATCCAGTACGACAACGCTCGACAGGATCTTTGTTTACGGAGATTGACTCAACTCGATCATTGAAGCAGACTTTAAACCGCACTTTATAACTTTTTACCTTTTTAACAATCTATAAATGATTGAACATGCATATTGCGAGTATTTTTATCACAATTGAAGCTTATATTTACGTAAAAAAGTTTAATCATAAAATTATATTGATTAACTAAAGCATGCGCATTTTGGAGTACGGTGACTGTTTCTATCTTCATGAGCAAATCATTCGGAACACCTCGACCTTTCATGAATTAATAATCTCGGAAGGATTCGTGAGGGGGTCTTCCTTGGAGTTTTGGGATTTTACTACCTACGCGAGGCGAAGCACGTAACGGTTACGCAAAATAGTTCTTGTAGTATACACCCAGATCTTTGTCTAAACATATTAATTTATTTTAAATTGGAACAAAAATTGTTCATCGATATCATTGAACTGTGTAATTTTAAATTTACGGACAAAAAAACATCGTGTATTTCTTTACTTCAACACCGATTTTCCAAAATGGCGTCTAAATATGTCCGAGGTTATTCGTAGCGAATGGCCGAGGAGTTCCGAATGATTAGGAAATGTGACTCGGTTTGACCCTATATCATGATTTTATCCGAGGACGTTTGGAGGGCACTGTACATCGATGATTCTTTATAACCTATAAACCGTGATAAACTGTTAATATTTACATTAAACAGTATTCCTGTCGAGTTTAATCAATCAATAAGTATATAGTTTATCCTTAAACATTGAAGACTGTTCATTGGTGTTTATGTTTCGGTCGGCTAGCTCATTCGGTAGAGCACAAGTCTACTGAACGAGGGATCGAAGCTTCTATTCCCGGGCGGCGCATATTTTACTGGAGTTTGGTCAAGAAATAGTTTTACCGCATTCTCCCTCCTACCACTGATTCTAAATCATGTAGGACAGTTGTCAGTCACTGACGGAAGTATGCCATTAGAAATTGGTTAAATGCTAAATCCAGAGATTTAGATTTTCTAGAAATGGTAAGTTGGTTGACTGACCGCCGTTATATGACCTATACAATATGTTACTCCGGCGTTAAACCCAAACACCAAGAAATCAGATTTCAGGTTTAACTCAATCCTCGTATCCAGCGATTTAATTTCATTCCATAACATTATAACTGAATAAATTATGAATAATTTTCCAAATGGCCCAAAAATTGTTTCTCACTTTTTGTATTATTTCATACTGTTTTAAAAATTTTGTTGAGTCATTTAATGAAATGGATTTGCATTAATATACGTTTGATAAAACACGTAACTGTCGTACGTTTAATATCTATAATTGACTTACGAAAAAAAACTTCACGAAAATACACTTAAGAAATGCAAATTTCCTTTACATGCGTGGGAATCTGTCGCTCTGTGAATGAACCGTAAAAGTACAAAACACTATTTATGGTGAACATAATTGGTAGTTTAACAGTAGAGGTCGACGACCCTTAACCTCATGTGGTTTCACTGTCGGTTTTATTTGATTTAATTCTGAAGTTCAAAAAGAGGCTGCACAATACATGTTTACTTGTAAACTGTTAAATCTTGTAATATTTACAAGATTTATTCAACTTTCAGTGGTACATACATTAACCCCGCTGATTTAAATATCCACTATATAGTATTTTATCACTCACATAATCAAGGATTTAAATCAGTGGGATCAATACGTAACAAAAGCCTGCATTTAAATGACTTCCGTGAAATTTTGAAATTTTCAAGTAGATCCTTTTGCTTCTAGGCATATTCTAATGACTACTGAACGTAATTTAGTGTTGAAATTCAATCAATTATTTATATTAATGAGTTAAAATGTGTGTGTGGTTATATCCATAGGCGGATCTAGCGGGGGTCAGGGGGTCCGGACCCCCACCCTGAAATTTCCAAAATGTACCTAGCCATGAATGCATTTTTTCTAACTTAGCCAAATATGCCATTTTTAAGTAGCATTGAGCAATTTTCTCGGGCTTGCTTCGCTCGTCTTTGTGATTAACATACATCTAGTGGTTATGTAGTTTTTAATATAAATATTTTGCGTTATTCTGCGAATACTGTATAATGTGGGTGTGTTTGGACCCCCCACCTTAGAAAAATGTTTGACCCCCCCCCCCCCTGAAAAAAATCCTGTATACGTCCCCGAAATCGTAGATGAGATAACATAGTGAAACTATTAAGATATTGATCGTATATTGCCTCACAAATGTTTTCAATGTTCATTTTCACTTTTTATGTTGATGTAAACGATTGCTAAATAATTTATTGGTTTTATTTAGGCTAAACTAAAGTATTTTCTCAGTATAACAGTTATTAGCAAGTTACAAGTAAAGTTTAGTTCTGCTATATACCGCTTTTGTTATTGTAAAGTCTGTAGCGATCTATTGACAATCCATAAGTCCCGAATGCTTAATGTATGAAAAGGGTCCGTATGTTAAGACCACTCCGTTATTTAGACTGTAAATTTTGATGTTCTTAACACTGAAACTTGACTGTACAACAAAATATCGACAAGAGCATTTCAATCTCCGTAAAAAGAACTCCTAGAGACCGCTGTAATAGGATCTCCCGACATTGCACAGGGGGTCATTTTCAGATGACCTTTCTGTCGACTAATCAATGCATAGCTTTTGTCTGGACGAAACACAATTATTAGCATCGTAGTTATGAAAATTCTACTATTTAGACCGAGTTTTGCGGGCTAATTTGTCGGTGGTGTTATTCACATGCTGTGATTTGGACGGTTCTGTGCAAATTGGGTCATTCATATAGACGATGTAATCAAGTCACTGAGCGAAAATGATTGCGTCATGAATTATATAAAAGCAAAGGTCCGCTGTACGTGACCCATATTGTTAGGTTGCAAGATCCAAATAAGCGAGTGTGCGAGCGGAGAATTTTAGATCAGATTTTAATCAGAATGTATCGGGGCATACACTGGGACAGTGTGCACTTGGTACTATATTGAAAGATAGTACATTCAATTACATCACGTATCAATATTGCATCTGTGAAGACAGCCATTTATTTGATGAGTTTCATACAGTCGTTGATTTGTAGAGACACAATTGATGCATACTGGGAACAAAAACCAAGTTTTGATTGGCCTGGTCTGTAAAGTACTTTGTAATTTTCTACATCACAGGGGTTGGTATTTAATTAATCATGTAATTGATGCAAAGATAATATATATCAAACAATTAGTTAATAGCCATCCTGCCGTGAATACAATAACATGTAGACATAATATATCTGAGGGTTTACTCTACATACAGGTCGTATTCTAGGTCATGCGTGTTTTTGTACTTTTCAATGGACTTGTCCATTGAATAGGTGAATAAGCTGATGCACGAACAGCATTTTATTGTCTGGTTCCCAGTCGTACTTTGGCAGGAAAAATATAGTGGTATGGGGCAGGTAATCCAGGCTAAGCATTTTACTGATTTAAACATACCAATTGGATATTTAATATTATTCAAATCGTGTATATTCACATTACAAATTTTATATAATGATATGTTCATAAAATAAGTGTAAATTTACTAAACTATGAACTTGTAATAATAATTCCCCCTAAATATTGGTGTGTAATGAAACTGATTTATATACGCAATGTTTACGTGGACGACCTGTAGCGTACTTGCAAGCTGCTATCAACTGATGACTGATGTACAAGCATAGTATTCTCGTTCCCAGAGGCTATCAAGATTCTCGAGCCTAGTACCTCTGGGTACGAGATTAAAGCATAGTTGTAGGGCATTTAGTCACGTGTTCATACACGCAATGTTTACGTGGACGACCTGTAGCGTACTTGCAAGCTGCTATCAACTGATGACTGATGTACAAGCATAGTATTCTCGTTCCCAGAGGCTATCAAGATTCTCGAGCCTAGTACCTCTGGGTACGAGATTAAAACATAGTTGCAGGGCATTTAGTCACGTGATCTTCATAATGTAAACAAACACCTATTTTGTCGTAATCCTGCACCCAGCATTAAGAAATGAATCAAATAGCGCATAAAATAACTGCCACATTTCCTTTGTCCGAAAATGTCCATATTAACCTGTAAGTTGTAACACAGGAGCTTGACATTCTGTATCGTAGTTTGAAAAATTCCCTCCTTCTTATTATAAAAACTAAGAAGATGATAATCTTTCAAACAATGATACAGAATGTCAAGCTCCTGTGGTTGTAATCGTTTACTCTGAATCCTCTGCACAAACTGTTTCCACATAATCAAGTTCAATAACGAAAGAAGCATGTACATGTATAGCGAAACTTAACTTCAGTTGAAAATAAAGGTCTTATTTCTAATCTGATAGTTCCAAGACCTCTAATACTGATTTTCTGCCATTAGAAATGTCTGCGACTTGCGAATTTTTACACTCTTTAGAAATATCTTATCAGCCAGTCTCAGACAATTGATTAATGTTCCTATGTAAACAAACCTTTAAGCTTCTTACATTAAATACATGAGATGAAACACATAACATCTGAAAAGCTATATTTTTTCAAAAACATAAAACATCTGAAAACCTATATTTCTTTTAACACATCGATCCAGCCTGATATTCTGATGTCTATATTGTGTACTCCTGGTTCTAAGAAGTCTTTAAATCGATTCCATTCCAACATGTCAGTACAGTCAAACCTCTGTGTCAAAAACCAACAGCGTAACTATGCTAAATTTGCTGTTAAAGAAAATCGACTGATTTATGTATGGTAATTTTCATTTGAAAAGCTTGCGAGCAAGGGATATGTCATGTAACCTTTCTTTGATATACGGTATGTTTTAAAACCAAAGGAAGGTTGCATGACATATCCATGTGCTTGCGAGTTGAAATTTATCTGATTGTTGTCGAAAGTAGATACGAGGGGTGATCCAGAAATAATGAGACAAACGCCATAAATCCGACGAACGATCGTGGAATAAACTTGAAATGTATAAAATTTGTGTAAAAAGTTGTTTCCTATCTGCGTGAGAAAAAATATGCTTGTGCGTTGTCTGAATTCCGAGCTATACTTTCCTGATCTATGTAGGGTAACGAGACCCGCCGCAGGCCGCATTTGTTTGACGTCTAGAGGTGGCCACTAAGACGTGGTCTCACTGTATCACTAACTTAATCATCAATAGCAATAATAATCGTACAATATATATCCAGACCAGGGCTTGTATCAGGCATAGAGTGAATACATGAATTAGAGGAATTGAGTTTACAGAACATAGTGATTACTGTATACATCGCTTAATACATTAAGTGTGTGTGGGAATTTTTTTGTACCAGAGAAAACACTAAATACGAACTGACTGTAAGCATTAACGTTGGTCTACATTTTGTTTTACTGCTATAACTTGTGCTAGTTAGTGATTCGAGAGGTGTTTCGAGTGTGTTTGGGTGTATATAGACGTCCATTGATTTCACGAAAAGGGAGAACTTTACTTTTATCGGCTGTTTTAGTCATTTAATCATTATAAGTCATAACAGTGTGTGTGTTTTAAACTTGGTAAACTCAGAACTCACTGAGCAAGGATTTTTTGTTGTTTAGTGCCAACTCATAGATAAAGTTCTGTTGTTTTTGCCTTGGATTTATTCTGTGTATATGAAACTCTACTCGTATTAGTGTTGGTATAATCTTGATTAGTGTTGTTTTGAGGTACGTATATCTAGAATAATCTGACTGTTTTTACGTGTAACTAACACTGCTCTACTGATAAGTGATAAAACTGTTGGGGAGATCATTTTTGTATAGTGGGTTTCAACACAATTTTGGTTATTTTACGGCGACCAGCGCATCTAACCTAGCTTTCCTGGACCCTTGTCCATAGTCAGTACTCACCTATCCTTTCACTAGACTGGGAATTTAGGCATATACCTAAATACTTGAGGAAAATTGACAATATTGTTAAATTTTCATGGAAGGGTATATCCGCACCGAGTGGGTTTCGAACCTGTACCCCTTTAGGAACATGAGATTCGTAATCCCAGCGCGCTACTAGCTGGGTCGCAGACCCGGGTTGATGGGGGTGAAACTACGTTAAGAATTCATATATAAGATACATTTTAGTATTACAGGGGATTACAGAGCTCTTTGCCCTCCGTCCGTCCATCTGTCTGTCCGTCTGTCCACTCAATTTGGGCCCCTCGAATTCTTAAGAAGTATCAATGCTACATTAATGAAACTGCTGGAGTGAAACTAATGTAGCTTAAGTTTTCTTCATATTCAGGGTTAAACTTAAGGCAAAATAACTAGCCACTTAAGTTTATTGGCTCATTAGGTTAATTTTTAAACCAACCTCTCGTTCAATTTGGTAATTCCTGATCCGTTTGGTTTTAAAAGATCAGCAGCGCGTTCAGTTACCTTAAATGTTCCAAAACGTTTCGAAACGGAAGTGTCGGAACAACTCAACCGATAGACAACTCATACCGAGACAACTCAATCTCCTACTAACGGATTGAGTTGTCCCAACTTTGAGTTGAGTATTGCACGGGTAGAGTTGTCTTCGGGTTAAGTTCTGCCGTACCCGTAAGGGCCGTAACGTTAGCTAACAGTAGTTACTAAACAAAGGGCAGATTGTACTCGAATCTTCAAAATCTAACAATAAACATCATCATTTCAGAGAGTATCTTGATAGCCATGAGTCATAAATGCTTTAGAGAGAATTTCTCGATAATTCTTATTGATTGGAAACATTAATAGATATTCCGTCAAGTTCCAATATTAAGACCACTTTGGTTAATGCAATATCATGCGATATTTGACGATTTTCAAGTCCCAAATTCTTAGTTTGAGAAGGAAGTTTCAGAAGAAAAATGTCCGTTTATAAAGACCTTTGCCCTTTTGGGACCGTCGAATCTGATGGTCTTAAGAGTGAAATCTTGCTATTCTTTGTTGATTGAATTGAACTTTAGGTTCGGAATCGGAATGCAATATCGAAGACCAATGGAAAAATAATTTGAAGACCTACGAGTGTATAGGTCAAACCGAAGGAAACTGTTCTTACATTTCTTTTGGTTCAGAACCGGTATGCATAATTGAAGATCTACTAACGGACAAATAATTTGAAGACCTACGAGTGTATAGGTCAAACCGAAGGAAACTGTTCTTACATTTCTTTTGGTTCAGAACCGGTATGCATAATTGAAGATCTACTAACGGACAAATAATTTGAAGACCTACGTTCGTGTGTATATGCCAAACGGGGAGAAACTGTTCTTGCCTATATTAAACTATATTGACTTCATATTCATTACTAAATGTCCCCATACAGTTTATGCCTCAAAAATAATTGACAGACACATAGTTGAAGAAATAGGCATACAACTGTGATGGTTAGGGCTAGAGTGTGTTATGTATCGCAAGGCTTTTGTCTGGGAACCGTGCTGGTCGCTTATGAATGAAGACCTACAAAGAATACCTACGGAAAACATATAAAGACATACGCACGAAAAGACCAGGCTGTGTTATGAACTTACAGTAACAGACATGTTTATATATTTGTATTATATATTGCGTCTATTATCAGTGTCAATTTTTCATACAGAAGTATTAATGTCAAGTACCTACTGGCATTTGTCTATATGTTTCATAACAATTATTGTATATAATTCTTGCGATTGGTCACTTGGTCAGCTGGTCAACTGGTCAGCTGGTCATTGGGTCAGTAGTAGTCTTAGATATTTTATTGTTGAAATTCACATCGCTTAGTACTGGATACAGGTAAAAGGAATAGAACCGAAACGTAACCAAAAATAGAATTGCGTTAAGAATGACTGCCTTTTGTCATATGATTATTGAAAGACAAATCATTCAAAAATAGACAATGGTTTTACTGCTTGATTTTTCTGTGCAATATTAGCCTAATTTCTCAGAGTTCTCGCGAAGCAAATACTAGTGGTTTTAACTTGTTTCTGAGAAACGATGCTGACTTGCTTTTAGCATTGTATGCTAAGTTCAAGCGATTAGTCTATTACCTAGAAATCGACAACATGCTCAACAAAAACATCGTATACAATAATACCCATTGAGTCTGTAATCCCATAGATGTTTCTATTTCATGCAACATAGACAAATTTGCATCAACTTCAATTTCTATTCAGACTAAACTGCATGCCAACATAATCACATACATACTTTTGCTTTTATCTGACTCCAATCAAAATAGATTACATGATTCACATAGGCGTCTAGCAATACCGTAAAACTTCGACGCCAAGACCCTTGACGATTCTTACTCTTCAAAAATTGTCATCTTCTTCATGTCAGTTCTTGTTTCTTGGTTCTTGTCAGGAATTTTTGTCTCGTGATTTACTCATCGATAATTTGTTTGTCTGTTTGGTTGGTTTAACGCGGGAGCAACGCATTGTATAGGTCATATAACGGCGGTCAGTCATCCTATTCATGTTCCTGGAAAGGCTAAATCTCTGGATTTAGCTGTTAACCTACTACTTAGCGCATACTTTCGTCAGTGACTGACAACTGCCCTACATAATTAAAACTCATTGGTAGGAGGGAGAATGGCCGTAATAATTTGTATTGCGACCTTGTTTTCGGTTACGATATGGTACGAAATCTATTGTATGGTTAATATGGTTTGATGAAATATTGGTTTTGACATGTAGCCCTATTCGTCAGTCACTTAATTGGTGTAATAAAAATATAAGCTATGACCACAACAAGTTGATCATGCGAGCGAGCGAAGAAAAAAAATTAATAATCTTAATTCACTTGCTTTATATAGTGGTTCGACCAAATTTTTATGAGCGAGCGAGGAAATAAAAATATTTTTTTTCGTTAAAAAAACGTCAAAATTGTGGTGCGAGCGAATCCATAAAACATATAATCAACTTGTTGTGGCCTATCAGAAGTAAAACATGAAATTCTTTAAAGACACATAAGTGTATGCTCCATATCAGTTTATTATGCTAAATAAGTTAGTAAAATTGATTCCATTTAATTAGGTTGGCTTGAATATGAAATTCAGTAAATGAAGATAAAGATAATCCAAAACGTATGTTAATAAATTTTATTTTCATCTACTCTTATATTTTAGTTCATGTTTGTATGTATAAAACTTTTTAATATAGTATTATATACTAATATAATAAAAAATTATAAAAAAATAAATATTTGACTTGACTGGGGTTTGAACCTGCAATGTTTGGTTTTGAACTTTTTTATGCTTTTAATTCCAGCCATTTAACCGACTGCGCTATTATGGGTCCTAATATTACACATGTTATATGATCTATATATAATGAAGAGAGTACCTTTTTATTTGCTAATTTCCGGCCCCCAGATATTCATATTTAATTAGGAAATACTAGTTTTATGTTTATAAAATGTAAAAATGCTTCGAAAATGATAAATCTTATTTTTATATTTCAAATTCATTTTATTAAGTGAGAAAATGTAGAATAATATAAATTGTGATGTGTGTGAAGCCCCTCGGGCCATATTTGTGGATTTATTGTTTATGCAATGTATTAAAAATGAGAGGATAACTTATAAAACACTATTCTTTATAAAATTGTGATTTTTATATAAATCCTGCTTACGACAATACTTGAATAACTACAAAAAGAAATTTTATATAGAATAATATACATTCATGTTTCCGTGTAAGTTTTTTAAGTAGAAAATGTTCGTATTTATTTATTTGACATATTTAAAACTTTTGACACGTGCACTTGCTACAAGCAAACTAATAGTTATTAATTTTTCCTATAAGAGATGTAGGATTTCATGTTGTAATTCGGTGAAGACCCAAGTGCTTCTATTCCGTTTGACACGGAAATGAGGCACATTTTTGTGTTCGACTATCATTAGTTGAATACCCTGTCCCAGAAGTGGGACAATTTTGAAGAGTAGTCTCCTCTTTGCTGGGGAACTGCCTTTCAACTGTTTTAACTCTGTTTTGTACAGAGTTAAAGCAAGTTTTGTGTTCGGCTTTAACGAGTTGAACACCCGCTCCCCTGGGTGGGAAACGAAAGGTACATGAGTTCTCCCCCTTCATAGGGGGGCATGGGCTCTTGGGGGCATGTGCCCTGTTGGGGCATGAGCCCTGGTGGGGCATGGGCCCTGGTGGGGCATGGGCCCTGGTGGGGCATGGGCTTTGGGACGGGGCATGGGAATAGTGGTGGGGCATGGGTCCTTGGGGGGGCATGGGGCCTTGGGAGTCATGGGCCCTTGGGGGGGGCATGGCCCTGGTGGGTATCGGCCCTGGTGGGGCATGGGCTTTGGGACGGGGCATGGGAATAGGTGATGTATGGGCCCAGGGGGTATGGATCAGGGGGGGGTCATGGGCCTTGGGGGGGGTTATGGGTCTTGGGGATGGGAGTAGGGGCATGGGCCTTGGGGGGGGTTATGGGTCTTGGGGATGGGAGTAGGGGCATGGGCCTTGGGGGTATGGGTATAGGGGATGCATGGATCCAGGGGGAGCATGGGCCTGGGGGGTCCTGGGGCGGGGCATGGGCCCTGGGGGGGCGTATGGGCGTTAGAAACATTAATAAGCGAAATGAAACTCAGACCGCCATTTATCGATGGTGGATTTATTTATGTTTATAATGTGTCATAATAATGAATTGATGAAAAAAACAACCAACACCTACTTCTGGCTAACCTTTTTACACAGATTTTGTCAATAATGTTGTTGAAGATGAATACTGCTCTTTTGTTGTAACACTACAGTGAAGTTCCAATATTAAGACTATGAAGATGGGCAGACTTGATAAATTGTGTGCTTTTCAACTATTTTGAGTATCAAAAATGGATGGTCTAAATAGCGGAATGGTTTTTAACTATTATAATCTTATGCTAATTAGGACCTTTTTTTCTTCTGGAATTAAGCATTAGGATTAGGGATTAAAAACAGCTAAGAAGCACGTGTTTTTCTACAACTTTCTTATATAATAAAGATTCTTAACTTGATAGATATCAATAAATTACAGTAAAGTTCCACTAATAGGAACATCAAAATCAAAGCTATTACATTATGAGCAGTATTAATATAGCGACATTTTTCTTCTCAAACCAAACAACCCGGGTCGATAGCGCAGTTGGTAGTTTGCCGGAATTTGGAATCTCGTGTCCCGAAGGGGGTACGAGTTCGAATCCCACCCGGGGAGATTATACCTTTCCATGAAATAATGTCAATATTCCTCCATTTATTAGATAATATAGAGAAGTTTCGGCCTTGTGGAAGGGTAGGTGAGTATTGGTTATAGACAATAGTCCAGGAAAGCTAGGTTAGGTGCGCTGGACGCCATAAAATTACCTAAATTATGTTGACACGGCGTTAAACCCAGTAAAAAATCAAACCATGCATTTGAGATTTCAAGAACCGCTCTAAGAACAAGTGAGCTCTAAGAACAAGTGGTTATTACATGTATCTTGATAAAACAAGCCGTATTTGCGTTAATATTGTTAGCCATTAGTTAATATAATGAGATTCATTCTCGTTCCCAGAGCCTAGTGAGATTCTCGATACTAGCGAGAATATTGTTAACCTCGGGGTACGAGAATGAGCGAGATTACAAGTTAGTATTTCAACGAGATCATGTAAATTCATCAAAGAATCATCATTATCTTCACTCTAAATCTAATTATCTCTTGATTAAGTCTTGTAATACATTTCCTACATTATAATAAAGAATTCGGAACTCCACAACAATCTTCCATGAGGATATGCCTTAGTCTAGATTACCTGCCCTTTGATTGCTACGCAAAAGAAGTCGGGAACCAGACTAGATATGCCTATATTTGCATTGAAAATCGCCGAAGAGTCTCGAATGATAATAAAGTGTAACTTTTAGATATCTCAGATTATTCGTTAATACTATTTGCATTAAAGATCCACAATAAGCACCTAGTTTATTGTTAAATTCTGCAATGTTTTTACGAGTTTAAGTACCAATAATGTAAAAAGAATATGGTCACTGTATTTAGACGGTTTCACCATCTAGATCTTCGATCTTGAATAAAAAATTCTGAAAATCTGTCTGTAGAGCCATAAGTCCCAAAATCATCCATTGTGGTGGTCATTATTGTGGAACTTTACTGTATTTTCTATTTTATTGATATAGATAGAGCCTTCATCTAACCTAAGTAACCTACCATCATCAGGGTAATAAATCAAAGTCTAGCTAATAACATAACTGTCCAAAATATCTCCATGAGAATCTATGGTGACTTTTTTCTGCCACCAAAAAATCTACATAACTGACAAATTAATTAAGTATACGAGTAGTTCGTACAAAAACACAAAACGTGTTTGTGTTTACATTAAAAAAATGAACCAATCTATTCCAGAGGAAGAAAATATTTAAAAAATGTTTAATAGGTCATTTTAACAAAACAATGGTGGCAGATAAACCACAACACCTCGGTCAATCATGCATGTTTTGGTAGAACGCATAACCATTACTCTAGCAAGGCACTCATAAAATAAACATGACATTGTAAAATAATTTTATTGTCATCCTGAGCATCCCCCTGTCGTGGATATTTTCACTGTATTGTTTATATAAACAGGGTTTTTTTGTACGAACTAGAGTTAGCTAAGGACGTAACTTGTTTACAATATGTGGTTTTCTGATGGCAGAAACTCGCCACCATATCTACAAGAACTTATGCAAATGATCTTATTCCAAGGATACATATCAAATTAAGTACAGTTATTCCAGGGCCCACAATGTGGAATATATCCATACATTGCGTCAATATTTTCCTTGGCCAGACACATATTTGCTTTACAAGCACGATTATATCAGCAATTCCAATTCTAAAGTTCTGTCATTATCTGGAATATAAAGTACGTAGACACGTCCGTTATTTTTTGCCACAAGCCATTTGCTATGATTTGTTTATTGCATTTGCATAAAACAGAATACTGCTAGGTTTTGCTTTACTGAAACAAAACTCATAAAAAGGCAATAAAACGAATATCCATGTGTCTTGGGGCTTTTAGCTAAAAAACAGATTTTCACATTTATGCATTTCTGAAATCCCGTAACTTTCTCAACAAGAAGCTTTCTTAGTTTGATATTCTTTCTATGGACCCTTTTTTCTTGAAATCAGCATTAGGGGCTAAAAATGTCAGAAATGCATTCTTTTGCAATAACTGAGGTGACCTTTATAGAGGAGCGGTATTAATAAAGGGTCTTTTTTGTCGAAGTAATCATTTGGGACCTAAAAATCGTCAGAAAATTGCACCATTTTCCATCACCAAGGTGATCATTTATATCAGAATTTTACTGTACCTTGATTTATTACTCTTATGATTGAAGGTTGGTGAAAGGCTCTATCTGTATTATTACATAAATATAATTATGATATTGATTTCAGAGGAAAGATGGAAACCATATTTTGGAAAATGAAATATATCATATAGCATGAAATTCACTATACTCAGTAGTTCACTGTATGATTTCGTATATTCAACACAATAGCCTACAGACAGCTTATCCGTATGGAAGATATCAGAATTATTTATTCTTTTATTCGGAACATCTACTATCATTATTCCAAACTTCAAATATCTAACTTGATTTCCACTTCCACAGAGTTTAGTTTTTAAAGAAGCTGTTAAAATAAAGATTCCATTTTGTTTATAATTGAATGTTTCAATGCTTTGAGTAGGCCTATTTTCATGGTAAAAATGTTTAAATGCTATGAGTAGGCCAGTTTTCATGGTAGAAGGTTTTCAGCACTATAAATATTTTCATGATAAATGTGTCTGAGAGCAAGGCTAGATCTAATCAGCCTGTTGAGTAAATAAACTGAGGAATTTAGGACCGCTTGTTGATGATTGATCGTAAGATCTAATTCTGTGAGATGTCAAGTATCATAAGTCTCAAATAAAACTGTAATCTGAAATGTGAGTCTGTAATTGTGAGATTCCAATGCACGCTGTAGCAAAGCCTGGATGTTAATTTATTTTGGTACCTTGTTCATTGGTGAGGAAATTTGTTTGGAATATTTCAAGGAATTTCTGCAAGTGTTTTTAATTCTGTAATCAAATTGCCATTCTATAATTAGATTTTTCAGTAACCATTTAAAACACGCGCAAAATCATGTTCTTGGAATCGAATGTAACGAGTTTATCTCGGAAACGAGGTTTTAGCCATTACCTCCCATAATTCCGCAGTATTTTCGCCGCCATTTTTATTTCCTTGAAAAGTTTCCAGCTCAAATTGTTTGTATCTCGTCTAGTTTAATAAACGTCTGGTTTACAACTTAGATAAACATCTCAAACAATTGTTTGTTGACGTTTTTCTATTATCTGGCTTATTATCAACCATTGTTTATGCGCGGAATCTGAATATCGGCGAATTGACACGTTACGCGCATGCGCAATGAAAATATTCGTCTGAAAAACGTGCATTTGTATTGCAGAATGCTGATTGCTTCGAAATTGTTTAAATATTTATTTGTACAGTTTCATAATTTCATGCTTCAACAAAAACAAAACTTGAGATAAAATGATTTAGTTTTGTTCTGTAAAGTTAGGAAGCAAAACATACGTGAAGTTAGTCTTTCCACGCACTTCCAAAGTAATGGGACCTACTCCAGCAGGACAAAGCGACATTCTGCTCTGTCGATGACCATAGGGATTGACTGTAAATGATTGAATATTTTACCCTATCGTTTACACTTATTTTTCTTGTATATCATCTCTGGCATAAGCAGAATGCAATCAGAAAAATGTCAAAATGTCTACAAGTGTTCATAGATAATCATCCAAGTTAGGGGGGAAATATACCTAAAGACATAGATACCAGAGACAACTGTTTAAAATGATTACCACTTTTTTGTATGCTCACTCTGGCAAAAGCTCATAAAATGTCAATAACTTTCAATTGGGTGTTCATGTATGTCAAGCTGACGATATATATTTGGGCAAAGTTTATTGATGGATTCTCATTTGGTTGAAATATGTACATGTATCTAAAGGACTTGTTGAGTCTTGGTTTTGGCCTGGCTATACTCTTTTCACTATAAAGAATGTTCTTTATTTTTCATCAAAACATGACCGCGTGTAGGCATATCATTAACTTTGCGGTTTCATTTTGACAAAAATCATTGAGATACAATGATTTATTAATAAATTTTACTAGTATACAAAATAAAATATTGATTCATCTTTTTATATCTTTGATTTTTGATACAGTTGATTGAGTAACCTTTTGGTTTGGGTGTAGGCCTACACTTTGAAAAATGGTAGTATTTTTGCTTGAACTTTATGGTACATTAACATGAGTTAATTTAGTAACTAAGATAAATTGCACTACTATTAAAGCTGTTCGGATACAGATTTCAACCTAAATACCAAATTTGTAAAACTCGGATTTTTACGAAAACACTTTTGCATGTAAGCAGTTGATGGCAATTGTAGTGCAAATTTACATATAGACAAAAGATAGCGATTTTAGGTATAAGATAAACAAACAACTATAAAAGGTGATGAGTTTATGTATAAAATTGAAATACAACTGTAAAAGAAGAGTGTTTTTGGTGCGTAAAAACACACCCAAGAGGTAACGAAGTAGGTGATTTTATAACCTTTTTGTGACTTGTATGTTTCTCAAAATTTTAAGTATGTAATAATATTCACAACAATAACACCTACGATCATATTATATCTATTGATCCATCCAACGTTTCGGCTCTGTGCCTTTTTCAATGTAAATAAAAAGTGTTTCAAAATTTTAAGGTCAGTTAAACTTTAAATATAAAAAATTCATTTTAACACAATTACAGACACTGACTATATTTAGTATTTCAAATATGAAAATGTAACCACAATCTGTGTACAAGTTGCTTTAAATATACATTTATCAAAGAGGTTGTACTTCTTATAGACATAGCCAGTGGGTTGTTACGGGTCAAGATGTCACCTATGACTGTATGAAATTTATCATAATGTCGTGAAAACTGCATACATGTATATACTTAATTACAGAGAAAGGGCATGCTTGATAAAATGTTGGTTTTACGTCTGCCAAAATGTAATAGATCGAATGATATTTATCATATATAAAGATAGTTTTATTGGCGATAGAGATTTTCGGGCTACTCGGACTCTACTACTCGATTATAGACATTCTATCAAGATTAATCTCGTACCCAGAGGTTATCAAGATTCTTGATGTAAGATTGAGACTCTTGAGAACCTTGATATTTTGTGAGTACGAGAATGGATGATGGACAATACACCTGTAAACATTCTTCAGTCCGTGTATATTGTGGCAGCTCCCTTTAAATTTTCAAATGAAATAATGCGTAAGAGTAATATGACAGTGAGTTGTCACTATTTGGCCCATCAACGTCTTAATAGAGGAATAATCTAAATATATGCTCTATTCTTCTCAAATTGAGCATTTTGGACTTATAGAGGGTTAAACACTGTGTCTACTTAATAAAGGTTATTGTAAGGCGCCCAGCGCACCTAACGTAGCATTCCTGGACCCATGTCTATAACCTGTTTTCGCCTACCTTTTCACTAGGATTTGTTACTTCAAAATGGTAAAAAAATGCATAATCTGAGAATAACCAGGACCAATGTGGTCTTTGAAGCGGAACTTTACTGTAATAATAACTTCATTTATTTCATGTTGGCGTAATGGAATATTTTACATATAACGGAATGTTTATTTAAACTGACATTTCGTTGCCAATTACAACGTTAAATATTTTAAGTGTTTCAGAAAATCTAACTGGTTGATATCTTGATATGTATCTTTAGATTATCACCGTATGTATACTTTTTAGATTACAATCTTAGACTGGCTTTGGGTCCCACAGATGTCTGTAAATTGTACGGATGAACACGATTGTCGTAGTAAAACATCGGGTGTTTCCGTTTCTTTCATAGAACATACGATCGTAAAATATCGGGTGTTTTCGTATCATTCATCTATATTAATGGTCCAAATAGCATAACTTTACTGTACATAATCAGGATACATCAGTCACATGACCCTCAGAATGTACACTTGTTTTCCGTCAAACTCTTTCAGTAGTCAAAAATGGAAATATTCAAGTAGTGCATAAAATAACTGTTACATTTTTGTCCGAAAAAACTTACAATACCTGTGAGTTGAAATCATTTATTCTGAATCTTCTGCACAAAATATTTTTGCAAATGACCTAGTTTGCCTCTCATTTCCTGTTTTCTATCATACAAATCGTTTTCATGTACACATATTTCATTTTAGAATAACGATTAAGATCATTAGTGGTAAAAAAACAAGCCGTTCAATACGTGTGGCCTTAAGCAAAGAATGTTTAACCGTCAGCCACCGCAATCAAATCTCTTTTTTTCGTGGTATGTAATTTTTACTACGGTCGTTTGAAATAGTATATTTATTTCATATGTCAAGTATGTGCTACGTTAATCAATGTATGAACTTTGAGAATGAAATAAACTCACACGCTGTTAATATTTGTTGAAGAAAGGTATTTCTGTGGATTTATATTGATGTAAGGTTAGACGCGATGGATTTGTTATTTGTGTTCAATTTAGGGGTGTGATGCCCTCTGGTGTGTTGTTGAATGAATTTTTAAAACGATTGATGGAATTTGTTTTTTAGTTAGATATTTTAGTTTGGAAGTTGATTATTGTGTTATAGGTCGTTTAGGATAGCTTGAGACATATTTAAGGATAATCTAGGTATACGATTTCTCATGTTATCCTAAACGAGCTATATTCAGTTGTTTTCGGGTTTTACTTATTACGTGCTGGGCATTACAAAAACGCAATTTATTTTGAATATGGAATAAACATGGAATTCACTATACATGTAATTATTATCTCTTAGGTTCAATATAATAGCATATCGAATGTATATTAGTGTGGAAGGCCTCAAATTCTAAGAAGGTCTATGAACGTGAATTGTGCAAATAAGGGCATCGTTTATTATACCAGTTACATTCGGAACTTCACGGCGTTTTTCTACGCAAATCTTCTAAGATGATCGCCGAGGTTGTTCCGAATGTACCAGTTATTGGTCGATAGAGTCGAATGAACTAAATTTACGACTGAAGTTCATAGTTCTTGTTCTTGCATTTAGGTGATCTGACAACTGTGACTTTGTAATATAACAGGGATTCTATATAACAGGGATTTGTAACGAAGTGCTTTTTTGAATTTTCTCGGTCGTCACTGTCTATAACTGGCTGAGGCAGGCTGTACAAACTTTTCCAGAGTTTAAAAACTTGATTTATGTTTTTGTACATGTCTTCAATGCATCCTGTGAATGTTTCTGAAGTTTTTGGCAAACAATTGTTGCAATTATGACCGAAAATATGACTTTAGTCGATGTAAAACGAGGCTACAAACGGCAGATCGGCGGGAAAATGCATTATTTTGTGAAACAGTCTGTGAGCGTAATTTACCTCAAAGTCATCTAGAAACACATTTTCCTATCATTTATGTCAATTTGAATGGTACTGGTACAACCTTTGATGTGAATATCTTTACTTAAACTTGTTATACTTGTTTTCCGTATTGGCCGAAATAATAGCGACGACAGTAAAATTTGATGAAAATCTATTACATTTACTTATCTTACAAATCCCTGTTATATAAAATCCCTGGATATAAGTAATTTGTGTTATCGATATTGTGTAGTATGTACTGTATGTGCATTCCATTATATAATACATGTACACATAATTATATGATATATTTCATATTAAAATAATACGGTGTTTAAATGACATTTACTACGCAAAACAACTTGTGACGTTTTCTGTCGCCAGTTAATTATAGTATCAAAACATTCATTGTAATGATAATTATAGTACAGTTTAAATGTAAATTGTTCAGAATATGCAAATTGTGATGAAATTTGTCTTTTAAAATGTCACATGACTCATTGCTGAGTTGTGCAAAATAAGTGCAATTTGCATTGTGATTGCTAACGACGGAGATAAGATAACGTATATATGTGTCTGTTAACGGCATCATTAGGATTACTAACGTTCTTTTTACAATAAGCGTTGGAGCACGAAACTCTCCAATTCAGTGCATTCAGCGCTTTGATTTTAAAATGTCCGCCATTTGTAAGATCTGTATCGACGAATGATTGATAATTTACATATTATCGAAGATTACAAGAATCTTGGTTCCTTGGGCGTTTGATACATCAATACATTTCAGACGTACACGCATTTAGTCTCAGACAGGATTAGATGCAAAACTATACTAGGAAACTCTACTACAAAACATTGGAATATTAGAAACTGTATTGTTATCCATTTCTCAAATCAATTTGTCTTTTCTATTTTCAGATTTATTGATTTGCCGCAATGGCACAAAGGATTCCAATTTTTAAAGACGATCTAAGTTTTGCTGAAAGACAAAGTAGAGTTTGGGGCGACATGGAGCGTGATCTTGAAAGACGCAGACGAGAATGGGAAGATGAGATTGAGCGCATGCGCAAAGACTTTTTCACCTTAAAACCAGACGACACTGGTCGCATGGAATCTATTAGTGACAAATTTAAAATGGGTGATTCACTCAAAGACGAGGCTAGAGGTGTTGTTGAACAAGACGAAAACGGCAAGCCAGTGTTTCGTGTTCGTTTTAATGTCAACACATACAAACCGGAAGAAGTCAATGTAAAAATTGACACAACCAAACTTATCGTCCATGCTAAACATGAGGAAAAATCGGATAATAAAAGTGTAAGTCGAGAATACAGCCGTGAAGTGGATTTACCAAGAGATATAGATGCCATGGCCCTTCAATGTTCAATTTCTACTGATGGCATTTTAACCGTCGAAGCGCCCATGCCAACTCCTCAATATGGCGCTATTAAGGATAGCGGTGGTCGCCGAACACCACCGAAAGAGCACGTGATTCAGACGTCATCAACATCGTCTGTATCAAGCGGCGCTCGCAACACACCACCTCCGCCAGTCATACCACAACACCAACAAGGTTTACAAAATCAACAACAACAACAGCAGAATCAACAGAAGCACTCTTCAACCTTCACAACATTTCTTTCCGGAAGTTCCGGTGGAGCGCAGTCGCAACAACAACAACCGAAGTTTCAGTCGCCGCCATCTTTAATCAATCAACATACTGTCCCTCCACCCTCTATGTCTTCACCACAGCAGTCGTCGAGTTCATTCAGTGCATTGCAAGAATCTGACCGGAAGTTTAAAGTTGATGTCGATATTGAAGACTTCGCACCGGAAGAACTCTCTGTGAAAACCGTGGACCGGAAGTTGGTAATTAGCGCCAAACGTGAAGAAAAATTAGGCAATAGAACATCCACAAAGGAATTAAATAGGGAGATTTATCTGCCAGATACAGTGGATCCGTATTCGGTAAAGGCATTCTTTTCTGATTCTGGAAAATTAATTGTGGAAGCCCCTTACATTCGATCTGTGCCGATTTCCCATTACGCGGATGGATTACCAAATATGGCGGGACGGTAAAAATGTAAGTGACAAAAATTCTAAGTGTTGGAAATTAGCCTGAGATTATTTATAAAATATGTTATTAAAAGTTTGATATTATTATTATAGTTAATTAACCCTTTACTGGTTGGGACATGGGCAAAAATTGGTCATAGGGATTGGGCTATTTCATGATGCTCTTATTTCATTACTAGTTGGCGGACAGCTAGGCAACTTGGCCAAATTATTCCTCGGAAGGTCGTCTTTCAGAGAAACTAATTTGCACGCCGTGCCCAGTTACCATTGTAACTGCGGGGTCTAAAGTGCTAGTTACCTTGTCCCCATTTTTGCGCCATTTTATGCACTCAGTAGTATTGGGCACATCCCCTTTAGGAACCCCATTCAAACATCTTTCAATGAGGGAGGTGCGCGAACAAGAATTCCATTTTTGAGGGCTCCTTTTCTAGTTGAATTTCACAAAAATTGTTTAAAAAACACTAATTTCTAGTCCCGGAGTGGCGGAGTGGATAAAGACACGTAAAATTACCGGATTGGTCAGTAAAGGGTTATACTTGTATGACTGTATTTCAAAATATTATTATCATACCAAAGAATTATATTTACTGTTAATATGATTGAATGAGTTTAAAGAATGTGTCGTAAATTGTATTTAATAACAACAATTATTTTGTTGTTTTTTTTTCAACTTTAAGATGAAAGTAAACAAAAAATGCTGACGTCATTATGATGACTCAACGAACGAGTGGGCGCTTGTTTTTAGTTTTTCTCATTTCTATCCACGCCTAATGAATTAATGCTCGATGTCAAAAAAAACTAACTTATTTTTATGTAAACTTTCACATTTTACCTTTCGGGGTGACGTGTCATCACTTATCCGATTGTTGCTGAATGTACGAAAGACAAACGATGGCCTCCGTGTACTGTAAATGTCATGTTTTGTTAGGATTCAGTTGCTGATGCAATAATCCATCTATTTTAAATTTCTTGCCTAAGTTATTATGTGCCTAACTCTGTTTGCCTATGGATTTTTTTAATGGACTGTAATGGGTTAGCCCTTTAATTTTTACGATCGCCTAACAATGCCTAAATAAATTTGCCTGTACATTGAATGTTCAGTCGTTTTTCTTTACTCTGAATGTTCAGTGATTTTTCTATACACATGTTTTGGTCTAAAATATTTCCTTTTATGAGCCTATTTATTCTTTAATATGTATTTTTTGTTAAGATAAGTCGAAATGATGAGTAAATTATTTTGTTTCATCGACTCTATGACTATGGTGACATTTTTCTGCCACCAGGTTAATCGCATAAATAACAAGTTAATTAAGTGATTAACTAGTTGCGTAACTATTACTTAAATGGCTAATAGTTGGGTACCTAGGTAATTAAGTGGCTAATAGTTGGATAACTAGTTAATTAAGTGGAAAATAGTTGGGTAACTAGTTAATCACTTAGTATGGATCTCTGCTTACATCTTATACGGAATAGTCTTAATTTATAACGTAGTATATGGGGAACGAACTCCAGACTATTTATTAATTACCTCCTACATGTATATACAATTGCTTATTGGTAATGGTTAACTAGTTACATAACTAGTTAATATCACAATTAACGTGTTAGATTTTATAGTTATCTGATGGCAGAAATATGCCACCATACTTATGACACCTTAGAGTCGATAAGTTAATAATGTTTGAACTATTTGCACTTATATATCTTGTTGACCGAATGTAATTAACATCAAAATCATTATTTTTATAACTAGAATGATGATTAGGCCTGAATCTTTGACCTGGGTAATAATCAATAATTTATAGAGCTTTAGATCAGAACAGAACAGAACAGAACTGATACTGTTATATGTCAAATTACGTAGTATAGTAATTCGTTAGAATTGTTCAAGTATTTATGTATGAAAAAAGGTAATTTTATTATTTGAAGTTTTACTATTTATATGTCATCTTAGTTTATAATATTAAAAATAAACAAAAATAATTATAACTATTCTTTGTTGTTCATGGGTTTTCTTTGAATAGCCAAGCTGGCCATCGTAGGAGGACAAGAGACATCTGGGTATTCATCGACTTTGACGTAAGGTCGATTTTTCACCGAGTGAGCCATTTGGAACTCCTCGGCCATTCGCTACGAATTATTCATTCATGAAAGGTCGAGGTGTTCCAAATGCGAGTGAGCTAATTCTGATTATCATATCAATGGGCTTTTAAGACGCTCGGTACGTGAATGGCTCATCCAAGGTAAAGTCACGAGTACAAATATCATTTTGTGCTCAGAAGTATGTATACAAAAATTTAATATCGTTTTCAAAAATTGACGAACATATTTCAGAGTCTTATTTCACGACCTAACTCTACAAAAATATGCTTCCACCTGGGCATCGAACCCACGACTCCTACTGTATCAGTAGAAGTGTGTGCTAACCACAGAGCTAGCGGGCGGGCTAAATATAAGGTAGGCAATAGAAATAAGTAATGAGGGTTTCAATTAGGGGTCCGATGGCCAGGACCTAACTATCAAAAATAATGTCATAAGACTAGCTTATATTTGTGATCAGCGCCGTGTTCATTCTCCGTTGGGATCACATCTTGAAATTTTCCTTGCCAAATACAGTGGCTCAACATTTGATGCAGAGAGACTGAATATATTGGTTCGAATATAAAGAAAACACAAGACATTATTTCACAATTTTACGCCATATTGTGTGTTTCAGACAGTAACAGCTCGTATTGGATACATCTGTATATGATTATTGGCGTGAAAATTCAGTCTTGAAAATACGCCAACATTACTTCACTCAGCACATTTTTATCACAGCTGTTTTTTGTACTAAAAAACATTGGCCTTGGCTTTATAATAATCATTGTACAAGATACATGACGATATGCCAGAAAATGCTTTATCAAGCTTTTACGAACAGAATATATTTTAATTTTGGTTTGGTTTAACGCCTTGTCAATACGATCTATACACAAATGTAGTCATTTTACGGCGACCAGCTCACCATACTTAGCTTTCCTTGACCATTGGGTACTTTTGGCTGGTGCATGAAAATGACGAAAAAAGATTTGTGGACCATCTGAAGATCACGTGACTATATACCCTGAATAATTGATATTTCAATTACTGGTTGTTTTTGAAAGGTGTATATTGAACTGAGTACCCTGGTCTGCAGCGCAGTTGGTGAAATTTCGGGATTTCAAATACCAGCAGGGGCGGTTAAACAAATTCATGAAAATTTCACAACTATTTCTCAATTAATAAGGTATGTGAAAAAGTTGCCGGCCTTATAGAAGAGTATGTGAGTACTGGTTATAGAAAGCTAGGTTAGGTGCACAGGCCGTCGTAAAATAAACTAAAATATGTTTATTTAAAAAAACTAAACTCTGTATTGTTTTTCTGAATAAAGCAATGTAGACAAAATGCTTGTCAAAATATTGGAAACAGTTTCTGATCACAGTATGTCTCCGGTTCTGATGCAAGTAGATTAAATGTCATAATTTGAGCTACAAATCTTGAATCTTGCTATGTTAATTCTCGATGTAACACTGTTGGAACCAACAAGTCTGTTATGAATGCCAAAACATGTTTGTTATAACAATATATACAATACCAGTGGTGATATTCCTCTATTGTTGTTCAGCTTATGTGTTGTTTGTATTGTTACTGACTCAGCAATACTGCAGACGATTTAGTTTTCAGAAAATTTAGGAATCCAACAAGCATTCGTAATACTTCATGAATAGCCAGTTTACAGAATCACCAATCTCCGTAAACAGATATTCTACCGACCGTTGTCACAGAATCTCCCGACATTGCACTTAGGGTCATGTACAGTTGACCTTTGTGTCGACCAATCAATGCATAGCTTTCATCTAGACGAAGCACTTTTAAAAGTACGTGATTTCATTATTATCTAAGTATTGTGAGCTAATATGACAGTGGTGTTATTCACAGGCTGCTATTGAACGGTTCTTTGTAAACTGTGTCGCGTACACGACGTAAACAATTCAATGAGCACAATGATTACGTCATGGCCATAATAAAAGCAAATTTTAAGGTAGATCATGATCCGTATTGTCAAGTAGCTATATCCAAAAAAGCAAGTGGATAGTTTTAGATCAGGTTATAATCAGATAGTTTGTTGGGTTTGACCCTGTAGCAACACATTGTATAGGTCATATAACGGCGGTCAGTCAACCTACTCACTCCTCCTAGAAAGGCTAAATCTCACGAACTGTTAACCAACTACTAAGCACATACTTTCATCAGTGACTGACAACTGCCCTACATTATTAAAAATGATTGGTAGGAGGTAGTATGGCCGTAGAAATAACTTCATGACCAAACTTCACAAAAAGTATGCCCCGCCCAAAAATCGAACCCACGACCCCTCGATCAGTAGACATGAGTGCTACCAACTGAGCTAGCCAGGCGGCTTAATCAGATTGTAGAATCACCCAAGTGGTTTTACGAATGTCAAACTAGCTGAGTATGTGTTCTGTAATTAATTACGACGCCTTGCAATCTTCAGCTTTATAATAAAAACACTATTTGTAGCAGACGACACGTGATTACAAGATAATTGCGTCTGTAAAGAATCAGTCAGTGTTTCTGGAATATTCCATAATTCGTCTTTGATTAACAAGAACATTTATTGAACTTGGTCATGAAATAATAAAGTAATGGCAATTCTTAGACTAACTTTTATGCTTATGCAATTTCACCGACTTTATTACCCCTTGGTCATCTGGCTACTGGTATCTGTCTATCTATCTCTCTAGAGAGTGGGGAGTCTTTTACTCTGCTTAGTGCAGCTGACATTTTGGTGCCATGGAATTATACCACCCTAGCAGGTATCCAATTAGACTTGGGAAGAGTGAAGCAATCACAGGTAAATTTCTTGCTCAAGGATATAAGCAGTACCCAAAGAGGGTGTTAAACCTGGGACCTCATGATCCCTAAGCATACATCCTACAACTGGACTACTGCACCCAATTTCTACAACCATTCATCCTCCTACCACTGATTCTAAATCATAAAGGGCAGTTGTCAGTCTCTGACTGAAGTATGAGCCTGGTAAATGGCTAACAGCTAACACTGTTGAAAGTATGTGCCTAGTAACAACTGGCCAATTTGATTTATACTAATTCATTTTAGCTCTATTCATTTTAGCTCTATTGTGAACAAATTCTTGCAACTTAGACTTATCACTTTCGAGTGCATTTTCTGGTTCCCCAGTATCAAGCTACATGTAGTAGGATATTATTGCTTGCTCAAGGAAACAACAGGGTAGGTTTTGGATGGGATTTAAACCAACGTGAAGCTGGCTATGCAATGATTACCAGTCTATCATAACCAAGTAACCACTTGGCCAAGCATGCACGAGGCCCACATGGAAGATTGGACTTGTCCAAATGTGCAGCCTGTTTAAATAAAGTCATTATTATTATTATTGTTATTATTATTACACAATCAATCTGGGTAGAAAAAAAGACTTATCACGAACGAAGCTAAATATTTATTCAAAAAATAAATCTAAGAATGAAATGATTACATCATGGTGATTGCATAGTAGTAGCATTGTGAAGACATTAAATATTAACAAAGAAGTAGTAAATAAGTAAAAGGGAGGTAATAAGAATATTGCAAAGTATGAACAAACTTAGAGTTAGTTCCCTTTGATACACATATTTTCAAAAGTAGAATTATCATCCTAGCAACACTATAAAGTAAATTGAAATACATCTATAGTCCATTTTTCTCAACTATCAAAGCATGAATAATTTCACATGGTGATTAAAAGGGCTATATTTAGATTCATGTACTCCAGATGCAGTTTTACCTGATCAGGGTCGGACATTGATTTTTAAACAACATCACCAAGTTGGACAAACAGATATTATTATGTTTTAATTGCCCCAACCCAATATTCACAAGAACTAACAAGTAGTTGGACCCAAATAAAGGTGTTAAGGGAATCTTAAGTGCTGAGCCTTAATATAACCCACAAAATACAAAATTTAGTGTCAAGCCCTGCCTTATCATAATCTACACTTCATAAAAATCATAAATGTTAAACGATTGTAAATACATGTATAACAGGTGTAGTCACAGTGAAAATATTCATGTTTTAAAAGTTGAGAAAAAAAGGACAATAATTTTGATTTATATGCTAAAAAACTAAAAATAGATTTCAAACAATATCAAAATGGATTTAAAAAACAACAACATTAACTTAACTAAACAAATTCACCCGAAAAAATCATACTCTTTTTAGTAAAGGCACGGCTCGACATTAAGGGTCATCCAGTTGCCCTTGACAGCCTATAATTGGGTTTGGGCAACTTAAAACTTGCTAGTGAACATTTGGTACAGGCAAGTTAAACATATAACTGGTTGTCAAACCTAGCTTTAAATCAAAGCGCCAATAGCGCTGTCAGACATGGGGTTTTGGTAGAGTATATGGCTGTAAACACAACTCATATACAAGCGATACAAGAGACCCTTACCTTACATAAACTAAATAAGATATACACATGCTTCTTATCGTCTGCTTGTTAACACGTAATGCGGACTATATTAATTGCAGTGGTAATTATCCCTTTATTTGCGCGCGCACAACCGAATGTAATCGTCCGCGACAAATTTTGATGTGGATTGCCACAGTCCACTACTAAACATGGGGAAACCCCATGTAAAAATGGGCAATTTAGTTCAAAAATAAATGTCGAGCCCTGAAAGTGAAACCACTTGAATTTATACAGATTCAACATTCTAAGGATGCAATTTTTTAATATAATGTCCCACACAGATCATGAAATGTCACCTTGTAGTAGTTAATTATTTTTTACATCAATTTGAAAAGACAAGAGCATTTTTACTTGAAAGAAAAGAATAAACTACCATAGGATTTCTCTAAAAAACAGAATTCTAGCTAACAAATGCAGCAATACACATTATGAAATATGATTTATAAAAAAAAAGCTATAAAGACAAAATAATCACCCTGAGAACAAACAAACCTTTGATCAGAGCAACACTTTATCTAAATGCAACATTACAAATAGATATATTGTCAAATTTCATTTAGCTGTCAGAAGCACAAACATTTACCCCACCAATTTAAATACTCAATATTTGTTTGATAAACTTCTTACACAGAATACAGATATTTATTTTCATGGGCTGAGAGTACAGAAGTAATCTTATGAGAATGTATGTAGAGGTTATTAAACAGGGCAAGTGTGCCTTTAGGAAGATATTGGCACACTTGCTTAGGTATTGGCCCGAGGGCTAATGCCGAGGAAAGTGTGCCGATATCGACTTAAGGCACACTTTCACTGTTTCATAACCTGTTTATTACATATGTTGACTCTTGCAAGTAATGATGATTTTTCTAAAACAAAAATACATTTTTCTCGATTTAACGTGCTATTTTGCACGTTGACGTTACGTCACATGTACGATGTATTGTTTTGTTTTTCAAAGCCAAAACTTTGGAATTTAATGAACGCTTATTATAAAACGTAAGTCTTGTTGTTGATAATCTTATTTCACTATGAAAAAATACATGTCGTAAAATTGGATAGCTTCTTGTTGCTAATTACATAAAGAATTTCATGTGCGGAAAGTCTGCCGTTGTTGGACTGCAAGTGCGTAATGACCGGAAGTTGCCTCAATATCGATATTTTGGCACACTTGCTCAATACTGGAATATATTGCCCACATTGAGGCTATACTGGCACACTTCCACGTCAATTTTGTTACTATTTATAGTAACATATGCAATAAGGGATTATTATTCACCCATAAATATACATAAACAAACATTAACACCCCCACTGATTTAAATACTCACTACAGTACTTATGTATTCACTATAGATAAAAATGTCAACCAATATTTATATACAAGGATTATCTTATAAAAATCAAGTATTTAAATCAGCACAGATAATAAATCCGCCCCTGACAGTTAAATAAAATTTAACATTTTAAGAATATAAAAATACTATGTACAGTGTTAATGTTTATAATTATCAAACTGGCACTCAATGTTCATTTCAGTGTTTTAAGTTTTTAATATAATGATTGGTAAACATGATAATATAAAATCTAAAAGGACAAAAAATCAAACTAAAGTATGACATGGAAGGGATTTAAACCTGTGACCTCATAGATCTTTCTTCAAATAAATATCACCTATCTAACCAAAGTGACTCAGTCACTCACAAGAGTCAGTCACCCACACTTTGAATAGTGATACTCAAGCTTAATGATCACTATCTTCGTCATTTCATAGGTGGATCCAGCAGCGGTCCCCCTGAAATTTCCAAAATTTACCCGTCATTGAGTGTATTTCTTTAACTGCAAGCCATCTATAAGTAGCAAGAAGCTGTTTTCTTGTGCTTGCTTCACTGGCCTTTGTGTTTAACATAGATTTATGTAGTTTTTATCATTAATATGTTGCGTTATTCTGCAAACAGTGTATAGTGTGGTTGTGGTTCAAAAGTTTGGACCCCCCCTCCCCACCCTAGAAAAAGTTAAGACCCTCCCCCCTAGAAAAAATCATGGATCGGCTCCTGCATTTCAATGAAGCGACTAGCAATGAGTGTAACCAATCTAGTTACGGGTTCAAACAGAAATCAATTGAATGCCAATTCAATACTTTTCAACAACAATTTAATATGTTTAAAACATAATTTTTTTAATGTAAGAACATGAAAAGATCATACAAAGATCAACCAGCTCAGCTGTGTAAAATTTTAACATAAAAATATAGTAATATAAAATTATATTATATAAATGTATAATCATTTAATATATATTTTCTCATTTTTTTTATGATAAATGAATTAAAAATATTTACATAAAAGTCAAACTTTTCACTCTTACATTATTAAAACAAGAAATGTAATGTGGAAACCACATTAAAGCCGGATTTAAAAACGTTAACACAAAAATTGCAAAGGGAAATAATTCATAATAAAGCCAGGTAGAGTTGTGGTTACTGTCTAATTCTGTTCATGGCATGGTATGTTATCATTGTATGAAGATTCATAAATATCTGACAATAAATGGCAGAAATATATGGTGAATAAAAACTTAAACACAATTGTTAACAACACATGACGCCTGACTGTAGAAAAATCTGGCTAAAAATTGAAAATCTTTGCAAGAACTTTATTTATGCAGATGTCTGTATAGCCGTTAGTGCATTAATTGGCCTGATTACAACAGGAATATAAAAATATACTAACATAGAAAGTGATAAAAAATTCACAAAAAAATAACTTTATACATAAACATCGAGAGATCAACTCAGTCCCAAATTTAAATTGATAATAATCATAATAAGGCACATATTTAATGAATGGATTTGATTCTGAAATTCAAGTTAATGAGTTTTTCTAGCTGAAATAACACTGTTTGTACCAGATGCACCCGGAACAAAGTCGAAATAAAAAATGTGTGTATACAGAACAATAGGAATTAATCTGCGTTGCATACTTTTCAGCAATAAAATGTAAAACATATTGGTCTGGCACAGATGTATCCGGTACAAGCAATCTTTATTCAACTTGAAAAACCCAAAAAATTTGGTCCAAGACATAATGAACATAATTATAATTAAATTTTACAAAAACACAATATTAAATACATAATAATTAAAGATCAACAACAAACAAAATGCATGTAAAAAATGTAATAGCACTTAAGGGATTTCACAGATCATCAGAAACATTGATAATTCTTTCATGCTTTACCATAAAATGTGGTGTCATTTGATATAAATTTACCATGATACACAAAAATCTAATATTTCATACCATTAAAGATATACAGCAAAACCACTCTGAAACAAACCCCACTGGGAGAGATTAAAGTATATTGCTGTTGAGAGGTTGTTGCTCTGCAGAGATTAAATTCAATTAAAATTATGCTTAAGGGAAATATCAAAAGTTATGTTGAGCAGAGGATTTTTCTGTAGAAGGTCGCTCTGCAGAGGTTGTTCTGTAGTATTAAAATGGAGTCATTATAGAAAACGAATGACTTTATCCTAGAGAGGAAACGATGTAGCGTTATAGGCCATTTTTTCTCAACTGTCAAAATTTGAATAATTTCACGATGATTGAAGTCAAAATATCATGAATGTTAAACAAAGAACACAAAGTCACCATGAAATTATTCATGTTTTGACAGTTGAGAAAAAAAGAAATTATATATGTATGTAAAAATATCTCTTACAAAACATTGAAAAGAAAGCATGAAAGAAACAGAATATTTGTTAACAACAGATATATATGTATTTTGAGCAATTTATATTCAACACCAATAACAAAAGAATGCTGGTTGTGCAATAAAAACAACATTATGATGTTAAATGATTTACTAATGCACTAAAAACATTAGAGAATGAACAATTATATGTGTATGCTTGTCGCAAATTGCGAATATTTACTAAGCCCGGTGTACCGGACTCTAGGTTAAGAGTTCACCGGATCCCGATCCGGTGAATACAGAATCCGGTAGAATAGGATCCGACGGATCCCTCTGGGTATAAAAACTCTGCTACCCGTGTAAACGGGGTTAGACGAATTTTAGATTTAATACATTTTGGATATAATTTGTTGTTATTTAGACTTAATTTTATAATTTTATGTTAATACAAAAAGTACTTAAAATAAAGTAATGTAAAGTGTCAACTTGTCTTAGTTGAATATTAATGTGGATGTAGAAAAACCAGCGATATATTTATGAAGTTTAACCAGTACCATCTTAAAGTCTAACCAGTTCCAACTTAAAGTCTAACCAGTACTAACTCAGAAGTCCAGCTAGAAACAACTTAAAGAGACTACACCACAATGCTGTCCGAAAACAACTGGCACATCTTTTCGCTGTCTTTTAGATAAGTGCAGTGCTCAGGAAATTATATATTCAAAAAGGACAAAAAATAGAATTTAAAAGAGGATAACCATGACAACAAAACAAAATATCTATACAAAACAAAACTTACAATAGAATAAACAGGTTCATCGAACAAAAATAAAAATCTATAAAAATAAACTTCAAAAAAATCAACTTTGATTAGCTCAAATAACTTGTTAGCGAGTTTTACACTTAAATACAGTTCAAGCTTTTGATTATAATAGATCTGAATAGTCAAGCTAAAAACTATCTTAAGCTTACAATTCTTCTTACAAGCAAAAATGCATATTATAAGAATATACCTCATTATAATATAAATATTGTTTGATTAAAATATATAAACCAAATTTTAAAAAGCACTGGTTAAAACACTTTTTGGGGGGATTTTATATCACAGGCTACCTGAACAATAGAAACTAAAATGCAACTGCAATATCAAACGTAACAGATCTATATTGTTTGTTTGTTTCTCAACTGTCAATAAATGGACAATTTCATAGATGCTATGTGTGTACAAACGTCTGTCGTCTGACAATCCTGGTATTACATTTATTCATTTGATTGGGTTTAACGCCGTAGCAACACATTGTATAGGTCATATAACAGCGTCCATCGCACCTAACCAAGTAGCTTTCCTGGACCCTTGTCTATAACCAGTACTCACCTACACTTCCACAAGGCTGGAAACTTCTCCACATACCTTGTTAATGGAGGAAAATTGACATTATTGTCAAATTTTTATCGATGGGTTTAACCTCCCCGGGTAGGATTCAAACCCGTACCCCCTTCGGGACACTAGATTCAAAATCAAGGCGCTACCAACTGCGCTACTGACCCGGGTTCCCTGGTATTATTAATAGTGTGTTTTAAGCTAGGGAAAAACAGGCAAATAGCTTGTCTGTTAAACGTCTGCTTGCTAAGTCATTGTCGTTTAAGTATTAGTCAGTCACTGTAAAACTCAACAGTTCATTACTGGACAATAGATCCTGAGAAAATCAAAAATTTTCCGGACATAACCAATTCTTACAGGACCAAAGACATTAACATATTTTGATAAAATGAAAATTGTGTGAATGAGATCAAATTCTTTGCCGGACAGTCTGTCCTGTAAACCTGCAGATCTAGATGGACCTTGAAATTTTTAACAAGATTTGTCCGTCAGTCTGCAATGTTTGGTGACAACTGATTTGTAAAAGAGAAGGTTTTCAGTCATCATGAAATTATTCAAACTTTGACAGCAAAGAAAACAAACTGAACAAAAGCAATAATTACACGAAAGGTTCCTATAGACAATTTCAATGTCTATTACAAAATCCAATAGGTATACATCAATGAGTAAGCACAAACCTTGTCTATTTGTAAATGGGTCCTGTAAGGGATCACCTACCTAACGGTGAATTCAATGATCAGAGGTTAGGCCATTTCTTTTATATTTTTTGTCTTACAAAAATTCCAACCTTAATTTTTCAGAAATTGAAAACAAATATATTGAATATTGGATTTTTTAACCCACAGTACTTATTTTTGCACCAAAAAAGAAAAAAACAAACAAACCCATCCCAGTACGAATACGGTCAACATGTCAATTATCACACAGTTTGATAAAATGTCAGTGAATTTCTAAGACAGATATCAATTTCACTCAGAACTTGTACAAAAAGTGGGTTTGAAAGTCGATGATAGTTGACATGTTTTATTTTTTTTTTATTTCAACCTACCATACTCATTTTTTAAAGAAAATTCTCATAAGACTAAAAACATAAAAAGTGTGGCCTCATAATACAAAATGATTTAGACCAAAGAGCATTTATTTATGGAAGCAGACTTTAAGCAGCACTTTACCTCTTTTTAATAGTTTACATTACAAAATGTAAAAATAAAGGTTTTAGATAAGTTTTGTGCTGGCCTATCATCATATTATAACATTGTATGAACATAAAGATTAATAAAAAGTGATTATTTTTATAAAATGGAATTTAGTAAAGTTTACATGGATTTAAAGAATATATGTGGATTTCATTATCTAAACTATGGCAACAACTTGTACAGGTACATATATTATGCAAATATAATAAACAAAAAATTTAAATGTACAGATTTCACAACAAAAGGGATTTCATGTTACGTGTAATGAAATAGACTACCAACAAAAAAAATGAAGTCTTCAGAGTCTTAAAATTGCTGGTTCACAGATTTCAACTTAGGGCGCGTTCCATTCACTGTCTGTAACGTCCAGAACATACAGAATTACAATGGAACAAATCGGCACAACGTTCAGAACATGTTCCGACCATCCCCGCAGTCGAGTAGGTGCATCGTGGAATCCAAGATGGCTGATAAAGCATTGGACGATAGGTGAAGTAAAATTTCTTACTAGTTTTCGCGTTATAAGTTGTAATAAGTGGACATGAGTATAAATAGGCTTTATTTCTGTTAGAAGAGGCGATTCTGCATACGCCAGCAATGAAATAAGCCATTTTGTTTGAGTTACGCGTTCTGTTTCATTCCATTCAAATGTCCCGGACAGTTTCGTGTTCCATTTCATTCCAATCACACATCCTGGACAGAACATGAAGAACGTGTCCGGAATGGTAGAATGGAATGCGCCCTTAGATATCAACCTAATCTATAAAACTTATAAAAAAACAACACATTCTTGAAACAGTAAATAAGTGTTACGAAAATGATGATATCAATGCACAATGACATAAAACTGTAAACATTTATGTATAATGTCCTATCCCATTAGTAATGGTATATAAATATGATTTTAGTACATCTTTTGTGACTTTAATCTGAAACATTTCTGATAATCTTTAGGTCAGTTTGGCTTAATATATTAAAAATTCATTTTAGACCTAATTCCTAACACCAGTTCATGTTTTTCCATCTAAGAAGAGGCATTACAAAGATTTTACACATTATGGCTGAAAAGCACAAATTATGGATTTAATCCTAATGTTCTAATTAAGTACACATATTTTCATTGTACTGGTAAAATTTTGTATGTACCGCAGGGAAAAAAACAAAATATTTGTCTAATGCAAAGGCTGATAAGTAATTATATAAACTATTGAAGAAATTAAATTACCAAATCTGTAAAAAGTGGCTTGAAACGTAAGTTTAAATCTATTAATGTTGTCAGCAATATATACAGAGCAAAAACAATATGGCAGCCATATTGGAAAGTTAATATTTGGAATCACACACTTTCTCCCCCTAAGCTTACAACATCCCCATCAATATGACAACCAGCAAAAGGGATTTCCCCACTCTGAACCCTTAAATAGAACAAATCATTATTTCTATCATAATTTTCTGTGGGGTTTCCATTTATGTAATAAGGGTGCTCATCAACATGAGAACCAGCTTCCTCATGGCTGGTTTCCGGCAATCTAGAATCAAATGGTTTACCATGAGCAACAGCCTGGTACCGATCAACTATACTTCTCATTTGTTCAGAAACGGTTTTACTTACATTGTCAAAATCATCTTCTGGCGGAAAGAAACAAAAATCGCTTTCCACAGTGCCACAAGTGGGTGGGGTAGGGGTACTTTGGTAATACAGTTCAGGGTCCCTGCTAAAAGAATGAGGAGAAAGTTTCGGTCTGGACTTAGGCACACTTACAGAAGGCACGTTCTCTGACACTGTTGAGAGATTGCCCGACTCAGGTGGAATGACAACTCCGATTTCTTCAGGGCGGAAAGTATAACAAGATTCAGTATCTATCAATTCTCTCTCGTCAGGATTTGATTGATAATGTGACAATGTATGCTCAACTGATGGAATTCGGTTCCAGTCCTCAGGTAAGCCGGAATCAAACTGACTTTCGTCACTTGTATGAGAGTACATTCTGTTGTAAGCCTGTTTTTTCTTAATCCAATTTGGATTATCGAGTTGGTATTGCTTGACTTTACTCATTGCTTCTAACAACTTTTGACCGATTGGCTTTTTATTGAAAGAACCATCTAACGGTAGGTCGTATAAGGACAGGTTATCAGTACGACGTAATTTATGAATATGGAGTAAGAAATCTGTGAAATGTTTCAGAAGTTTGTACTTATACCCCGGGCAAATATCAGGAATGACAAATCGCTCGTCAGTGTACTCAAAATAGACCATTACAACATTATCATATCTTTCGTCATGAAAGAATTTATTCCTAACGCTATTAATATTAGCCATTTGTTTAGAAATCTTCGGCGACCCCTTAAAATCCCTGTTCCCCTTTTGACCATATTGAGCAACATAGCTTTGGTAGGCCCCTTCTGAGTTAACAATAACAACATAGTCGGCTTGCGCAATGTCCTCGTGAGCCCAGTGTACATCCAGTTGCCATTCGACACACTCGGTCGCACAATGACAATGTTGCTGTAAATAGGTTGCAAAATGTTGAACGACTTGGCGATGATACTCATGATCCTCTTCATAAAGTAAAATCAACTTTGGTCTGTCTTCGAAAAGAATCTTCTCAGCTGAAAGTACAAAAATATGAATATTAAATGTTGCTGTCGGTAAATTTCATTTTTCAGAGGGCGTGGCCAAGTGGTTAGGATGTTACAAATAAAGTTGAAAGTGTGTTTTAAAGCTTCCATATACATGTTCAGCCAACTTTACAATCTTGTACCATAACTCCAGGTCATTGAAGTCACCTTCAGGCAGGCGATCCCTCACAGTACCCATTTTGTAGGTTAATTTTTCTTAGGTTAAAGTTTCTTGCTCAAGGATACATTATGGCAGGTTTTGAATGGACATTGAACCAACAAACCTGGAGCTGGCTACCAAAAGATCATTGTAGGAGCAGTGGTCCAATGGTTGGACTCTCACTTAGGGATAGAATGGTCCTGGGTTCAATCTCAAATAGGGAAATTGCCAATTTCCTTGGGCAAGAAACTTGATCCAAGTAGGTCAAAACTTGGGAGCAGAAAGCGTACACAAAAGTGATTTATCTAAGTTGTAAGAGCTTGTTTCACAATTGAGTATAATAAATTAGTATAACTAAACTAAATGTTTTTTTTAACTGTCAGTAGCGCATACAGCAACCCTGCTGATTTACATACTCCAAATTTGTTTGATAATCACCACACAGTCATAATACAAATAACTTATTTTTCAGATAGTGAGTACAGAAGTACTGTAGTGAGTATTTACTTCAGGCACAATTTGAAAATTTCCTATTTTCGGCTGCTGCAATAATGTGGGGAAATTCATGATCTAAAGACCATTAGCGTGTTCAGTTACCGTGAACGTTACAGAACGTTACATAACGATACATTTGGAACTCCTCGGCCATTCGCTGCGAATAATCTAATCTAATACACAAATATGGGATCTTTAAGGAAATGAGTGATGTTTCAAAATTTACGGACTAAAACGAAACATCACTCAATGCCTACACAATCATATATTTGTTTACTTCAACACCGGTAGTTTCAAAATAGCGTCTAAATATGTCGGAGATTATTCGGCAAATGACAATGTACCCTATTTATCAGTAAAAAGACCTTGAGAGCATCATATAAGATTATCATCTTAAGCTACAGTCCCATAAACATATAAATAGCCGTGAGGGCACCGTACGGGCACCGTGCGATCAAGCTCCGCAAGGACCCGTACGAACTCTTGCATACCCGTACGGACTGTTACGTTTTTACCAGGGTCCCTGAGATGAACATATAATACACGTATCAGTTTTAGAGTCAAATCGTGAACAAAATCGTGGCTGAGTATGGATTAAACATGCATATCTTCCAGCAATGGCTCCGTACGGGTGTGTTGTTTTGTACCATGTGCGTACCGTCACCTTGTTAAACAAGGCTTCCCACTGCCTACGACTGTCTGCTCATACGGGTCTGCAACAAGCCACGATTTTATGGGACTGAGGCATAAAACTTATGTTTGTAAAGTCAACCCTTCATACTGAATACAACAGGAAGACAATATCAGTTAAAAGACATACACATACATGTATATGTTAGTATACATGAAATAATGAAATGATGAGAAGATGTAAACAAATGTCACCTGATCACATTATGTACAATAACCTTGACATTGCAAGGAAAGTCAACAGATAAGTACAACCTTGACCTTGCAAGGAAAGTCACCTGATATGTAAAGTCGCAAAGTACCTAGTGAAAGCATACTTAAAGAGAGAGAGACTTACTTATAATAGATAATTCTATGTATTTGTTTATAGTGTATATACATTCAGTTTCATACAGTGACTTGTAGGTCCATAGGGCCGGGTGTATTTTGTACTTATATTACATTGTTCTTTATACATATGTATAATTGTATCTTACACATGTCACTTTAATAAAAACCTTACTTACTTACTTACTGTATAACCTTAACCTTGCAAGGAAAGTCACCAAAAATTAACAGAAAATTGAATTTGAATCAAAGAGACAATTGCGAGTAAAAGATAATACATCTCATATGACAGCAAAAACATTCATGACATCTTGATAGTAACCATTATAAAACCCAGCAAGCCGCCCGACTAGCTTAGTTGGTAGCACGCTAGTCTACTGATTGAGGAGTCGTGGGTTTGATTCGCGGGCAAGGCATCCTTTCAGGGAGCTTGGTCATGAAATTATTTCTACGGCCATTCTCCTTCCTACCAATGATTTTCAATCATGTAGGGCAGTTGTCAGTCACTGATGAAAGTATGTGCTTAGAAGTTGGTTAACAGCTAAATCCAGAGATTTAGCCTTTCCAAGAACAGTTAGTAGGTGCACTGACCACCGTTACATGACCTATACAATGTGTTGCTACAGTGTTAAACCCAATAAAAAAAAAAAACAAACAAAACAAAACCCTGCCCAGTAAGCTCAGATAGTAGACCATGTGACCTTGCCTCCCACCCACCCAATGACAAGCAAAAAAGTTTCACTTTCAATGAGTACATCAAAAAGCGGTAATTAAATCTTGAAACTGTGAGTCAATAAGCTCCAGCTTGCATTTACAATATGAGTGTTTGTAGGTCAAAGATTAAATATAGATAATTGTTTAAGATAGTTGATCCAAGTTGTTATGATGAACCTCTTATAAACCCTAATCATGTTCAATTATCACTCAAGTTAACGTAACACTTGCAATAACTCGTAAGAGTAAAAACAATCACGAATGTGTGGTTTCGACCAATCAGATTTCAGTATGTAAATAAGGCGACATAGGACAGGAAAAATTTTCAAGTATTTTTTTCGCACACCACTTATGCACTTACTCGAGAGACAATTTTTTCTCATAAGACTTGATTACTGACACTTGAACTGTTTTCTATGAAGTCACAAAAAATGAGTTTATTGTAAAAGCAGTTAACTTCCTTATTGTTGATGTTAATTATATGTTTTTGTAATTGTCTGTATACCAGTTATCTATCGCAATGATATCATACAGTACCCACCAAAAGTTTGGAGACAATTTACTAAAATTCTTGAATTTTGGTATATATTTTTGTAGAATTATTATTTTTAAAATATTTAAGTATGGTTTGTGATAAAATGAAAACAAATATCATGAATGCAACAAAGTTTAAGATTCAGCATCTGACATACTAAAGACTCCAAAACCATGTTTACTGTAATTATTTTCTTTTACATAGCTTTTATGCTGCCTTTGTAGTCTCAGTTATAATTGTAATGATAACCAATAACTAAAGCAAAAATAAAAGGCATTTGAAAATTAACAATTATCAATTTTTAGAAAAAATCTATTCAGTAGGCCTTCAACGTGAAAATGTCACCAAACTTTTGGTGGGTAATGTATATACCAGATATCTATCTCAATGATATCATACAGTGCCCACCAAAAGTTTGAAGACAAAGTAAATTTACTAAAATTCTTAAACTTCAATGATCGTTTTTGTTGAACATAAATTTCTAACAAATTCAGTACGGTTAGTGATGAAAGGAGACAAGTTTTTAATACTGTACATCATTTTTAAAAGATTCAGCAACCAACATCCCAAAGCCTCAAAAATGATTATGAATATAATTATGATCCATAAAACGGTCTTTAAGATTCTTTAACTTCGTAGTTATAAATAAAACCATAACAAAAATATAATGCAAAACTAGAAAGCATTTAAAAATAAATGGTTATCAAATTGTCTGTGAAGGCTATATAATATACAAGGCTTACAAAGTGAAAATGTCTCCAAACTTTTGGTAGGAACTGTAAATACTCATAGATATACATAGAAATGGTTTTGTTTACTCTCCATATTGAGGAAAAAGGCTTTACCGGCTAAAAGTCAATATTCCGAACTTGAATTCATAGGTTTCAAGTAGAATAAGATTTTTTCATACTGTATGCATAATTACATGCATGAAAGTTATCTTAAATATTATTGCTGAAAAGTCTGAACTAATGTTAATTCCTAAAGTTCTAGTACACCACATTATCATTAGCTATCAGCATCCATGGTTCATACAGATCATCCAAGAAAAAAAATCAAGGACTTAGGATCAAATTTAAGGACTTTCAAGGACTTGTGTGAACCCTGGTATCCATGCATGCACGTTAAAGACCAGAAGGAACAAGGAACTCAAATTAAAAATAAAGTACATTTTACTGACTGCCTTTCTTGACAATTCCACTTTTAAGTAAGTCATGACCTCTCAGTAATTGGCATCAGAGTGATGTCATAAGTATATACTAGCGTCATACGTTCCTAGTATGGTCTGAGAACAACAAACCAGGATGTGCTAGCTAATGATAGCTCTATGATACTTCCTCCTGGACAAAAATTATTGCGCAATATCTTCATGATGCTGATCTTAATACAATTATTAATAGTGAGTACAGAAATATTGTAGTGAGTATCTAAAACAGTGTGGTTAATGTACAACCACAGATAGTTTAATGAATTTATTAAAACAAGTTATATATCAACTTCTCTATTCCCAGACGACAAACAAAACTTGCAGACCGGTCATTGGCTGTAGTTGGTGCTAAATTGTGGAATGATCTTCCAAGTTCTCTCAAAAACATTCAATGTGAAGCCTAATTTAGAGTTCAACTCAAAACACATCTATTCCGCCAGTTTCATAATTGATCTAATAATTGTGACATTCCCAGTCTCACTGTGTTTAGAAACTGTATTTTTTAACTCTGTACATAGTGCTGTGTTTTAATACTATTTGACATAGGAAGGACTTTTGTAAAGCACAATAGAATATGTCTACATAATTTTTGTGCTATATAAATGCATTATCCATTCAATCATTCATTTATACTAACCATGTAAGTTATTTGGTGCCTTGTTGCTAGGGTTACCATTAAATCCAAGATTAACAACTGGTAAAACATCATCATTATCTGGGTAATGTTTTCTTGTATCTTTAGTATCATTATCTGAAAATAACCAATGCAACTAATATCAGGGGCGGATCCAGGATTTTTTCTAGGGGGATCTAAACTTTTTCTAGGGCGGGGGGGGGGGGGGGGGGAAGGGTCCAAGCTTTCGAACCACAACCACATTTTTGCAGAATAGTGCAACACTTTAATAATAAAAACAACATAACCATTAGACCTATGTTAGTCAAAGAGAAAATTTGCTTCATGCTACTTACAGTCAAGAAATACACTAATGGACAGGTACATTTTGGAAATTCTAGGGGGGATTGGGCCCTCCTTACCCCCCCCCCCCCCCTCTGCAAGATCCACCTATGAATATTATTATTTCTTTTATTATGTTTAACCCCATGTCAACACAAATTAAGGTCATTTGCACAGACCAGCTAACGTAACTTTCTTGGACCTTTGTCTATAACCAGTACTAACTTACACTTCCAGAATTCAGACAACTTTTCCATATACCTTCTTAATGGAGTAAAATTAATACTATTGTCAAATTTTCATGAAAGGTATAATCAGTCAACGTGAGGCTTGAATTAACAACCCCTTAAGGACACAAGATTCCAAGTCCTGCACGTAGCGATCTCCGTAAACAGAGATCCTGTTCTACTCGCGTTGTCGTACTGGATCTCTACTTAGTCAATGCAAGGTCACGTCGAGATGAACTTTGTGTCGACCAATCAATGCGTAGCTTTCATCTAGACAAAAACACTATTAATCACATTTTGATTTCGTAATTTCTATTTTTAGACCAAGGTTTGCATGCAAATTTAACAGCGGTATTATTCACAGTCTGCGATTGGGCGGCTCATTTCAAATTGAGTGACGTAGACGATGTAAACAAGTTACGTATCATAACAATTTCGTCATAAATATTATGATGAGAAAAGGTCACCTGAACGTGACCTTCGTTTGGAAAAGGCCAGAACTAAATTAGCGAGTGGTAAAATTTTAGATCGGGCTTTAATCAGATTGTGCACATAGTCTTCTGCCCAACAAACTAGGTTGAATAGCAATAATCAGTGATTGCCTAAACTTTTTCAAGCATCAGCCCTGTTATTCTGTTTGGGTGAAATTATCAACTTCTGACCCAATAAAGTATGTAGGTTAGTTTTGCTCCAATACATATAAAGAAGGATGTAGACTAATTTTACTCTGACCAATAAGGGATATTAGCCAGCTATCCTTCCTTAATAAAGTATGAAGCAATTCAATTGGCAAGTAGGTCCTATCAGTAGGAATAAAATATTTCATCAAATATCTTTCTTGTTAATTAAAATATTCACAATAGAGATAAAATTTAGATAGTTCTTCAATAAAAAAAATACCTTGCTTGATTTTCATAATAATCAAATGATTAACAAAAAAAGGTATTTAAGATTGATTGTGTCAAATTAACATTGAAAATTAGGGTAAAATCCGAGTAATCCAACTGATTGGACCTAGATATTTGAAGAGTATGCCAAGGGAAATAACAGATTAAAGTCCTATATGGATATCATATACATACCAAAAGACCCTCTACATCTACGAAAGTACAAGAACCCTGCTATTCCAAGTATAAGTCCAATCCCTAGAAGACTTCCTACTATCGCCATGGCAACTTGAACATTTGATACTGCCGTTGATTCCGTTGTATTCACTTCTTCCGGCCCCGATGTTGGTTCTGGCGTTGATGGCTCTTTTGTTGTCGTAGGGACAGGGGCCGAAGTTCTTTGTGGACCAGCTTAAAAAGTTTAATACATGTAATTTGAATGTTAATTCATAACAAATTATATTAAGGTCTGACAATATTAACCTGAGCTTGACCTTTATGCAAGAATATATTAAACTCAGTATTTACAGTCTATTTTTGTCTTCGTTTTTAAATTGGCTTAATCGGAAATTTTCGGCAAAATAGATGTACTGAACAATTAATTCTATTTTCATAAGAATAAATACTTTTAAATCATGCCACAAAATTGCAGACTTAGTGTTCCCCCAAAATTAAAAAAAACAATAACATGCCATCTTTACAAAATTGATATGTAGTCACATAGGTTGTTATAAACACATGTACAATTGTATAGACACATATGGAAACCCACGATTTAATGTTAGTGAAGTGTGTAATTATTATAATTTAGGTAGTTCAAGCTCAGGTTAATATTGTCACACTATATAAGTCAACAAGATTATTTACTATCTCCGTAAATATCGTATAGACCACTGTCATTGGAAGTATAGTGCGTAAATATTGACCCCGCCCTGACCTATCACATTTGCAACTAATAATTATCTACACATATCCTGACGAAAATCAGAAAATTATAGAAGTATATTTATACGCATAATCCTCACGGCCACAGTGTAATCAAGCTTCAATACTACATTCGTATTCAATGTAATGAATATTCTTGCATAAAGGTCAGGTCGGGGTCAATTTTTAAAATATTTACGCACTATACTGATATAGAACAGAGAGTCATGTTTAGCAGAATGATTTAATATAGGGGCCCTTTATACTCAAATTAAGCATAAAGGACTTAAAAATGGTAAAAATCACATGCTTCTAATAAAGGGACTTTAATTTACTTTTTATCTCTTTGATGTAGGTTGCCCATTGAACAACCAGCAAGTTATATATTTAAAGGGATTAGTAGGCAAAATGTTCAGTTCCAATTTACCTGGTTCTGCATTATATTTTTATAATTATGATTGAAACATACACACTGATATATTACTTGGCAAAGTATTTCGACCTTTCTCTCGTTAATTTGGGGTTTCCTAACTAGACCCACGTGGGTCAGGTTAGCTAAAAAAAGATTAGTGTTAAATATGCATTTACTGATAGGAAGATACTAGAGCTTGTTATTGTGCAACATTAGTATACTTCTATTAAAAAGATATCCTAACCGCCTAAGAATGTTGAAAAGACAAGAAGCGACCAATGAAAATGTTTAATTTCAGCAAGTACGACAAATAACAAATTTATAAATAGCTCGTGATTCCTTCAGTATCCTACTTTTGTTTTCAACGATGTGTATGCCTCATGTTTTAATTCGTTCAGTTGAATGTTATAAGTGACAAATGTTATTAGTAAATGATTTCTTACGTTCTTAATACTGTTTTAAAGACTAAACTTGGTTCTATACTTTTGGCACAGTCATTTGCCTGTATATCCCTTTAACTCATCGTAACCATTTTATCAAGTGGCACTAACAAATTGTCAGAGCTAAAATATAGATAGTCAAGAGCGATCAGACAACCTTTTAATGTTGAGCCCTAACCCATCAAGGGAAAAAATTCTAGCAGAAATTTACTGTATCCTCCGGTACTTTATTTCGACGCATCTTAATTACGATGCCATTTTTGTTTTGGCCTCGATTTCGCTTTTTTGCGTAACCCTGTGACGTCATTCCCACGTATTTCTGATAGTAAGCAGAACGGTGATTTCTTACCGCCAAGATGTGAAGAGTATTGATTTTGAGGGACTCTTTTCATCCATTTTCCCGTGAAACACTAAAAAAATGGTGTTTTTTCTTATTACTTACTTTGTATAGTTTTGAAAATGTCGTTTTTCTTAAAAATAATAAATACGACAGGCAAATTGGCATCCCTTATTTCTCGCTATTAAAAGAAAGTCACGTGACAGGTAGTGTACTTTCGTTTTGGGAAGATTAAAAATAGAAACCAATCAAATGCGTCGTTTCTCCATTCTCTCTAGTCAGCCATATAGGAAACCTCCACTTGATATATTTTTATTTCTTGATTTCTATGATAGCTTTCAGTTATTAATGAAAGTTGTAAAAGATGGACAAATGAATAAAATATTTAATATTAGGGTCATTTTTAAGTAGAAGCCTTATTTTGTAACGGTATACAGTCACAGTTTCTTAGGTGTGTCGGAACTACGTACACTAGAATATATACATACTATAAATGTAATCAAAGGGTTCTGTCGTTGTCGTCATACAATGGGCACAAGCCATCTCGTCTACATCTAAACATAAACATTGATCTGGATCCATAGTTCCATAGTAGGGGTCGTAAGGTTTTACCTAAAATCAGATTAAGTTTGTTTAAACATACACAAACTATAATGATGGTGATGGTGATGATGAATCATGATGATGATGATGATGATGGTGATGATGATGATGATGATGATGGTGATGATGATGATGATGATGGTGATGATGATGGTGATGATCACTTTACATTTGTAGATATTAGGGATTAAATGATGATTATAATCTAGTATCGATTGTTTCAGTAAAAGTGGAAGACAATCGATTATGAAATTTAATAATGGATTATCACTAATGTAAGTAATTCATTTCATTGACAATGAGACATGCTAGTTTTAATTAATTAGCATTCCAAAGAAAAAATATTTCATAGGAATAAAACTCTTCTCAATAAAACCATGATGGGTACATTATTACAGCTACTTTGTTATTGTAAATCATTAAGATCAGTGTTGATATTTTTGGTCGGCAACATGAAATTCACCATTATTGGACAATATATAGTGCATAGAGCCTTTTTCATACTGTATGGGTACTGAAAATTTATTTTATTATTAAACATTAACAGCCACTAAACCATTCATAATAGATTGATTACGCATTATTTACGTCCGTGATTAAATTATGAATTACAATATTTCTGTACTCAGGATTGATACAAATGCATACTTGGGTTGAGTTCAGTTACCGCGAATGTTACGGAACGTTCCCTAACGATACATTCGCAACTCCTCCGCCATTTGCTGCGAATAATCTCTGACATATTTGGACGCTATTTTGAAACTACTGATGTTGAAGTAAACAAATACATAGTCGTTTAGGCATTGAATGATGTTTCGTTTTTAGTCCGTAAATTTTGAAACATCACTCATTGACTTAACGATCACATATTTGTGTATTAGATTAGATTATTCGCAGCGAATGGCCGAGGAGTTCCGAATGTATCATTATGTAACATTCTGTAACGTTTTGTGTAATTGAACACGCTACTGCTTTTATGATGTATGGCATGGTTTAAGTTGAATAAAATCTAACAATATCAAGATAGTCGCTAAGGCAAGCAAATAACTAAGTTAAACAATCAGTACATAGTTTAGAACATAACTTCCTGGTGTGATGTTAAGCCATTCACTGAGATAACACCACATCTCGGACTTAACCCGTATTTTATAATGATTACTGATGCAATGATAAGAGCTTATTATTACTTCAAACTGGTAAGAAAATTTGATCCAAATTTATTGTTCGTTTTTTCTTAAGTGTCAATTCATGAATAATTACACGGTGAATGCGTTTGTTAAAATTTAAGTCGTAACTCATCTATGAGTTTCCGAAAATGTGTATTATTATCGAGAAACGCTGCTTATCCCGTATGATATGTTTTAGTCAACATATTTTTAATAACGATTAAAACAACAAAAACAATGCAATCAGTCACCGTGAAATTATTCAAGCTTTGACAATTGAGAAAAAAACAAAAATACATTAGGATTATGTATTTTGTTGAGGACATGTTGCTGGGTCTACTAAATCAACTCGGTGTAAAGTCTGTTTTTCTTTTCTCAACTGTGGAAGTTTGAATATTTTTATGGAGATGGAATACACATTATCACAATATCAAGTTATAAGACAATAGACAGTTTTAACACATCTCACCCCGAAAACCAGATGAAAAAAAACAAACTATAAATGTTGTTTAAATCAACTTAACGAAAACATAAACGATCCATTAATCAAACAATGTCTTATGTAATCTTATGCAAGTTGTAGTAAATAAATATTATCTTTGTGCAGGGGCTTTAAATAAAACTGAAATTCCTCCAAGCTGGAAATATCTCCCAGGAAAAATATAATATCCTCAGGACAAATAACACAAATATTATAATTTATGAATGTTTGGTTGTCATGGCAACTACACACCTTAATTAATCTATTTGTTTACATTACTGTTGAAGCAAGAGCTCAAATCAAATACATCATCATGTTGTAATGATTCAGATAGTAGGGAGAAGCTGACAGTACAGGGACCGGTCATTTTATATTTGCATTATAATTTACACACAGGGATCGGTCATTTTATATTTGCATTATAATTTACACACAGGGACCGGTCATTTTATATTTGCATTATAATTTACACACAGGGACCGGTCATTTTATATTTGCATTATAATTTACACACAGGGACCGGTCATTTTATATTTGCATTATAATTTACACACAGGGACCGGTCATTTTATATTTGCATTATAATTTACACACAGGGACAATTGGTTATAAATTTCATCATATTTCACATAATAAAGATATAAAGAATATTTGTCGAGTTCGGTGTTAGATTAATTTCTTATTTCATCAAGTGAACTCAGAACAAATGTTTTCCAGAACAGTGAATATCATTTTCTAAGCTCTGAAGTTGAAAATAAAGATCTTCTGTATCTTTCATACATTTGTCTGCATACTGTTAGTGATTTTTTTTACATAATTATACAAGTTGGGATGACAACAAGTACCCACTTAACAAAGTACTCGATCGAATGTCCGAGTATCGGTTACCAAAATTGATACTCAAGTACTCGGTAAATTTTTTTAAAAAGTACCATTTTGCGTACCAAGGAAAATTTCTTAGCAAAATGAACACTTCAGGCGATTAAATGTAATTTGTAAATTAAAACGTCAAAGTTGGTCAGACAATTCACTATTTGACATGTGTTTGTAACACAACAATTAAATCAAAACATTGTCCCAAAATCGGTTAACAAAATTGATATTTGATTACTCGGAAAAATATATTTTTTTGTGATTTATAAAGATTAGCCCTGAAATTTGGAGATGTACATGTATCTTCATAACTTCCTCTTAAATGCTATCAAAACATCTTTGTAGAAGTAAAAAATAATATTGTTAACTCAATAGAGCGATCAACAGTTTAACGCACACAAGTTATTGAAAACCTGTGTCACTCAGTCATTTGGCCTCTTATGATATTTAATTGCCAGGTTTTTGTATTTTTTAAACTTGAATATGCATAGATTAAATTGCAGTAAAATATAATGTAGTTTCATTTCTTTGTTTATTGGTCTTTCTGAGTTACCTCCCTTGCCTAGTAGTTCTAATTATAGTTACAAATAGTTCTTGATCGGAACTAGAATTTATGGGATTTTCTAACTGAAAAAGGCTTGTTTGTAACTATATCATTCTTTTTTTATTTGGTTTTGCATTGTGATATTATTGTTACAAACCAAGATTTTCAGTTGGGAAAAGCCATTAACTTTAGTTTCAAATCATATCTATTCAATAAATAGACATAGAAAACAAAAGTAGCATGCAGATGGAGTTGATATTGATTGATAAAACATTTAATATCATTGAAAATCATTGGCATAACCGAGTGCTCGATCGGAACAATGACCGAGTACTCAAGTATTGATTTTGATATTCGTTGCCATTCTTATATACAAATAACATGGAAATTGTAATAGGGACAGTTAAACAATTGTAAGAAAGGTACCATATATTTTTCAGGGGCATTACATATTTCAAAAAGGGATGGAGATTTAAGAATAACAGAATATGGTAAAATTACATCATGAAATAACAAGTAAATCTGTGAGCTAATGCTCACTAGTGATACCCGTGCCAAAATCTAAAAATATGCGACAAACAGGAAGTAGATGAGCAAGGAGCATGAAATGGCTTTACACCACATGGGACTATGGGATGAAGCAATATGCAAAGTATTAGGCTGCTGCATGTTATAGTTGCTGAGAAAACTGCAACAGAAATTTTGTAACGGACGGACGGACAGACGCACAAGGGTAAAACAGTATACACCCATCTTCTTCGAAGCGGGGGTATAATTATGTAAGTTGTAGCTAGTTTTGTAGTCTTTTTCCATAAAAGTAGGGGGCATTTATAAGGGGATGGGTATTTAATAGAATATACAGTAAATAAAGGTCAACATTACTTACCCAAACTTTATATCTATGATTTGCATACAATCCTTTAAACTCTACATGTAACTGAAAGTAGACACAGAAATTTAATTTCATTCTTATTTATATTAGCTTGATTACAAAAAGTTAAAGTGTGGTTTATAATCTGCTTCCATACACATGTTAAACCTACTCTACTATCCTGTTCAATACCCCTGATCATTGGAATCACCATCAGACAGGCAAGCTTTCACAGTATCCATTTACTCTGCTCATTTCCTTTAGCAAGAAATTAACCTACAGTTGTTCCAACTAGATACAATTTGGAACAACAGTAGGTTAATTTTTTGCTCAAAGAAATGAGCAGTGCCCCTAGTTGGGATTGAACCAGAGACCTCTTAATCTGTAAGTGCATGTCTTACCTATAGACCACTGCTCCTAAATCTTACAACTTCGATAAATCACAGTTGAGTCTACTCCCTAGTCCCCTAGTACTTAAGAATTAAAGAGTATAGTTACATCTATAACTAGGGCTGTCACGATACGCTGTAAGCGTACCACGATATACTGCAATACACTGGCACCATATCGCGATACGTACCACAATATATTGTGGGCTTTTAGATTCGTTGTGCCTCCGATGTTTTTAACAGAACCATTGCAAATCTAACAGGCAGCTACTGATAGAATCTAGCCTTTTTAAGTGTTTACTATAATTTAGGACAGTGACTCACCCCAATGGGTTAAATTCTTGTTACTTAATGTTAGTTGAATTGAACAATGGAAAAATTGCAGTTTTGCTACATTTATTTTGTGAAGGGAAGAATTTTCCAATGAAATAAAAATATCGCCAAATACTGGTACATTAAAATTGTCCTGTGGTATGTATTGACGCAGCTGCGTATAGCAATATACCGGTATACAGGTATATTGTGACATCCCTATCTATAACTCAAATACATCACATAAGTGACCACATCAACATCCATATGACCACGGCACAAACAAAATATGCAAAAATACATGCTTGCGAAATAATGAATAGTAGATTATCATATTCATTAGTTATGGTTGGTTTCAAAGATATGAAAAATATCAAAATGTTGCTCCTAAAAACCAAACAAATAATTGTTATGCTGATATAGACACGAATGCACAGCTAAATAGGATAGCCCCCCACTTCTCGCCAAATAAATGAACTAAAACAAACAAATCAATGAAATATTTATAATGGCCCAGTCAGTCAACCTATTCACCGATTTTTTAAAATGGCAAAATCTTTGATTTAGCTGTTACATGTAATCAGTTACTAGGTGCATATTTCCATAAGTGACTATTAACTGCCATACATGATTTAGATTCAGTGGTAAGAGTGATACTGGCCATAGAAATTATTTCATGACCAAGCTCCACAAAAGTATGGCTTTCCCATAATCAAATCTACACTCCCTCCATCAGCAGACTTGTGTACTACCAAAATGCACTAGTTGGGTGGCGTATAAAAGGATTTTAAAGTACCTGTCTAAGGCGATGTTGCTGTTGTATAGAATTTGTGTCTGCATCAAGCAGAGTATATTCAAACTCTTGGAAACCAAACTCTGCAGGCGGTGGATCAATATTCACCAATACAGAACCATTTTTACTGTTCTGTGATCTGTACATGGATGCCCTCCAACTACCAGCTTTCATATTATCAACATACTCTGAAATATTTCACAAACTATGAATTATATATAAAATCAACTTCCCATCATTTTCTGATTTTCCCATTTTTAACAAGGGATTTTTTTATTTATCTTTCCTTGATAAAATCTGAAGCAATCCAATTGGTAAGTAGGTCCTATCAGTAACTGTTGGATTCCTCAGATTTTAACTTTAAAGTCCTATGTAAAGATATAAATAAAATATTTCACCAAATATCTTTCTTGTTAATTAAAATATTAACAGAAGTGGTGGAATTTAGACAGTTCTTTACCCTTAAAATACTTAGCTTGAATTTTAAACAAATTAAATGATTTACAAAATAGTTATTTAAGATTAATTTTGGCAAATTGACATTGAAAAGTCAGGGTAAATCCAAGTAATCCAACTAATGGGACCTTCCTATTTGAAGAGTAAACCAGGGAAAATAACTAACTAAGGTCCCAAATTGATGTGATAAACTAAGTCCATTCATAATTTTTCCATGTTTTAATTTATATAACATACCGGTAATAGTTAAACAGTGTTAAAGGTTCAAGCAAAGAAAAGTTGCAAGCAGCCTCCCAACAAAATTTCATTAGCATCCATTGTCGGTTATCCCAAGATACACTAATTCATTGTAAGAAAATTGGTCTCCCTAACCTCATGCATATTCATGCAAATGAGATTTTGCCAATCAAATTGCCCACGGTAAGTATAGAGTGTAACGGAAGAATGTACTGTTGTTGCCGACAATGATCAGCACCGGACATTCAGTGAATTCGGAGTGAATGAAAGTTTACTGGACCAAATTTATTTGTTTTCGTCAGTTTTTTTTTGTTTTTTAACGTCGTATTCAACACATATTTAGGTTATATATACGACGGCCAGCTCTTCCTACTATAGGTTTCCTGGACACTTTTTCTATCACCAATACTAACCGACAACTCATGTATAGGGTATGACCTACCGCGACCGGATTCGAAGTCAGACATGCTAACCACTACGCCACGGCCGCGACTCTTGACCAAATATAATCTCAGGGATATTTATATGCAGTCCATTTCATTGACCTAGATAAAATACAGTAAAAATCGGATATAACATACTTGCAGGGCCATAGAAAAAAGGTGTGTTATAACTGAGGTATGTTATATCCATATAGCATACTAAGTATATTATATATCAGGATGAAAAACGGGCCAGAAAAAATGGTATGTTGTAACAGAGTGTATGTAATAACCGAGTATTTTATATCCGAGTTTTACTGTATATCCTAAAATTGAAAAATAAACAATATAACGACAAATTACAATGTTTTATTGAATTACTATGAATATTAATTGTAATCTCCTAATCCTCTGCACAAAAGATTAATCAAACGGTAAACCAAGTCATTTGCAAAAATTATTGGTGCAGAGGATCAGGAATAAACGATAACAATTCATATGCTAACATGGGCATCATCAAACATGATAAATAAAATATAAAAAGTTTTGCCAACTTTTTGGGGGTAATGATAACATAATAGTGGGCTTTTTGTCTACTTTTTCAAAATAATAAAGCCACGCTACTTACCTGGTAATTCAACATATTTTGATATATATTGATCATATATTTCATTTTGAACCTGTTGTTTGGGCAGAGCATATAACGTAAAACTATTGTATCTATATAGCAAGGGAAACAACTCTAGCTTGAACTTCGTCTAAAAAATAAATAAATAAATAAAAATACCATATTGTTTATCAAGTTTAATGCAGTAACAACACATTGTATAGACTAAATCACTGCGACCAGTTAACCTAATCACCGTTGCTGGAGAGGCTAAATTTCTGAATTTAGCTGTTCACCAGTTACTAGGCGCATACATGTACTTACATCTGCGACTGACAAAATAGAATATTTGATGGATGAATGATAAACCGATGTAGTATAGAGTATGAATGCTCAGATTACTTTGAACACTGAACAGTTAAAGTTCTAGAATCAGGGTACTACTAATGAACATCACTTGGGTCTGTTGTTATATACAGCCCCTTTTCGTGTATTTTTATAATGTCATATTCAACACATATTTAGGTCATACATACGACGGCCAGCTCTTCATACTATAGGTTCCCAGGACACTTCTATCACCAGTACAAACTTACCCTACCACGAGGCTGACAACTCATGTATAGGGTATGACCTACTGCGACCGGGTTCGAACACACGATCTTCGGATTCGAAGTCAGACATGCTAAGCACTACGCCACGGCCGTGGTGATTGGATGTTGTAGGATTGCTGCTAAAAAACAACTGGTGCATTACATTATTTTTTGATAGGGTTAACTCCATACCAATTAAAAGAATAAGTCATATCTAATAAGTCATTCAACCAACTCACTGTTCCTGGAAAGGTTAAGCCTCTGGATCAAGCCCTGAACCAGTAACTAAGTGAAAACTACCATCAACAACTCACAATAGAATCAGTGGTAGAAGAAAGAATGGCCAAAGAAATTATTCAATGACCAAACTTCATGAAAGTATACCTCACATGGGAATCGTACACAAGACCCTACAAACAAGAGCTGTCATAGGAGACAGCATGCTCTACTATATAAGTATTTGTCACATGAGATGTGGTGGATGATAAGGAACATACCTATTTTTAAATTTTGAAAAAAAAATGTATTTGGAGTACTGAACCTTGTCACATGAGATGAGGTTGATAATAAGGATTATATATTATTTTAAAGTTTGAAGCCAATACCTAAAGAAATAAAACAGTTGCAGAAAAAATAACCATTTTTTTAAGAAAACTATAAGTTAAAGGGGAGATAATTCTGAAAAAAATGTATTTGTAGCGAAGAACCTTGTCACATGAGATGTGGTTGATAATAAGGAACATATATTTAAAGTTTGAAGTTGATACCTTAAGAAAAAAGTTATAGTAAAAAAATATTTTACTGCACAAAAACTTAAATAAAAAATATGGACGCTGACGCTAGCGCGAGTAGGAGAGCTCTCCATTTACTTCGTAAAGTCGAGCTAAAAATAAGACATGTGCTCTATAAGTAACTACAACCCGGGTCGATAGCGCAGTCGGTAGCGCGCCAGGATTTGGATACTCGTGCCCGAGGGGGTGCGGGTTCGATTCCCACCCGGAGAGGTCATACCCGTCCATGAAAATTTGACAATAATGTCGATTTTCCTCCATTGAATTGATTAGATAATATGGAGAAGTTTCCGGCCTTGTGGAAGGGTAGGTGAGTACTGGTTATAGACAATGGTCCAGGAAAGCTAGGTTAGTCGCGCTGGACGCCGTGAAATGACCTAAATTGTGTTGATACGGCGTTAACTCCAATAAATAAAATAAATAAACTATAAGTAACTACACTAGCCAAGCAGGCTGGTGCATTACAAGTCAAGCTAGAAATGATAAATCTTACTGCTAGTTCACTGATATCACTATTCCATGTGACGTTAGATAAATCTAAAATATAACATGAGCCAGTGTCTAAGGAAACTGATGATCTTGTTACCTCAAAACCTTTAACATAATTCTTAGCACCTGAAATTAAACATTAATCAATAAATAAAACTGTCAAAACATGAACAATTTCACAGTGAATGCTGCTTTTGTTAAAATTATTGTTGTAATACATCCATGAGTTTCCGAAAGTGTGTGTAATGATCAAGTAAAGCTGTTTATGCCGTATGATATGTTTTAGTCAAGATATTTTTGATAACAATTAGGCCGCCAGTACAAAAACAATGCATTCAGTCACAAATTAGCAAAGAACTTAAACAATTGGAACTTCTTGGCCATTCGCTATAAATAACCTCGGACATATTAAGACACCATTGTGGAACTACCGGTGTTGAAGTAAACAAAATACAATCGTTTAGGTGATGAGTGATGTTTCGTTTTTAGTCTTTAAATTTGAAATACCACAGTTCAATTATATCACTTAACATTATTTGGTTAAATGTAACAGAGAAATACGTTTTTACAAAGATCTGTGTGCATAACTAATTTGCATAACCAGCATTCTATAAATAGAAGATGAAGATATCACCTCTATACTAAGACGCACAACCGTCCCAAAATTCGGCGTTTGGTACGCAACAGAATATAGTGCGGCGCATGAAGACAAAATTGTTGGTTTTTTCGTTTTTTGACAAAGTCGTTGTTGAAATGTAAAATAAATGATCACTCATAGCTACAGGATTATAAATCCATAGATACAAAGTACTTTTAAACCTCTATAGGTAAAGGTGCATAGTTAAACCGTGTAACCTAGTTTCGATTTCAAATTACTGTGTAAATAATGACAGATGTAAACACGTTATGACGAAGGTTTAACAACCGGTATAAAAATTTAATTTAATGAGGTAAGTTGGTTGGATAGTCAAGTTTTATTGAGTAGACACAAAATTCATACTCTTTTTGTTCAGTATATTTGGAAGGGGAAATTGATAGAATGTAAACATTGCCACGTGTTTTCAGGTAAATAAACAGTTTACCCATGATGCGCGGCGTCTCCGTACAAAGGTCAGTCAGACCGTTTATATACAGAATGGCATAACCAGTGCATACTTCGCCTCACGTAGGTAGTAAAATCCCAAGCCACCAGGGTAGACCCCCAACAAATCTCTCCGAGATTATTCATTCATAAAAGGACGAGGTGTTCCCAATGAGAACTTTAACTTACCACTTTGTGGTGGTGTAAATGTCAGGTTGACTTCTGGCTTGTATGTATCTTTCTTTGGAGCATATTTGTACCCAGCTGAAATATCCAGGGAACCAGGCATTCCAGGAAAATTTGATGTATTAGTTACATAAATGCCAGGAAACGCTAAGGCAAGGGCACTTGGTAAACATTCTGAAAGTAAAAAAAGATTTATAACAGAAAACGATGATAAATTTAATTTTGATTGGTCAAATATACAGGATGTTTTGATTGGTTCATTTTAAAGGACTGTTCTGATTGGTCAAATTTTAAAAAATGCTTTGATTAGTTTACTTGAAAGGACTGTTCTGATTGGTCAAAGTAATAAGATATTTTGATTTGTTCATTAGAAAGGACTGTTCTGATAGGTCAAATTTAAAAAAATTGAGTGGTTCATTTAAAAGGACTGTTCCAAAAGTGGTTAATATAAAACAACCAAGAGATCATTTTAAGAGCAAGCACAATCTCCGTAAACAGATATCCTGTAGAGCATTGTCTTACAGGATCTCTACTATCTCAATGCAGGGTCACGTCGAGATGACCTTAATATGTCAACAAATTAATGCGTAGCTTTCATCTAGACAAAACACTATTAATAACCTTTTGATTTCGTAATTTCTATTTTTAGACCAAGGTTTGCAAGCTAATTAAACAGCCGTATTATTCACAGTTAATTTAATATCATGATGAGAAAAGGTCACCTGAATGTGACCCTCTTTTGAAAAAAGGCCAGATCTGAATTAACAAGTAGGCGAACTGAAAATTTTAGATTGGGTTTTAATCAGATTGGAGCAAGCACTATAACCCATTCCCGGAATTTTGGTTGCCCAAAAGTAATTGTTCGTTGCCCAAACTAAAAAGTGGTTGTCCCAAGCAAATGGACACCAACTTACTTTGTAGACTGATCGCAAATATTATAATAATTCTTCTAAAACCATGCAATTGGGACTTAAATATCTTAAAAGATCTCCAGATTTTGCAATAACCTAAATGGTCTTTACAGCAGAACTTTAAAATAACATTACAGTAAAACTCGGTTATAACATACTCACTGGGCCAAAGAAAAAAGGTATGTTATAAATGAGGTATGTTATATCCATATAGCATACTAAGTATGTTACATACAAAATATGAAGAATGGGCCAGGAAAAATGGTATGTTGTAACTGAGTGTATGTTATAACCGAGTATGTTATAACCAAGTTTTACTGTATTAACAGACATTTATATAGTGCGTACAAAAAACTAAACGTGTTTTGGTAAACATTTAAAATGAGACAATTCATTTCAGGGGTAGGCAGTAATGAAAAAAAATTTTGTGCAATTCATTTTAACAAAATTAGCATGGTTGATAAACCACCACCACTTGGTAAATCATGCTTGTTATGATAGAATGCTTTCCATTACACCAACAACTAAGACACTTGTAATACATATCACAATTGTTTATTTTAAAGTCATCCTGGGCATCCCTCGTCGAGGGTTAGTTCACTGTATTGTTATTATAAACAGTGTTGTTTTTTTTGTACGCACTATATCTTATTTATTTATTGGAGTTAATGCCTTGTCAACACAATTTAAGCCATTTTACGGCGTCCAGCCACCTGTTACCTAGCTTTCCTGGACCATTGTCTATAACCAGTACTCACCTACCCTTCCACAAGGCAGGAAACTTCTCCATATTATCTAATCAATGGAGGAAAATCGACATTTATTGTCGAATTTTCATGGAAGGGTATAACCTCCCCGGGCAGGATTCGAACCCGCACCCCCTCGGGCACCAAATTCCAAATCCCGGCGCGCTACCAACTGCGCTATCGACCCGGATTATAACATGTATCTGATACATAATGTAATTATATAATTTATTTTAATAACCACAGGAGATAACCTTTCATTCATGTGGCAATCCAACTCATTTATAAATAGACGATGATGGTTGAATAAACATAATATAAAATAAATTATAAGAATTGATAAACAAACTGTCAGGCTAATGTATAAACATAGACATTTTGGAACAATGTCTATGCTTCTGTAACAGTGAAACGTAAGGGTTCTTGATGGTCCTATATCAATAGACCAGGTCTGGAATTCATACACAGTTTGAATCTCGATTATCCAAAATGGGATCTATCAAATATGGGTAATCGAATAATTTTTCAGTCCCTACGAATTCTTATAATCGAGATTTAACTGTATTTGGGTTTTCCCCTGTGGTACAAACAAACTTTTACTGTCACAATCAAAATATGCGAAAATATTATTTAATCTGTATTTCATGCTTTTCAGTGATGATGCATACCCGGTAATAAACTTTGTCTGTACCGCCTGCGCTTAGATGAAAAAAAACCCACTAATTTGTATTCCATACAAGGTGTATTTTCGATAAAGTGAATTTTTAACTCTAAGCCTTCTACCAATCTGATTTAAACTGAATCTTAAAGTCACAACTACAGTCCATGAATAACACAATCTATCAGCTAAATAGCTTTTATACCCAAAAAACAGAAAGTACAAAATTGCAAGAAAGGTCATAAATTATAATGTCCCCCTCCCCATAACACCTCTTACGCAATGTTGTAAAATCATATTATGGCTGTCTATAAGATATATGTTTACAGAGATTGACCTTAATTCTACAGACAGTTGAAATCACTTCCTTAATCTCTGAATACAGCTGAATACAACAATACCATACTAACATATCTCTTATCATTTAATTAAAATCTGTATGGCAACATTTGGTGGGAGATAATGAAAAAATGGCTGATAAAAACAAGGTGAAGAAAATGTGTTCATTATCATTTAATTAAAATATATTTTAGGAAATGTTTGTTCCTTTATCATCCTATCCAGATAACAAGAATGTTGTGATATTAAATAATGAATAGTGAAAGTCGGGCAATTTTGATGAAGGGAGAGTTTTTCATGAAAAAAAAAACCCTCACTTCATCAAAATTGCCCGGGTTTCACTATTCATATATAATTTTTTTTCATGGGAACTCGGGTCGATAGCGCAGTTGGTAGCACGCTGGGATTTGGAATCTCATGCCCGAGGGGGGGTGCGGGTTCAAATCCCATCCGGGGAGGTTATACCCTTCCATGAACATTGTCGATTTTCCATCATTGATTAGATAATATGGAGAACTTTACGGTCTTGTGGAAGGATAGGTGAGCACTGGTTGCCAGTATAGACAATGGTCCAGGAAAGCTAGTTTAGGTGCGCTGGACGCTGTAAAATTACCTAAATTGTGTTGACATGGCGTTAACTCCAATAAATAAATAAGTTTTTCATGGATTTGATCGCTTTGTCTTTACACAAACTACATATATGGTCATTTTTACGACAGCTAGCTCACCTAACCTAGCTTTCCTTGCCTCGTTTCTATCACAAGTACTCTCATACCCTTCCACAAGGCTGGCAATTTCTCGATATGCTATATATATGGGAAAAAATAAACATAATGGATGAATGTTCATGGAAGGATATAACCAGCATGGGTTGGTTTGAAACTAACCCTCCTATCAGAACAATGGATTTGAAATCCTATGCCACAGACTTGGGGTTTTCATCTATAGTTCGAACAAACAACACATCACTGTTTATAATAACAATATAATGAACTAATCCACGACGAGGGATGCTCAGGATGACAATAACATAAACATTTGTGATGTCTTAGTTGTTGGTGTCATGAAAAAGTGTTCTACCATTACAAGCATGATTTACCAAATGGTGGTGGTTTATCTGTCATGCTAATTTTGTTTAAATGAATTACACAAATTTTACTTTTAATACTGCCTACCCCTGAAATGGATTGTCTCATTTTTAATGTTTACCCAAACACATTTTATTATTTTGTACGCACTATAAATATTGTAATGTTATTTATTGCATTTCAAAGTGAAAGTAGACAGAAACTGAAAGTAGAATTTTGTTGTCAAAACCTATAACAATAGTTGTATCACAACATGTTTAAAAACAGCTTGCAAAGAACTTTCTCTAAACAACCGTACCATAACTAAGCTCTAAAATAAATTTGGTAGACATAATTCTGAAACCTGTGCTTTTATAAAGGGACCCATGCAATCTAATTAAAACCCGATCTAAAATTTTCCGCATACATTCACGCTAATTTAGATCTGGCCCTTTTCAAACGAAGGTCACGTTCAGGCGACCTTTTCTCATTATAATATTCCTGACGAAATTGTTATGATACGTAACTTGTTTACATCCTCTACGTCACGCAATTTGAAATGAGCCGCCCAATCACAGACTGAATAATACCGCTGTTAAATTAGCAGGCAAAACTTGGTCTAAAAATAGAAATTACAAAATCAAAATGTGATTAATAGTGTTTTTGTGTGTATAATGTGGTTGAGGTTCAAAAGTTTGGAACCCCCCCCCCCCCTTAGAAAAAGATTGGACCCCCCTAGAAAAAAATCCTGGATCCGCCCCTGAAGTGCATGATATATTTTGATAAGTACATGAGTGTAAGACAGCTTTTAATGTCTGTTATAAATAAATATATTTTCATATAATGGCTTAAAATGAATACAGTCATGAATACTCATTTAATAGTGAAAATAAGAGTCCTTTCAAGAAAGAAAAAAAGAAAACACTTCATAAAGCAATTGATTTTTTTTTTAATTTGATTTTTTTGGCAATGTGCCATAAACATGCAAACTTTTTTCTTATATTATTTATCATTATAGTTGAGTGTAATACTTAAAATCTTTGAATAAAGTTTAAAAAAACAACAACTTTAAATGCAATATCACAAATAAAGTACATGTACGTCATTGCGCAATTTCAATGAGCCATTTAAAATCAGTAAACAAGTACAATTCAATGGTACACCGGTAAATAAACACTTAAAAACCGTCAAAGTATACAGAATAGTTAATATCACGATAAGTTTCTTCTTAAATATAATGACGTGTATTTTTCGTAGAAGACAAACGGAAGAGATCTTGAATGATATGAGCGTACAGTGTGACCCCATTCATATAATTCAGTAAATAATCTTACATAGATCTTGTGAACCCTATAAGCCATAAACTAACATATTAAAATAACATCACAAATATTCTTATGATTAAGACTTAATCATCACTTCCTTGTTGAAAAAGTTTAAAGGCCGTGACCTATGTCGTAGATACAGTTAATTTAATAAAGGTTCTATCATCCTGATAATCAGGTATTGTTAGTGTCGTCTGCTAATCATTCTACCAATCAAATTTAAGTCTGCTAATTTCTCGACGAATCAAATTCAAGACAAAAGGAACCCAAGATAATAGATAGAGATCAGAGAATAACTATTTTGTTTTTGTTGGGTTTTACACCGTAGCAACACATTGTATAGGTCATATAATGGCGGTCAGTCCACCTACTTACTGTTCCTGGAAAAGGTAAATCTGGATTAAGCTGTAAACCAACTGCTAGGCCCATACTTCTGTCAGTGACTGACTTCTGCCCTACATGAATTAGAATCAATAGTAGGAGGGCACATGGCAGAAGAAATTATTTCATGACCAAGCTCCATGAAAGTATGCCCTGCCTGGGAATCGAACCTACGACCCCCCAGATCAGTAGACTTCTTAGAGAACACTTTATGTTTTAAAAAAACCAGAGTGAGCCCTGCTAGAGCACAAAAGTAAAGCCAATGATCAAAGATCAAAAGTACAAGTGAAAGGTTGGTGAACCCTAGAACATCGTCTAAACCCCCAGAGGTAATGCATTTTGCTGTCTGTTCTAGGACAGAAACCCCAAAGATTTTTTTGTGTAATTTGTGGCTTCTTTTTTATAACAAAACTATAATTGTAAAGCATGTCCATTTTTCCCTTTTGGCTGTGTGGTATATTTTTAGTGTTGCTGTTCCTAATAATGTTTACTAATGCTACTAATGGGGCCCCCTCCCTTTTCTTTGAAAAAGGCCAGATCTAAATTAGCGAGTAGGTGAGCAGAAAATTTTAGATCGGTTTTAATCAGATTGCCTCCCTTTTCATATTGTCATTATAGTGACCCTTATCTTTACAAATTTCATCCCACATGTATACATTTGTACATCAGAAAGATGAAAGATTTCACTAAAATTTATTGGCCTTATATTTTAAAGGTCATATCGTGATCAGAAGGTCAAATCAAGGATATTGATGGGTCGGCGCAAAAGTAGTCTAACTTCATGTAAATACAAAAAGAAAGTAGACTAGTTTTGTACCGACCCACCGAGATTCAAAGAGAAGTAAATACTTTAAAACATCTCAATTGATAAACTGATAAGATCAAAGTAGTTAAAGAGTTTAAAGTAAAAGTATAAGTTGAAAGATTAATGAATGATCTTCAATTATTAGAGTACACCATTGACCATGTGATGTTTGAATGACAAAATCTTAAACTAATTTATGATGAAATATTCATCGTAAATGGTCAATCCCATTCTTTAATGTATATGGACACTCCCCCTTTCAAAATGGCCACCACAGGACTTTTGATATTAGTCTTTTTAACTGAATTTAGCGAATTTCACTTAATGAAAGATGGGCTAAAACAATGACCCTTTTCCAGCACCTCTCCCATCAAAAATGTCTCAGGAGGGTCCCCTCTGTTGTTGGGGATTGAAGGGGGTGGAGAGCCCCTCATTGCTAGAAAAAACGGGTCATTAAGTGAAGAACAAGAGCTGTCAGAGGAGACAACATGCTCGACTAAGTAAGTATTTGTCACATGAGATATGGTTGATAATAAGTATATTTTTGTATATTTAAAGTTTGAAGTCAATACTTAAAGAAATAAAACAGTTGCAGTAAAAACAAGCATTTTTTTAAAGAAAACTCTAAGTTCAAGGGGGGATAATTCTGAAAAAAATGTATTTAGAGTTATGACCCTTGTCACATGAGATGTGGTTGATAATAAAGACCATATATTTAAAGTTTGAAGTTGATACCTCAAGAAATAAAAAAGTTAGAGTAAAAAATATTTTACTGCACAAAAACTTTAATCAGAAATGTGGACGTCGACGCTAGGGCGAGTAGGAGAGCTCTCCATTTACTTTGTAAAGTCGAGCTAAAAATGGTACAAAAAGGTAGTAAGGTAATATGTTCAGTCTTTGCATGTTAGGCCTCATTTTTTGGTAAATATTTATACATTTTGGAATATGATATTTCAACTTCAAATCTAGAGCACAGTAAATGACATCTTTTCAAAACAAATGTTTACAAAGTTAGAGCATAATAAAAAATATAATATGAGTCATAAATTGACGTAAAAGAAATCTGATCTGTTAGTTACATTTAAGTATTTGTTTATTATCTATAGAAAAAAGATATACAATGCCCTAAAAAGGTTCTTTGTCGATAACTTTAAGTTTTAGAGAATAACTGATCACGATAAGATCTACCACATGTTATTATTGTGCAGTACACGTAATTAGAGCTTTTTCATTTAAAAAAACTGTAGTTTGAATAATATGACAAAATATTTGAAGATTTCGAAACTTGCTTCAGGTAGAGCTTCGCGGTTACCGCGGTATACTGGTTACCGCAGTAAATAATCCTGCGGTATGATACCGTGGTATATCAGGAATACCGTGGTATTTTATAAGAATAATCCTTTTAGTTTTTGTTCTACATGAGTGAATTTTTTCAGTATAAATATTGATGTCAGTATTTTGATAATAAGTTACTTAATGTGATTTATATAAAAAAATCTGTCTTTTTCAGTACCTTGAAACTAGATTTTCAGGTGGTTTTTTTTCATTTTTCACCCATGGTAGGCCTTTTATCATCATCCTATACTCGACACTTAAGTTTCATGTAGACGAAATTTTCATAGACTCAGTTAGCAAAGGATATTGTTATTGAATTAAAACATATACAAGAGTTTGTTAGGAGTATTTTGGGATATTTCATAGTAATTGACTGCACTGTGTTTTAATGCTTAACTTTGAACCCAGTTTGACCTCTAAGCAATTTATTGTAATTTTCATTAACCAATATATAGCTAGACAACGCATTGGTTAAGTTTGAGGTATACCGTGGTATTTACCGAGGTATCTTATAAATACTGTGGTATACCACAGTACGTTCTTTAATCGCGGTACCCAGCTCTAGCTTCAGGTTTCTTTTTTCAGGCTAAAACTGGGCCCCACTCTCCTCCCCACAAATTGTCTTTTTCCCTTTCCCAGAAGCAAAAGTCCTCTGTCCTTAATAAATAAAGTAATTATTATTATTATCATAATTATTATCACTATTTTTTTATTATTATTATTACTAGTACTATTATTATAATAGTATTGAAAATGTACGGAAAAAGCCTTCCCCATTTCCCTAATTGATTTGTGTCTCTATTTCCCCCCCCCCCTAAAAAGGGTCCTGCCATCTTTTAATAAAAGTGAAAATAAATGCTAATCTCAGTTGGCTAATTGTTATTTTTTCCAATTGTAAACACAGGCATGTAGGAAGGGTCTGAATATTGGGGCCGCAGATGTGGTGGATACGTGAGGTGAAACCCCTCCCACCGGTTGAACTATTTCTGAACACAAGCCTCTGAAACTCGATTTCCTGCACTTTCAGTACCCCCTGTTTAAAACAAATCTTTGTATAATCATGAGACCTCGAGATGTTCAATATGAGTCATGAAAAATTAACTTGCGGCCCTATTGCCGCTGCTTGCCAGAATACTGGGGTCGCGGCCGAGGCCCCTGCGGCTCCTGCTCCTATGCGCAGGAGTTTTTTATCCTAGGAGTACGTCATAGGACTTTTGGACAGAACTATACATTAAGCAGGAAGTAAACATCAAATAAATGAAACAAGTCCTTCACAAAAACTTGGCTGCATACATAAGATATACAATTACATATTGATAAATATTTGTTTGTTTGTTTTGGTTTCAAGGTGCACCAACACAGAAAGGTCATATCTCGCCGAAAACAATTAATGATACTATTAATTCTATCTATATTATTGATTTTAAGCTCTATATTTTATTATATATACATTTATGTGTATCACAGATGTTTCTGAGATCCTGACAATCAATGAGAACGTGTTTGACATTGAAATGCTTGTCATATGGTATACATTTAGGTGCTTCCTCTCGTTTGAGAAGGTATGAATGTGTTAATCTGGTATGACCAATTCTACATCGCGTAATCACTATTTGATCTCGGCGATTAGAAAATATTATTGATGAAGATGAAATATTTTTATCATTTTAAAAGACATTTTGCTTTAAACATTTATAAAATTATGATATACAGAACAACTAATGAACATTCATTGTGTGTTTTCTTACATTTGTGTTCAGAAAACTTGTTTAACCTCCAAAAAATCATTTTATTTGGGCTGGTAAAATATAAAGCAGGTTGTCCAGTTAAGCGGGCAACTTCCTTTAAAAAAATTAATATCGAGCCCTGCTCAACACTAAATTACAAATGTGACACGAAATTTTCATCAAACATGTACAATACAATCAGAGATTTCAAATGAATTCAAAACCAGCAAAGAAAACAGCAAGTTCATAGAAATCTAATTTACATCTAATATTCAAGGTAAAATCAATCTCAGTAAACTGACATACTGTAGAGCATTGTGGTACAAGATCTCTACTCTCTCAATAGAGGGTCACATCGAGATCATAAACTGATATCCTGTAGAGCATTGTGGTACAAGATCTCTACTCTCTCAATAGAGGGTCACATCGAGATCATAAACTGATATCCTGTAGAGCATTGTCGTACAAGATCTCTACTCTCTCAATAGAGGGTCACATCAAGATCATAAACCGATATCCTGTAGAGCATTGTCGTACAAGATCTCTACTCTCTCAATAGAGGGTCACATCGAGATCATAAACTGATATCCTGTAGAGCATTGTCGTACAAGATCTCTACTCTCTCAATAGAGGGTCACATCGAGATCATAAACTGATATCCTGTAGAGCATTGTCGTACAAGATCTCTACTCTCTCAATAGAGGGTCACATCGAGATCATAAACTGATATCCTGTAGAGCATTGTCGTACAAGATCTCTACTCTTTAAATAGAGGGTCACATCGAGATCATAAACTGATATCCTGTAGAGCATTGTCGTACAGGATCTCTACTCTCACAATAGAGGGTCACATCGAGATCATAAACTGATATCCTGTAGAGCATTGTGACGTACAGGATCTCTACTCTCTCAATAGAGGGTCACATCGAGATCATAAACTGATATCCTGTAGAGCATTGTCGTACAGGATCTCTACTCTCTCAATAGAGGGTCACATCGAGATCATAAACTGATATCCTGTAGAGCATTGTGACGTACAGGATCTCTACTCTCTCAATAGAGGGTCACATCAAGATCATAAACCGATATCCTGTAGAGCATTGTCGTACAGGATCTCTACTCTCTCAATAGAGGGTCACATCGAGATCATAAACTGATATCCTGTAGAGCATTGTCGTACAGGATCTCTACTATCTCAATGGAGGGTCATTAGGGACCTTTCTGTCAACTAATTAATGGGTAGCTTTTATCTAAACGAAACACTATTAATAACATTTTGATTTCGTAATTTCTCATTTGAAAAAGGCCAGATCTAAATTAGTGAGTAGGCGAGCGGAAGATTTTAGATCGGGTTTTAATCAGATTGAGGTCAAATGTAAGAAAGAATTGAAACAAACTTTAAACAATGAAGAAGGAAGCCAACAAGATTACAAGCAAATGAAATGAAATTTGGATAAAATCTTTAATATTCAGCCATAAACATTTCTTTCAATGCTTAGTAAACCCAAACATTCATAATAAAGAAGATTGAAAGAAGATAACATTGAATTTTCAAAAAAAGATTCTTATATTATATAACTAGATAGAAAACCATTAAATTCAAATAATTAGAGACTTTTGTCAGCTATCTTTCCCTGATAAAATCTGAAGCAATCTAATAGGAAAGAAGGTCCTATCAGTTGGAATCCTTGAATTTTATCAATGAAGTCTTATGTAAGAATAATGAAATAATTCATCTAATATCTTTCTTGTTAATGAAGAATGATATTGACAGAAGGGATCAAATTTAGATAGTTCTTTACCTTTAAAATACTTAGCTTGAATTTCAAACAAATTAAACGATTAACAAAAAAGTTATCAAAGATTAATTTTGGCAAATTGACATTGAAAAGTAAGGGTAAAATCAGAGTAATCCAACTAATTGGACCTACCTATTTGAAGAGTAAACAAGGGGAAATAATTGAATAAAGTCCCTTTTTGAGAGACCAAATGTCCTGTATCTTTCTAAAAACTCAATTAAGTCATGACATTTTAACTACAAACAGCTAATTATAAAAGACAAGGAAATTAAATGATGCTTTTTCATGGTTTCGTGTTGTTGGATAATTTTTAGCTGTGAATACATTTTGTAAACTCGGTCATTGCCTTAAGTTAAGACACCAGTCCGCAGTCAAGCACTAGCCAAAATGTATTCGTACTGATGAAGAAAAAAATTTGTTTTATATAGTTAGGCTATGTGCTAATTCTGTCCTTTACCATTTAACAAGAAATGTAATGTGGAAACCACATTAAAGCCAGATTTAAAAACTTTCATGCAAAAAAAATACAAAGGGAAATAATCCATAATAAAGCCAGGTAGAGTTGTGGTTACTTTCTTATTCTGTTCATTACATGGTATATGTTATCATTGTATGAAGTTTCATGAAGATCTGATAATAAATGGCTGAGATATATGCTAAATTGAAAACTTTAACCCAATTGTTAACGACACCGGACACTCGCCCACCCTCCCGACCGAAATTTTTTGTTGAAAAATCCGGCTAACAAATGATAATAAAACCTGCTAATGCTCTAAAACATTTAACATGAAAAGGAAAACTTTTAAACAACACAGCAAAAAGTTAACAAACAACATGAGTTCCATAATCTACAAGATTTGTTGTTAAATTTTCAAAATTGGGTCAGAAATTCAAAATTGTTGCATATGGCATCAATGGCAATCAAAACTACAGATTTTTTATGACAGATCAAGTACAATATTATGGATTTATTGATCTTCAAAACAACTAGTACGATGTAAAATGATTCTTTATAAACATTGTTCTTTACAAATCAGATTAATCGTAGGACAAAAAGTATTTCAGTTTTCAACGTAAAATCAATATTAAACAAAATAAGTTTGCAACACGCAGTGGCCTATCTCCACATACTTTAGCACTCATTAGTAGGGGCTTAATGGTTAACTGATATACCCGTATATACCCAAATATTGCAATTGAATTCTGATGGTTTTTAACGAGTATGGGTTTCCTTGACCTAATTTTGGTAGTTATTTTCTTTGTTGATTGTATCTATGAAATATGTGTTTTTCTATCATTTAGTCCATTTTACGCAAATAATTCAAAACTGTTATGGGGGATCATATAAAGGTACATAATATTGGCTAAGTGCCAAACAGTCGAAACTCAATTAACAAGTAAATCTGTGAGCTAATGCTCACTAGTGATACCCCCGCAAAAATCTAAAAATATGCGACAAACAGGAAGTAGATGAGCAAGGAGCATGAAATCGCTTTACACCACATGGGACTATGGGATGAAGCAATATGCAAAGTATTAGGCTGCTGCATGTTATAGTTGCTGAGAAAACTGTGACGGAAATTTTGTAACGGACGGACGGACAAGGGTAAAACAGTATACCCCCCTCTTCTTCAAAGCGGGGGTATAAAAAAAAGAAAGAGTTATAACCCCGCAATATATATACAATGTATGTGATTTTGATCTCATCCAGTTACGATGATGCATGTGCATTATGTACAATATAAATAAGTATGTAAAATATAATTTATAGAGCAGTTTCTATTGTTAAAACTTAAGCTATATACAGTAAAAATCTTGGTGTAAAATATTGACATGCTGTTGCATCAATAAATAAAAGTCTAGGGCCCTTCACTTGATTTATTAATAGTGAATAAAGAATAAAGATTTTACAATCTAAGTAACACAGATCTTGATAAAAATTATATTCACAGCAGGTGATGGTAAGAGGACCCTAGAAGCTTGTTAAAACCCTCAGTGATGATTAGGGCTTTGGATCGTCGAGCTAATGGCAATCCGATTCGAACCACGATTCATGCGTAGCAATTCAAGAATCGATCTATGAATCACTTGTTAATGGAGAAGCATTGTATTACAGGAACTCATGTAAAAACAAAATTACATGTGCTTATATGGAAAACCATGTACTCTAAACATTTTTAGTACCAGACCATTTATGGGAATTTTTAGTGGAAACATTTTTGTTTAAATGTGTTTAAATCAAAATTTTGACACATTATATTATGGTCCCTACATAAATTAAAGTTTTCGTAAGTAGTGTGGCTCGTTTTCAGTGGTAATTAAGCTGAAAATGTTCTTTCTTTTCCAAAAAAAAGATCGCAATCCGACGATTTCGGACGTGACGAATATTCGTACTCAATTTTCTGGCCGAGATCCCAAATATACGAGTACTCGGATACTCGCTGCAGCCCTAGTGATGATTATTTTGCCACCAGACATCCCAAAAAGTGCCGGTCTGACTGACCAGACCAGTAAAATTCCAGTTGGTCCGGTAAAAAAATCTATCAAAGCTGGTCCGAATGTCCTGTTAAATTCCTTTTTTTTAAAATTAAATAAGGGACAACAATCAGCTATTTTATCATATTTTTTTCGGGTAAGAATTGAACTAATTTTTATGTTTGTCATCAGTTAAAAGGAAAAATAAATTAATGATTAGAAAACAGTTATGTTATGATGTATTGACTTCCCCTTAGAATTCCAATTAGTAATAAGAAATTGTTGCTAATAAAGATGTAAATATCTGTCATTTTGATTATTTCTTCCTGTCTAGTGAAACCTGATTTGGTCCAGCGATTCTTCTAAGATGTCTTGTAAACCTGCTGATCTTGACAGACCTTCACGGTGACTGCAGAAGTGTGACACCAGGGGGGGATCCAGGATTTTTTTCTAGGGGGGTTCCGAACTTTTCTAGGGGGGGTCCGAACCTCGAACCACAACCACGTTATATACATTTTGCAGAAAAATGCAACATATTGAATTAAAAACTACAAAACCATTAAATCTTTGTTAAGCACCGAGAAAAATTGCTTTATGCTACTTAAAAATAACTTACAGGAAAGAAATATACTAATGGACAGGTACATTTTCCAAATTCTATGGGGGGGTCCAGACCCCCCTGACCCCCCCCCCCCAGGGCTTTTTATCCAGAAATTGAGAAGAGGCCTTAGCCTTCCATTTGGGAAATTTAAGCACAAACTTTGGTCAAATTGGGAAAAAGTGGATAAACATTAAAACAACAAAAAGAAACACTATTAAGCATTTATTGTTGCAGTGTTACATTTCATTAAAAATAAAGAAGAAATAGCCAACAATTAGAGTCAAAGTTAGAGATTTAACCATTAGAATCTACTGAATGTGGCACAGACTGGACTTGTTGCACTTTATTTTGGGAAATTCGTCCTCTGAATTGGGAATTTTTTCCTCAGGATTGGGAATTTTATGCTCTTTTTTGGATTGGGAAGCCACCTTTTATCAGCCTCTGTTAAAGAAGGAAAAAAGCCCTGCCCCCCACCGCTGGATCCGCCCATAGACACAAATATTGGTATAGGGCGACAATATTAACCTGAGCATGAACTACCTAATTATAATAATTACACACTTCACTTACATTGAATTGTGAGTTTCCGGATGCGTGTATATGGTTATACACATGTTCATAGCAACCTATGTGACTATAAATCAATTTTGTAAAAGTGGCATGTTGTTGTACTTTTAATTTTAAGCACATTAGTTTTTGGGGAAACATGTAAGTCTGCAATATTGTAGTACAGTTTCAAAGTATTTATTCATATGAAACCTTCCGATAAAGCCGGATTTACAAACGAAGACAAAAATAGACTGTAAATATATTCTTGTATAAAGGTCAAGCTCAGGTTAATATTGTCGGATTCTTATACGTGTACAATCTATTGAATAAAACAATCAACTTACCATTACCACTAAATTTGTGAAGTTGACATGGTAGATCGACCTGCAAAATGAAGTATTAAGAAGTAAGGACAGTAATTAGACACAAAATTTCTGTACACTTTTTTATTTTACTATACTGGGTTTAATACCGTGTCAAACAATTTTTTAGGTTATTTTACAGCGTCCAGCGCACCTAACTTAGCTTTCCTAGACCCTTGTCTATAACCAGTACTCACATAACCTTCCATAAGGCCAGAAACTTCTCCATATACCATATTAATGAAGAATAATTGACATAATTAGGGACTTTAGTCAGTTATCTTTCCCTGAAATCTGAAGCAATCCAATTGGTAAGTAGGTCCTATCAGTTGGAATCCTTGGATTTTATCATTGAAGTCCTATGTAAGGATAATAAAATATTTCATCTAATATATTTCTTGTTTATGGAGATATTAACAGAAGTGATGACATTTAGATAGCCGACAATGATTAGCCAAAATGTTCCAAATTCAGGGACAATATCAAAACTTAAAAAAAAAAGAGTCCAACGCTTCAGCGATGCGCTCATTAATGAGAATAATAAAATTGTTTAATGCAAAATAATTTGTGCATTAATTGTAGGTTAACAATCATAACTGTGTCCTAGCTAAGCTTAAGACCCTTAGAAAACCCCTGTGTGTGCTAATGTATGGGTCATCACTCATCAGATAAAAAACAAAATGTTGAAAAAACAAGTCAGTTGATATTTATAGTTTGGGAAGCCAGAACCGCCATAACTCGTTTCACATTTGGATGTGACATTATTCTGTTATATATTTATATACAGTACCCACCAAAAGTTTGGAGACGAAAGAAATTAACTACAATTCTTATATTTTGATGATTATTTTTGTAGAATCATTATTTTTAATATTTTTTAGTATTTTTTTTATGTACAATGAAAACAAATTGCATGAATGCAACACATTTTATAAGATTCAGCATCTGACCAGGTAAAGCCTCCAATGTCCAAAGCATGTTTATTGAAATTATTTTTCATAACACTTTTATGCTATTTTTGAAGTCATAGTAATACAGTGAACTCGACAGTTCTGGGTCAGTAACGAAACGAGGCATGTCTCTTTAAAACCCAAGTTGTGGGAATCAAACCTGCATAAATCGATAAACAAATACTTCCACCTTACCAAGCTATAATAAATTAATTGTGTTTATTTGCTAGAAATTTTCCGAAAATTGTTAAATTGCCTGTCGTAAACTCGATAGTTACAGATCGCACTTGCCAATTCCGGGTCACATGACAGATGCTTGTCCCTTTAATCAGGGGTGGTCTCAACAGTGTTATAATCAATAAAACAGGTGACTTTTTGTCAATAAAGACTTCATCTCACATTTTCTTCTGAGTTAGACAAAAACAAAACTCGTAAATGAAAGATCTAAGCACGTCACTTGCAGTTACCTATTGCATATAAAACAAGTACAATAAATGCAATTAACTGCATGTGAAAAGTAAAACTCAAAATAACAAACAATAATTGTAAATTTTATTCACAAATATCTTCCATAATTATACGATAAAATTATGTATAAAAGTCAATTTTTATAGTTAAAAATACTTTTGAACTAAAAAAACTGAATATCGGTTAAATTGTCCGCGGGTTTAGTAACTGTTGTCCTCGGGTTGAGTCGTATCGAGTCCTTTGATTATTAGTCATTGTTATTAAAAAAGTGTAAATAAGCGTTGATGAACAAATATTTAACATTGACGTCACCACAAGCACAAAAATATCTAAAAAGTAAACAAAATTGGGTTTTTTTGTAAAACACTCATAACCTTGAGAATGTCTCTCAGGCTGACCCGAAATTGTCATGTGCTTACCAGGTCAAATTGTCTGCATAATTGTCAACACGTAAATAGATGAAACAAATCTATGAGTTAATTTAATCGTGATCGCCGATAAATTTCTTGCAAAATGATATGCAATAATATTATATACTTATTTTATTTAACTTGTGGATATAAATCGCTATTTTTTTCGAACGCATGGATGTAAAGTTCACGTGTACACATGTACTTTCGCTTTGGTTGGAAACGACGTTGTCAAGTGTTCCACGACCATGACTTCCGGTAGAGAAATGTCAAAATCAAAAAGTTTGTGTAAAGAAGCTAAGTGGTTAGTGAACATGACTATCAAAATATTGCGTTATTAAGGATTAAATTTGTACTGTTAAAAAAAAAGTGACCTGGAATTGTCGATGACCAGGAACAGTCGAGTTTACTGTAATGATAACCAAAAAATTAAAGCAAAACTTGAAAGCATTTCAACATAAACAGTTATCAAATTTTAGATAAAAGCTATTCAGTTGGTCGACAAAGTGAAAATGTCTCCAAACTTTAGATGGGTACTGTAGGACTGGACAACGCTGACAACTCTGTGTCCGAAGGATACTCACCCCTGAACAATTACCAATCAGTCTCCCCCAAACTTCTTCAGCACTAAGAGCACAAATTACACAAGTAATCCAGAGTAACATAATGTCATAACATGACAACGCGTTACAATGAAATAATCAACTACAGTCACCGATTTCAACGAAACATGTTGTTCATTTGGCCTTGTTTACTTCCTGGAATTACGGAGATCGCCGGACTTGCCCGAACCAATCAAATTCAAGCGGCGTATCTTCGGAACCGGTGCGGAATTATAACTTTGTCGTGATTTTTACAAAAGTCTGTAGTTCCATACAGAGTTACCCCCCTTATAAATTAAAAACAATAATAGACCTGAAGTGAGTATAATTGGTCTCTATTATCAATTGTCACTTATTCATAATTCTTCTTCTTCTTCTTCCTTTGTAAGGTCAGGCAGGAGTCGTTGCCGACTATACATTTGACCAGTGGAACAAGAGAGGAGACAACCATTTCATCCAGATTAAATTTTAAAACATCAATATTTACAGATTTTAAAACTATGTACATTGTCATTGGTCAGTTTAATTAAGCATTTTTCATAATTAAACCTATTGCAGTAAACTAAGAGAACTTAGAATGAAGAAAAAAATATAGGCCTTAGCCAAGATCAGCAATTTTATCACAGTTCATAATTTCAGGGAATTTCATTTGTCAAGGACCCCTTGATTTTGTGCATGTGTGGTCCCAACCGAAGCAACAATTTTAAGGGACATTGAAATGTGATGGAAGAAGTCATTTTCTTACAGTCCTCATGACTCTTTCCTCATCTTTTACAATCACTTAAATTTCATCCAATCCATTCCTAGAAACTGGTTCAACACCATAGCGACAAATTGTATAGGTCACATCATAGGTCACCAGTCCTAAAGGGCTACATCTCTGAATGTATCATTTATCCAGTTACTAGATTCATATTTCTGTCTGTGACTTACAACTGCTTCAAATGATTTGGAATCAGTGGTAGGAGGGAGAATGGCCGTAGACATTTTTTCATGACCAAACACCATGAAAGTATGCCTCGTCAAGCGATCCTTTGATCAGTAGACTTGTGAGCAACCAACTGAGCTAGCCAAGCAGAAAAAAGAAACAAGAAAAACAGCTAAGTTACTCATAAATAAGACTTCTATTTCATAACTAACATTCAGTAAATTCAACAATCATATAAACAAGATTAACAATTCATTTCTAAATGATTTCATGTACAAATGTCCTTTAATTTTAATACTTAACATGACTACCATTGAAAATAAATATAACAAACAAAATATACATATATTATTGAGAAAATGATGAATATTTAGGAATCTTATGAATATTCAGAATGTTGATGAATATTTAGAAATTTGATGAATATTTAGAAATTCAATGAATACTAAGCAATTTAATGAATATTTAGAAATTTGATGAATATTCAGCAATATGATAAATATTTAGAAATTTAATGAATAATTAGCAATTTGATAAATATTTGGAAATTTGATGAATATTTAGCAATTTGATGAATAATTAGCAATTTGACGAATATTTAGAAATTTGATGAATATTTAGCAATTTGATGAATAATTAGCAATTTGACAAATATTTAGAAATTTGATGAATAATTAGCAATTTGATGAATAATAGAAATTCAATGATTATGGTAGAAAAATATAAGAAACACTCTAGATGATTGATAAATCACATAATAAATAAGACATACAAAATGTATTAACAAATAAGACAGACATAAGATGCAGACTCATAAATGATTGAAAAATGTATAATCAATGAAGAGCTAAATTAGAAAAAAAAATGAAGAAAAAATATTGTTTTAAAAATATTTTTAAGAAATGCTCAATTAGAAAATGTTAAAATGCAAGTATCAAAATTAATATCTAAATCAATTGGGTTTTTTTCATGTTATATAGTCATGTGATCTTCAGAATGAAACCGTACATTTGGGCCATGCCGAATCAGAATTCTGTTAAGCATCAACTCAAATTTGACAAACCTAGGTACCTATTCACAAAAACAAACAAACCAAAAACGAAAACACAAACAAAAATTAAGACAAAAACAATGCATTATATATATTTCTTTTATGGGAATAACATCCTCATAATATGAAGCAATGGTCTGAGTATAATATATAATGACTAGTGTTTTTTTTACGTAAAATATATGTTGTATTAATAAAGCGGTTATGATAAATTGCTTACGATGAATAACGCCGTTGCCGAACACAATTTTCCCTGAATTAAATTGTCGTATTGAATTCCGGAACATCAAAATTATTTAAGAAAATGTTACCAACAATTTTGTTTTTTAATTTTGATTGAGCACTCTAAAACCTATGCGCACGCGGACGCATAACAAAATTCCAATATGGCATGGCCTTGCTTTTTTTCGTCAAATTCATGCAGCAGACAAAGATATACAATATATATGATTCAAGAAGGACATGAAATAACTGTTACATTACTTTGTCCAAAAATTACTGTAGTATGAATTGAAACTATTTAATCTGAATCTTCTGCGCAAATAATTTCTGCATTTCATATAGTTCACTGCACCACTTAATTTTTGTGCATACGTTAATTAATAATTAATTGTTATGATACGTAACTTGTTTACATCGTCTACTTCACGCATTTTGAAATGAGCCTTCCAATCGCAGACTGTGAATAATACCGCTATCAAATTAGCTCGCAAACCTTGGTCTAAAAATAGAAATTTCGAAATCAAATGTTATTAATAGTGTTTCGTCTAGATGAAAGCTACCCATTTATTGGTCGACATACAGGTCATCTCGACGTGACCCATTGAGATCTTAGAGATCCTGTACGACAACGCTCTACAGGATATCTGTTTACAGAGATTGACTAATGTCATTCAATTATTTGTCTTGAAATCGGCAAAAAAACTAAATTTTGTTTTTCTTTACTAACTGTTATAGTAGATCACATGACTATAGATCAAGTACATTTTTGTATTTGTAATGTAAACATAAACAAGAGTTGTCAGTAGAGACAGCATGCTTGACTAATGGGGGTGTTGAGTAAACAAAATTATAATAAGTAACAAAGGGCACGTTCCTCAAGGCATCGCTAGCTAGCGCTTCGTCCCCTGGTACCCTTGATTTAGTGTCACATAGTAAATACTTTTGGTGCAAGAAAGGTACCAAAGGACGAAACGCTATGTAGCGATTTCTTTGCGGAACGTGCCCAAACATTCATGAGAAATAAGGGGGAATAACTTTGTATCAAATGTGTGCTAGACTTATGAATCTTATCATGTGGGTGATGATAAGGAACATATATTTGAAGTTTTAAGTACATACCTCAAGAAATAAAGAAGTTACTGTAACAATAATATTTTTAAAGAAAATTTTAAGTTCAAGGGGAGAAAGTTCTGAAAAAAAATATTTGAAGTTATGAACCTTGTCACATGGGGTGTGGTTGATAATAAGGAATATATATTTAAAGTTTGAAGTTGATACCTAAAGAAATAAAAAGGTTATGGTAAAAAATACTTTACTGCACAAAAACTTTAATCAGAAATAAGGATGCGGACGTTGACACTAGGGCAAGTAGGAGAGCTCTCCATTTACTTCGTAAAGTCGAGCTAAAAACACAAATAATAAACATTGTATCCCTGACTAAAAGTAATATAAGATACCGGTAAAATATTGATAACAATTTAAACAGTCAGCTCATTTACTTGTCTCAACATTAATGGTCTAATGACCCTTAGGCCACAACAAGTTGATCATATGTTCTATGGATTTTTCTGGAAAAAAAACATGGGGTGAGCGAGCGAAGAAAAAAAATTTAAAAAGTCTATTCACTTGCTTTATATAGTGGTTTGACCAAATTCATATGAGCGAGTGAGGAAATAAAAATATTTTTTTTGTAAAACCATCAAAATTAAGGTGCGAGCGAATCCATAGAACATATGATCAACTTGTTGTGGCCTTACAGACTATATATGGGTTCCGGCAACTTATTACTGCTTGTAAACATTTGGTTTGGGCAAGTAAAGTGTATAGCAGGTTGTCCAACTGGGCAACCTACGTTAAAAATTAATGTTTAGCCCTGATTAAAGAGTTTGAAATACGACTACACAAATGTCTTCATAGCTGCCATGACTCTATTTCTTTATAATATCAGTTGCCAAAATTAAAATGTCAATTGTCCAAACCAAGGGTTTCTACTTGTCCAGATTGTACATTTACATAAGCCAACAAGTTAATATTTCCATCCCATTTATCCATGAACAAGATTTTTTCTCGGCTGTAAATATACTACATGTGATTAGGGCTGTGGATCGTTGAGCTAATGGCGATCGGATCCGAACCACGATTTATGTGAAGCGATTCACGAATTGAACCACGAACCACTTGTTAATGGAGAACCATACAGGAATTGATGTTATAACAAAAACAAGTGAAGAATTACAGAAGCTTTTACTATATGGAAAGCCATGTACTCAAAACATTTCTATTACCAGACGTTTAATGGGCATTTTCAGTAATAACATTTTTGTTTAAATGTGTATCAATCGAAATTTTGACACAAGATAATTCAGTCCCTATATAAACTAAAATTTTCATAAGTAGTGCGGCTTGTTTTCAGTGTTAATTAAGCTAAATTGTCGTTTCATTTTTTTTAAAAAATGATTGCGATCTGACGATTTCGAACATGACCAATATTTGTACTTGATTTTCTGGTTGAGATCGCGAATATCCGAGTACTCGGATACTCGCAGCAGCCCTACATGTGATATAGCAATACTAAATAACTTCTATATATCCTAGTGTTTCAATCATGTACAACAGTAAACTATTTCATTGGCATTTATTCATTCGGAACACCTCAACCTTTCATGAATGAATAGTTTCGGAAGGATTCGTGGGGGGTCTTCACTGGATTTTGGTGGTTTTACTACCTACGCGAGGCGAAGCACGAAACGGTTACACAAAATAGTTCTTGTAGAATACATACACATCTTTGTCTAAACATATTTATTTGTTTTAAATTGAACTAAATATTGTTCATGGGTATCATTGAAATGTGTAATTTCAAATTTACAGACTAAAAACGAAACTTCAGTCATCGCCATAACGATGGTGTATTTGTTTACTTGTTTACTTCAACACCGGTTTTTCCAAAATGGCGCTTAAATATGTCCGAGGTTATTCGTAGCGAATGGGGTGGAGTTTCGAATGTTATTTATTATGACTATTAGTGTGCATTTTTAATCGTTGTTCTAAACATTTTACCAGTATGTGTTGTTTTTTTAAAGTGAACTTCTATATAAGCATGTTTTTGAATCCCAGCAAGCTAATGTTCAGATTTTACTTGTCCATGGATAAGTGAGAATTACATGGAAATACCCTTCAGTCTAAAAAATGGTAGGACAATCACATATCAGCTTACTTGATGTGCAACGCAAGAAAAAAGACCCGTAACCTTGATGACCTCATTCGCTGAAATTAAATGACATAAACATAAATCAAGGTCAAATTTAGCGTACATAATGTCTCTTCAATGAATACGCATTGTATCACAATGTATTGAAGCATTACATTCCACTTAGTAATACATTTTTTGGAAGAGTTATGCTTCCTCTATCATTTTCGGTGAAAATTTCAATTTTTGTAAAATTTGACTTTTAGGGCCTTTTTCTCAAGTTTGCACATCATTTCAAAGACTGGTGAAACTATCAATTACTAACAGGTTCATTTGCATCACTGTCCAAGCTCTTTTTATAAGGTGCTTCAGTTTTGTTATCATCATCACCAATATTGTCATCTTTAGAATCATCATGTTTATCAATAGCAGATTCATGGTCAGGTACTGCATCATCATTTTGTTTACTCTTCTTTTTACTTTCAGCATCTACTACTACTTCCATGTTATCATCTTCTTTTTTATCATTGTCTCTCTTTTCTTCTTTATCAGCAGCTTTGCCTTTTACGTCTTCTTCATTTTCCATTTTTTCAGTTTCCAACTTATCTTTTTCAGTTTCCATTTTATCTAATTCAGTTTCCATTTTATCTAATTCAGTTTCCTTTTTATCTAATTCAGTTTCCAACTTATCTTTTTCAGTTTCCAACTTATCTTTTTCAGTTTCCATTTTATCTAATTCAGTTTCCTTTTTATCTAATTCATTTTCCAACTTATCTTTTTCAGTTTCCAACTTATTTTTTTCAGTTTCCAACTTATCTTTTTCAGTTTCCAACTTATCTTTTTCAGTTTCCAACGTATCTTTTTCAGTTTCCAACTTACTTTCTAGTTCACCTTTAGTACCAAGTCCATTTTTTGTGCCATCATTATGATGAACTTGATCATCGATATTATCTTCAATCTTTGTGCCATTTTTAATATCATTCCCAACAGCATCATCACCACCATCATCATTATCATCACCATTGTAAGCATCATCAATACAATCACTACCATTTTCTATTTCATGTTCTTTCTTACTTTGTTTTCTAGATGAACTATTAATCTTACTTTTTTCATCATTATCAGATATGTTGCTGTCATTATCATCAGCAGAGTCATCATAAGTTTTATCATAATCATTATCCAGATAATCTTCAGTTGATTCAGTTTCGTTTTTCCAATAACCCATTTCCTGACTTTCATCATCATCATTATCATCATTATTACCATCAGAATCTGATATTTCATGTTCTTTTTTATGATTACTCTTTCCTTTACTTTGGGGTTTATCTTCATCGATTAAACTCATAGCGTAAAATAATGCATCATCATTATCATCGGAAAATTCTGGTTCTTCTTCAACTTCTTTTTTATTTTTCTGAGGAGAATTTTCCTTTTTTGGCTTTGTTATTTTCTTTTTCCCTGCACCTGCGTTCTTTTGTACAATAGGAGGCGATGGAGATTTTACACGTCTTTTAGTTCGTTCAGGACCCTGATTTGACAATTCTTCGTAATAATCAAACATCTGCTTCCGTTGCTGGTCTTCACGTAACACGCCTATCCAAAACTTAACGCAGCTGTCAATCAAATTATTTAAGTTATGATTGACAAGTCCTTCCTCTAAAACAAATTTCACGAAATTCATTTTTAAATGTTCAAATTCAAATTCCCCTAAACATTTTAGAATTCTTGTGATCCGTAAGTAATTGTGATATGACCTAAAACGAAAAAAAAAACATCATTTCAGCATTTTATATTGTCCATGAAAGACTATATCCTGAATTCAAACATTTTGGGTTTCTCGCTGAAGAACATACAAACTTTCACTGTTACAATGAAAATACATTGATGTGTGATAAGAAAAATAGGTTTTAAAACGTGTTTTGCACTTTTCAGCAATAATGTCAAACAAACTTTGTTTGTACTAGGGCTGTCATTGATAGAAAATTTTGCATGGATATATCCAAAAGCAAGTATCGGTTATATATATAGATATATCGAGTCTGACAAGGAGTGTATTAGAAACTGCTAGAACTCCAGTATATTTATACAAAAAAATGCCCTCATGATGTTATGTATGATATTTAAAGGTGTTTCAGACATATAACAAATTGAGTCCGTGACAGCCCGTTTAATCTATTCAGGTGAACAAAAGATAAATGCAACCCAGTGATGTTGAATTATAGGTCACCTTCATTTAGTTTATAGCTTTATAAAATGCTAGATTGTATCGATATTCTAAATTGCAAATCGATATCAGATCGTCCGTCAAGAATCGGTGATACATCGATATCGCGATGTCCGATTAGTTTGAACCACCTGTGCATGAAAGGAAAACCCATAAACTGGAGTTCCGAACTAGGTATTTTGAGGAGGATATTTTGTGGTTTCACTATCAAAAGGAATTATGACGAAAAAGCATAGAGTATAACCCAATTTATACAATCGGCAAGATTTTGAGGAGACAATTTTTGGGCTGTGGTTATTTACGATCATCCAGTGTGATCTGTTATGTTATATAGTAGATAATAAAATAGGGCTCAACCAGGGCTTGAGTTTAACAAAAAAATTGGACTTGCAAAGTTTTGTGAATTGATTTTATTTCAACTTGCAAAATGAGAAAATCACTTGCGTTTTTCTCAAAATTTTGATTGCAAACGTATTTACAATTCATACATGCAATAAACTAAATAGCACATTATCTATCCCTGTATAGAACAATGGCAATTTAGTGGGAAAGACAAAGAATATCAAACATGTTTTTACGGTGAATCTTTAATTCATACTATCTATCTATCTGTCTGTTTCAACACTGATTTAAGCCTCATTAGTTATGACAGTAATATTATTGCATCAGTTTCAACTTGCAAAAATTTGTGAGTTAGGATAAATGTAACTCGCAATTTTCAAAATCAACTTGCATTTTTGGAGTATACGAGCTTAAATTCGAGCCCTGGCTCAACATTAAAGGTCAGCCTATTGACCCTGACAAACTGTATCTGAGGTCAGGCAACTTGTTACTGCTAGTAAACATTTAGTTCGGGTCAAGTTACATAAATAGTTGGTTGTTAAACCAGACAATCAGAGATATGACCTACAGAGTAGCTACAGAGTTAAATCCAACCCCACCAAAATAATAAAGAAAAATACCTATTTAGATGTTGAAATCTATCCCTCCAGTTCTCTGCTCTTCCTAATCTGCCATCTTTTTCATCCAGTAATTTCATACCATAAAAATCAAGCATCATTTTATAGGACGTTAATATCCTTTTCCTGGCTATTTTATTTGACTTTAATTTCTATAAATGAATTAAAAAATAAAAAATTTGAATGAAAAGTTTATTTCATCAGTGTTTCTTAAATGCAGGGTTTTATCCTTATATAACAGGAGCAATTTACAAGCGCCTTCCCCATCTGAAATTTCTTTGAAATTAAGCAGTTTTCCCAAACTGGAGGTTACAATTGATTTTTCATTCCCCTATCGATGAAATTGCGATATAAAGTCTGTTTTGTTCTATATGAAGTACTGGTAAGGCCCAGGCCCCTTCCCTACTAACTGAAAAAATGCCCAGTCAAATATATTAATGATAGTTATACTAACCCTTAGAACAAGGTTGAAAACTTATACGGCCATTTTTTTCACCTTAACATCATAGGGCTATTACAAAGTGCTTTCATTTCATTACTAAGTGACTGACACATTCTGAACTCCTCGGCCATTCACTACAAATAACCTCAGACATATTAAGGCGCCATTTTTAAACTGGTTCAATATATACCATATAAATATGTTTTAACAAAGATCTGTGTGTATACTATAAAGAACTGCTTTGCATAACCGTTACGTGCTTCGCCTCACGTAGGTAGTAAAACCCAAGCCACCAGGGTAGACCCCCCCCCCCCTGCGAATCCTTTCAAGATTATTCATTCATGAAAGATTGAGGTGTTCCGAATGCGAAGGACAGAGATGCCACTCAGACAGATTATTTCCTGGATGATAGTCTTTAGAAAAGGCCACTTGAACTTGGATCCCAGTTATCATGGCAAATCTAAGGCAGAGGAAAAGGGACAAAAATGCAATTTAGTTTAATTTTCTCAAAATCTCAAAACATTCAAAGACAAACACAACTTTACCTCTATTTCATGCAGTTGTAATTCCTGAGCATGCATGTTTAACCCCGATTCTCTAATTGGAAATAACCTGAAATATTGTTAAAAGAAGTCTTGGTTGACAACTAGTATAGGCTAGTTTACACTTCATAGTAATTTATTTAAGCTCAGTTATGAAACAAGTACATACAACTAAGATTAATCACTTTCGAGTCTGCTTCCTGATGGTCCACAGTAACTGAGTAAGTAGGATAAAGTTTCTTGCTCAGGAAAACAACCGGTTAGTTCTTGAATGGGATTTCAACCAATGCGGCGCTGGCTATTCATTGATTACTAGCCCAACATTGTTACCACTCAGCTTCGTCCACTCCTCATGACAGACAACTGACAGTCATTATGACCATACTGTGATCCATAGCGCAGTTGGTAGCATGCTGGGAGATCTTGTTTCCCAAAGGGAGTAGAGGATCGAATCCAGTTTGGGGCGTTTAAACCCTTCCATGAAAAGTTCATGACAATAATGTCAATTTTCCTCCATTCAAAGGTACATGGAGTAGTTGCTCATATTGTGGAAGATTGACTGAACTAGGGCCGTCATCGGAAATTGCAATATTGATGTATCACAGATTCTTGACAGACGATCCGATATCAATTTGCAATTTAGAATATCGATACAATCTAGTAAAACAGGGGATTAATCCTTGAGTATTTCAATGGATTACAAATTAAAGATGAACAAATGTTATCAACCTACCATTGTATATAACCATGATGAATTTCTAACTTTCTGTAGTCACCCCACCAATTAGAATGTATCCTATCAATGTAATCACCTAAAATAGGTAAGCAAAAATATTGACTTTAAGGATATACGAAAACAAGTTGAAATTAGGGGAGGTATTTTTTCATCACAGTTTGTGACTGCAAATTTATTACATCACAGGAACCCTTTATGTTAATGAGGAATCCTTGAATAACTAATTATAGATTCCTTTGGGACTCCTGGTAAAACTTAAGTGTTGAACAGAAATTACTTATTGAACCAGACCTGTTTCCTTACAAAATAAGTTATATAACAAAGGCTGTTTACAGGTGCTTCTCCTGAAATGTCTTCAAAATCATGCATTATTCCCTAAATTTGGGGTTTACCTTGAATATTTTGTTCCCCCTTCTATGAAAATGTTCTATTATCTATATAAAGAAAGGCTCCATACCACTTCCTTAAATACTGAAACAAGAAATGTAATGTGGAAACCACAGTAAAAATTACAAGGGGAATAATCCATAATTAAGCCAGGTAGAGTTGTTGTTACTTTCTAATTCTGTTCATCAAATGGTATGTTATCATTGTATGAAGTTTCATAAAGATCTGACAATAAATGGCAGAAATATATGGTAAAGAAAAAAAACTTTAACTCAATTGTTTACGACACCAGACGCCCGACTGCCTGCCCACCTGTATTTCGCCAAACTATTAGCCGAATTGTTTTTGTTGAAAAATCTGGCTAAAAATTCATGAACAAATGACCTTTTTACTTACCATCTGGTTTAGAACGAATCTTGTTAGAATAAAATAAAAAATTATCTTCCAAATCTTTATAATCTTCTTTTCCCTAAAAATGAGTTAAAATCATATTAATTTAAACGTATGAAGTTTGAATATTGTGGACCAAATGGAACTTAAGTTATGCTCCGGAAACTGCTTTTAGTTTTAAGGTAATAGTGACCTTGACCTTTGACCTTGTGACCCCAAAATCAATAGGGGTCTTCTACCCGATATAGACAATCATCGTATGAAGTTTGAAAATTTTCTAAATTGTTCTAAATTGTATCGATATTCTAAATTGTGAATCAATATTGGATTGTCTGTCAAGAATCAGTGATACATCGATAACGCGATTTTCAATGACGGCCATACACTCCTAAGCAGGGCTTGACATAAAAGGTGATCAGATCGCCACAGAAGACCTGTTTTTGGGTACAGGCAACTTGTAACTGCTAGTAAACAAGCAAGTTAAACATATAGCTGATTGTTTAAATCAGCAACCTTGTTTAAAACTCACATTCAAGCCCTACTTAGAAATTTAAGAGTAAACAAGAGCTGTCAGTAGAGACAGCATGCTCAACTAAGTAGACATTTGTCACATGAGATATGGTTGCTGATAAGGCACATATATATTTTAAAATTTAATACACATGTACCTTAAGAAATAAAGAAGTTGAAGTAAGAAATAATAGTGACATATTATTAAGAAAATTTTAAGTTCACGGGAGACATTTATGAACCTTGTCACATTAGATGTGGTTGATAATAAGAAACATCTATTTAAAGTTAGAAGTTGATACCTACAGAAATAAAACAGTTGCAGTAAAAAACAAATATGTTTTAAACAAAATTCTAAGTTCAAGGGGATATAATTCTGAAAAGATGAAAAGAGTGTATTTGAAGTTATGAACCTTGTCGCATGAGATGTGGTTGATAATAAGGAACATATAGTTAAAGTTTGAAGTTGATACATTAAGAAATAAAACAGTTATATAGTCAAAGATATTTTACTGCACCAAAAACTTTTAATCAGAAATATGGGCACAGACGCCAATGCTAGGGCAAGTAGGAGAGCTAGGAGCTACATTTCTTCGAAAAGTCGAGCTAAAAACTTACTGGATAACCATTTCTGTATGCCTCAGTGTCTCTCTGTGCCCCACGTGTCCATGAATATGCAAACATTCCTGCTCCTGTAACTTTTCTTTTCAAACCAGTTCTACCAGCCTCACTTTTCTCAACTGTGGTGTTAGCTTTCTTTGATTTGTCCTACAACAACAAAATTTCAAGTAAAAAATATAATCTAATTAGGGACTTTAGTCAGTTATCTTTCCCTGAAAAAATCTGAAGCAATCCAACTGGTAAGTAGGTCCTTACATTTGGAATCCTTGGATTTTATCATTGAATTCCTATGTAAGGATAACAAAATATTTCATCTAATATCTTTCTAGTTAATTAAGATATTAACAGAAGTGATGAGATTTAGATTAAAATGATTTACAAAAAAGTTATTTAAGATTAATTTTGGCAAATTGACATTGAAAAGTAAGGGTAAAATCTGAGTAATCCAACTAATTAGACCTACCTATTTTAACAGTATACAAGGGGAAATAACTGACTAAAGTCCCTAAATTTGGCAAATTGACATTGAAAAGTAAGGGTAAAATCCGAGTAATCCAACTAATTGGACCTACCTATTTAAAGAGTATTTAAGGGGAAATAACTGTCCTTTATTAAAACAAATAAGGCAGCGGTTTCATCTCCCAGACAAAAGTTATCTTGTATTCATACCATTGTTTGATTTTGTTTTATGTTCTTTTCAGCAGTCAAGGGCAGCAGTTAATTCAATCTGATTAAAACCCGATCTAAAATTTTCCACTCACATACTCGCTAATTTAGATCTGGCCTTATTCAAAGGAAGGTCACGTTCAGGCGACCTTTTATCATCATATATATTCATGACGAAATTGTTATGATACGTAACTTGTTTACATCGTTTACGTCACGCAATTTGAAATGAGCCGCCCAATCGCAGACTGTGAATAATACCGTTGTTAAATTAGCATGCAAAACATGGTCTAAAAATAGAAATTACGAAATTAAAATGTGATTAATAGTGTTTTAGTCTAGATGAAAGTAGAGGTGAAACGATTCAAACATTTTCGATTCGATTTCGATTTTTCATCAAACAATTCAATTTTTCGATTCAATTAGATTTTCTACTGGAATCAAATAGGACATAACAAAAAATAAATTTTCTAGAGGAACTGTATTATCAAATAAAACTCTAAATCTTGATAATAAAGTCAGCTTTCATAAACAAATGTTGCATCTAACTATCAACAAATTTCAGACCACAGAGAGAGAGGCTACTTGGCAATCTAAGGTCTGTTAGCTTTATGTGTTTCTTCAAAAATATTAGGACATCGGCATTGTCATAGCTCAGTTAACCCTATCTGTATAATTCAGAGTTCCAGATAATTTATTTTACTAAGGAATCATCACTCCCTAGTTTTATATCATAAAGAGTGACATTTTTTTTAAGAGTGAAACACTTAAGAAAGACAATAGAACATAAATATATTTATGAACAGTGCATTTTCATCTGAAGGACATCCCTCCCGGGTGACGAAAAATTCAAAGTCTAATAATACCCATTTTGCAAGGTATTTAGAGCTTAAATAGTTAGAAATATTTTACTGCATTTTAGCATATTAATGACAAATCGTATGATTTCCAACTTTTAAATGAAATATATTGCCCATAGATAAATTGTTTATTTCTTCTTACCTACACTACATGTACATACAGTATACGCCTCAAGTCATTATCAAAATGAAAAATATTCATCAGTGCATCAATGCCATAATTAATGACTAGTTAAGGTTATGCTTAAACAATAAAAAATAACAAGCATTCAGCAAATGTAGATCGCTATGACCAGCTTAATTAAGTTTGTTTAAAAATATTTTCTTTTGGCTCTGGCATGATTCAAATAATTCTCATCTCATCATAAACGTTAAATTAATTTTTAACAACTCAAGACATATATTTATAACTTTCACTAAAGTATATTTCAAAATATTTTTTTTTGTATTAAGTCAATGTATTAGTGAAAACATACAATTATTTTCGGATATTTCATAGAATTCATTTACAATGTATAGTAAATTAGTAAATTTATAAAATCTAACAAACCACACTTCACCCACAAAAATGCAGTAATCTTCATGTTTCCAAATCTAGACGCCCACTTTTGTACAGCTACCAACTAAAAGGCTTCAATCTCACACAAGAAACATCTACCAAGTACCTTGGTGTTGACATCCAATCTAACTTATCCTGGGACAACCATATTCTAAGAATCACCAAGAAGTCCAATAGCATCTTAGGATTTTTGAAAAGGAACCTACCATCTGCTTCTACCAACACCAAGTCTACAGCTTACTTCTCTTTTGTTCGTCCTAATCTAGAATACTGTGCAGCAACATGGAACCCATACAAAAAGAAAGACAACTATCAAATTGAGATGATACAAAGAAGAGCTGCCAGATTCTCTCTCAACCGCTTCCATAACACCAGCAGTGTATCATCTATGCTAGATCAACTAGGTTGGGAGTCATTGGAAAGTAGAAGAACCAAACTCCAACTTATCTTCTTCTATAAAATTCATCATCATCTTGTGGACCTAGATATCTCAGACTATGCTGAGAGGTTGTCAACAAAAACTAGGTCAAAACATCATCTACAGTACAGGCGGTTCTCACCTTCAACAGACAAGTTCAAATTTAGCTTCTTTCCTCGCATCATACCACTGTGGAACTCATTACCAGCTTCTATTGCTGAGGCTCCTACTTTGACACAATTCAAAGAGGAGTTGTCTTCCCAACACTTTTAAGGGGGTTTTCTCCAGCTACTGTACCCCTATAAGTCATTGAGCTATGCCGGCGGGGACTTGTCCCTGGTAGCGCCTCGCAAGCCGGACAGGTCACCTTCAATACTAACTTTGTGGGGATATGGTAGCTGGCCAGCTTTCTTATTTTCTTCCTTTTCTATCTTGATTCCCCTGACTGATTCTATATTTCTTTCTTTCCTATCAATTTTTCTCTTTATCTTTTATATTTCTTATTTAATTAGCGCACCGTGATAAGATTGTCAATTTTGACAGAATCACGTACGATGTAGATGTAGATCAAAATTTCCGGGGGGAACCCCCGTACCCCCACTAAGTTGGGTCTACCAGCCCCCCCAGGCAGCCCTATTCTGTATCCGCCCCTGGCAAGATATCCAGTCAAAACTGGTATTTAGGCTTTAGCTAAATTTCTTAACAAAATCATTTCAAGTTTGTTTCACTTTAAGAGTTAATATCACTCAAGTTGCTATGACAACATAAAAAATATTAAAAACAACAATAAAATAAATCACCTTAACACAAAAATTTTGTCTGATATGACTTTAATATCAACATTTTCAAGATAACTTATGAACAACAGTTTCAACTTTCGATTTCACTACGAACAATAACTAAAGGAAAGTAATCCGGTTCGCGGTAGAAACCCAAGTTTACAATAAACTTTTACCGTTTTTGAAAAGAAGTTTCCCATAACAGTCTGTTTACCCTTTACATCTTTCTGTTTAGTGGCGTTTGGTTTGTGCATGTTGTTGTTAACATCGCGAAATAGACAAAAATAACCAATTGAGTAATTTGTGAATTTCACAATCAAATGTTATGATCTGAATTCGGCTATCCTTGGAGTTTATCGGGGACGGTATAAAAGCCGATCCAGCCGGTATTGCCCGTTTACGCTTGATACAAAACACAGTTAGTACATTCAGGGAATTAGATCTATGTCTCTGGTACATTCATAGAATTATCTAGTACTTTCAAAACTTCTACATAAAAAGTCTCATTTTCTATGTCAAATTACAGTATGACCCAGGGGTGTTAGATTCCCCAAAAGAAATCTTTAAGTTCAAGGGACTGGGTAATTCTAAAAAAATGTATTTAGAGTTATGATCCTTGTCACATGAAATGTGGTTGATACCTTAAGAAATAAAAAGTTACAGTAAAAATTATTTTACTGCACAAAAACTTAAATCAGAAATATGGACGGGGACGCCAACGCTAGGGCGAGTAGGAGAGCACTTAATTTATTTCGTAAAGTCGGGCTAAAACAATTAAATTTTCTGTGTTAAGCACCGAGACAAAAATGCTTCATGGTACTAAAACTGACCCACAGTCAAGAAAAACACTCATGGACCGGTTCATTTTCCAAATTCTAGGGGGATCCGGACCCCCAACCCCCCGCTATATCCACCTGTGAATGAATCATATGCCTACACGCATCATCGCAGAAATCATGTTCTCTATTCAAAGATGCAAATACACATACAAACCTTTTGATTTAACTACACGACTTAAACGTACAACCACCATACCCTCCCCTCCGGTTTCTAAGCATCTTATTGAGGCCCTTTCAAAGGGATATATTAAATAAGCTAGGGGAGATCACTGCGTAAGTTATTGCATTCAAAAAAATTCTGACAAAATCTCATTCTGTCATGACAGAATCATTCTTTAATTTCAAAAATAATGTATGATACATTTTTCTTTATCACGTGCAGCGTGTGAAAGTATTTCCGTCGTAAATAGTCATAAATAAATATTTTAATGAGGAAATGAACGAATTAATCGACCAAATATCTGTTGAATTGTTATCATGGAATAAACATCGTAAAAAAGCACTGTGAAAATTATTTTGTACGTGGAAAATGCCACGAAGAAGCTGTAAATCTTTTTAGCCAATGAAAAGTCGCCAATAGCTTCAGCCCTTTTTATCACTTCCTATCAATCTTTCGGATGCGCAGAACGGTTCAAAAATCAACTTCCGCTTAATTGTCAAAATACCATACTGTACAGAAACATATTCGCGTTACTGTAAAGCTCGCTTTTAGAAAAAAGTTACGTTACTTATAAGAAAATAAAATTCGATTGAAAGTTCCTATCATGAAAACGTCAATGTTTTTCTTTCATCACAAGCCGTACAGAGTTACCTCCCATTTTAACTACTCTTCGCGAGCAAACAAAGTAGATCCATTGACTTTTTTGCATAGTTTCATAGGAAAAGCAATGCCAAAGACATACACACTCTTCAATATAAAAATGCACCCCAAATGAGGACACCAGGTACTCGTAAATAATGAATGCGCGGCATGTCACACTTTCTTTTTCCGACAAACTACCGCTTCCGGTAAAGATTTAGTGGTATTGAACCTTACATAGTATTTTCTTGAAGAAGAATTTACTCCTGTGACGCCAGTTCTAATTCTTCTTTATACTTTAGGTTAAGACTGATAACCATAGTTGATTTGTAGTTTGTCCAGTCTAGATTTATAAAAAACGAAGGCTACTGAGTATAAGCGTTATTGACGCTAGGTGGTAAACAAATCCACTACACGGTAACAGAAACAATATTTCTTAATGTTTAAATGTGCTTATAAAACTAATGTGTTTATAATATTTCTTAATGTTTAAATGTGCTTATATAACAACTGTGTTTATAATATTTCTTAATGTTTAAATGTGCTTACATAACAAATGTGTTTATAATATTTCTTAATGTTTAAATGTGCATTATATAACTTAAAATAAGCATTTTTCGGCGTAGCTGTCTAAGCTGGATTTTGATCTACATTTCTGTATAATGACGTCTCTGGGATTTCGGAAATCCGCCGTTCTATTGGATGATTTTATAAGCACTGAGAATGACGTACGGGGGAAACAGAGAAAACCCCCTCTTCGATTGGATGGCCCTGACACGCGCGAAAAAAAAAGGCCACACTATTGTAATGCAGTGTTTTACGAAATTTTGCTTCGTTCGTAGATTTTTTTTTTGGGTAGACTTCTATTGCTTTCCAAAGTGTTTTTTTATTTTGTAACAATAAAAAGTTACGTGTCAAACACAATATTTTATGGGTAAAATGAATTACGTCTCCAGATGTGAACCGGTTTCTAGTAAAAAGTCTGACATATTACCCAATAATTATTAAATTAGCCTCACTACGTCCAGTTTCCGGGGTTTACACTTTGAGAGTCACAGCTCCACATATAGACCAGTTCATTGTTATTGTTATGATGTCTATAAATAGTAACAAGGAGCTGATAAAGACTACAGATAACCGTTCGCTGGTTGGCAAGAAATGATAGCGAGTAAATACAATGAAAACACAGTAATTTTAAAATTGCAATTACTAAGTCATTTTTCATCAAACAATTTTGCATTTTATATCACTAGAAAGGTCTTGAAATTCATATTTTGAATATCTAAAAATTATTTGTCAAAAAGAATTGTTTTTTGTTGGCGAGTGTTTTAATGATCTGCCCTATGAAACATTTAATATTCATAGCTCGAATGTTTAATCAATTTAATCGTGCGGTTAAAGTGCTACTAGGGTATCAGTATTTTTTGTGAGCCACAAAATAAGAAATCTAGATGAATCGGTCTAGTAAACGCAGTTGTACCCCTTGTATATAAGTATATTAAAGGTATGTTGGAAAAATCAAAGGGAGGTAACTTGACAATTCCCTGTGGTTATCAGTGTACGGCAATTGCATTGGCTGTCATATTGTTTACGGTAGGCAATCATGTGCCAAGTCTGCGAAACTGGTCTGCAAATGTTGTTGATGAAGTGATGATGCGTGGTCACAACTTGTATGAGCAAATACTAACGGAATCTGGCAATCCATCACCACGTAAAAAAATAGGTTTTAACATTAGTGGTCCTATGTAAATGGCTCTTCTGTGACCTTTTTCTCAGGTGAGCACCCAGGGCCCTTTGGGCCCTCTTGTTTTTAAATCGACGCCGTTTGTCTTTTTTAAAGACATTTCTTGTTTATAGTTAACTAAAATGGTGTACCCTTATTGACCGACGATTGTTAATCCAGATAAGAGTTGTAAAAAGTGAGACTGACCACTGCAATTATACATGTTAATTACGCGTACATGTCAATTAGACCTTATTGTCGGTCACACGCTGGGAGATTAATTCGCTGACAGAAAATCGATAATGGAGTCGTCGAGTTAGTTTACACGCTTGATATCATTCATATATACCTAAGACTGGTACCTAGAGAGAATATAGTGACAAACGGGCCACCAAGATATAACCAGTCGATTTAGTTTTACACGATCGGCAATATTGGGGAATTTTTCTTAAGAAAAACAAATTAAACTTTTCACATCGTCGTTTCCTGGAGCATCATTTGTTAAATCAAGATGAAAACATTGAAAACAATAAGTCTTCTAATCACAAAAGATGTTTCATATGAAATTGCTATCTAGTGTGGGTCGCGAAAATGAATGACATAACGCCGAAATGGTTGAAGTGATTTCGTTCCCTATGATACAAAATTAAATCAAGCATGATAAAGTAATTTTGAGATAAACTGTAAAGTTAACTTAATTGTTTGTTTTAACGTTATTTACGTTTAGTTTCGGGAAAATCCTCTTTTTTTAACTATTAAAATCGGGCAAAACGTGGTTGGTTAGATTTTATTTACTATAAATTGGAAATGAATTCTATAAAATGTCCGAAGATAATTGTATATTTTCACTAATACGTTCATTTAAGCCCAAAAATAATTTGATTTTGAAATAAACATTAGTGTAAGAAAGTTATGAATATAGATCTAGAGTTGATAAAAATTAATTTAACGTTTATGATGTGATGAGAATTATTTTAAATCATGCCAGACCCAAAAGAAAATATTTTGTTCATGGGCATTACTTTTCATTAAAAAGTTGGAAATAATACGATTTGTCATTTATATATGCCAAAATGCAGTAAAATATTTTTAACTATTCAAGCTCTAATACCTGTAAAATGGGTATCATTAAAGAATTAGAATTAGAATTTTTCGTCTTCCGGGAGGGAGGTCCCTCAGATAAAAATGCACTGTTCTTAAATATATATGTTTATGTTCTATTGTCTTTGGGTCGTATCTCTTTCTTAATTCTTTTTATGATTTATTTTTTGTTATGTCCTATATAATTCCAGTAGAAAATCGAATTGAATCGAAAAATTGAATCGTTTGATGAAAAATCGAAATCGAATCGAATCGAAAATTTTTGAATCGTTTCACCTCTAATTTTAACCGAAAAGGGGCGTTTCATTCAACTCACAAAACTACTGAAAAAGACAGTATTTCAAAAAAGAATCGAATCGAAAATGCCTCTTCCGAATCGAATCGAACCGAACCGAATCGAGCGTTAAAAATCGCGATTCTTTGTGAACCGCGATTAATCGTTTCACCTCTATTATAAAACAAAATGTGTTTATAATATTTCTTAATGTTTAAATGTGCTTATATAACAAATGTGTTTATAATATTTCTTAATGTTTAAATGTGCTTATATAACAAAATGTGTTTATAATATTTCTTAATGTTTCAATGTGATTGTATTACAAATGTGTTTACAATGTATATAACATAGAATTGTCCCCCCTTGTTTGATCATTTTAATATCATTTCGTTTTTGTGGTAGATCGTGAACACAGTCACATTTTTCTTCAGAATTTTAGAAGTTTATCTATCATATCTCCCCTTATACGTCTATAAAAAGAGTATTTATTTAATGGAGTTGACGCCGTGTCAACACAATTTAGGTCATTTTTTTCGGCGTCCAGCGCACATAAGTAGTAAACGCTTACATGAGCTTATGTTTAGTAGTCTTGCCGACTTAAAATAAAATTTGTCTTCATCTTTTGTATAATGTGATAAATTGATAAATATGTCGATCTTTATCAAGATATTCAAACGGCCTTCTTATCATACCAAGTATACTGTTAGCGTTATTAACACATTTGGTAATGTGTTCCTAAAAAGAAAGTTTGATAATCTTTTGAGGAACTCTCTATTGAAGGTTCTTTGAAAATGACGAACTGACATTAAAGATAATAAATCTATTAAACAATTGACACGACACTAATAATGTTAGGAAATTTATATTTAAAATAATTGAGTAAATAAAATACAATTTTTAAAATAATTGAGTAAATAAAATACAATTTTAGATCATTAAAATATCATAATATCAAGAAGAACAACAAAAACACATCTTAGTAAAATTGCATGTAATAATATTATTATTAATTTAAAAATCTTAAATAAAATACAATCTTGATAAAAAAATATCCATGCGCACCATTCTATCGTATGTGTTACTTATTAAAATACAAATGTAAATAATTTCATTATAGAAACAAACGAATACACATAAAACATCACAAATGTGTTTGTAAATTTCATCTGTTTGTCATGAACATGTTGTATGTTTAGAGCAATGAAGGATGTTGTGGTTGTAAGAAAACATCACACCAAGTTCAATATAAATATAGGAATGTATAGAAAATTGTTCTATTAATGATAGATATAATTAATTATATATCACAGTTTCAAATAAAAACGTTCAAGGCAATGTGGTTTAATTTCTTCCTCATTACGGGTAGGAAGACAATACTTCTTTAGCTTTTTCTTTTAGATCCCTCGGTACCTGGGAATTAGATTTGAAAAAATTCAATTTTCTCCTGAAGCCATCATTCATGCCTCTTTTGCCGGTCTTCAGTTGTTCAAAGTCATCGCATAAATTTTCGTACGTAACTTTCCAATGGAGTTCCACAATTGTTGGATGGTACCTGTTCCTTCCAACTTGTAGATCCTTAAGAACTTCTTTTTCAGTCCTAGTTAGTTCATCTACGCCAGTGGCCTTAGTGTACTTGCGTGGAATAGAGTCAAGAGTGGTCTTGTGTACCTTCTCTTTAAGAGTGGCTGCCTTCTCTTTTACATGTTTTGGAACCTATACACAATAAACAAAAGAAAACTTTATCAAGTAATTTATTAATCATGCTTATAGCTACAATGGTCAATATCATTTGGTTGGGGTCAACAGTTAAAACCACTGGCACTGGAGTCCTTATATTCGATAAAATATTCATATTTATGCATGAATATTAAATTATTGAAGAAACATAGACAAAAACGGTCCCCTCTAATATATCGCATTCGAGTCGTTCCACGGCTTATTATAATAAGCAACTCGAATACGATATTTTATAAGAGATCGTTTTTCCATGTGTCTTCAATGATTTTATTGTGTTATCTTTAAACATAAATATGAATATTTTATCAAATATAAGGACTCAAGTGCTAGTGGTCAAAACAAGTATATCTACTGTAATGTCAGATTTTATAAATCCTTAGGTACGGAATCCGCAAAAAGAACCATCGTATATAAAAAGGCAATTCAAACATATCGATCGCTTAATATGAAATAGACAATATTTCAATACTCCTTTCAGACACCTTAAAATTGAACTATTTCCAGTGCGGAGCCAAATTGTTGATAAGTGCCCTGTGTTGTGCGTCTAAGTATAAAGATGATTACACTCTCTACTTACAAAATGAGATCAGAGTAGGTGACCTTTAATGGTATCCAAAGAGTGATGTTTTATTTATTCGATGCCAGCATTCATGTATAGTAAAATAAGGCCATGCCAAATTGGAATTCTGTTAAGCGTCAACCCAAATTAGACAAATCTAGGTACCTATTCACAAAAACACACTAACCGAAAACGAAAACCAAATCATTTTTACGAAAAAAAGCAATGAATTATCTATATAAAAAAAATCAATGAAATAACATCCCCATATTGTAATACAATTGTTTGAATTTAATTTAAAATGTCTTGTGTTGATTTTCAAGTAAAATACATATTGTATTTATGACGCGGTTATGATTAATTGCTTACAATGAATAACGTCGTTGCCGAACACAATTTTCTCTGAATTAAGTTATCGTATCGAATCCCAGAAAATTGGAATTATTTAGGAAAGTTTTATTAACAATTTTGTTTTTAATTTTGATTGAGAACTCTAAATTGTACGCGAACGCTTAACAAAATTCCGATATGGCATGGCCTAAATGTACATGGATTGTAATTTTACACCTAGATGAGCTAATAACAATAACCCCTTTTCCTTCTGATTACCAGAAGTCAGTGGTCATTTCATTTAAATTAACAAAACATTTCAATATGAATGATGCACCTACCTCGCCGTTTTTGATAAAAAAGTATAGCTTTCCTAATGACACATAAATTTCGTAGTTTGGATCCTCATCAAGTTTCTCTATATCCATATCTAAATTGGATTCAACAAGTTTGAAATGTAGATGTACTACTGTTGCGGAGATCTTTCCTTTGTCTTTTCCAAGCGGTTGAATGCTGTTCAAAATAGAACGCTCAAGGGAGCTAAGACATGAAACATCGGTGGCTAGTGTGTACTTCTTGTTTAAATCGTCTACAACCATTACCACAAGTTGCTCTCTCAGTGTTGATGCCAAAGCCTTAAGATTGCCTCGTCCAAATCGCTCGATTTCGCCAAGTTTGTACCAGGTGCTTCTTTCCGGGTTAAATTGGTCTGTATCTTTCAACTCTTGTTCAAGCTTTGTCAGGTATAACGCCATTGCTTCTTGTTTCAACTCTTTAATCTTGTCAGAGAAACATTCAATTTCAGATAGTCTACTGTCTTCTACAGCCTTCCTCTAAAATGAAAAACAAAATTGTCCATATCAATGGGTTAACTTAGCTAAAGGTTGATCCTTCCTTGCGCGTGTAGACAGATTTGGAACTGAACAGAACAAAAAAAAAATATCTGCTCTTTCCAGCTTTACTGTGAATTCTGGTGTTATTCGATAAAATTATACAAACAGAACATAAAAGAACAACGTGAATTTAAAACATTTATATTATACAGCGTTATATAAGTTTATAAGCCTCTCTTAAAAGAGTTATAGAATACTCCATGTATAAGTATAGTAGGTTTAGGTTACTAAAATTATCAAACAGTTACTAACAATATGACTATTGTCATTCAAGTCCCCGGCTAGCTCAGTTGGTATCACGCAAGTCTACTTATGGGGGCACTCTTTTTGGGGGGTTGTCATGAAATTATTTCTGCGGCAGTTCTCCCTCCTTCTGTACGCCCCATTACGAAGGGCAGAAAGCAATCACTGAAAGAAGTATGCACCCTGTAAAGTTCTGCTTAAGTGCTAAATCGAGAGATTTAGCTTTTCCAGGAACGGTTTGTAGGTTGACTGACCGACGTGAGATGTGTGACCTATACAAATAAAGATAACATATTACACAAAAATTTTCCTGGTAAAATATCGACGACAATGACTACATACCTCATCCGGGTCAGTTAAATCTTCAAACTTCACAGATACTTGATCTGCGTATTTTTCATCCATCTTGGTAAGGACAACCTCGCGTACTTTATTATGACGGTCAATTCTGTTTTGCTTCTGTGTAGATTCAATATCTAATTCGATTTCTTCGAGTACTCTATCTTTATAGATGCCATCTATACCATTCTCTTCAATATACCTAGTGGATGGAGAAATAAAATCACTGAATAAAAGTACTGAAGGAAGGATGATCTGAATTTATTCTTCATTTAGCTAAACACGGGGCATCACTTTCCCATTCAAGAAGAAATGGAAATTTCTTTTGATCGTATTCTTCAATACTTTCAGTTGGATTTCGTGCTTTAGTCATACACATTGATCGTAGAGAAACTAAGTCAACGTTTTGTTTATTCGAATTGGATATAGAATTTTCAATCTACCTCACAGAATGGCAAGCCCCTGTGTTTTAATGCAGTAGCAACACATAGTATTTGACATACAAAGACAGTTAGTCAACCAACTCACTCTTCTGGAAGGGCTAAATCTCTGGATTTAGCTAATACCAGTTACTAGGAACATACTTCTGTCAGTGATAGACGACTGCCCTACATTATTTAGAACCAGTGGTAGGAGAGAGAATAGTCTTTAAAATTTTATAACCAATTTTCACGGGAGTATGCTCAGGACCTCTCGATCCGTAGACTTGTGTGCTACCAATTGAGGAATCTGGATGGCTAAAGATGTTTGATACATTACCTTTTCTGGGTCTTATATACTTCCGGTATAAGTGCAGTGACGTCACTACTGGCATACAGAATCATCTCATCAGTCATAGGACGTATTGCCCAAAAGTTCCCAACCAGTTTGCTCCATATCATCTGCAACAATAAATAACCTGTCATGCATCGTTGGTTATGCTGCGTTATATACCGTGGGCCACTTCGTTAGGAAAATCTCGAAATCATAATAATTAATCAGGTAGTTTCACTAGTTCCGCAAGGAAACCACTGCGGAAATCTAGCCAATGAAATTAAGTTTTATATATAAGGTTTGGTTTACCATTTAATTCAAAATGAGAAAATAAACTGTGTATTGGTTTCCATTTTAAATAAGAAAATCCCAGTATGACGTCATTGTTATTGAAGAGTAATTAATTGTAACATGTTTTTTCATTGGAATAAGATTAGTCTTCCATGCCTCATGCATATTCATGAGATTATGCCAGTCAAATTGTCCATGGTAAGGAAATTTGATCTTCAAAAAGTAATCTGGGATGAACAGCTTTAAACATGCAACTCTGAGATTCTTGAAATATTGCCACGAGCTTAACATACCTTTATATCGTCCTTCTTTTCGTACACATCGGCGTGCTCCGAGTATTTTTTGCACATCTCAGCAAGTTTGAGTCTGATTGGTAGCAGCTTCCCTTTATGTTCCTCTATAACCACGTGTGCAACCTTAAATGGACAAATACTGGTAAAATTAAGAATTGAAATCATAGAAATTGACTTAAATTGAAAATAAATGTCGTTTTGCTGATATCTAATTTCAGCATTTAAACGCCGAAGACATAAATGCATGACTTCAATGGTTTGGCATAGACGCTGCTTGAACTGTGCCCAAGTAAGTTAAATGTTAAGTGACTGCAGTGTCTTCATTAAGACGAATGTCCCTCTCTGATAGTGAAGTCGATGATCGTTATCATAGGTTTCGTCACTGTTTGGGCAGGTTGACAAGCCTTACTTTTCTTTTGACTAAGTTTAGAATATATTCTGACACGCAAAAAAACTATACACTCAGTAAAATACAAAATTCACATACGAAGTTCAATTCAATATATGTATATTCGATATCATTATTTAACAAAATCTATTTGCCACATGTCTATGTAAATTTTATTTAAATGTCTTAAGCAAAATTAACGTTTTAAGAGAGGTGGACGAAACATAAAAGCTACAGACGTTCTTTGTTTTTATTTGTTTGTATTAACGTAGGAAAATAGTTTAATAATCCCATCGACGTCATTAGACGTTACGGCAGGTCTATGCGTTTATGATTGCTTGCCGTGATCCGTAGACATGGTGGACATAACAGATATTGATGAATTATCTCAATATTAAACTCTTTTCCTAAGTTAATACAAAAAAGAAAAACAAAGAGCGTCTGCAACTTTTACTTTTCGTCCCTCTTTCTTTAAATGAAATTTACATAGATGTGTGGGAAATAGATTTAACTAAAGAATGATACCAAACATACCTACACTGAATTAAACTTTTTATGTGAATTTGTATTTTACTGAGTGTATAGGTTTTTTGCGTGTCAGTATACATCTTGTGGCATCATGTTATACTATTCAGGACAACAACTTTTAGTATCAAATAAATAAAAACAAATGTAAAATTAAGTCTTATAATGAAATGTGAATGATGTAGGTCCAATGAACTTGAAATATAAAAACTCAATTGAAAACAATACAAAAAATACAAAAAAATACACACTATTGTATGTACATTATGTATTTATGGTGGAGGGTTTTTACTTATCTATTACCGTAATAATTCATTTTTACATCGCCATTGAATATGAAATAAAGACGTTTAATCAAATGAAGAAGTTTAAGTTTAAATTAAGTATTAGTTATAGGATCGTTTAATGGCAGTAATAAGGCATCATGATAAGAATTAAACCAGCAACTAACTTGTTATTTGTGTTGTTAGGCCATGCCAAATTCGTTAAGCGTCAACTCAAGTTTGACACACCTAGGTACCTATTCACAAAACACAGAAACCGATACGAAAACTCAAGTCAATTCTATCTAGTATTTACACAAAAAAGAACTTTTTGGTAGTATATGAATGTTAATGACATTAATGTGAGATTACACTTATTCCATAAAAAGTTTATACAACATACACATATACATTTTCATTAAGCAAATACACTGAAGTAAGGAACTACATTTGTATCAGTATTTCCAGAGAAAAATTTGTTATCGAATCCCGACAAAACAGAATTATTTTAGAAAATTTCACCAACATTTTTTTAATAGTTGACTCTGAATTCTACGCGCACGCGGACGCTTTACCGGTATGGCATGGCCTTATTTGATGGCAAAATTATGCCACCATACATACCTGTGTGTCAAATACATTCTGTAGACGTATACCAAACTGGTGATATAGGGCTGCACTGTCACCAGAACAAGAATGGATGACCTAAAAATGACACATAATACATAAATGGTACATGTACATCAATTCGACGAATATAGTTGTTATAGGCTCACTGAATTGAAATACCAAGAAGACCGTCTATAAAAACAGTATAACCTGCATTAAGCAGCTAGTGAAGGGAAGTGACCATTTAAACCAGGTTCAGGTAAAAATGCTTTAATTAGTTCAATCTGAATTGTTAATTATTCATGCAGTTTCTTATTAAATGATCTTTAACAAGGGTACAAGTGACATGTCAGTTGTAAATTTGAAGTCTTACTTTATGTGATGACACTTTGTTGATAAATTCAGACTGTTTAAAGACTCAACTAATGGGGTTTTAGCGTTTATGCCATTATACAATGATGGTGACACTTTGGTTTTTTTTCTAATGTGTAAGGAAATAGGTGAACACTGGCCAAAGCATGTCGCTGCATATAACAGTTGCAAAATAGAATGATTTTCATTGGGTGGAAGCCAGATTGACAACTTACAGTTGACCGCTGATAGCAGGTGGCTGTTAATGCAGGTTATACTGTGTACACATTTATACATGTACTAATTAGTGCAAAGTCCTTGTATATAAACTAATGTTACCAAATCAGATTAGGATAGATTGGATGTGAATCATATGATAAAATCCTTTATCTACTGATTGTATCATCATTTTTCAAAAATAGCAAATTTTCTGAAAATGTACGTGTCATTTGGTTTGTGTAGGTGCACATTTTCTGAAAAAAATTGAAAAACAATTAAATTGAATCAGTCTGAGGTCAATTTTCTGAAAATGTGTTGTTATAATTTCCGCATTAACATACTTGCACATGATGTTATAACCAAACTGATAATGGGCGAGTTTCTTATCCATATCGCTACATAACGCTTTGCCCCTGGTATTCTTAATTTGATATCACATACGTTTTCCTTTTGGTGTAAGAAGGTTACCCGGGCACAAAGCGCTAGCTAGCGATATGCTTAGGAAACTCGCCAAATAATTACACCGTGGATGAGTTAATCCAACTGGTTGTAATGCAGGGCATGTGTATTTACGACTTCTTCCCTAGTCTTTTTCTGTGCCTTTACAGCTTTATCTTTTTCACTCCCTTCCCAGACCAAATAGCAGTTTAACCACTTGACTACGGTTTAAAGAATATTGAAAATGTAAAACACTACCAACACATAGCGAATATGTTTCTTATTGTTTATTAACTGTTATCCTGTTTTCTTTGTATGGTTTAAAGAAGAAATACAATGCAAAATAAGCTTCGACATATCATATCGCGAGCTTAGCGCAAAACGGTCGCAACTAAATTAAAAAAGAGTGAGTTACGACTGGTTTTCGCTCAGCCCACAATAAGTGACGTACCTGCCAACAGTCGTTTCATTCGGTGCTTTCAGCGCTTTGATTACTAACCTTAACTATTTCTGTAGATGACAAAATTTTGTCAATTCCAGTGCGTTTTAGGAACATTTTATCTTGTGTCTTTTCATCTTTCATGACGTCAAATAAATAGACGCTTCCATCTAGAGTACCAATCTGTAATAACGTAAGAGGCCCGTCCTTCCCTAAATTTACCCCTTCGCTATCAACAGAAAGCAAAGGCTCTTTTTCGAGTTGCCGCGCAATGCGTCTTCCTTCTTCAATACCCCTTGGTGTGATAATGACTGGCGTGTTTTCTTGAGACGCCATGATACTAGCTTTTTCTAGAAATAAACATGACATTCATCATGAGTGGTATGTTATTCAGGGGCGGATCCAGGATTTTTTTTCTAGGGGGCGGGGTCCGAACTTATCTAGGAGAGTCCAAATGTTTCAAGGGGGAAGGGGTCCGAACATGAAACACAATCACATTATATTATACACATATTGCAGAATAAAAATGCAACTAAATGATAATATAAACTACATTACCTTTAAATCTATGCTAAGCACCGAGAAAATTGCTTCATGCTTCTTAAAAATAACTCAATAACGGGCAAGAAATATACTAATGGACTGGTACATTTTCCAAATTCTAGGGGGGACGTGCCCCCTGACCCCCCCCCCCCCGCTGGATCCGCCTATGATTTATCTCTAATCCGGACTGTTTACAAAAATACTTTTATATTGAGTTAAACAGCGTGTCAACACAAAATAGGTTAATATTCTTAAATGTCGTTCAGTGCAACTAACCAAGCTTTCCTAGTTCCTTGTCTATAACCAGCACTCACTTACCTTTCCACAAGGGTGTAAAGTTCTCCATATACCCTATTTATGGAGATATTTGACAAATTTGTAGAATTTTTATGGAAGGGTATAACCGGCCTGGTGGGATTCGAACCATACTCCCTTTAGACACTGTATTCGAAATTCTGGCGTGCTTCCAACTGCGCTACTGACCGGGTATATACTATTCTTATCACGTACATTCGCGAGCGGGCGACTGCCCTTCCTGATACTACACGTACTTACGATTATGAGATTATTGTCCAAAAAAACATGGTAACGGAAAAGTTATAACGGTACTAACAGAATCTTTAAATTACGTCTTAAATGTCATATTAGTAGAGCAGCAAAGTGTCAAAAAGTGGCTCCGTTAAGAAGTTACAGGACCACAAAAAGTCACAAAACGAGTCATACACCAAACTGTTCGGGACAGTCTGAAGTTTATCAGACTGGCGGCATAAATTAAAAATTTTGGGTGCGGGCCCGGAAATCCAAGATGGCGTCCAAAATGGCCACCATTTCAGCCGGTAGTAGGCTTATTAGAAAAACCTTGTGTAGCATTTTTATCATTTTAGAAGAAGCCAAAGAAACATTAAAAAGCTTTTGTACATGAAAAGTATCAAAAAAATAATGTAAGTTGGATTTCACTTAAGGTCATTATCAAGGTCGAATTCAAGGTCAAAGGTCAAATTTTCCGAAAATTTCACCAATTGACCTCATTTCTTCTTTTATATTTACAAAACGAAATGCTATGGAATGTGATTTTCAACATAAATAGTTTGTACAATGTATGTCCTTTACAAATATATTCATTGTATGCAAAAATATTTGGTTGCCATGGAGATTTACAGACAATTTTAAAATATCCAATATGGCCGCTATTTTACTCTGTATCAGGCTTATTCTTACGTCATAACATGTATATTTATTATTGAAATAACTGCAAAAGAAACCTGGTACAGCTTTAGAAAATGAGAGTTGTTATATTTTCATTATTGATAGGGTTTCATCCAAGGTCATTATCAAGGTCGAATTGAAGGTCAAGGTCAAAAGGACCAAAAATATTAATTTTTCCGCAGAATTTTTAATATTCATTCAAAACTGCATAATATCATATGAAATATGATTTACAACATAATTTCTTTCCACAATGTATATCCTTTATGATTTATTCATTTGATATCAAAATACCTGGTTGCCATGGAGATACAGAAACAATTCTAAAATATCAAATATAGCCGCTATTTTACTCTGTATCGGCTTATTTTAAAGTCATAGCATTGAATGTATATTATTGAAATAACCGAGTAAGAAACCTTGTACAACTTTAACAAATGGGAGTTATTTATTTACCATTGTTGGTTGGGTTTCATTCAAGGTCATATCAAGGTCGACATCAAGGTCAAAAGGTCATGATTACCGAAAATAACACATTTCACTCAATTTTTTCAATATTTATTTAAAACTGTATACTATGGGATTTACAACTTAAATTCTTTCTACACTTTATGCCCTTTACAAATTATTCATTTTATGTGAAATTCTAATTGCCATGGAGATGTACAAACGATGCTAAAATATTACACATGGCTGCTATTTCACTCTGTATAAGGCATATTCTTATTATTTGTTTCAGCATTGTATGTATATTATTGAAATAACTGCAAAAAAAACTTGGTACAGCTTTACTTTTAGTAAATGCAAGGTACTTGATAAACCTTGTTAGTTTGGGTTCATTTAAGGTCATAATAAAGGTCAAATTCAAGGTCATATCTATCTGTAAATATCACTTAATGATTTTTATAGTGAACACTTGAAACAAACACCTTTGCTCGAAAGTTTAGTAACATCTATATTATTGGCGATCTCGTGCATGCTTTTTTCACCTATGTTCTTTTTGAAATCTACAAACATTGCTGGAATAGTAATTTATTGACATAAGATATAACTAGGTGTTTTATTTTTTTAATAATATCATATAAATAACTTCAAAGTAAAACAAGCCTTAAAATCATTGAATGTCGTTTATTTGGAAGTTTTAAATTATATGTGTAAATCTATGCAAAAATACAACATCATTTTTTTCTTGACTTTATTTACAATCCAATTATAATGGCTATCCAAATAAATTACAATATTATTTACACAACTATTAAACGCACCAAAGAGCAAATCATTGCACAAAAATGTCCTTTATGTTTTGATATAGGTATCCTTACAATGTACCAAGGCTTTAGCAGTTGTGTGGTTAAAGCAATCAAAATTTGATGTCATTCTTTTTATAAGGAGGAATACACTTCCTAATGCCAGTATTTGCAGGTATTGTATATCTGTATGGTAATGCAGGTCTTAAAAAAGGCTTTCAAATATTTTTGCTAGCAACACTGCAAAGCAGATGCTTGCTGGGAAAGATTTGAATAGGGTTATTAGGGCATTCCTCACAATTGATGAAGTTTTAAACAGTCTTCTCTTTTTTAGCTTCATCAAATGCTGTCAGTCACAAAATATTTTTTTCTCGAGATCATTTAAAGATACATGGTGGAAACATGACAGAAGCTCATCCTTTCCTAGATTCCAACACTTTAAGCAGCTAGGTTGTGAAATTTCACCAACATTCAAGTTTTTGGATGATTATATTGCTCAGGTTTCTCTACCTTTCAAGTTCTAATATTAAGCTGTGGTGAATGTGGTGAAAGTATAATAATATGTTTTATGTATTTTGTCTTAGTGTCCACTCACAAACATACACAGCAAATTACAGAAAATACAAATGACAACATTGTCAATACGTGATATAGCTTTCTTATAGCATTACTACTGATGAAAGACCAAATATTGGAACATATTTATATTGTATGATGAAAATAATTAGATAATAAATGAATGATTAAAATAGTCAATATTCAAGAACGATAACTCTAGGGCTAAAAACTCTGTAGAAGCTTCAACAAAATGAAAGTTTTTACATTATAATAAACTCAACAAAAATATACTGGTATAATAAATAGCTTCACATGGAAGCTTTCGGTTAAGTCACTTTCGACAAAAATGACATAAAACTGAAACAGCATGGGTGGTGGCCATGTTAGGTTTTAATCAATTCACAAAAATAAAGGTAATAAAACCTAGACTTGCATACAAAACATTACACAAACATATAAGGAGATAAATGTTGACATTACAAAACGATTAACTATGAAGTTTGAATAATTTGCATATGGGAGCCTTTGGCTCCATGCAACTCTAATCATCATGTGCTTCTAATCACTCAAAAATTGGTAAAAGTTTGCTACAGACCAACCTCTCTTGAACAACAACCACTGGGTGGGACCAAAGTATGTTGCTGTTCATAGGTTGTTTCTCTGCGGAGATTAAATCCATTTAATATTACTTCTACAAAAAAATATCAATATCAAAAGCTGTTGTTCTGTAGAGATTGTACTGTTCTTACTCCGTAAGTTTTTTTATACTAAAATCGTATAAGTTTACTGTCAAAACGATGAACATAATAGTACCATTAAAATTGCAACTGTGTTAAAGTTCAACTGAGTTTAGTTAGATTATTGTCTTGAAGTGACAGAGAATAAAACCCTTAAGACAACTGGGTGTGTAGTGGGTATTACCTGTCAAGATGAATCCTTGGGTAAATGGTTTCTGTCATGTCTTCTAACTGCCTAATATAATAACACCTATGCATTAAAAGGTTGAACTGATTCTAGAAAACCATGTCATGAATACCACACTTATAAAGGACCTTGCCAAAGAGTGACAATGAAAGTGTTCAAAACTTGTAGCGAAGGTTTGAACAAGTATTTTACGACCCATTAAGCATCACAGATCCACAAGAAATAATTAACTTGGAGTTTCTGTGTCTTATGAAGTAGATAACAGTTAGTTAAATTGTTTCACAAAGGAGTCTTTCTGTCTTGACATGTAGTCTAAGAGAGACTTGTAATAGCATCTGGTAAAGAGATTACCAACAGAAGTACCAAGAGTCAGTATCAAAACAATGGCAAATAAGTTAAAAACTGTCAGATATAAATGTAAAGATGTACAAGTGAACAGTTCAGTTATCAATTATGATGGTTCTTTTGTTTGCAGTCCAGACTGTGTAATATGTTGTGGTATGGCTATTGTACTGAGTCTCCATCTCCTTTTCAAAATAACTCATTGTACAGGGACACTGATAAAAAAAAGTGCAACATGTTCAAGATGCTGTTGTGTGACAGGTATTTGGAGCTAAATGCAAAATTTGAGACTCTAATAAAAAGCGGAGAAGTTCAATCAGAGAATAAGAGTTTTGTTATCAAACCCAACATATATGCTGTGGATTTAAAACAGACACTTGGTTACATCAGTTTTAAAACTGAAATAGTAAACTGTTAAACAATTTAACTAGCTAAATTTGTGTTAAAATGCTCACTATGGGACAAACTGTTGTTGTTTGTGGTGGTCTTGGTGAGAAAACCATCTGCATATCATCTGATCATGTTTCATATGTACTCTAACTACAAATCAAGAGGAAGCTGACACAATGATATTACTCTATGCCGGTTAGGTTACATACGATTGTTTTCAAAATCTTCTGGTTGTTAGCCCACACACAGGTGTTTTAGTACTTCTATTACAACATTACTATGATATAAGGATATCATATATACCCTTTCACACAGGTATAAAGTCTGTCCGAACTAATTTGACCATATAATATATATGTTCCAAACATTGCACGTACATTATCTACTGAGCAGCTACATCTACAGCTAGGAGATATAACTGAATTTACCTGCAGTCAGATTTCTTCATGTACTCCGTTTGTTGGTAAACCTAATAAAAACTAATCTCAATGTCTAACGGGCCGAAGAGTTGGTTAAAAATAAAAATGTAAAACCTGGTTGACTGCCTCCAACAAATGATAGTTTTCTTGTTCTCTTACAAAGATGACTATTTCAATCGCTCATTTTGAAAATGCATTGATTGCCAGAAATACCTTACCAACTTTAACAACACTGGGTTACACTATAGATAATGACTTATCTTTAGCTATTCCAATATTTATGACCAAACCTGCAGTTCCTCCGGAGTTAATCAGTGATCTTGAATGTAATTGCAGTTGTTAATTAAATTGTGTTTGTTTATCTTTAAACAACTGTGTACAGCAGCATGTGACTGCATGGCATTTTAGTGTTAAAATTGTTATGAACTGTTGTAAAAACATGTTCACTTTTTTCTATTGCAAATGTTTAAAAATGTACAATGCCATTGTCAACATATTTATAAACCAAACTTAATATTATGTTTTGAATATGTTTATTTTAACCTGAGTAACTGGCAGATATGAGAATCTAAAATGTTGACCATTTGCAATAACTATAAACACCCTAATTGAGTATGTTAATATGTATAAATGTACTAATATTTGCAATTACGTACATAATAAAAACCTACGTACATAATATGATACCAAATAATACGGTGTTTAGTTGTGATAGCTCCATCATTTTGATATCACAACTTACTTATAACTTTGAATAAAATACTGTTTTTATTATTATCTGGATAAATTATTGAAAAATGGAAAGTGTATGTACTGTAGAAACAATTTGTAATTTGAATCACATTCTAAATCAGTTTTGAACTGATAAAAAAGTTATAAAAGCAATTGTGGAAATGGGTCATTTTTTACATTTGACCTTGAGTTTGATCTTTTAATGAACTTGAATGAATCCAAACTAACTAAGTTAATATATAAAATTAAAAAATGTGCAAATACAGTATTTAAATAAATGTTAAATATCAAATTTGTATGTTTTCATCCGTAAAATGTTGTTCATGGATCAGCTTATTTACCTATTCAGTGGACAAGTCCAATGTTATAAGTACAAAAACACGCATGACCTAGAATACGACCTGTACGTACTGTTTTTATTTATTTTTGCGCTATCGGCAGCCATATTTGAAAGACAATTAGTAGAGCGCTTCCTTAACTACGGTTTATGATTGTATAGGCGCTTTAAATTGTAATTTTAGAAATGTAAAAATGTATCTTGTCATGAAATTACCGTTTGCCAATAGAAAAAATACGCGTTAACATCAACTATGATAAGTCAATAGTATGTTTTTAAACTGTATGTTGACATGTTAATAAAAAATATAAACTAACAAAACTATTAAATAGTTATATTGTTATTATTTGGCAACATTAAACATGCACTGTATACATACTCGTGAATTTAAGTAGGAAATCTTCGTAAATTCACGACTATATTACTTTAAGGTTTAGAAATAGGACACAAAGAGACATCTAAAAACTTGGTGAAGTAGTAAAATGTACCACCTCACAGTCAAGAGCCTACGGGTTCGATCCCATATAAAATCTTATTTTTTTGCAATTTAAACATAATCGGTACATGCTTTACAAATAATTGTTAACACGACGGCGCACTGATTCCATGATTTTAAAAAAAATACTTGAGCGAAAGTGTATTACACACATAATGGACGTTTTCATTTATGAAAGTCCTTCAGTCTTTAACCATGTTACAAAATTATAACAAAAATATGATAAAAGAATATAGTATGATAATGAAGAGAAAACAAATGTCATTAAATGATAAATAATTAATATTCAGTCAATTAGTAAAAGTAATAAGTAAGCCATAGTGTAGCTACTATGTTACTTGTGTTTGCTAAATTAAAAAAAATATCAACCTGTGCGGGAATCGAACCCGGGGTATTTCGATTGACAAGTCAGTACTTTACCTCTGCACCACACACTGTTTGATATAATACAATCGATACATTTTCATCCATACCTTGTATTGTCACTCATTTAAGCAACGAAACTTGACGAACGTATACGGACTAATCCGTAAATCGATACGGAAACTAATGAAGTGCATGTTTAATGTTGTCAAATAATAAACTCGCAAAATTGCTATTTAAAACGAAAGTGCTGTGTTTGGAGTCGCAATGTTTACATAAACGACCTATGGTGCGTTTCACAAAAATTAACACAAAAAAATCTTCGTATGTCAAAAGTACGGAAGTCCTGGAGGGACATTTTATGTTACTTGTTATGACTTATTTGTTATGACTTATTTGCTATGACTTATTTGTTATGATTTTTTTTTCAAGTTAAACGTAGACTGATCATTCGGCCATTTTGTACATTGTAAAGTAAAGATGGCAAAAATTGTTTTATTTGTGTCCATTCTAGCAGTTAGTTTATTTCCATTCGCTGAGAGTGTAGTGTCCATTAGTCAAATTATACTCGTTAGCTAATACTTATTCCTTCTTTGTTATTCCTTATTTATTATTCCTTATTTGTTATTCCTTATTTGTTATTCCTTATTTGTTATGAGTGATTATTACAAATATCTGAACATAAGAAGGGGGATGAAAGATAATGATCAATTTCAATTCTAACAAAGTTGATAACATGTTACATGCGTGGATTATTTTTATAAACTGTATGTGACGAGTAACTTTATGATCGTCCCCTCCAGCAACTCTGTAGAACGGCTGTATAAGAATATATTCTCATTAAGACTGATTTTTTTATTTTTACTTGCAAATTGTTTCATTGATGATTTTATCATATTTTAGTGGATTTTTGACAATATAAGCACCTTAACTTTTGTGAAGAAAAATGACAAGAAAAGTGGAAAAAGATCTATTCAAACAATGTCCAATCAATCCAAGAGAATTTATACATTTAATAATATAAAATTTAGCTAATAAAGACTTGGTTACCATTTTTGTGAGCACTTTACCAACGTATAAAATGTGCTAACGTTGCTCATCACATCTTTCCAGTCCGTGTGTGTTCTTCACCTGTACATGACGTGCTTATCATATCACAAATTCCGAAATCCTCTTCCTGTATGTACAGAAGAAAACCTCAGGAAAAGTTTTTATGAAACTTAAGGATACCATATGGACAATTGTGAACTAGCCAGTTAAACATCGATTACAGCATTCCTCTTGTTTTTACAGCCCAATCAGCATTCTACAATAGCAGGTGATAATATCACCTCTATACTAAGACGTACAACAATTCGCAGTATACGGCGATTTGGTACGCAACAGAATATAGTGCGGCGCATGAAGACAAATCGTTGGGTATTTTCGTTTTTTGATACAATCATTATTAAATTGTAAATTAAATGACTACTTATTAATACAGGAATACCAATCCATAGATACAAAGTACTTATAAGCCTCATAAGCTACAGATGCATAGTTAAACCGTGTATTATACTTTTGTTTTCAAATTACTGTGTAATGAATGACATGTAAACACGTTAGGATGGAGGTTTAAAACCGAATAAAAGTTTAATTTAATGTGCATAGTTGGTTGGATAGTTAAATTTTATTTGAGTAGACAAAAAAACCATACTCATTTTGTCCAGTACAGCTGAACGGGGAAATTATTAGAATGTAAACATTGCCACGTGTTTTCAGGTAATAAACAGTTTTACCCATGATTCTCTGCGTTTCCGTACAAAGGTCAGTCAGACCGTTAACAAAAGTCCAATCATTGTACGAACACAAACGAACACACGTGCGAACAGCCTTTACCCTTAAATTGTCACAATTGTCGATTTTACGGAAACTTCGATATAGAGTAGACAATAAAAACAAGCAAACATAGACACTTTGAGTTGATGAATTATTTATTATTATTATTCAATAACACATTAAATTTCATAAATATTCCTGGAAATCATGAAAGGGTAGATTGTTTATATAGAACAGACGACACATGCTATTTCCCGCCCATCAACATACGGAGGACATGCGAGAGTCCCACCGCAATGTGCTTCCACAAAGTACAGCGTATTTTCACGATCAGCATCGCCACTATGTGGTACGGCCTGTAGTCTCCGGTCCAAACAAACATATTCAGTACTGTCAGCATAACGAGGATAACCACCCACCAAATATCCGCTGTATTCTTTAGTCCAGCCACTATAGCAATCAGTACGTCCGGGAATCATAACACTTGTGCCTCGTGAGACGAAGCATAAAGCGCAGGGAGCCTCGCTCCTTCCGACAAAATTTCCGAAAAAGAGTTGTTGAGCTGCGGTTGAATGGTGAGGGTAAAAATTATATTCGACACCAGTCACCGATATGTTATTATCTTTGCTACTATTAAAGTAATCCCAAGTTGGGTTGTCCGGTAAACAAACATAATTTGCCCCAGCTCCGCCGTACGTGCGATTTGTCATGAATGCACCGCTCATATATCCTGTAAGAGAATATAGATATGTACATTAAAGAATTAGATATACAGCTATATAGCTGCGTAGTTCTTACAATTGGTCTTATTTTGGCTATATTATTGAGCATCGCTTATTCAAGGAATATATTAGAGTACTGTACCATAAAGTCTTTTACAGCAGTTACAGTCAATTTACTTTGCAGTCTATTAAGATTGGTAAGTCAGCCTTTAAAGACTTTAATAATTTTATTAGCAAATTAATAACGCCATGTATAAGTTTTGCTTCTGACTGATGACAGTCTAAAAAAAGGTGTTAACCGATTTCACGTTTGGAAATATGTTTTCATGGTTGGTTCAAAGGGTTTTATGTTATATATCTATCAGTTTATGCCTGGTAAATTAGAAAGTGTGACGGTACATTGGTCTCAATTTGAAATGATCACAGCTCAAATACAGCTTGTAAAATAAGTCTTTTATATTCAATATTAAAGCACAGTTGATCATGACATAAATTGTGACACTGTCTATCTTTCGTCTACAGACAGAATGCCATAATATAATCTATACGAAAAAAGTGTTTGTGGATTAAATTCGAGAATACAGTGTGCACTAACTGCAATTGTTTCGCGCTAGGGCTTTTATATCATTCTAATCATTATACAAACACAATGTAATTTACATGTTTGTTTGTTTTGTGGTTTTTTTTCGTCGCATTCAGCACATATATAGGTCATATACACGACAACCAGCTCTTCCTACTATAGGTTTCCTGGACACTTATCTATCACCGGTACTAACTTACCCTACCAGGAGGCCGACAACCCATGTATAGGGTATGACCTGCCGTGACCGGGTTTCGAACCCGCGATCTCCGGATTCGAAGTCAGACATGCTGACCACTACGCCACGGCCGCGGCATGTAATATACATGTACGAGATATATTTATACAATGTGTTTTACGCGGAATAACATTATTAAAATACGATTTCAAAACAAAACTTCCAATACATAGGCAATACATGTGAAAATCTGAAAATGCTAACCTGCGTGAACAAGAGTGGAACCGTTTCCAGGACATGTTGTTCGACCCCATCTGACATACGTGTCACCTGCCTCTGTAAATACATGAAATATAAAATGTAAAACAGAATTAACTACAGAACAATTGTTTACCAACTTCAAACCTGTCTATGTAGCAGTCCAAATGTCGTTACAATGTAATTATGTTGCAACTTTTCGAGGCTTGCTTCCTAAGTAAAATTTGCTTTATTTTAGATCATAAACAGTTGTTGATAGAGAAAACAAACTCCAAATAAAACTACACAACGCGTTTCGACTTTATTCGTCTTCTTCAGGTTATTCATAAATCATAGATCATAAATATGGAAGACATAACTGAAAATATGGAAATATGTGCTCTGAAAAATGAATTGAATTGTATTTGTTTGTAGCTATTATAATAGAAGTACAACGTATATAAACAGTGATTTCTTACTTTCATTTGTGATCATTGTTTGTACTTGTGCCTTCAAAGCCGTTATCTCAGTGTTTGGGTCAACAATGTTTGTGTTCTGGTCAGCAATTTTCGTGTTTTGAGCAGTGATATTTCTGCTTTGGTCAGCTATCAGTTTGCTTTGGTCAGCAATTTTCGTGTTTTGGTCAGCTATATTATTGCTTTGGTCAGCAATTTTCGTGTTTTAGTCGGCAATTTTAGTGTTCTGGTCAGCAATCTGTTTCTCTAACTCTGCCATTCTGGTCACAATATCTCCTTCAGTATGAAGTAGAAGACGTTTGGAAGGTTCTGCTAGAATTGACACTACCGCCATTCCAAACAACAACATCCAAACATTAAAACGATAATCCATTTTTACACTCTCTTAACTTCTTAATAAATGTTAATTTTATGTGAAGCTATGACGCAAGTATTAAGTTTAATGTCTAACGTAATATATTTTAAGTGTTAATTCAACGTAATGAGTCCATTGTTATGATAGTTCAAACAAGATAAGAATTATAAGATATGTAGGTCATATGGGATCAGTGCCTCTGATAAAATGAAGTATTTAATGAGTTTCAAAAAGACGCGGCGTATATAAGGAACAAGTTAGAAGTTCACTCTCTTTTTAAGAGAATCAATATATGTGACTGAGTTGGTTCCATTTGGTTCTTAAATGAATAATTTATGTTTGTGTCATTAAACGATAAAAATTCATATTATAAGGATGATGATGGATACTATATAGGTCATACATGAATGATGCCACATTGACTTATAATGAGCTTGCATGTATGTAAGACGATAATATCCTTAGTACATAATGTATAGTGTTGGTTTTTCGGTGAAGCTTCGATTTCAGTACTTTCAAAGTCGATGGTCTTAATAGCGAACTTGTCTCTAAATAGGGGTTCAAAGGTACTTATTCAAAGATTTTAACTTAATTATCATTTTTGGAAGCAGGAAAGTAGTGTTTTGATAATGACAATTTTAGTACAAATTGATAAATAACTAAAAATGATGGTGATTCATGTCGAAAAAAAATCTACCCCTTTTGTAATGGTATAGACAATTTTAGTGCATTTTTGTGACTTTTATTATATATTTCTTGCAACCTATAGATCAGTTTGTCTTAAAATATTTAGAATGAATGTTTTGACACCATTATAGACACTGAGTGATATTCTGAAAAGCAGAAAAAAATAACCAAATCTGTGAACTAGTACCTAATTTCTCTCAAATGAAGCACTAACTTGAGACAAAATGTCGCCAAAGATTTCATTATTTTACTATAACTAGGATTGTCTTCATAGCAGAATGTGTATTTAATTTATTCAGATATATTAAATTGTAATCAATGGGCAGAACATAATGAAGAAAATATCAATTATCGTATCTTTAATATTTGTTATCTTTTAGTAAAGTTCATGCTGATTAGTATGTTTCACTTACGGAGTCATTATTCAATTAGATATTCAATAAGTATTAATATGTACACCCTAAGTATTCCAATAGCAAATTTCATGAAACTAATGAATATATCTTATTTGTGAATGAAGGGTATTTGTAAGTTATCTTTCTGAAAAAGTCGGAGGAAATCCAAACAGTGGGTAGGTCCTACATGTATTAGCTAAAGTCCTCTAATTTTATCATAGAATTTCTATGTAATTGTAAATATATATTTTATCAAATATATTTCTTGTTAATAAAAAAATGTGCCCAAACCGCTTTGAACGTACCTATTTGAAGATTATAGAAGGGGAATAACTGACTAATGTTACTTATTATAAGCTATGAAACAGTGTGCTTTTTCATGGCTTTGGCTGCTACAATTAATTTATAAAAACAAAAATTGTATGTCATGCTCAACTGTGTGCATGTATTAAATATAAAGTTTTTTTCTGCATTGTTGTCATTACTCTGTGAGACAAAAATGTACTTTTTACAGAGTTTGTAATTTACATGTACAATGCATAATTAGGCAGATATAGCTTTTAGCAGAGAGAATATATAGCTTTAAATGTGAATTCGTAAACTCCTTCATTTGTCAGTCGCCTGTCAAAAGCAACAAGTTCATGTGGTGTCATGTTTGCTGAAAAAAGTTTTTAGGTGCTAACTTAATCATGATCATAGAGTGCAAAGTAAATTGACTTAAAAGTTGTAATGCCGTTTTCTTATCTGCTGTAAACAGTTAAAATAAGACCATGGAGTAATGATTAAGTCATTTTATCAATTATTTAATGTACATATCTCTTTGTATTCTCTTATTGGATACATGGGCAGTACATTCATTTTAAATCATCATTCCGATGGAGCTGGGGCAAATTATGTTTGTTTACCTGACAAGCCAACTTGGGATTAATTCACCAGTAGCGAAGATAATGACATATCGGTGACTGGTATCGAATATAATTTTAACCAGCACCTTTCATCTGCGTCTCAACAACCCATTTTCGGGACGTACGTTGGAAGAAGCGAGACCCCCTGTGCTTTATGCTACGTCTCACGGACGTACTGTTTGCTATAGTGGCTGGACTAAAGAATACAGCGGATATCTTGTTGGTGATTATCCTGGTTATGCTGAAAGTACTGAATATGTTTGTTTGGACCGGAGACAAAACGTCGTACCTCATAGCGGTAATGCTGATGTTGAAAATACGTTGTACTTTGTAGAAGCACATTGTGGTGGGACTCTCGCATGTCCTCCGTATGTTGATGGGCGGGAACTAGCATGTGTCGTCTGTTCTATATAAATAATCTACCATTTTATAATTAACTGGTCTGTTATTTGAAAATAAATGATAATTAATTAAAATACATCAAATCAAAGTGACTTTGTTATCTAATTCTACTTGTCTATCTGAATTTCAGAAAAATTGGACAACTAGGAGTAAGACTGTTTGCACATGTGTCCGCTTGTGTGGGCGATCTGGTTGGACTGTAAAAGCGGATGGAATATGGTAAATCACCCGGCTAGCTCAGACGTGAGCAACATAGCGTCGTGGCATTTTCCTTTTATTGTGTCTTGGTCCGGAGAAAAACTAAAACTTCGGAAAAGAATATAACGTCACTTTCGGGTGTCGATCCATATAAGGATATCTACTGACGTTTTTGTGTCCAAATAAAATTTCGACGGAACATTACCCGTAACTATCAGATTTACAGTAGCGGTAAAAATGGAGGGTTAACTTACTCTGATCTTAATTCAATATGAAGGAATTTCAATGTGACTTTCGGTTCAATGCAGCCTAATCAACCGGTGCTTCAGAAACTGCAAATTACCCCCCCCCCTCTTACTTTAAAAGCCAGTTTTTCCAAAGTACTGATGATACTGACTAAATATTTCATTTTTGTCCACGAACTTGATGTACAAGTACATGTCAAACGTTTCAGACAGATCTGAGAGGATGACCTGAAAACAATTCCTAAAATTGACTGATTTGAGAAGATATTAGCCGATCTTTTTTTTAAAAGTCAATTTGGAGTAATTGTATTGAATTATGTTATGCTTTCCGACTTTATAAATGCATGTAAATATTACGTACATACTAACAATGTCTCGTGTTATGCCAAACGAGCTTTATAACACTGTGTTCGCAGATTATGTTTTGTACATCAATGTCATCATTGATGTTATTTGGAACATATTATAATTTACTATAATTTAAACTAAGGTCCTTGTTTAGACTTTATAAACATAGGGAATATTTGCAAGCATATAAGTATGCATTAGAAATAAAACAGTACACTATGATATAAAATCACTCTTTAAATATATTGATTTTTAACAATTTTATAAGAAGATCTTGTGAACTATCTTGTATTATGCGTTAAAAATTTAGTGAATTTTATGTCTCTCTTTTAATATACAAAATTTGTTACTTTCATATGAATGACATATATTTTAAGAAAGGATTTCTTTTTTTAATACATTGTTTAAAGTGTTATTATATATATTTTGCACATAATCTTACACTAGATTTTACAATATTCATAATCAACTAAATCAGTTATAACAAAGGAACTGACCTCAGGTTTATTTGTCTCTTTATCTTGATTTTCATCACGTATTTTATGTCGCTGTTTTATACAAGATGCATTGTTAATCTTTATTATAATATTGTTTCTTTCTTATGTTTTTTTTTGCATTTTAGCCATGTGGCAGTTGATAATCTTACTGTGACAAGTGTCACATTTGCATTAAATAAATATCTTTAATATATTTCCTGGTCTGATCACAGTTAAAGGTGTCGGCTTAAGAGATCAAGACGCTAGATTACATAATATTTGTAGTTCTGAATAAATATACTAATTAATGCCAACATCTGTTAATTTCCTACTATGATGAGGGACTGCTTATATATAGCAAACTATTTTCTATGTATAACATTCATAAAACATACAATATAAATATTTTTGATTGAAAGTAGAACTTATAAGTAAGAAGTACCATACTTCGTGAAAACTACACTTCGTGATATTTACTATTTAACTGTTATAATTATTTTACGGACTTGATGACATTTAGATTTATTTAATCATTAACTCAGTGTCAACTTAGTGGAATCTTGTGTAATTGGATAATTTTAGGACTAAATAAATTGCTATAGATTTTTAAATCTTTGTGATTTGTCTAATTAGAGAACGACGCTCGCACCCAATCGGATACTCGACGATACGTCCTAAGATCCATTTCTTTTCTGGCGTATTACTTGTCCTATATATATGTAGGCGTCACACTGTCCCGATATAAGCATAAGATGGACATACGAATAAAGAAAAGTTTAAATTCGGATCTGATCGTTATAAGATCGCGCTATTCGCGAGGGCATCTTTTGCCATCGTATAATCCCCGGCTTAATTTTTTAATCTCCGGCAGCAACTTCGTGAGCGGTCGCAATTTTTTTGGCATGCTAAAAAATTGCCGGAGGTCTTTGCGAAGGCTCATTTCCGTGTTGAGTTCGTATGCCAAATTTGTGCTTCGTAAGGCCGTCGTTAAGCCATCTTGTCAAACCGTGAAGTCTTCGTCTTTTATCCGTGTGACCATCGGTGCCATTCGGCAACTATAGCTACACGAAGACAATACGAAGGAAACAGGAAGACGCGCGATTGTCTTAGGAAGGCACCACGACTACGTGAAGTCCCCGCAATACCTTCGTGTCGCAGTCGTATTTTGTTACGATGACATCAAGAATGGGTCACGATGTGGGCGATTACAACAACTTTGAAAGGCTACAGCGGTAATATATAAAGGCTATACCTTCATACAATTTTACTCATTAGTCAGTTTGTTCTGCACATCTCTACAGAGGCAAAATACAATATAATTAATAGCAATAAATTCATAATCTATTTTCATTTAATCTCATTTAGAATGGCATGCTATGATGATGATTTAACCAAGAAAAAAAAAGGGAGCTGCATTGCTTCTTTTGATACACCTTAGTAACCATGATGAACAACGCTTACATGCCCAGCGCCGTTGCTTACAGGTAAAAGAATAATGGTCAGTTTTAATAAATAACAAAATTCGTTCTTTTATTTTTGCTATTTGAATTTCCAGATTTCAACTTACTTATCTTGTTTTCCTTTTTCTTTTTAAGGACAAGGGGCCCGTATTATCAAGCGTCTTACGACCAATTTTAAATAGTCCTAAATCCTTCTATATTGTATTGTTAAATTATCGTAAGATTTTTGATAATATACTGCCAAGAGCAAGCCTAGGCAAATGAAGAAACCGAGGTCTTTGTGGGTCAGGCCATGGCTGTCTGAGGAGAGGAGACGGAATTATGGTCACTACAATACTCTTCTAGAAGAGTTGAAGACTGAAGATGAGACTTCCTTTTACAACTATACGAGACTTCCTAGAGGCTTATTCGATGAGGTTCTTCAGAGGATAGAAGGCAGGATACAAAAGAATGACACATGGTACAGGAACTCTCTACCCCCTAGTCTCAAGCTGTCTATTACTCTACGTCACCTGGCCTGTGGTGACAGTTACCAAAGCCTTTCGTACAACTTAAGAGTAGCACCCAACACTATCTCCCTTATGATAAATGAAGTTTGCGAAGCCATCAAATCCGAGTTTGCTGCCGAGGGGATTCAGTGTCCAACTACAACGGAAGAGTGGACTGCCATTGCTGACCAGTTTGAAAAGAGATGGCAATTCCCACACTGCTGTGGTGCTCTGGACGGCAAGCATGTGGCTGTTACTTGTCCATGGAATTCTGGCTATATTTACAGGAACTACAAAGGCTTCTTTTCTATTGTCCTTATGGCATTGGTCGATGCCGACAATAAGTTTCTATGGATTGATGTCGGCTCTGATGGTTCCAGCAATGACGCCAGCATTTACAATGGGTCAGAACTGAAGCAAGGTCTGGAGAGTCCGAACAACATCTTTAATCTCCCTGAAGAGAAGTCTTTACCAGGAGACGATGCTCCTGTCCCATACTACATAGTAGGGGACAATGCTTTCGGAATTAGCAAGGGCTTGATGAACCCGTTTTCAATCAGGAACATGGATCATCATGAGAGAATATTCAACTATAGACTCTCGAGAGCCAGACGTGTTGTTGAGAATGCCTTTGGTATTCTGACACACAAGTTTAGAGTTGTGCTTAGAACCATGAACCAGAGGCCAGAGACATGTAGAACAATACTAACAACTTGTGTGGTCCTTCACAATCTCATTAGGCTGAGATATCCGGCCACCCACAAGAACATAATGGACTTGGAGGACCAAAACCAGGATGTCATTCCAGGGGCATGGAGAAACGACCAAGTTCTCCTAGATGTTTACCATGAGTGGGAAAGGAACACTGGAACCCAGAAAGGGAGGCAAATTAGAAGATATCTCGGCCATTACTTTACTTCAAATGCTGGTTCGGTGCCATGGCAAGACAAGATGATATTGTAATTTTATCACAACACATTGACAGTTTACTGAAACAGTGATAATACGTGCAGGGACATGCCCATATTTTGATTACGAACACACTATTTTCATATCTTAATTTGTATAATCGTAATTTTAACTTCTATGTTGAAATAAATGATGTTTCTGGAATTGTTTGTTCATTTATTGTTCCTTTATTACAGTAAAACAAAGGCCTTGCATCAGATAGATTAAAATCTGAAGTTTCTTAAATGTGAAGTATCATACTGCTTGAACATAGACACTATACTATCTAGTGTGGTATTATTTAAGTTCCTTTGTATAGTAGTATTAGATAATGGTGGCATATTTCTGCCACCGGAAAACCACAGATAACTAACACGTTAAAGAGGTTAGTAGAGTTACGTAAAAAGTTAACTAGATGATAAGCTAATGGTTAACTAGTAACGTAACTAGTTATTTTATTTTAATAAATTAATGACCATTTAGGAAATAAATGCAAGTTAGTGCTTACCATTGCCATTAAGTACTACATGTGTATTTCACTACCTTTAATTAATACGATGTCGTGTAACTACCGTGTAGCCTTCGCGTATACTACGTGTCAATTAATTAGTTAAAAATTGTATGTTTCAGGTGAGTTCGTCTGTTGATCGAATGCCATCGCGTGAACTTCCGTAAGAATCGTGTGTGAATCCGATGGGATCCCATGACATTCTGTAAGGATCGTTTTTGCTTCGGGTGTTGATTGGATGTCGACCAATTTCGGGGCTATCTTCGTGCGAAATTAGAAAATCGATATTCGCATGGCCATCGGATGTCAAATTCGGGATAGTGTGACGCCAGCTATAACAAATAACACATGGCATCGCGGGCAATATGCAAGTTTACGGACTGGTTGGTCAGACTGAGGAAGGTATATGGCCCGCCCGAAGCGCAAACTTGAATATTGCCCGCAATGCCATGTGTTATTTGTTACATTGTACCGAATTTAAATTCTTTCACCACTCTTGTTGCTGTCATTTTACTACAATAATGTGTTTTCAAATAATTATTTCATTCTTCAGTATGTCAAGTATCTCAAAACCCAGTCTGACTTTCATTCTCACGCATTGTATTGTCCATTTTTTCTCAACTGTGAAAGCTTGAATAATTTCACGGTGACTGGATGCATTGTTTTTGTACTAGCGGCCTAATTGTTATTAAAAATATCTTGGATAAAACATGAGCGTAAGTAGCTTTAATTGACCATAATACACACTTTCGAAAATTCATGGTTGTATTACGACAATAATTCTAACAAACGCACTCAATGTGAAATTATTCATGCTTTGACCGTTGCAAAGAAAAAATGCTTTTCTTGTTATATTTCATTTTTTAATCGACTCAGCCATTTCGTCTTTTTGGGTTTGAGTTTTCCAGCATTGAATGTCAGGATTTTAGATAACATTTTTTTAAATTTATAATAATGTTAGTTGGTAGTAAACGCTAACATAAGCTTATGTTTCCTTGAAAATGACGAATTGACACGGTCACACCTACCATTTTACCCACAAGCTAAGTTCTGAAGTACAGGGTTGTAAAATAAGTTGTTAAGACGTTGTACAAGAGCTCATTAAACAGCTATTTCCGCGTTGGTTCGATTCAGTTAGAAATTATATTCTGAAAACTTAGTGTACTGGGTAACAGCATGGACCCGGAGTCCTTGGTTACAGAGAAGTGGAATTGATAGTGATTAAGCTAAGATGTAATCATGTGTTTCAAAATTGAGTTACATTGTACAATGATAAGATTAGCATTGCACCAAAATTGTGACTGGCTCTTTTATAATATCACTTTATATTATAACAATATATTTCAACCTAATTTACATGTCCATATACAGACTATAGTTCTGTATATGAGAAAATAAGCAGTGGATGGTGGGAGTCACGTGAAACTGAACACCATTTGAAACACATCGAATATCAACTAAACAGATACTAGTACTCCTCGAACTGCATTAGGAACATCGTTGGTTATTCCACGATAAATTACTACCGAAGAAAGCACCGTGGTTACCGACGATGCATAAGGATGGAAAGTAGTTCAAGCATGGATTCCGTAGTAAACGTAAATTTAATGGAATTTGGATTAGTTGGTATTTAAGCCTGGACTACACAGCAATACGACGTACGTGTGAAACATTGTACTTCTAATGAAATAGTTTTGACAAGGCTTCGTCGGCAACAACAGTTCTTTCTTCAGAGTTATGATACAAGTGTATCAAATTGACAGCTGGTCGTGTTTCAATATATATGTAGATAATCCTTGGTCATTTTCAGAGGGGAAGATTTAATACTAAAGCTGTATTGTAGATTATTGGCAGAATAGCAAGCAAATTTTTTGTTACACTTGATTTGACACATGTCCATGTGTGAACAATTATAGGACTACTTCTCAGAGAGTTATTCGCCGGGACTTATAAATTGTTGTATTACTACTACATCTGATCTCCGTGACAAAGGGCATGTTCCGAAAGTCGAGCGCTTTGTATCGCTAACTAGCAACAGTCTAGGAACCGTCTGCTATGGTCGAGCAAGTTGAATCGCTAGCTAGCATTACGTAGTAAGTTTTTTTGATAGACGAATCATTCGGAACTTTCTGGTTTTTTCAAAATGGCTGCCCTATCAAGAATACTGATATATATTTTATTAAAAGCATATTTTTTTCAAAGCGAATAAATAGAATAATCATGGTGATAATTTATTAGAATATTTTTCATTTGTTACAATTCTGAACATTTGTTTGAGTGAGTCGCCATATTAGAATTGCTAGCTTGAAGCAAACCGTTCCGTAAAACAATTTTACTAAAAAATCGCTTTTAAAAAGCGCTACATAGCGATCGCCTTTTGAAAGTGCCCATTACTTCGTAGAAGATCGCTGAGGTGTTTCGAATAGCTGCATACCACATTGACTGCTAACTTGCAAATACTTAAGCTAGAAAACCACAAACCGGTAAGTGTTGTTTTTGTGGGAATAAGGTTATAAGTAGTCTCTGAAACAGCACAGTACTCATTTTAAGTGAAGAAACGGATATGTCCAAAATTTCTTCGGCGCGATATAACCTTTTTGCGTCGGTGCGCGGTTAAACCCAAACAAATAAACACACCAGGAATTGGCTTATCATCAGCTAGTATTGGTGGTATTGAAAGAAAACGCTTTATCTTTTAATATACGTATTATATATTCATGATTTTATTGTATAAAGTACAATAAAATTAAACATAATTACTGTTATATACATTTCAATATGTCACATTATAGATAATAAATTAATGAAACAATGACACGACACTGATATCCTTATGTTAGGAAGTTCAACGTTAAAATATTTGACTAAAATAAAATATAATTTCAGAACGTTGAAATGCTATAATATCAAGAAAAAAACACATCTTAGTAAAATTACATGTAATTATATAATCAATAATTGTCTTAAACAAAAAAAACGATATTAGTAAGAATATCCACATTCTATTGGAAGACTAAATATTAAAGCTGTATTGTAGCTTACTAACATGTTGTGTTACTACAACTTCTGAACTACGAGACAAAATTTCGTAGAAGAACTCTGAGGTGTTCCAAATAGCTGAATATCACATTAATTGCACACTTGCAAATGTATGAAACAGATAACCCAAAAACCGGTAAGTGTTGTTTTTTGTGGAAATAAGGTTATAAGTAACTTCTGTAATATCAAAGTACTCATTTTAAGTGAAGAATCGGATATCTCCGTAATTTCTTCGGCGCGATATAACCTTTTTGTGTTGATGCACCGTTAAACCCAAACAAACAAACAGTACTCATTTTAAGTGAAGAAACGAATATGTCCATAACATCAGGAAATGGCTTACATATACGAGTACATATAATATATTCATGATTTTATAGCATTAAGTACAATAAAATTAAACTAAATTACTGTAATATACATTATAATATATCACATAATAGACAATAAATTAACTAAACAATTGACACGACACTGATATCCTAACGTTAAGAAATTTATAGTTAAAATAATTGACTAAAATAAAATATAATTTCAAAACGTTGATATGCTATAATATCAAGAAAAATAACAAAAAACATCTTAGTAAAATTACATGTAACAATATAATTAATAATTGTCTTCAACAAAAAACAATATTAGTAAGAATATCCACACGAACCATTCCATTGTATGTGTCACTTATTAAAAATAGAAAGTTTCATTATAAGAACAATCAAATACACAAGAAAATATCAATCACACAAATTTTCAATTTATAAATATGAATATATAGATAAGTATTCCACTAATAATAGATATAATGAATTATATATCACAGTTTCAAAAAAAAAACGTTCAAGACAATGTGGTTTAATTTCTTCCTCATTACGGGTAGGAAGACAATACTTCTTTGGCCTTTTCTTTTAGATACCTCGGTACCTGGGAATTAGATTTGAGAAAATTCAATTTACTCCTGAAGCCATCATTCATGCGTCTTTTGTCGGTCCTCAGTTGTTCAAAGTCTTCGCATAAATTTTCGTACGTAACTTTCCAATGGAGTTCCACAATTGGTGGATGGTACCTGTTCCTTCCAACTTGTAGATCCTTGAGAACTTCTTTTTCAGTCCTAGTTAGTTCATCTACGCCAGTGGCCTCAGTGTACTTGCGTGGAATAGAGTCAAGAGTGGTCTTGTGTACCTTCTCTTTAAGATCTTTAAGAGTGGCTGCCTTCTCTTTTACACGTTTTGGAACCTATACACAATATACAAAAGAAAACTTTATCAAGTAATTTATTAATCATGCTTATGGTTACAATGGTCATATCATTTGGTTGGGGTCAACAGTCAAAACCACTGGCACTGGAGTCCTTATATTCGATAAAGTATTCATATCTATGCATAAACATTAAATTATTGAAGAAGCATAGACAAAAACGGTCCCCTCTAATATATCGCATTCGATTCGTGCCACGGCTTATTATAATAAGCAACTCGAATACGATATTTTATAAGAGATCGTTTTTTCCATATGTCTTCAATGATTTTATTGTGTTATCTTTAAAGTCATAAAAGTGACGAGAAATAAGAACCATCATGATATCAAATAAAGCAAAAAAATTGCATAATAGTGATCTTTGGTCATTAAAATTACTAACTATGAATAAAAAATTCAGCGATTACCATTCATCACACAGATGACGACGGATGAAATAACCCAATTTTCCTTTCAGAGGCCATTTCACGGAAATGGCCGATAAGACTCGTACGTCATCGGAAAATTACGACAGTTGCTAATTTGCATATTAAACGGTGTTCCGGTAAAAAAAAACGTTATCATGATAAATGTCAAAGCTTGAAATATGCGGCACATACTTTGGTTTACCTCATTAAAGACACAACTTATCGCAAATTTTGACATCTGTGTTGCACGCTGTTTTCGGGCTAGATATAACGGTAGTATTTCAGTATGTTACGATTAATGAACATACTTTCTGAGGCCCTGCAATGACTACATGAACTTAGTTCAAATGCAGTGTTGATAATGATCGTTTCATCACACACTTGAAAAATATTCATAATTGGCAATGATATTTGCTGTTTTGGGTTTGAGTTAAAATCTTTGATGCAACTGAAATGATTTAAATCTGTCAATACAAACGGCGAGCAATCGGGTACAGCCGCCCGATTAGCTAAGTTAGTAGCTCGCAAGTCTACTGATTGAGGGGTCGTAGGTTTCATTTTAGAGCGGGGCATACTCTCGTGGAGCTTGGTTATGAAATTATTTCTACGGCCATTCTCCCTACCACCAATTATTTTTAATAATGTAGCGCAGTTGTCAGTCCCTCACGAAAGTATTCAAATTCAAAATTTACCTATGAACGGGCCTCAATTTATTTCACCTGCCAGCAAACACGAGAAAGTCATGAAACATGTAATACTTGAAATTTTCACGACTATTATGATATAACCACTATACTTTAATTTTCCTTTGATGTCCAGGATTTATAAGTTGTGTCATTAAATATGCGAGTCACGTGACTTACGGAAACGATCGGTAATTTTCGGCGCGGATTTTAAATCTTTATGGACATGGCATGTCTTAAAATATTTATGAAATTTCATAATTGAATTAAATCAAGAGGCGGATACTTTTTATTTTTTTTAACATGTCAAAGACTATTTAAATATAAATACAATATGTCAATAATGTTGTTTTTTTGCAAAATTAATTTTCTTTAATTATGTCACTTATATATCTTTAAGCATAAATATGAATATTTTAACGAAATATAAGGACTCAAGTGCTAGTGGTCAAAACAAGTATATCTACTGTAATGTCAGATTTTATAAATCTTTAGGTACGGAATCCGCAAAAAGAACCATCAGTATATAAAAAAGGCAATTCAAACATATCGATCGCTTAATATGAAATAGACAATATTTCAATACTCCTTTCAGACACCTTAAAATTGAACTATTTCCAGTGCGGAGCCAAATTGTTGATAAGTGCCCTGTGTTGTGCGTCTAAGTATAAAGATGATTACACTCTCTACTTACAAAATGAGATCAGAGTAGGTGACCTTTAATGGCATACAAAGAGTGATGTTTTATTTATTCGATGCCAGCATTCATGTATAGTAAAATAAGGCCATGCCAAATTGGAATTCTGTTAAGCGTCAACCCAAATTAGACAAATCTAGGTACCTATTCACAAAAACACACTAACCGAAAACGAAAACCAAATCATTTTTTTACGAAAAAAAGCAATGAATTATCTATATAAAAAATCTATGAAATAACATCCCCATAATGTGATACAATTGTTTGAATTTAATTTAAATTGTCTTGTGGTTTTTTTTTCACGTAAAATACATATTGTATTTATGACGCGGATATGATTAATTGCTTACGATGAATAACGTCGTTGCTGAACACTATTTTCCCTGAATTAAGTTATTGTATCGAATCCCAGAAAATTGGAATTATTTAGGAAAGTTTTACTAACAATTTTGTTTTTAATTTTGATTGAGGACTCTAAATCGTACGCCAACGCTTAACAAAATTCTGATATGGCATGGCCTAAATGTACATGTATGGTAATTTTGCACATATATGAGCTCTGAATGTTAATAACAATAACCCCCTTTGCTTCTGATTACCAGAAGTCAGTGGTCATTTCATTTAAATTAACAAATATTTCAATATGAATGATGCACCTACCCCGCCGTTTTTGATAAAAAAATATAGCTTTCCTAATGACGCATTGATTTCGTAGTTTGGATCCTCATCAAGTTTCTCTATATCCATATCTAAATTGGATTCAACAAGTTTGAAATGTAGATGTTCTACTGTTTTTGGGATCTTTCCTTTGTCTTTTCCAAGCGGCTGAATGCTGTTCAAAATGGTACGCTCAAGGGAGCTTAGACATGAAACATCGGTGGCTGGTTTGTACTTCTTCTTTAAATCGTCTACAACCATTGCCACAAGTTGCTCTCTCAGTGTTGATGCCAAAGCCTTAGAGGTGTCTCGTCCAAATCGCTCGATTTCGCCAAGTTTGTACCAAGTGTTTTTTTCCGGGTTAAATTGATCTTTATCTTCCAACTCTTGTTGAAGCTTTGTCAGGTATAACTCCATTGCTTCTTGTTTCAACTCTTTAATCTTGTCAGAGAAACATTCAATTTCAGATGGTTTACTGTCTTCTACAGCCTTCTTCTAAAATGAAAAACAAAATTGTCCATATCAATGGGATAACTAAGCTATATGTTGATCCTTCCTTGCGCGTGTAGACTGATTTGGAACAGAACAGAACAAAAAATATCTGCTCTTTACAGCTTTACTGTGAATTCTGGTGTTATTCGATAAAATTATACAAACAGAACATAACAGAACAACGTGAATTTAAAACATTTATATTATACAGCATAATATAAGTTTATTAGCCTCTCTTAAAAGAGTTATAGAATACTCCATGTTTAAGTATAGTAGGTTTAGGTTACTAAAATTATCAAACGGTTACTAACAATATGTCTATTATCTTTCAAGGCCCGGCTAGCTCAGTTGGTATCACTCAAGTCTACTTATCGAGGCACTCTTTTGGGGGGTTTGTCATGGAATAATTTCTACGGCCGTTCTCCCTCCTTCTGTACGCCCCATTATGAAAGGCAGAAAGCAATCACTGAAAGAAGTATGCTCCCTGTAAAGTTCTGCTTAAGTGCTAAATCGAGAGATTTAGCTTTTCCAGGAACGATTAGTAGGTTGACTGATCGACGTGAGATGTGTGACCTATACAAATAAAAATAGCATATCACACAAAAACTATCCTGGTAAAATATCGACGACAATGACTACATACCTCATCCGGGTCAGTTAAATCTTCAAACTTAACAGATTCATGATCTGCGTATTTTTCATCCATCTTGGTAAGGACAGCCTCGTGTCTTTCACTATTTCGTTCCCTTCTGTTTTGCTTTTGTATAGGATCAATGTCTAATTCGATTTCTTCGAGTACTCTATCTTTATAGATGTCAACTATACCATTCTCTTCAATATACCTAGTAGATGGAGAAATAAAATCAAAGTACTGAAGGAAGGATGATCTGAACTTATTCTTCATTTAGCTAAACACGGGGCATCACTTTCCCATTCAAGAAGAAATGGAAATTTCTGATCATATTCTTTAATACTTTCTGTTTAATTTCGTGCTTTAGTCATACACATTGATCGTAGAGAAACTAAGTCAACGTTTTGTTTATCCGAATTGGGTATAAAATTTTGAGATTACATTTAATCACAAGAGGTTTTTTTATAATATGAAGGATGGAACTTTTCAATCTACCTCACAGAATGGCTAGCTCCTGTGTTTTAATGCATTAGCAACACATTGTATTTGACATACAAAGACAGAAAAGCTACAGTCCCATAAACATAAAAATAGCCGTGAGGGCACCGTACGGGCGCGTGCGATCAAGCTCTGCAAGGACACGTACGAAGTCGTGCGTACCTGTACGGACTGTTACGTTTTTACCAAGGTCCGTGAGATGAGCCCAGGATACACGTATCAGTTTCAGAGTCAAATGGTGAATAAAATCGTGGCCGAATATGGGTTAAACATGCATATCTTCCAGCTACGGTTCGGTACGGGTGTGTTGTTTTGTACCATGTGCGTACCGTCGCCTTGATACGGAAGGCTTCCCACGGCCCACGACTGTCTGCACGTACGGGTCCGTAACAAGCCACGATTTTATGGGACTGAGGCATTAGTCAACCTTCTCACTCTTCTGGAAGGGCTAAATTTCTGGATTTAGCTGTTAAACAGTTACTAAGCACATACTTCTGTCAGTGACGGACGACTGTTCTACATTATTTAGAATCAGTGGTAGGGGAGAGAATGGTCTTTAAAATTTTATTACCAAGCTTCACGGGAGTATGCCCAGGACCTCTCGATCCGTAGACTTGCGTGCTACAAATTGAGCTAGCTGGGTGGCTTAAGATGTTTGATACATTACCTTTTCTGGGTGTTATACACTTCCGGTATAAGAGCGGTGACGTCACTACTGGCATACTGAATCATCTCATCAGTCACAGGACGTTTTGCCCAATAGTTCCCAACACGTTTGCTCCATATCATCTGCAACAATAAATACCTTGTCATGCATCGTCGGTTATGCTGCGTTATATACCGTGGGCCATTTCGTTAGGAAAATCTCGTAATCATGAATAATTAATGAGATAGTTTCACTAGTTCCGTTATGAAAGCACTGCGGAAAACTAGCCAATGAAATTAAGTTTCATATATAAGGCTTGGTTTACCATTTAATTCAAAATGAGAAAATAAACATGTGCGTTGGTTTCCATTTTAAGTAAGAAAATCCCATTATAACGTCATTGTTATTGAAGAATATTTAATTGTAACATGTTTTTTCATTGGAATAAGATTGGTCTTCCATGTATATTCATGAGATTATGCCAGTCAAATTGTCCATGGTAAGGAAATTTGTTATTCAAATAGAAATCTGGGAAGAGCAGTTTAAGACATGCAACTCTGAGATTCTTGAAATTTTGCCACGAGCTTAACATACCTTTATATCGTCCTTCTTTTTGTACACATCGGCGTGCTCCGAGTATTTTTCGCACATCTCAGCAAGTTTGAGTCTGATTGGTAGCAGCTTCCCTTTATGTTCCTCTATAACTACGTGTGCAACCTTAAATGGACAAATTTCAGCATTTAAACGCCGAAGACATAAATGCATGACTTCAATGGTTTGGCATAGACGCTGCTTGAACCATGCCCAAGTAAGTTAAATGTTAAGTGACTGCAGTTTCTTCATTAAGACGAATGTCCCTCTCTGATAGTGAAGTCGATGATCGATATCATAGGTTTCGCCACTGTTTGGGCAGGTTGACAAGCCCTACATTTGTCTTGATTAAGTTTAGAATATATTCTGACACGCAAAAAAACTATACACTCAGTAAAATACAAAATTCACATACAAAGTTTAATTTAATATAGGTATGTTCGATATCATTCTTTAACAAAATCTATTTGCCACATGTCTATGTAAATTTCAGTTAATATCTTGAGCAAAATTAACGTTTTAAGAGAGATGGACGAAACATAAAAAATGCAGACGTTCTTTGTTTTTCTTTGTTTGTATTAACGTGAAAATAGTTTAATAATCCCATCGACGTCATTAGACGTTACGACAGGTCTATGCGTTTATGATTGCTTGCCGTGATCCGTAGACATGGGGGACAGAACAGATATTGATGAATAATCACAGTATTAAACTCTTTTCCTAAGTTAATACAAAAAAGAAAAACAAAGAGCGTCTGCAACTTTTACTTTTCGTCCCTCTTTCTTTAAATGAAATTTACATAGATGTGTGGGAAATAGATTTGGCTAAAGAATGATACCAAACATACACTACATTGATTTGAACTTTGTATGTGATTTTGTATTTTACTGAGTGTATAGGTTTTTTTGCGTGGAATGGCTTAATTTAATGGCAAAATTAAGTCACCATACATACCTGTGTGTCAAATACATTCTCTAGACGTATATCAAACTGGTGATATAGGGCTGCACTGTCACCAGAACAAGAATGGATGACCTAAAAATGACACATAATACATAAATGGTACATGTACACCTATTCGACGAATATAGTTGTTATAGGTTCACTGAATTGAAATACCAAGAAGATCGTCTATAAAAAGAGTATAACCTGCATTCAGCAGCCAGTGAAGTGAAGTGACCATATTGGATGCTTACATCAGGTGACCACTTAAACCAGGTTCAGATAAAAATGTTTTAATTAGTTCAGTCTGAATAGTTAATTATGCATGCAGTTTCTTATTAAATGATCTTCAATAAGGGTACAAGTGACAATTTCAGTTTCAATTTCAATTTCAATTTACAATTTCATTATACAATGATGGTGGCACTTTGTTTTTTCTAATGTGTGAGGAAATAGTTGACAACTGGCCACAACATTTGGCTGCTTATAACAGGTGCAAAAAAGAGTGATTTTCATTGGGAGGAAGCCAGATTGACCACTTACAGGTGATCGCTGATAGCAGGTTAATGCAGGTTATACTATTAGGGGGGGGGGGGGTGTTAATTTCATTTTTTAAAGATAACCATGTAAGACCCTGCTTAGAATATGGTGCCATCAATATGATATTAAAATCAACTACAAAAAAATTATGTGATCCCTATTAACCCCCCCCCCCTGTACATACTCCTTGAAAGTCGGACACGCCCATTTTCACAAAAATAACTTTTTTTATATCCAGCTGTTATAAATCAATTCTTATAGGCTTTCAAAATATCAATATGTAGGTTTGTTAGGCTGCCGAGTTCAAATATGAAGTCTAAATTAAACAATTAATATGGAGGAAAATTCAAAATGGCTGCTAAAATGACCCAAATTTTGGACATAATTGGGTATTATATTTACTGGGCATTGAATATGTTGAATCATGCCTGCACTATATCAATCTAAAGGTGTTTTATGGTGCTGAGTTCAAATATTAACTCCAAAACTAAATTAAACAAACAAATATGGCAGAAAATTCAAAATGGATGCCAAAATAAATCATACTTAAGTTATAAATGGCACACTTTAAACATGTTATGCAATTTATAAATAAATTCTAGTTAATGAAATCTTAGCAAAAGACCAAAATTATGACACTTGATTATATGTGTGTAAATATATTTTATTCATTTTATAGCTGAGGTAGAGCTCTAGAGGTACGATTAGAGGTTTAGGTCTGAGAGGTCATTCGTTCCAACCTCACCAGCGGCACATATGATGTCTTGATTAAAAAATGTGTCTTTGATTGCTTTACTTCATTATGATGTTGATGAGTATTTGCATAGAAAATTAATGGCACTTTAGTTGCAGTTGGAGTTAAAATTCTCAGGAAATTTTATAGATATCAGTAACTAAATGATCATCATTGGTGATGTCTATATGCTATCATGTAAGCATCAAAGCTACAATATAGATTGCAACTTTTTTTAACAAGACTGTGTTGTGTTGTTAAATTCTGAAATTATAATAAAGCAATGATTTCTTGGTAAATAATGACATTATAGCTTATCAGATTTCTAGGTGCAGTTCATTTACCTTCTCTCTTTCTATTTTTATTAAGTTTAACCTATGTATGTATCAAAATCTTCACAAAGGGCAAATGGCCCAACAATTGCTTTTAGAGATTCAACGAATTGTATTCTCCGATTTTATAATATCACAATATCAATTGTGTCATTCCCTTTAATTCTTATTTGCAATTTTGGTTATATGTCTATTTATTTGTTTATACTTATTTGTATTTCTTTTATTTAACCCTTAAAACTAATGATTGAGAATCATTTCAATTATTTGGCCAATGTGCACGGTTGAAACAAATGCAAGAGATTCCATGATTAAAACAAAATAGATTGCTTATGTGACAGCCGAGTAAAAGAACATAAAGAAAACAATTATTGAAATAGGCAATTACTTTTTTGAAGGGTGGTTGATACAATCAGAGCCAAACAAAATGCAATGTGTTAATTGATTAAACCTTTGAATCTATCATGAATGCTAAAGCAGACAGGAAAACTTTATAGCTCACATTTCATACACTTTGTAACTTATGAGAATTAATATATTAAGAAATAAACTTATAAATACAAACAGGTATAGAATAGTTTCTCCATAACTGAGGATGAGCAGAAAACATTTGGTACATTTTCTACAGAAACAATACCACAAGAACTTAATTACAAAACCTTTAAGCTTACATATTTTAATCAAATTTGCAACTATTTCCCCTGGTCATTTGACTTCTAGTACATATATATGTATATGAGTTGCCTGATGATGTATAATTTAACATTACACTATTGGACTACGGAAAATAGGTAAATTAAAGCGCCAATTGGCAATTCATCCCTTCATGAATTGAACAAAAGCAAGTACATTTTTTGTGCAAGGAAATTGGTCGAGCTAAAGAAAACAGGATTTGAACCAAAAATCCCTCTATCCATTAGTATTTTTATTTCAACCGGATCTTTGCTATAGCGTTTGAAAGTGTAGGCCACCAATCTGATAATTTATTTGAGCAATATCAGGTCTGACTTTTGTGTTGAACTGACAAGCCTCATTAAATATTTAGTTTATACATGTTTGAGTTTATAGCGTATTAAGATAAAAGTTCTTGCAAAACAGATTACTATACTGCAATATATGATTTTTTGCTTTATTATTTTACTAATCCAAACAATTGCATTAAGAGTGATAACAAACCATGATTCAACATATAGATATGTACCATTGATTACCAGTATACATTGAAAATGTGTTATTTTGGTAGCCATTTTGAATTTTTTGCCATATAGGTTGTTTAAATTAGTTTTGACTTCATATTTGAACTAATTACCTTAACAAACTTATAAATTGACATAATATTAGCATGATTCAACACATGGAATGCCCAGGATAAATAACTACCCGAATACGCTCAAACAAACTGGGTTAAATTTGGCAGCCATTTTGAATTTCTCGCAATGTTGGTTTCTTAAATTAAGTTTTTAACTTCCTTTTTGAATTCATCACCTTAAGACACTTTTTCTGAACATATTGCTTGTATGATTCAACATATTGAATGTCCAGGATAAATAAACTCCTAAATATGCTCTACTATGTTTTTGGAGGCCATTTTGAATTTTCACCCATATTGGTTTGATTAATTTTGTTTTTGACTTCATATTTGAACTCAGCACCTCAATAAACCTATAAATTGACATATTGCAATCCAATACCATACAACTTATTGCAATTAAAAGTAAAAAACTGGTAATTTATGTGAAAATGGGCGTGGCCAACTTTCAGAGGGTATGTACAGGGGGGTTAATGGGGTCAGACATAAAAATATATGCTTTTCCTTACATGTCAGTACATGTACCGTGTTTTAAACAGGGTCTCATAAAAAGTCAAATTAACACCCCCTCCCCTAGTTATACTGTATACACATTTATACATGTACTAATTAGTGCAAAGGCCTTGTATATAAACTAATGAAACCAAATCAGATAAGGATAGATTGGATGTGAGTCATATGATAAAAACCTTTATCGACTGATTGCATCATCGTTTTTCAAAAATGGCAAATTTTCTGAAAATGTACGTGTCCTTTGGATTGTGTATGCACATTTTCTGAATTTAATATACACATAAATCAAATTTGAATAAAATAAAATTGAATCAGTCTCGGGTCAATTTTCTAAAAATGTGTTGTTATAATTTCCGCATTAACATACTTGCCCATGATGAGATTATATTATAGCCAAACTGATAATGGGCGCGTTTCTTATCCATATCGCTACATAACGCTTTGCCCCCTGGTATCCTTAATTTTATATCACATACATTTTCCTTTTGGTGTAAGAAGGGTACCCGGACACGAAGCGCTAGCTAGCGAAATGCTTAGGAAACTCGCCCAATGATTACACCGTGGATGAGTTTTTCCAACTGGATGTGTATTTACGACTTCTTCCCTAGTCTTTTTCTGTGCCTTCACAGCTTTATCGATTTTCACTCCCTTTCCAGACCAAATAGCAGTTATACCACGTGACTATTACATCACAAATACTACTGTTTAGAATATTGAATGTAAAACACTATCAACACATAGCAAATAGGTTTCTTATTGTTTATCAATGGTTTTCCAACGTTTCGCTATTCAAGGCTTCTCCAGGTTTTTTGTATGGTTTAAAGAGGAAATACAATGAAAAATAGACTTCGACATATCACATCGCGGGCTAAGCGCAAAAAAAGTCGCGACTCAATTTAAAAAAGAGTGAGTTACGACCGGTTTTCGCTAAGCCCACAATAAGTGACGTACCTGCCAACAGTCCTTTCATTCGGTGCTTTCAGCGCTTTGATTACTAACCTTAACTATTTCTGTAGATGACAAAATTTTGTCAATTCCAGTGTCTTTTAGGAACATTTTGTCTTGTATCTTTTCATCTTTCATGACGTCAAATAAATAGACGCTTCCATCGAGAGTACCAATCTGTAATAACGTAAGAGGCCCGTCCTTCCCTAAATTTACCCCTTCGCTATCAACAGAAAGCAACGGCTCTTTTTCGAGTTGCCGCGCAATGCGTCTTCCTTCTTTAATACTCCTTGGTGTGATAATGACTGGCGTGTTTACTTGAGACGCCATAATAGTAGCTTTTTCTAGAAATAAACATAACATTCATCATGAGTGGTATGTTATTCAGGGGCGGATCCAGGATTTTTTACTAGGGGGGAGGGGGTCCGAACTTATCTAGGGGGTTCAAACTTTTCAAGGGGGGAGGGGTCCGAACATGAAACACAATCACATTATATTATACACATTTTGCAGAATAAAAATGCAACTAAATGATAACATAAACTACATTACCTTTAAATCTATGCTAAGCACCGAGAAAATTGCTTCATGCTACTTAAAAATAACTCAATAACGGGCAAGAAATATACTAATGGACTAGTACATTTTCCAAATTCTAGGGAGGGGGACGGACCCCTGACCCTCCCCCCGCTGGATCCGCCTATGATTTTTTCTAATCCGGACTGTTTACAAAGAAAACTTATATTGAGTTAAACGGCGTGTCAACACAAAATAGGTTAATATTCTTAAATGACGTTCAGTGCACCTAACCAAGCTTTCCTGGTTCCTTGTCTATAACCAGCACTCACTTACTTTTCCACAAGGGTGGAAAGTTCTCCATATACCCTATTTATGAAGAAAATTTGACAAATTTGTAGAATTTTCATGGAAGGGTATAACCGGCCCGGTGGAGTTCGAGCCATACTCCCTTTAGACACTGAATTCGAAATTCTGGCGCGCTTCCAACTGCGCTACTGACCGGGTACATACTATTCTTATCACGTATAGGTCGTTTGCGGTAAAGCTGGACCCCTAAAATCATGATATATCTCAATAACTATCGGATGGAATTAACTCAAATTTTGTATGTGATCATAACTAGCATTTTCCTTCTCAAATCCAAAAATTCAGAATTTTTCTTTAATTACATAACATACTTTCCATAGACATGCAATGCAAATTTTGAAGCCAAAAAGCGACTTTTGTTAAATGGGTATGTGCCATAATCAGTACAGCCACATAATAGTAGATACAAAATAATAGCGAAATATGAGGCTCGGTTAGAAATTTTATTTGATAACAAAGTATAACAGTATATACAAACTCAAATATCACTGTCGTCTGCATCGTCAAAATCTATACAAATTCTACACGTACGATTTTAAAGACGGGCCTCTGCTTTACAATTCAGTAGACTGTCGAGTGTTTATTTGAGCGACAAATTTACAGTAAATGCACGGGACTTTGTATAAATACACTGGAAGTATGACAATGTTATAATCAGAACAGCTTATTTTACCTCCCGCCGGATTTTTGATAAAAAAATCCAAATATTTTGCATTGTACCTTATGGAAAACTTTTTCATTTATCTAATAAAAATTCTGAAAATTTTAATCCTAGAAGGAAAAATTGAAATAAGATTGTACTAAAATTTTTAGCAAAATCGCTGTTATAGTTTAAAAGATATTTACGGCAAATAGGGGTCCAGCAATAACGCAAACGACCTATACATTCGCAAGCGGCAAATGCCCTTCCTGATACTACACGTACTTACGATTATAAGATTATTGTCCAAAAACTGGTTATGAAAAAAGTTATAACGATACTAACAAAATCTCTAAATTACGTCTTAAATGTCATATGCTTGTAAATTTCACAATAAAAGCGGAAAATCAAATAGAAACAAGACTTATTGATGATACATATATGATAGGATAATACGCTAGTTTAATTACAATAATTTACTGCGTAGTTGTTCAAAGATCTTTCATTATCGATACATGTATTTGTTTTCTGAATAGCATGTATGCCATAGTACTCGAATTCAATTGCCAAGTTTTTAAGTCGTAATTATAATTGGTCTTAAAAATATCAATTACATTTCATAAACACGGAATAAATACGTAAAATAAAATAAAAAACCCACTTAACTTACATTTGTTTATATAGACTGGCGAAATAACACAAATAAAACACAACGGTAAATCAACTTTCAAAAATTCTTCAAATACAAACTTCTGATCTATCCAGTTTCTTTTTACAAAATGAGAAAAACAATATTATATATAAATTAAACAAACAATTGGGTGCAGTTTACATGAACAGGTCATATTACAACAGGCCACGCCATACACATATAAATAGATAGTCCGGGTACTGTTTTTATTTATTTTCGCGCAATCGGCAGTCATATTGGAAAGACAATTAGTAGAGCGCGTCAATAACTACAGTATATGATTGTATACGCGCTTTAAATTGTAATTTTAGAAATGTAAAAATGTATCTTGTCATGAAATTACCGTTTGCCAATAGAAAAAAAATACGCGTTAACATCAACTATAATAAGTCAAAAGTAATTTTTGAACTGTATGTTGACATGTCAATAAAATATTTTTAAACTAACAAACATATTATATTGTTATATTGTTAAACTCACAAAATTGCTATTTAAAACGAACGGCTGTGTTTAGTGTCGCAATGTTTGCATAAACGACCTGTGGTGCGTTTCACAAAAATTAACACGAAAAAAATCTTTGTAAGTCAAAAGTACGGAAGTCCTGGAGGGACATTTTATGTTACTTGTTATGACCTATTTGTTATGACTTATTTGCTATGACCTATTTTTTATGATTTATTTTCAGTTAAACGTAGACTGATCATTCGGCCATTTTGTACATTGTAAAGGAAAGATGGCAAAAATTGTTTTATTTGTGTCCATTCTAGCAGTTAGTTTATTTCCATTCGCTGTGAGTGTAATGCCTAATAGTCAAATTATACTCATAAGCTAATACTTATTCCTTATTTGTTATTCCTTATTTGTTATTCCTTATTTGTTATGAGTGATTATTACAAATATCTGAACATAAGAAGGGGCATGAAAGATAATGATCAATTTCAATTCTAACAAAGTTGATAACATGTTACATGCGTGGATTATTTTTATTTCACGGCGTCTCAACGCCGTGATATTCTGGTGGGTAGATTTTGATAGCAATGGGCAAAAGTCACGTGACATAAATCCTTTCGATTTCCAATGCCGACAAATTTATTGTTTTTAATGCAGTCATAGTACAGCCCATTTCCGATAGAAGTTACATAGAAAAGGCATTTTTGAGGAGAACCATATTAACAATATTTCAATCAACAATGCAACACACGAAAAATCAGCGTTTTACATCAACACATTTCCGCAAATCCTTTCGACTAACATGAAAAAGGGTTGGTATAATTTGCGGACCAACCGGACCAGCGGACCAGTTTAGTATACGGATACAGTTTAACAAATATGCGTATCATAATGTGTGTATAGTCGATATATATTTGAGACTTGCCAATATTTTATTTGAAAAGATAAGATTGATAGAGTTTTCGGAAATTACTCAAATATAAATATATAAATACCAATATCGAAATTATTTTTTAGAAATAAGTTTGCAGATTTTTACTATAAAAAGAATCGTTGATTGCTTCATTACTTATTGTTATAAATATTATATATTTCAACTGTTTGAGCTTTTGTCATTTGAAAAAAAAATTGATAGGATTCAAATGTAATATTTTAATAATATGCCTTTTTGTCCTTTTTAGCGGACTGTATAGATAAAGAAGCAAAATCGTGTAACATTGACTTTTAAATCTTACTTTTACTGAGTTCTATTGACGATCTTTTCGATCTATGATTAAGTGTGGCGGACCAGTTAATTTTAAGAGCGTAAGAGTTACGGACCAGGTTAAAGATCAGGTAGATGTAAGATTTTTTGCGGACTTTTTAATTATGAAGAGTTTCGTACTATATTGACGGACTATTGACCTGAGGTATCACTGCAGCGGACCAGGTTATTTTTATATAAGTTAGTAAAAATGACGGACATTTACACCTAGGTGAAAAGCTCGCCAGTTTTTAATTTGTTCGAATGGATTATGTTTTCTCGTGTCCGACTAATTTTTTCACGAGTGAAAATCTCCTTTGAACCATATATTTCTAATTTTCTATATTTGCTGGCATGTTTTTTTTTTAAATATGATTTCTATTCAAAATAGCTTGCCTTTTGTATTTAGGCGCATCTTTTCGGAATTGAGATACATGTTAAATCATTTCGTGTATCCGGCAACAAAATTCTTCCGTAATAAGTAAAGGTATGACTACTCTCTAATGCACCGGTTCGAAGGATTCACTCGTTGACTTTCTACCTCTGCTAAAATACTACGTGCAAACTGATATTTCTATTTTTAGGCAGATACACCTACATTTAAATTGCATGACTGTCTCGTGAGTTAAAAAAATTAAATGCAACAAATGTTCACGCCTGTAATATCAAAATGTCGAAATTCAAAGATGTTGGACAGTTTTGCATTAGTTAGATAACGGAAAATTAAAAAAAAGAAAGTAACCATTGATTTTTTTAAACGTGCATCTCTGATCTTTCACCTATAAACATAGAGCAACTTATTGAACTTGAATACAAAGTGTAGCCACGATATATGACGTAAAACGAGGTATTCGTCACTAGTATGATAATATCATATAAGGCGTTGTTTACACGCTCAACCAATACAAATGCGTATAAAGTTTCCAGCTATATTGGAATTTGCTAAACTTTCATTGGCCTTTTAAAGGTTCATAGTAAAGGTCAATATCATTATCGCCGGTCGTTGGACCGGCGATATAGACAATTGTCAAGATTTGAGCAATTTGTAGTCAACACCGGTTGCCTAAAGCCAATCAAAACGATGCATTTGAGGTCACATTATGAAAAAATGGACGTCGGAAAGTCAAATTAGGGGTGCGTAAATGAGCTCGTCGAAGCCATGTTTTGTTGGGTTACTTGCTTGAATTATTTACCGAAAGTACCTATATTAATATATAAACTTTTGCCAGTTAATTGACAGTTGCAATATAAGACCAAGAAATAATGCTTAACTATATGTAACATGTTTTATTCTTTCTAAAACTCGCATTTGTTGAAAAATTGCAAACCTAACTTCCCTACTTCGGGGCGAATCTAAATCAATAGTTTTACATAGGGCGCGCTAATTCCCGGTATTCTATAAATACACTCACTGGTTTTACATATCTTTACCAGCCCCGTGTTCAGTAACTACTGTTAGCTAACGTTTAGGATACAGGAGAACTCAACCCGAAGCCAACTCAACCTGTGCAATACTCAACACTAAGTTGGGACAACTCAATCCGTTAGTATGATATTGAGTTGTCTTGGGTTGAGCTGTCAATTTGTTAAGTTGTTCCGATTCTACCATTACGGAATGTTCAAGATAACTGAACACGCTGTTGGGCAGGCTAATTATTGTATTCTAAAACAAAATATACTTGAGACGGTATAACACGCTAGCCCATGTTGCTTGAATGTTTTAATCTATGTAGTATACAAGGCTAAACGGTGATTCAAGCATTTTTGGAAATGTTTCAACACGTTTTAAAGCAGCGAATGAATGTAATGTGTTCACTGAGCTGCGAAGGGAGCGTAAGGAATTACCTAGTACAAGGGCCTTACCCAAGTATACGATATATATCGAATACTGGTATTGTAGGTTCGATAGATATATCGGATCGATCGTTATCGTATCGAACACAATATCGATCAATGACAGTTATGCTTTTGTATTATTCAAAATCCTGGCCTGCAAATCGGTTGATATCTGTTACTCACTGTTGCTGCCAAAAATATTTGTCAGGATCTTTTAACTTTTTCTTTATTTATCACTTTCCGATGTGCACTTAATCCTGGCTGTAACACTCGAGAGAGGGATTGGTAATATAAAGAGATCAAATCAACATCCTACTGCTTCTGGACAGTTCGGTATGGGCTGTGGACGAACTTTCTAATGATAATTATGTCACGTCTTTACGTCTTAAACCGGTTACGTCATGTTTTGTTCTTTGGAAGTAGCTGTTGTGGTTAAAAGGCCTCTTTTTATGTACTTTGTTTGTCATTTTGCCCGGAGACTTGTTAGATTTGAACAGGAAAACGTTTCATAACAAGTTACTTTTTTATTACTAAAAACCTTAACATGACAATTCAATATAATGCTTTTTTGAGTTACCTTTAGATTATACTTAATAATTCTTTTTTGTTTGCCGTGACTATCCCTTTGCTGCATTTCGCAGCAAATTTTTACTTGTAAACTGTATGTGACGAGTAACTTTATGATAGTCCTCTCCAGCAACTCTGTAGAACGACTGTATAAGAATATATTCTCATTAAGACTGTATTTTTTTATTTTTACTTGCAAATTGTTTCATTGATGATTTTATCATGTTTTAGTGGATTTTTGACAATATAAGTATGTGAAGAAAAATAATAAGAAAAGTGGAAAAAGACACATTCAAACAATGTCCAATCAATCCAAGAGAATTTATACAATTAATAATATAAAATTTAGCTAATAAAGACTTGGTTACCATTTTTGTGAGCACTTTACCAACGTATAAAATGTGTTTACGTTGCTCATCACATCTTTCCAGTCCGTGTCTGTTCTTCACCTGTACATGTCATGCTTATCATATCACAAATTTCGAAATCCTCTTCCTGTCTGTACAGAGGAAAACCTCAGGAAAATTTAAGTTTTAATGACAGGATATCATATGGACAATTGTGAACCAACCAGTTAAACGTCGATTACACCATTCCTCTTGCTTTTACAGCCCAATCAGCATTCTATAATAGCAGGTGATAATACCCCTCTATACTAAGACGCACAACCACTCGCAGTATTCAGCGATTTGGTACGCAACAGAATATATGCGGCGCATTAAGACAGACGTTGGATATTTTCGTTTTTTTGATACAATGAATATTAGATTGTAGAATAAATGATTACTTATAACTACTGGAATATAAATCCATAGATACAAAGTACTAATAAATCTCATAAGCTATAGATGCATAGTTAAACCTTATATTCTACTTTCGTTTTCAAATTACTGTGTAATGAATGACATGTAAACACGTTAGAATGGAGGTTAAAAAACCGGTTAAAAAGTTTAATTTAATGTGCACAGTTAGTTGGATAGTTAATTGTTTTTGAGTAGACACAAAAACTTACTCAATTTATCCAGTACAGCTGAACGGGGAAGTTATTAGAATTTAAACATTGCGACATGTTTTCAGGTAAATAAACAGTTTTACCCATGATTGTCTGCGTCTCCGTACAAAGGTCAGTCAGACCGTTTGTGTACGAATACAAACGGACACTTGTTCGAACAGCCTTTACCCTTAAATAGTCACAATTGTCGATTTTGCGGAAACTTCTATATAGAGTAGACAATTAAAACAAGCTAACAAAAGCACTTTGAGTTGATGAATTTTATTTATCATTGGCATTTAATGACACACGAAAGAATATCCTAAATAGTCCAGTAAACCATGAAATGGTAGATAATTTATATAGAACAGACGACACAAGCTATTTCCCGCCCATCAACATACGGAGGACATTCAAGAGTCCCACCGCAATGTGCTTCCACAAAGAACAGCGTGTTTTCAACATCAGCATCGCCACTATGTGGTACGGCCTGTGGTCTCCGGTCCAAACAAACATATTCAGTACTGTCAGCATAACGAGGATAACCACCAACCAGATATCCGCTGTATTCTTTAGTCCAGCCACTATAGCAATCAGTACGTCCAGGGATCATAACACTTGTGCCTCGTGAGACGTAGCATAAGGCGCAGGGAGCCTCGCTCCTTCCGACAAAATTTCCGAAAAAGAGTTGTTGAGACGCGGTTAAATGGTGAGGATAAAAATTGTATTCGACACCAGTCACCGATATGTTATTATCTTTGCTACTATTAAAGTAATCACAAGTTGGGTTGTCCGGTAAGCAAACGTAATTTGCCCCAGCTCCACCGTATGTGCGATTTGCCATGAATGCACCGCTCATATATCATGTAAGAGAATATAGATATGTACATTAAAGAATTAGATATAGCTATATAGCTACTTAGTTAATTCTTACAATAGGTCTTATTTTGGCTATATTAAAGAGCGTCGCTTATTCAAGGAATACATTAGATTACTGTACCATAAAGTCTTTGACAGCAGTTATTAAATAGCGCTTGGATCTTACAGTCAATTTACTTTGCAGTCTATTAAGATTGGTTAGTCAGCCTTTAAAGACTTTAATAATTTTATTAGCAAAATAATGACGCCATGTAAGTTTTGCTTTGAACAGACTGGTGACATGAAAGTTTTGGTTCTGATGACAGTCTAATTAAGGTGTTAACCGATTTCACGTTTGGAAATATGTTTTCATGGTTGGTTCAAAGGGTTTTAAGTTATATCTATCAATTTATGCCTGGTAAATTAGAAAGTGTGACGGTACATTGGTCTCAATTTGAAATGATCACAGCTCAAATACAGCTTGTAAAATATGTCTTTTATATTCAATATTTAAGCACAGTTGATCATGACATAGATAAAACCACTGTCCATCTTTCGTCTACAGACAGAATGCCATTATATAATCTATACGAAAAAATTGTTTGTGGATTAAATTCGAGAATACAGTGTGCACTTACTGCAATTGTTTCGATCTAGGGCTTTTATATCATTCTATAGCTCGTTTAGGATAACTTGAGACAAAATACAACGATGCCATTATATACACAGGTGGATTTAAGTTTAGTACACGTAATTATCGACTATTATCAGCATGTTTTTGATGTATTAAAATTAGTACGAGAATACACGTTCCTCGCATTAAGACATGTTTAATACTTTCATTACACAAAATCAGCTGACTTCCCTGTTTTATGTAATACCTGAGTCCCAAGTATGTAAACAAATTGAGTCGTTCGTCTCAAGTTATCCTAAACGAGCTCTAATCAATATACAAACACAATGTACTGTTCATGTTTGTTTGTTTTGTTTTTTTTATCGTCGCATTCAACACATATATAGGTCATATACACGACAACCAGCTCTTCCTACTATAGGTTTCCTGGACACTTATCTATCACCGGTACTAACTTACCCTACCAGGAGGCCGACAACTCATGTATAGGGTATGACCTGCCGTGACCGGGTTTTTAACCCCGGATTTGATATCAGACATGTTGACCACTACGCCACGGCCGCGGCATGTAATATATATGTACGAGATATATTTATACAATGTACATGTTTGTGCACTTTTAAGCTTACGAGAATATTGTTAAACTTATATACACGTGTAGGTAAATAAATAGTTTGTTTTACGAGGAATAACATTTCAGATTACGATTTCAAAACAAAACTTCCAATACATAGGCAATACATGTGAAAATCTGAAAATGCAAACCTGCGTGAACAAGAGTGGAACCATTTCCAGGACATGTTGTTCGACCCCATCTGACATACGTGTCACCTGTCTCTGTAAATACATGAAATATAAAATGTTAAACAGAATTAACTACAGAACAATTGTTTACCAACTTCAAACCTGTCTACCAGTCCAAATGTGGTTAATTATGATGTGACTTTTCGAGGCTTGCTTCTTAAGGTAAATTTGCTTTATTTTAGATTATAATTAGTTGTTGATAGAGAAAGCAAACTCCAATTAAAACTCCACAACGCGTTTCGGACTTTATTCGTCTTCTTCAGGTGGTTCATAAATCATAGATCATAAATCGGGAAGATATAACTAAAATATGAAAATAGGTTCTCTGTAAAATGAATTGAATTGTATTTGTTTGTAGCTATTATAATAGAAGTACAACGTATATAAACAGTGATTTCTTACTTTCATTTGTGATCATTGTTTGTAGTTGTGTCTTCAAAGCCGTTATCTCAGTGTTTTGGTCAGCAATTTTTGTGTTTTGGTCAGCAATTTTCGTATTTTGGTCAACAATTTTCGCGTTTTGGGCAGTAATATTTTTGCTTTGGTCAGCTATCAGTTTGCTTTGGTCGGCAATTTTCGTGTTTTGGTCAGCTATATTTCTGCTTTGGTCAGCAATTTTCGTGTTTTGGTCGGCAATTTTAGTGTTCTGGTCAGCAATCTGTTTCTCTAACTCTGCAATTCTGGTCACAATATCTCCTTCAGTATGAAGTAGAACACGTTTGGAAGGTTCTGCTTGAATTGACACTACCGCCAGTCCAAAGAACAACATCCAAACATTAAAACGATAATCCATTTTTACACTCTCTAACTTCCTAATAAATGTTAATTTTAAGTGAAGCTATGACACAATTATTAAGTTTAATGTTTCATGTAATATATTTAAAGTGGTAATTCAACGTAATGAGTCCATTGTTATGATAGTTCAAACAAGATAAGAATTATAAAATATGTAAGTCACATATGGAATCAGTGCCTCTGATAAAGTTTTAATGAGTTTCAAAAAGACGCGGCGTATATAAGAAACAAGTTAGAAGTTCATTCCCTTTTTAAGCCAGTCAACATATGTGACTGAGTTGGTTTCCTTAGGTTTTTAAATGAATAATTTATGTTTGTGTCATAAAACGATAAAAATTCATATTATAAGGATGATGATGGATACTATATAGGTCACACATGAATGGTGCCACATTGACTTATAATATGCTTTCATGTATGTAAGACGACAATATTCTAAGTACATAATATATAGTTTGGTTATTCAGTGAAGCTTCAATTTCAGTACTTTCAAAGTCGATGGTCTTAATAGCGAAATTGTCTCTAAATAGGGGTTCAAAGGTACTCATTCACAGATTTTAACTTAAATATCAACTTTTTCTAAAACTATCAAAATTGTATGAAAACATTTTTGGAAGCAGGAAAGAAGTGTTTTGATAATGACAATTTTAGTATAAACTGACAAATAACTAAAAATGATGGTGTTTCATGTAGTAAAAAATCTACCCCTTTTGTAACGGTATAGACAATTTTAGTGTAATGTAATCTCTTGACACCATTGCAATGAATGATATTCTGAAATTACAGAAAAAAATCTCTGAACTAGTACCTATAATTTCGCCAAAATGAAGCTCTCACTTGAGACTTAAATGTCGTCAAAAATTTCATTATTTTACTATAACTAGGGTAGTCTTTTTAGCAGAATGTATATTTAATTTATTCATATATATTAAATTGTAATCAATGAGCAGAAATTTAATGAAGTAAATATAAACTATCGTTTCTTTAATATTCGTTGTCTTTTAGCTAAGTCCATGCTGATTAATTTAATATGTTTCTCCTATGGTGTCATTATTTAATGAGATATTCAATTAGTATTAGTATTATATGTATACGGTACCCTGGTATTCCAAAAGCAAATTTCATTAAATGAATGTATATGTGTTATTTGTGAATGAAGACTATTTGTAAGTTATCTTTCCTGTATAAAGTCAGAGGAGATCCATATGGTGAGTAGGTCCAACATGTATTAGCTAGAGTTTTCTGATTTTATCATAGTATTTCTATGTAATTGTAAATATATATTTTATCAAATATATTTCTTGTTAATAAAAATGTGCGCAAACCTCTTTGGACCTACATATTTGAAGATTATAAAAGGGGAATAACTGACTAATGTTCCTTAATATAAGCTATGAAACAGTGTGCTTTTTCATGACTATGTCTGGTACAATTCATTAATAAAAACAAAAATTGTACTTCTTACTCCATGGTACAAAAATAACCCAATCACAAATGCGAACTCTTTAAAAAAAGGAATGAACTTTAAATGGTTCCTAACTTCCTATTATTTTCTGCTGGCTTCACAAGCCCTCGTTAAACTTCATTTACATTTTATCATAGACATTGATATCATATGACCTATATGTTTTGTAATTCTTATCTTGTCTGAACTATCATTACAATGGACTCGTTACATTACTTTATCACTTTAAAAGAAGTAAACGAGGTATAAACTTAATAATTGTGTCATCACTTCACATAAAATTAACATTTATTAAGAGAGTGTAAAATGGACTATCGCTTGAATGTTTGGATGTTGCTCATAGGACTGGTGGTTGTGTCAATTCTAGCAGAATCTTCCAAACGTCTTTTACTTCATACTGAAGGAGATATTGTGACCAGAATTTCTGAGTTAGAGAAACAGATTGCTGACCAGAACACAGAGATAACTGCTTTGAAGACACAATTACAAACGAAGAATTCTAATGGAAGTAAGAAATCAACGTTTATATACTTGGGTATATTTTTTTATCTGTTATGTCATTAGAGGGCGGTAAATCAACCTTCCTACCATTCCTAGGAAGAATAATTGTCTGGATTTAGCTTTTAACTATGTAAGTTAGGGACTTATAGTTCCGTTAGTGACTGATAACTGCCTTACATGATTTCATAAGATACAAGTACGATGGAGAATATTATAAACAACACTTATATATCTCCATACTTTTGATTACATTTTTACCAAACAAATAATGGTAGCGAAATTTCAGACCCGAATGCTGTTAATTGCAAATACCGAAAGTAGTCCGCTTTTTTTGAAGCGGTTACTTCCCTTTACATGGACATTAACACCGAAAAATTCAGGGGAGATCACTGCGTGAAGATTGTCAAATGGACTGGTCTCCTGCGAACCATAATAGGACAGGGAACCAAATTAATTGTCAAATAACAGGTGCATTAATTTTCAAACCTGCTCAGGGAAGAAAATATAGCTCCCGATTGGTCGAAGATTTCTAATATTGTGCAATTCTGTAACATTTCCACGAATTACTGGTAATATATTGAAATAATTTTGATTAAAGGTCAAATTCATCGAAGGACACAAAAAACGATTAAACATCAAAATATTACGTATTTCTATTGTATCTAAGCATACATCCACGTTTTACGCATGTAAACAATGTATATATCGAGATATTTAACTCTGATTTAAACCTGTATCAATTTAGCCGATAGTACAGCATCGCTTATCGTCCGCGTGTGACGTCATCGTAGTCCTATCGATTAAATCCTGTTTAACAGTCAATGGATTGTAATATGTTAACATCTGTCAATTAATCAGTCGCATAACATTTTGAAATAAAATATACATTTTTTGTACTAATTATTACATTTTCTACATGACTTTTTGATTTTATATAAAATAATTAAATAACTAGGCTTTATTAATTTATAACGCGCTTTTTTATACATGTATTTGATTGCATTCATCGCACAATATTAAGATATTAAGTATGTATATATTTTTTGCGTGAAAAAATGGTTAAAAAAGTAAGTAAATTGAATAAGTCATTACATTGAATGAATCTAATACTGGTCGAGATCAAGAGCGTTTTACTTGATTTCCACATGATGACCAAGTGAAAGGGGAAAAATTGAAAAAAATCGGCAAGAATAACTTAGACTATGTAAAGTTATGATCTCGTCATTTTTTGACAGATACTTGCCAAAAATATATACTTCGTGCGGAGAAGGCTAATTTCATTTTTTTTAAAGAAAATATTGTACCACGTTTTTTTTCTCACCAGCGACCAAAGACGAAAAAGGGAAAATCAGGTGAAAGCAATGTTGTGCAGAGAATACTACTCGAATTATGTTTCGTGAAGTTGTGTGCAATAAATATTTATTTAGTTTAAAAATAAGTATGAATTTTAATCTAGACTTTGTCGCGTCTAAAAAACATGGAAATGATAATTGATCGAATGTCTTTATAACGCTAGGTGCGCGATTATATTAAATGATGAGACCGGAATTCTAAACCTCGCTATTTTGCCCAAAAAAATATTATAATGCATAATTTAACATAGTTCGCCTAAAACATTTCTCCAATATATCGCGTAACATATGTCGGCGGATTAAAAATTTCTTTTGAATTCACAGCATGACGGCTGTGAGACAATGTTGAAATTGATTGAGGGTCGGTACATACTTTGTATATTAATGTCAACGCAAGAGTGACAGTCAACACGTGTTAGGATTTGAGAGTCTGTGTCCATGGAAACATACCCAATGATATCAATGATTTGGTGTCACACAACAGTAATTGATAAAATATTTTGATGTACCCCTAACTTTAAATATGTTGATTTAGTTTCTGAGGTTCCCCACGGGGAACAATAAATTAGTAAAAGATGACAAAAAATCCCGCGGTGAACCTCTATTTATTGGATTAAAAAACTGGCCCTTAAGATCGCACCGCCAGCAAATTGCATTAGTTACGCATGACCTGTCAAAAGACAATTATATACTTGTTAATTATAGTTAATATTGGTCTGAATGATAATGTAAGAAAATAATAATTTGAATCGGAGTTGATATTGTTTTTCACGGAAGTCAATTGGCAACGAAAATATCTCTATGTGTTTACTAGTTTGTTAGACAAATATATAAACATGGAAAACATTTTGAATTTACCGAAGATAAATAATATATAGTGTGAATTTATTGAAACTTAATCATTGGGAAGTACGAAAAAGCATGTAAATATAACAAAGGGAATTATTACGGACTATACAAAACCTACGATATGAAATTATATACTTCGTCGCCGAGTTGTGATCGTTTGAAACAAGTTATCTTAATCTAATTTGAAAACAAAGTGAGTGCAGTCCCTCGAACGAAGATGAAAGTCTTATGGACCATTATAATAAAGTTTTTTAAAACATAAGTTCACTGTTTCATAGGAATTAATGTTTAAACATTCTGTGATAATTAATCAGAACTGGTGCTGAAGAAATCTCAAACCAGATGATCAACTGTAAGTAAATAATTCTCATTTTCATAAGAATATGGGCTCCGAACTAATACTTAAATCATGAAAGTATTATAGAAGAGTCATTAATCATTAATAAACAGTAAATACAAACTTAGTAGTAAATAGCAACACTTTATTAGCATTTATTTCTAATTACAAATTTTCCTTACTATATTATATATAGACATAAAAGGTCTCAAACACCTGTTCAACGGTCATAGTTTTTTAATCATCACCATATTCACTAATAATGCGCGATCGTCAAAATTCTTTCGCCATTCGATCTAGAAAGGATTATTCTACATAAAATATTTTTTTTATTTGAATGAAATGGAACTATATCTTCTCTGTATAAGTAAACTTTGTATCATGCACCTGTGTTTCTAATAGCTGCTATCAGGATGTAGGCCTACGATGACGTCATACCGATTCCGGTCACGAACGATAACTCATGCGTATCTTTATGCAGGTGCGTTACGCCCAAGATTTAAAATACGTATTGTGCCGTTATTTGATGACCAAATATTGCGAAAGTTGGGATAATATTTTATAATTATCTATATTTTTTGAAAATTAAAGAATTACAACCAGAGAATTTGAACTTTAAACGCACAACAATTTTGAACTCTTCAATTATGGGTTAGTTTTCATAACAAATTCAATTTGTCACGTGATCAAACCACGCTAAAGAGTCAACAGAACAACCCACGGAGAATAAAGAAAGAAGATTTGTAAATAAAATTTCATGCAATATTTATTATACATTATCGTTTATTGGTATTATTTATAAACAAGAAATATATGTAAAGTTGATTGCACATTACAAACCAGTTAGTGACAGTGATAATATTGATTAAAGCGCATACAGATTCAATTTTATGTTGGGCACAGACACAGGTCCTTTGTTTACTTACATAGGCCTATCTTTATAAAGCGACGCCACATAATTTGGATAGTGTGGATGTGATTTTTCAGTTTAGGAAGCTGCCTGAATAATTTTTCCACAAAACAAACAGGTTTGTGACAATGGCAACTTTGATTAAAGTGCATATATTTTAAGTAGGTCACAGTTCCTTTGTTTATTCACGTTTTAAGCGACGCCTTATTGGATAATTAATGTAATTAATAATCTCATTGTTTCCACACAATCTTCACCTTTCTGATATTCCGAGACCCAAACAAATTCAGCGCCTTCTGTGCTTTGATTCCTATACGTGGCCAAGAAATAGTTATTTTTTTCCTTTACAAATTATTCTTATTGTTTATACTGTTTTACAATCTATATTTCACTATTTACAGATGCAGGTGACACGTACATAAGATGGGGTAGAACAACATGTCCTGGAAATGGCTCTACTCTTGTTCACGCAGGTTAGTAACTTCAGTCTTACACCTGTTCTGTCATTGCACATGTATTTCCATTGATAGTTTAGTTCCAATTTTGGCCGGCGAAATCAGCCGCGTTTTATATAGTGTTATTTTGTTTAAAATGAACAGTGTTCCAATTCATGTATCAGCATATAATATCAACGTTACTTGAGTAGGCTTTAAATTGTAAATATTAATATTTTTGATATATGTATACATATAAATTGTAAAATGATAATCATAATTTCAAAAGTCAATTAGTAGACATCGTGTTCTCTCACTTGAAGTCACGAACACTTTATTCGAGTAGCTTATGGTATTATGTTAACGAATAAATGAAACATGTTTTATTGTATGTCATGCTCAACTGTGTGCATATATTAATCATAAAGTTTTTTCTGCATTGTGGTCATTACTCTGTGAGACAATTGTACTTTTTATTGAATTTATAATTACATGTACAGGCATACTCAGGCAGATATAGCTTTTAGCAGAGAGAATATAAAGCTTTAAATGTGAATTCCTTCATTTGTCAGTCTCCTGTCAAAAGCAACAAGTTCATGTGTGGTGTCTTGTTTGCAGAAAAAAGTTTTTAGGTGCTAACTTAATCATGATCTAAGAGTGCAAAAGTAAATTGACTTAAACGTTGTAATACTGTTTTCTAATCGGCTGTAAACAGTTAAAATAAGACCATGGTGTAATGACTAAGTCGATTTATCAATTATTTAATGTACATATTTTTTTGTATTCTTTTATAGGATACATGGGCAGTACATACTTGCCAAGTCACAGTTCTGCTGGAGCTGGAGCTGGGGCAAACTATGTTTGTTTACCTGACAAACCCACTTGGGATTACTTTACAAGTAGCAAAGATAATGGCATATCAGTGACTGGTATCGAATATAGTTTTAACCCGCACATTTCATCTGCGTCTCAACAACCCTTTTTCGGAACGTACGTTGGAAGAAGCGAAGCTCCCTGTGCTTTATGCTACGTCTCACGAGGCACAAGTGTTATGATCCCTGGACGTACTGATTGCTTTAGTGGCTGGACTAAAGAATACAGCGGGTATCTGGTTGGTGGTTATCCTGGTTATGCTGATAGTACTGAATATGTTTGTTTGGACCGGAGACCAGACGTCGTACCACATAGTGGCGATATTGATGAAGAAAATTCGCTGTACTTTGTGGAAGCACATTGTGGCGGTACTCTCTCGTGTCCTCCGTATGTTGACGGGCGGGAACTAGCCTGTGTCGTCTGTTCTATATAAATAATCATCAATTTCATGGTTAACTGGTATATTTTTTGAAATTCTTATGTGTTATTTGAAAATCAATGATAAATAAACTACATCAAATCAAAATGCCGTTGTTATCTTATTCCACTTGTCTATGCTGAATTTCAGAAAAATTGGACAACTAGGAGTAAGGCTGTAGCATATTCAATTACCCTTAACGTTCCAAAACATTCTGAACTCCTCGGCCTTTCGCTGCGAATAATCAAATAATCTAAACAAATATACGATTGTTAAGGCAATGAGTGATGTTTCAAAATGTAGGGACTAAACATGAAACATCACTCATTGCCTAAATGGTCGCATATTTGTTTACTTAAACACCGGTAGTTTCAAAATAGCGTCTAAATATGTCCAAGGTTATTCGCAGCGAATGATCGAGGAGTTCCGAATGTATCGTTACGGAACGTTTTGAAACGTTTAGGGTAATTGAACAGACTACTGTTCGCACATGTGCCCGCTTGTGTCGGCGATCTGTTTGGACTGTAAAAGCAGATGGAATATGGTAAATCACCCGACTCTCTCAGGCGTTAGCACGCATAGCGTCGTGGCATTTTCCTTTTATTGTGTCTCGGTCCGGAGAAAAACTAAAACTTTTGAAAAGAATATGACGTCACTTTCGGGTGTCGATCCATATATAAGATATATTTACTGACGTTTTTGTGTCCAAATAAAATTTCGACTGAACATTTCCCGTAACTATCAGATTTACAGTTGCGGAAAAATGGAGGGTTAACTTACTCTGATCTTAATTCAATATGAAGGAATTTCAATGTGATTTTCGGTTCAATGCAGCCTAATGAACCGGTGCTTCAGAAACTGTAAATCCCCCCCCCCTCTTATTTTAAAAGCCAGTTTTTCCAAAGTACTGAAGATACTGACCAAATATTTCATTTTTGTCTGAGAACTTGATGTTCAAGTACATGTCGAACGTTTTTTCAGACAGATCTGAGAAGATGACCCGGAAAACAATTCCCAAAATTGACTGATTTGAGATGAAATTAGCCGATCTTGTTTTAAAACTTTTTTTAAAAGTCAATTTGGAGTAATTGTGTTGTATTATGTTATGCTTTCCGACTTTATAAATACCTGAAAATATTACGTACATACTAACAATGTCTCGTGTTATCCCAAATGAGCTTTATAATAAAATGTTTGCAGATTAAATGTTGGTACATCTATTTTATCATTGATGTTATTTGGAACAACTATAATATAGACCAAGGACCCTATATAATATAGGATCCTTGTTTAGACTTAATAAACATAGGGAATATTTGCAAGCATATAAGTATGCATTAGAAATAATACAGTACACTATGATATAAGATCATTCTTTATCTTGATTTTTTACAATTTTATAAGAAGTTCTTGTGAACTATCCTATCTTATATTTAACAAATAACACATGGCATTGAGGGCAATATGCAAGTTTACGGACTGGTTGGTCAGACTGAGGCAGGTATATGGCCCGAAGCGCAAACTTGAATATTGCCCGCAATGACATGTGTTATTTGTTATATTGTACCGAATTTAAATCCTTTCACCACTCTTGTTGCTTTCATTTTACTATAATAATGTGTTTTCAAATAATTATTTTTATTCTTCAGCATGTCAAGTAGCTCAAACCCTAGTCTGACTTCATTCACACGCGATGTATTGTCCATTTTTTCTCAACTGTGAAAGCTTGAATAATTTCACGGTGACTGAATGCATTGTTTTTGTACTGGCGGCCTAATTGTTATTAAAAATATCTTGGCTAAAACATATCATACGTCATAAGCAGCTTTACTCGACCATAATACACACTTTCGGAAACTCATGGTTGTATTAAGACAATGATTTTAACAAACGCATTCACCGTGAAATTATTCATTTTTTGACAGTTGCGGAAAAACGAACAATAACAAGATAACATGCTTTTCTTGTTATATTTCATTTTTAATCGACTTAGCCATTTCGTCTGTTTGTGTTGCCGTGATAAATAATATAAAAATTATGGACTGGCTAGCCGGTCAATATGCGATTTATGGACTGGATGACGTCATATGAAATATAGAGGACGTTATGCAAATGAGGTATAATATAAATTTATGGCCTACTCCTAAAACTAACTGAAATTTCAACTGATCAAATATTATTTAGATAACAGCCCTGTGAAAAAAGGAACTAGATCAACCTTTATTTTTAAGTCCGATTTTATCAATTTCTACATACTGTATTTTTTTTATTCATAAAAGTAATAATTATGACACCTCAAATGACCGTTGAAGAAATGATCCGCAGATTAAAATATCTCATCCGCAAACTAGACTTACAATGTGAAGAGGCGTGACACCGGAGGTGTGTTCAACAATGCGGGCGCTCGCTCGAGCGCCCGCCTCGCGAATTGTTATGTTATTGAACGACTGCGAGCGCTCATTATATAAATAGTAGAAGTTGAAGATATCGGTCAGTCAGACCGTTTGTGTACAGAATGGCGAGCGCTCGCTATAAAAATCCAAGACCGAAGTTTAGATCGATGTAAATCCCTTTGAAATACGATAAATACACAGAAGGTTTGAGATTAAAGCGTTGTATATTTCGTATTTGGTTATTTTAAATCTGTTATATTTTTTTTCAATGTACCGATTTGAGTACCGGTACCAAAACGAAACGGTATTTACCGGAATTTATATAACAATTTATAAGCGAAACACCTCTCGAGCTGTATCGCAAGCGCACGCGCGAGCGCCCGCGTTCAGAACGCGGGCGCTCGATGTCGCCCCGAGCGCTCGCATTGTTGAACGCACCTCAGTAGGGCGTTCAGTTACCGCGAACGTTTCGTAACGTTCGCTAACAGTCATTATTGAACGGCCTGTTAGCGGAAAACGTTTAAGGCCAACAGCTAACGGTTTTAGTATATAGTACGCGAGTATGAAACAAACTGAAACAAATCAATACATTTACAAAAAAACAAGAAAACAAGAAAACAAGTCCTCCTCTCCGAATTCTTCAAACAAAATAGAAGTAACGATCCTCTTGTCCCCCATCTTAAACGTTCGCACTTCAACGGATCGTTCAATTAACCGTTCATAACGGTAACGGTGATTGGCTAACGTTAAATGCCTACTGAACGCATGGTTGCTCTAATTATTCAGGGCCTTTATACTTTAGGTTAAGACCGGTAACCATAGTTGATTTGTAGTCAGATTTAATGTCCTGATTATGCCAGAATTTTTTCCAGTCTAAATTCAAAAGAATGAAGGCTACTGAGTAAGCATTATTGACGCTTGGTGGTAAACTGTTCCACATATCCACTACACGGTAACAAAAGAATATTTTGTTTAAATGTGCCGGTTTTTTATATAACATAGAATTGTGCCCCCTTGTTTGATCATTAGTAATATCACTTTGTTTTTGTAGTAGATTGTGAACATAGTCATATCTTCCTTCAGAAGTTTAGAAGTTTAACTATCAAATCTCCCCTTAATACCACAGGCTATCGGCGTGGGTTAGGTCAATATATCCCCCTCTTTGGACCTGCTCAAGACCCATCTACAACCCAAAACCCCTTAAACACATCTTATAACACATAATTCTTAATAAAAAACATATCAAAACATAACAAAACAATTCTCAAAAAATAAACAACACCGATACTATATACTAAGAAAAGGTATGTAACTCTCAAGCTTATTTCTGTAGAAAAACAGACATGGTTGTAATCTATGCCTCATAGATCAGTCAATTTTTGGCCGATTTCAGTCAGCCCGAGCTTAATCAACTCAGAAATAAATATTCTTATCAATGCCATAAAGACCTACTGTCGATCCACAACTATCGCAGCAGTGCGAGGGTCAAAACTGCTCGAAATACGATCTAGGACACCATGTGACCGTGGAAATGCATTGCGCCGTAATGGATTGAATACGGTAATCTATGGCAAATATCTGTTTTGTCACTTAAAACCAGTATTGTTCAATAGATAATGTAATTATTTAGTACTCACATGTGGTCGCTTCATTGAAAAATCGCTAATTTCCGTGCAGTTCGCCTTCTTTCACTTTTTCACTTTCGTTTTTGACGGGCGCTTCCATATTGAATCGCTGAACCGGAAACGGTCTAAAACGAAAGTAAACAAGTGAATGAAGGAGAACTGCACCGACAATAGCGATTTTTCATTGAAGCGACCGCATGTGAGTACTAAATAATTACATTTACCATTGAACAATACTCGTTTTAAGTGACAAAACAGAGGTTTGTCATAGTTTGCCGTATTCAACATTGACGACACAATGCATTTCAACGGTCACACGGTGTCCTAGATCGTATTTCGAGCAGTTTTGACCCTCGCACTGCTGCTGTAGTTGTAGATAGACAGTAGGTCTTTATGGAATTGAAAAGAATATTTATTTTTGAGTTGATTAAGCTCGGGCTGACTGAAATCGGCCAAAAATTGATTGATCTATGAGGCATAGATTACAACCATGTCTGTTTTTCTACAGAAATAAGCTTGAGAGTTACATACCTTTTCTTAGTATATAGTATCGGTGTTGTTTATTTTTTGAGAATTGTTTTGTTATGTTTTGATATGTTTTTTAAAAAGAATTATGTGTTATAAGATGTGTTTAAGGGGTTTTGGGTTGTAGATGGATCTTGAGCGGGTCCAAAGAGGGGGGGATATATTGACCTAACCCACGCCGATAGCCTGTGCTTAATACGTGTATAAGAAAGATTTGGTAATTTTAACATTCTTAACCTTGTTTCATATGTAAAATTCCAACATTCGTTGTACTAGTTGTGTTGCTCTTTTCTATACATTTTCAATAAGATTAGCAAGTTTCTTCTTGCATGGTGACCATATTGTAACATGAGAGTCTCGGTTACGAGTTATTAATATCATATCTGATATGTTTAATGTAATTGGCATTTAAGAGAGCACTTGTCAGATAGCTTTGTTCTATTTTTAGGACGTTATCAAATTTAACCTAAATATAACGTATGTTTTGTATAAATCAAGGGACTGTGTGCATTCATTTATTTTATCACTTTTCGTATGACAAATACTTTATTAAGAAATAATAAGGCATTTTTACTCTAAAATATTAGGCTAAATTCTTATAGCGTTACGGTCGTACCGCGTGCCATGATCTTTATGACGTCACTGTGCTTTGTGACGTAATATTATTATTGTTTTGTACGCTGGTGTGGAACACTCGGAAAGAGATCTAGGCAGTTGAGTTTCTGTTATCGAAGAGGAAGAACAACTTTTTTTTTATTTCTTGTTGGAATACCCAAGGACACCGTCGTACAATGTAACTACTCTTTCTGTTATCTAATAATTATAGTTGATATCGCTAGGTTCATATTTTGATCATTACATTGACAAATAATTGTTAACTTAATTTCTTAACTAATGAACATACTGTCTTATATTTATTTTAACTGTCGTGAGATTAATATCTTGTTTGATTATTGTGTGTTTATAGTATCTTGTTTAATTTGGATGCTCCACATATTATTAAAACAATTTGTTCATAATATTATCTTGTGTTTTAATCGTAATCCGAATAACTTGGATTTTGGTTCCCTTGTGAAGTGGAATGGAAAGCTGTCGTGTTGGAAATTTATGGCCGCTCGCTTTATACCAACTTTACATGGCTCATTTCTGTTAGATATGTTTTAGATATGCATTCACTTAACTTTTTAGTTAGTTTTTCTTTACAAATTTTTAATAGTCACACTTTTGATTTTTTCAGCATTGAATGTCAGGATTTTAGATAACATATTTGGCGGTTTTTAGGCCATCAACAGGTCAGGATCAGCAGCCTAATAATATATTTTACTACTTTGTAATACAACTTGGATTGTCAATGTATTTTTATTATATTTATTCCTTTTGATGACTGTGTTTTATATTTATCCTATATGTTGTATACGTGATGTTCAATCAATTTTAGTTTAAAATAATTGTATATCATAACACATTAATTAATATTTATTTTGTTTTATTTGTATTTATTTTGTTTAATTTATAATAATGTTAGTCGTTAGTAAACGCTTACATAAGCTTGTGTTTAGTAGTCTTGCCGACTTAAAATAAAATTTGTCTTAATCTTTTGTATAATGTGATAAATTGATAAATATGTCGATCTTTATCAAGATATTCAAACGGCCTTCTTACTGTACCAAGTGTACTGTTAGCGTTATTAACACATTTGATAATGTGTTCCTCAAAAGAAAGTTTGATGATCTTTTGATGAACTCTTTATTGTAGGTTCTTTGAAAATGACGAACTGACATTATAGTTAATAAATCAATTAAAAAATTGACACGACACTAATAATGTTAGGAAATTTATATTTAAAATAATTGAGTAAATAAAATACAATTTTAGAACATTGACATATCATACTATCAAGAAGAACAACAAAAACACATCTTAGTAATATTACATGTAATAATATAATTATTAATTTGAAATATTAAATAAAATAAAATCTTGATAAAAAAATATCCACGCGCACCATTCCATCGTATGTGTAACTTATTAAAAATACAAATGTAGATAATTTCAATAAAAAAAAAACTAACGAATACACATCAAACATCACAAATGTGTCTGTAAATTTCATCTGTTTGTCATAAACATGTGCTATGTTTAGAGCAATAAAGGATGTTGTTATTGTGAGAAAACATCACACAAATTTCAATATAAATATAGGAATGTATAGATAATATTTCAATTAATAATAGATATAATTAATTATATATCACAGTTTCAAATAAAAACGTTCAAGGCAATGTGGTTTAATTTCTTCCTCATTACGGGTAGGAAGACAATACTTCTTTAGCTTTTTGTTTTAGATCCCTCGGTACCTGGGAATTAGATTTGAAAAAAATCAATTTTCTCCTGAAGCCATCATTCATGCGTTTTTTGCCGGTCTTCAGTTGTTCAAAGTCTTCGCATACATTTTCGTACGTAACTTTCCAATGGAGTTCCACAATTGTTGGATGGTACCTGTTCCTTCCAACTTGTAGATCCTTGAGAACTTCTTTTTCAGTCCTAGTTAGTTCATCTACGCCAGTGGCCTTAGTGTACTTGCGTGGAATAGAGTCAAGAGTGGTCTTGTGTACCTTCTCTTTAAGAGTGGCTGCCTTCTCTTTTACACGTTTTGGAACCTATACACAATAAACAAAAGAAAACTTTATCAAGTAATTTATTAATCATGCTTATAGCTACAATGGTCATATCATTTGGTTGGGGTCAACAGTTAAAACCACTGGCGCTGGAGTCCTTATATTCGATAAAATATTCATATTTATGCATGAATATTAAATTATTGAAGAAACATAGACAAAAACGGTCCCCTCTAATATATCGCATTCGAGTCGTGCCACAGCTTATTATAATAAGCAACTCGAATACGATATTTTATAAGAGATCGTTTTTTCCATGTGTCTTCAATGATTTTATTGTGTTATCTTTAAGCATAAATATGAATATTTTATCGAATATAAGGACTCAAGTGCTAGTGGTCAAAACAACTATATCTACTGTAATGTCAGATTTTATAAATCCTTAGGTACGGAATCCGCAAAAAGAACCATCAGTATATAAAAAAGGCAATTCAAACATATCGATCGCTTAATATGAAATAGACAATATTTCAATACTCCTTTCAGACATCTTAAAATTGAACTATTTCCAGTGCGGAGCCAACTTGTTGATAAGTGCCCTGAGTTGTGCGTCTAAGTATAAAGATGATTACACTCTCTACTTACAAAATGAGATCAGAGTAGGTGACCTTTAATGGTATCCAAAGAGTGATGTTTTATTTATTCGATGCCAGCATTCATGTATAGTAAAATAAGGCCATGCAAAATTGGAATTCTGTTAAGCGTCAACCCAAATTAGACAAATCTAGGTACCTATTCACAAAAACACACTAACCGAAAACGAAAATCAAATAATATTTTACGATTAAAAGCAATGAATTATCTATATAAAAAATCAATGAAATAACATCCCCATAATGTGATACAATTGTTTGAATTTAATTTAAAATGTCTTGTGTTGTTTTTCACGTAAGAGAGGTGTTCTGGGCAAATCTCAGCTTACCATATATGGAAGTGACAAAATGGCGCGAAGATGGCGGAAAAGTGCGGAGATTTCCGTTATCTATCGGAAAGTTTCCGAAATATGATATACGGAATGCTCTTGTCTTTTTTCAAGAACACGAGCTCGTCGTCAACAAGCAAGATACAATTTTATTTGAATCTGTCTTGAAATTTTGTTCAAAGTCAAGGCTCAAGCACACTGACATGCTATGTATAAGTAAGTTTTATTTTTATTATCGCTGCAATTTTATTCATGATTAATTCCGTTGGATCTATTACGATTATTAATTGTAACATGTTTTCGCGATGATAACTCATGAAATGTGAACGTCATTTGTTCTTGTCACTGTGTCATTTTTTTCGATATTCAGGCATGTACGAAATAAGTGATAATTCAATTGATTATTATGATGTTTATTTACAATCTCATGTATATGTGTATTATTGAAATATATTTCAGGTTCAAAATATCATGTATAGAGTATGTAGGTCAAGTTTCTATCGTCTGTATAAAATATGACACAGTATATTTTGCTAGTCATGAATTTTTGTAGTGAAAGGTGAGTTTATTGGTTGTCATCATCTTCCTGGTAAGGGACAAACAGGGTGGATCCAGGATTTTTTTCTAGGGGAGGTATGAACTTTTCTAGGGGGGGGGGGGGCAAACATTTCTAGGGGGTCCGAACCTGGAACCACAACCACATTATACATGTTTTGCTGGAAAAATGCAATGCAATGCATTGATAATAAAAACTACATAACCATCAAATCTATGTTGAGCACCAAGAAATATTACTTCATACTACTTACAAATGACTTACAAGCAAGAAATATACTAATTTTTCCAGCAAAACGTGCCTTCATTGGGAGACACTGGAAACACGCCGCCAAAAGCTCTAACTGACAATGCTCTACAAGATCATCCACCAACTTGTTGAGATAGATCCTGGCCCTTACCTTAAACCAACTAAACCCAGACCAAGGTCACCACACAGTACACGATTCCTGCCATTTTCAACTTCGACTGATGTTATGAAGTTCAGCTTTTTCCTCGTACTATACCACTGTGGAACAAACTGCCAGCATCTATTGCTGAGGCTCATTCTTTGGCATCCTTCAAGAATGGGCTGTCTAACCTAACCTTCTAAGGGGACTTTCCAGCACAGTCATAAAGTATGGTCAATTGAAGGGCTTGAGCTATGCCAGCAGGGTTCTGAACCCGGGTACCGCCACGGTAGCTGGATTGGTCTTGCCTGGATGGCCAGAAAATGACTGTGCAAAACTTACTATTACTTCCATTCTTTGAACCTATTTCTTGCAAACTCTATACCGTGTCTTCATTTCTGCCTATCCTATTTATTTCTCCTTTGTCTTGATTTCTCTTGCGCACCGTTAAAGAAGTGTCAATTTTTGACAGTTTAACGTATTGATGTAGATGTAGATGTAATGGGCATGTATGTTTTCCAAATTCTAGGGAGGTCCGTCCCCCGGACCCCCCCCCCTGCTGGATCCCCCATGACAGAAATCCAATCTGGATGTACTAAGTCAAAACAAAGATGCATATTCAATAGTATTTCCACCAAAATTATCTAAGTTTTAACACATTTCAAATTTATGCATCAATACTGGGGCCTGAAAAGTAGCCTCATGCCAAGATAATATATACCATGAAAATTACATTTATTACTGCTGCAGTAAACACGCACATCCTATCATAGACATTGACTCAGTAATTTTAACATTTACAGTTCTTTAACTTAGGCCACAACAAGTTGATCATGTGTTCTATGGATTTTTCTGGGCAAAAAAAGGGGGCATGCGAGGGACAAAATTTGTTTTTAAAAGTCTTTATTCACTTGCTTTAAATAGCAGTTTCACAAAATTTTTATGAGCTTGTGAGAAAATAAAAATATTTTTTTTGTAAAAACCTTCAAAATTAAGGTGCAAGCGAATCCATAGAGCATATGATCAATTTGTTGTGGCTTTACCTCTCCTCTTTAAATAATTCATGGCCACAACACAGATTGTTGGCCTATATATTGGTGGTGACATTAAGGATACATAGCATGCAGGTTTTTTATTTGGTTAATGAGAAGTGCAGTAAAATTATTACTGTCCTTTGACAAAGCTCTTTCAAACATGGGTGAGGCAATCACTCTCTCATTGATACTGGGTTTTGGTTTATACTGAAGGACCAGCTATTTTGAAGCTCACGATAGGTCAGAAAATAGCAGTGGTTTACCAATGATGGGTCATTTAAATTGCTGCTTCCCTAGTAACATAGTTTGGTTAGGTATGTGTTTTAAATGACCATGACTATTCAAAAATAGGCATACACCAACCAAACTTAGACATTACTGATTCCTTCCTAAAGGGTCAGACTCTGATTAAACACACAATCCAGCCTTGGTTTCTCTCAAGGATTGAAGTATTGACTTACAGTCATGGCATCAATATTTATTTCCTTGAGAGTTATTATGTCTTTCAATTATGTATAATTATTTTTCTCATTAGATTTGATTGACATGACTGAACTCATTCTTGTACCCAGAGGTTCAAGAATTTTGATGACCTCTGAGTACCAGAATGGACTTAACTCAACAGACAGGTGGTAGGTAAGCTATCAATGTAAAACAAACTGAAACATGTTTTTCATGGAGCCATTTTCCAAACCAACACAATTCTGACATTGGTGTTAGAGCTTTCCAATCTGTCCATTAATAGACCTCTGTAAATCCTGAAAAATAGTTTGCCTTATAGTCTGCACTATTTGTATTGAGTTTTATGACAACATTAATTGTATCTGTCTGATTTATTCACTTTTGCTCCATTTTTTCTCATAACCCTAAATTTATTAAGTTACCTTATCTTTATTTACAATGGGATCCATAAAATATAATACATGTCTCCTTTTTTTTTCAGACTATCCTATCATATACCTTGACTTCATGAATGATTCTTATAGCTCAGTTTCAGAAAGTAAATCAGATAATTTTATTGCACTGCATGTCATTTGCTTTTATGATAAAAACTGTTTGCTAATTTCAAATAATTTGTTGATGCAAATATAATGAAAGAGCATAAATAGCCAATATGTACTGTGCTTGACATATATTTCCAGAACCTTAATGAACAACTGGTTCCTTTCCATAGAACATGAAATGATATATCCAAAAATCTAATTTTATGGGATACATACATGTACATGAAAACCAGACATGTTTAAACAATCTTGCCATGAGGGTAGAATAACTTGAGATTTCAAATGCATTGTCCACATACCTTTGATAATTCTATTTGTTATACATGTACATGTATATGAAAACATTGAGTGTTTTTTACTTTATCAACACTACTTTAACAATTGGTTTACATGTATTTGCAAATGATTATAGACATTTGTGTTTCAGTGTGACATGAACAGAAAGTACAAAGTATGATATATGTTGCATTTCTGTTGTAGCATGACTGGAAATGATTGAATATCACTTGAACATTGAATGACATTCAAGACATTTAGAGACTTTTGTAGTGTGCAAAAGACATGGTTATAGGTAACAAACATGGTTAATGAGCTACATGCATGTTTGTCTTATACTTTTTATTGATTCAACCATTTTCATTAATTTATAATAGCATGATCATTGTAAGAAAACAAAGTTAAAAAAAAGACTGCTATGACTGTTTTGACTCTAGTGTTATGTGTGGTAAGGCATGAAAGTCATTAAGATTTTAACTTAAACTTTAAATTTTAAGTATGATAAAAATGGTAGAAGCTACTTGAACTTTGTGATTATCTTCTATCAGTAATACCTGATTATGTTATGTATTTGGAATCTACAGCAGTTTTGGATATAGAGAGATAATAGAGATTTCTATGATAACTTAAATTTCACCATCCATGTTGAATACTTGTATTTAAATCTGAAGATAAATAACTTCTTAAACCAAAGTATAACATATAATTGATTTGACTCTTTTTTAGGGAAATAAGTGGCTTATTTATAAAGTAATAAGAAGATTGGTATTGATCTCATAACCTGAAAGATTGTGATAAATGAATATCAACAGTTACTATGACAACAGTACACCCATGTTACAAGTAAGTGCACAATGTTACATTTGATATGTTAGTACCTGGCCGTTCAAACAATCTTCATTACAAAACCCAAACTTTCTGACATGCTTTTTATGCACTCCATCACTTACCTTAATCTGTATCTCTCAGTTCAACCACTCAGTTCTCTCTTTATCCCTCAGTTCTCCCCCCTCTCTCTACCACTCAGTTCTCTCTCTCTCACTCTCTCTCTCTCTCTCACTCACTCACTCACTCACTCACTCACTCACTCACTCACTCACTCACTCACTCACTCACTCACTCACTCTCTCTCTCTACCACATAGTTCTCTCTCTACCTCTCAGTTCTCTCACTCTACCACATAGTTCTCGCTCTCTCTCTCTCTCTACCACATAGCGCTCTCTCTCTCTCTCTACCACACAGTTCTCTCTCTCTGCCAGTATGTTGTCTCTTTCTCTACATCTCAGGTCTTTCTCTTTATCTCTCAATTCTATCTCTCCCTCTCTCTCTCTCTCTCACTCTCTTTCTCTCTACCTCTCAGTTCTCTCTCCCTTTTCCCTCTCTTTCTCTCTACCTACCAGTTCCCTCTCCCATTTCCCTCTCTTTCTCTCTACCTCTCAGTTCTCTCTCCCTTTTCCCTCTCTTTCTCTCAGTTCTCTATCCCTTTTCCCTCTCTTTCTCTCTATCTCTCAGTTCTCTCTTCCTTTTCCCTCTCTTTCCCTCTACCTTTCACTTCTCTCTCCCTCTCCCCTCTCTTTCTCTCAGTTCTCTCTCCCTCTTACCTCTCTTTCTCTCAGTTCTCTCTCCCTCTTCCCTCTTTCTCTTTACCTCTGAATTCTCTCTCCCTCTTACCTCTCAGTTCTCTCACCCTCTTCCCTCTCTATCTCTCTACCTCTCAGTTCTCTCTCCCTCTTCCCTCTCTTTCTCTCTCTACCTCTCAGTTCTCTCTCCCTCTTACCTCTCTTTCTGTCTACCTCTCAATTATCTCTCCATCTTCCCTCTCTTTCTCTCTCCCTCTCAATTATCTCTCCCTCTTTCTCTCTACCTCTCAATTATCTCTTCCTCTTATCTCTCTTTCTCTCAAACTATCAGTTCTCTCTCCCTCTTACCTCTTTTTCTCTATACCTCTCAGTTCACTCTTCCTCTTACCTCTCTTTCTCTCTACCTCTCAGGTCTCTCTACATGTTTTTCTTTCCTCTCTTTCTTTCTACCTCCCAGTTCTCTCTCCTTCTTTCCTGTCTTTCTTTCTCTCTCTATCCCTCAGTTCTCTCTCCATCTTCCTGTCTTTCTTTCTACCTCTAAATTCTCTCTCCTTCCTTCCTGTCTTTCTTTCTACCTCTCAGTTCTCTCTCCTTCTTTTCTGTCTTTCTTTCTACCCCTCAGCTTCTCTCCTTCTTTCCTGTCTTTCTTGCTCTCTCTACCCCTCAGTTCTCTCTCCTTCTTTCCAGTCTTTCTTTCTCTCTCTACCTCTCAGTTCACTCTCCATCTTCCCTCTTTTTCTCTCTTTCTCTCAGTTCAATCTCATTCTTACATCTCTTTCTCTCAACCTATCAGTTCTCTCTCCCTCTTACATCTCTTTTTTTCTCCCTACCTCTTATTTCTCTCTCACTCCACCCTCTCTTTCTCTCTACATCTCAGTTTTCTCTCCCTCATACATCTCTTTCTCTCTACCTCTCAGTTATCTTCCCCTCTTACATCTCTTTCTTTCTCTTTCTACCTCTCAGTTCTCTCTCCCTTCTCCCAATCTTTCTCTCTACCTCTCAGTTCTCTCTCCCTTTTACCTCTCTTTTTCTCTACCTCTCTAAGTTCACTGTCTCTCTCTCTCTCTCTCTCTCTCTCTATCTCTCCATCACTAAGTTCCCTCTCTCTCCATCACTAAGTTCCCTCTTTCTCCATCACTAAATTCCCTCTCTCTCCATCACTTAGTTCTGTCTCTCTCTCCATCACTAAGTTCTCTCTCCATCACTAAATTCCCTTTCTCTCCATCACTAAGTTCCCTCTCTCCATCACTAAGTTCCCTCTTTCTCCATCACTTAATTCCCTCTTTCTCCATCACTAAGTTCTCTCTTCATCACTAAGTTCTCTCTCCATCTCTAATTTCTCTCTCTCCATCACTAAGTTCTCTCTCCATCACTAAGTAACCTCTCTTTCCATCACTAAGTTCTCTCTCCCTCCATCACTAAGTTCTCTCTCTATCACTAAATTCCCTCTCTCTCCATCACTAAGTTCCCTCTCTCTCCATCACTAAGTTCTCTCTCTCCATCACTAAGTTCTCTTTCTCTCTCCATCACTAAGTTCCCTCTCTCTTCATCAGTAAGTTCCCTCTCGCTCCATCACTAAGTTCCCTCTCTATCCATCACTAAGTTCCCTCTCTCTCCATCACTAAGTTCTCACTCCATCACTAAATTCCCTCACTCTCCATCACTAAATTCTCTCTCCATCCCTAAGTTCTCTCTCCATCTCTAAGTTCTCTCTCTCCATCACTATGTTATCTCTTTATCACAAAGTTCCCTCTCTCTCCATCACTAAATTCTCTCTCTCTCAATCACTAAGTTCTCACTCTCCATCACTAAGTGCTCTCTCTCTCTCACTAAGTTCCCTCTCTCTCCATCACTAAGTTCTCTTTCTCTCTTTCTCTCACTAAGTTCCCTCTCTCTCTCTCCATCACTAAGTTCTCTCTCTCTCCATCACTAAGTTCTCTCTCTCCATCACTAAGTTCTGTCTCTCTCAATCTCTAAGTTTTCTCTCTCTCGATCACTAAGTTCCCTCTCTACATCACTAAGTGCTCTCTCTGTCTCTCTCCATCACTAAGTTCTCTCTCTCTCTCTCCATCACTGAGTTCTCTCTCCATCACTAAGTTCTCTCTCTCTCTCCATCACTGAGTTCTCTCTCTCTCTCCATCACTAAGTTCTCTCTCTCCATCACTAAGTTCTCTCTCTCTCTCTCCATCACTAAGTTCTCTCTCTCCATCACTAAGTTCCCTTTCTATCTATCACTAAGTTCTCTATCTCTCTCCATTACTAAGTTTTCTCTCTCCATCACTTAGTTCTCTCTCCATCACTAAGTTCTCTCTCTCTCTCTCCATCAATAAGTTCTCTCTCTCTCTCTCTCTATCACTAAGTTCCCTCACTCTCTATCACTAAGTTCTCTCTCTCCATCACTAAGTTCTCTCTTTCCATCACTTAGTTCTCTCTTCATCACTAAGTTCTCTCTCTCTCTCTCCATCACTAAGTTCTCTTTCACCATCACTTAGTTCTCTCTCTCTCCATCAATAAGTTCCCTCTCTCTCTCTCTCACTAAGTTCTCTCTCTCTCCATCACTTAGTTCTCTCTCCATCACTAAGTTCCCTCTCTCTCTCCATCACTTAGTTCCCTCTCTCTCCATCACTGCGTTTCCTGTCTCTCTCTCTATCACTAAGTTCCCTCTCTATATCACTTATTTTCCTGCCTCTCTCTCTCTGTTTCTTTCCATCCCTAAGTTCTCTCTCTCTCAATCACTAAGTTCTATTTCTCTCCATCACTAAGTTCCCTCTGTGTCTATCACTAATTTCTTTTTCCATCACTAAGTTCTCTCTTCATCACTAAGTTCTCTCTGTCTTTCCATCACTAAGTTTTCTCTCTCTCTATTATTAAGTTCTTTCTCCATCACTAAGTTTTCTCTCTCTCTCTCTCTCCATCACTAAGTTCTCTCTCTCTCTCCATCACTAAGTTCTCTCTATCTCTCCATCACTTAGTTTCCTCTCTCTCTATCACTAAGTTCTCTCTCTCTTTCTCCATCACTAAGGTCTCTCTCTCTCCATCACTTAGTTCGCTCACTCTCTCCATTACTAAGTTCTCTCCCTCTCCATCACTAAGTTCCATCACTCTCTCCATCACTAAGTTCTCTCTCTCTCTCCATCACTATGTTCCCTCACTCTCTCCATCACTTAGTTCTTTCTCTCTCTCTCTCTCCATCACTAAATTCCCTCACTCTCTCCATCACTAAGTTCTCTATCTCTCTATCACTAAGTTCTCTCTATCTATCCATCACTAAGTTCTCTATCTCTCCATCACTAAGTTCTCTATCTTTCCATCACTAAGTTCTCTCTCTATCTCTCCATCACTAAGTTCCCTCACTCTCTCCATCACTTTGTTCTCTCTCTTTTCTCCATCACTAAGTTCCCACACTCTCTCCATCACTAAGTTTCCTCACTCTCTCCATCACAAGTTTCCTTACTCTCTCCATCACTAAGTTCTCTCTCTCTCCATCACTAAGTTTCCTCACTCTCTCCATCACTAAGTTCTCTCACTCTCTACATCACTTAGTTCTTTCTCTCTCTCTCCATCACAAAGTTCTCTCTCTAGCACCCCATCACTTAGTTTCCTCACTCTCTCCATCACTAAGTTCTCTCTCTATCTCTCCATCACTAAGTTCTCTCTCTATCTCTCCATCACTAACTTCTCTCTCTCTCCATCACTTAGTTCTCTCTCTATCTCTCCATCACTAAGTTTCCTCACTCTCTCCATCACTAAGTTCTCATTCTATCTCTCCATCACTAAGTTTCCTCACTCTCTCCATCACTAAGTTCTCTCTCTCTCTCCATCACTAAGTTATTTCTCTCTTTCCATCACTAGGTTTCTTCACTCTCTCCATCACTTAGTTCTCTCTCTCTCTCTCCATCACTAAGTTCCCTCACTCACTCCATCACTAAGTTCTCTATCTCTCCATCACTAAGTTTCCTCACTCATGGGTCAGAAACTAGGGCTGTTCCTGCAAACATTCTTAAAAGACTGCAGCGAAATGACCGAGTCATGATAAGATGGACCTGCTGTGTCAAACCAGAGGATGATGTCCCCTTGGAGGATCTCCTGTCTCAGCTTAAAATCAGAGATATTGCTGACGTTCTCCAAACAAACAGACTGAGATGGTTTGGCCACGTAGAACGTAGCACAAGCTGGATCTCCCAAGTCAGGAATTTGAACGTCACTGCACACCAGGGCCAAAACAGACCAAAGCTAACATGGGAAGACCTGGTTAAGTGTGACAGGCTTGCGCTGAAAATGGATGGAATCAACCCTGAAGATGGCCAATCATGTAGAAGGAGACTTCATTCAAGACCAGACACACAGGCCTCACCCTTACCAAAGGAATAATCAACGGCCTGTTTAAAATAAACCGGATGATGATGATGATGAATGACTCTCTCCATCACTAAGTTCTCCCTCTATCTCTCCATCACTAAGTTCTCCTTCTATCTCTCCATCACTAAGTTCTCTCTCTCTCCATCACTAAGTTTTCTCTAAATCTCTCCATCACTAAGTTCTCTCTATCTCAGCATCACTAAGTTTCCTCACTCTTTCCATCACTAAGTTCTCTAGTTCTCTCTCTATCTCTCCATCACTAAGTCCTCTCTCTCTCTTTCTCTCCATCACTAAGTTCCCTCTCTCTCTCCATCACTTAATTCTCTCTCTCTCCATCACTACGTTTCCCTCTCTCTCCATCACTAAGTTCCCGCTCTCTCCATCACTAGTTCCCTCTCTCTCTCCATCACTTAGTTCTCTCTCTCTTTCCATAGCTACGTTTACTGTCTCTCCCTCTCTCTCTCTCTCCATCACTAAGTTCCCTCTCTCTCCATCACTAAGTTCCCTCTTTCTCCATCACTAAGTTCCCTCTCTCTCAATCACTAAGTTCTGTCTCTCTCTCTCTCTCTCCATCACTACGTTCTCTGCCTCTCTCTCTCCATCACTACGTAATCTGTCTATCCATCAGTAAGTTCTCAGTCTCTCTTCATCACTAAATTCTTTGCATCTCTCTCAATCACTATGTTCTCTTCCTCTTTCTCTCTCCTATCACTCGATCACTTAGTTGTCTCTTCATTACAAAGTTCTCTCTCGATCACTAAGTGCTCTCTCTCTATCACTAGTTCTCTCTACATCACTAAGTTCTCTCTACATCACTAAGTTCTCTCTCTCTCTCTCTCTCTCTCTCTCTCTCTATATATATATATATATATATATATCTTCATTCTCCCTCTATCTATCTCTGTCACTCAGTTCTCTCTCATACCCTGTAACCTAGTCTTTCACCTAGCTCTCTCTCATACATTACCACCCAGTTCTCTCTCATACATTTTTATTTCACCCAGTTTTCTCTCATACCCTGCCACCCAGTTCTCTCTTATGCACTATCACCTACTTCTTTCTGGAACCATATTACTCAGTTCTCTTTTATACCCTACCACTCAGTTCTCTATCATACATTTTTACCCAGTTCTCTCTCATACCCTATCACATTGTTCTCTCTTATACCCTATCTCCTTGTTCCCTCTCATACCCTATCACCTAGTTCTCTCTCATACCCTATCTCCTTGTTCCCTCTCATACTCTATCACCTAGTTCTCTCTCATACCCTATCACCTTGTTCTCTCTCATACCCTATCACCTTGTTCTCTCTCATACCCTATCACCTTGTTCTCTCTCATACCCTATCACCTTGTTCTCTCTCATACCCTATCACCTTGTTCTCTCTCATACCCTATCACCTTGTTCTCTCTAAGACCCTATCACCTAGTTCTCTCTCATACCCTATCACCCAGTACTCTCTCATTCCCTATCACCTTGTTCTCTCTCATACCCTATCACCTTGTTCTATCTTTTACCCTATCACCCAGTACTCTCTCATACCCTATCACCTTATTTTCTCGCATACCCTATCGCCTTGTTCTCTCTCATACCCTATCACCTTGTTCTCTCTCATACCCTATCACCTTGTTCTCTCTCATACCCTATCACCCAGTTCTCTCTCGTACACCATCACCCAGTTCTCTCTCATACCCTATCACCCAGTTCTCTCTCGTACACCATCACCCAGTTCTCTCTAATACCCTTTTACCTTGTTCTCTCTCATACCCTATCACCCAGTTCTCTCCTATACCCTATCACCTTGATCTCATTCATATCCTATCACCTAGTTCTCTCTCATACCCTATCACCTTGTTCTATCTTTTACCCTATCACCCAGTACTCTCTCATACCCTATCACCTTATTTTCTCTCATACCCTATCACCTTGTTCTCTATCATACCCTATCACCTTGTTCTATCTTTTACCCTATCACCCAGTACTCTCTCATACCCTATCACCCAGTACTCTCTCATACCCTATCACCTTGTTCTCTATCATACCCTATCACCTTGTTCTCTCTCAAAACCTATCACCTTGTTCTCTCTCATACCCTATCACCTTGTTCTCTCTCATACCCTATCACCTTGTTCTCTCTCAAAACCTATCGCCTTGTTCTCTCTCATACCCTATCACTCAGTTCTCTCTTATACCATTTCACCTTGTTCTCTCTCATACCATTTCACCTAGCTCTCTCTCATACCCTGTCACCTTGTTCTGTTTTATACCTTATCACCTTGTTCGCTCTTATACCCTATCACCTTGTTCTATCTCATACATTTTTCTTTCACCTAGTTCTCTCTCATTTTGTTTACCCAGTTCTCTCTTATACCCTTTCAACCAGCTCTCTCATACACTATCACCCAGTTCTCTCACATACACTACCACTCAGTTCTCTATCATACACTACCACTCAATTCTCTATCATACACCATCACCCATTTCTCTCTCATACACTATCACTCAGTTCTCTATCATACATTTTCACCTAGTTCTCTCTCATACCCTATCACACAGTTCTCTCTCATACACTATCACCCAGTTCTCTCTTGTGCACTGTCACCAAGATCTCTCACACCCTATCACCCAGTTCTCTCTCATACATTTTCACCCTATTCTCTCTTACACTACCACCCAGTTCTCTCTCATACATTTTCACCCAGTTCTCTCTCATACACTACCACTCAGTTCTCTCTTGTCCACTATCACCCAGTACTCTCTCATACACTACCACTCAGTTCTCTATCATACATTTTCACCCAGTTCTCTCTCATACACTACCACTCAGTTCTCTATCATACATTTTCACCCAGTTCTCTCTCATACACTACCACTCAGTTCTCTATCATATATTTTCACCCAGTACTCTCTCATACACTACCACTCAGTTCTCTATCATACATTTTCACCCAGTTCTCTCTCATACACTACCACTCAGTTCTCTCTTATACACTATCACCCAGTTCTCTCTTGTACACTATCACCCAGTTCTCTCTCATACACTACCACTCAGTTCTCTATCATGCATTTTCACCCAGTTCTCTCTCATACCCTACCACTTAGTTCTCTCTTATACACTATCACCCAGTTCTCTCTCATACCCTATCACCCAGTTCTCTCTCATACACTTTCACCCTTTTCTCTTGGATACACAATCACTCAGTTCTCTTTCATACACTTTCCTCCAGTTCTTTCTCGTACACTATTACACAGTTCTCTCTGGTACTTTTTTCACATGGTTCTCCCTTATACTCTTTCACTTAGTTCTCTTTTGTACTATACCACACAGTTCCTTCTCTGTCTATATGTCATGCAGTTTTTCTATACCACTTTCTCCCTCTTTCTTTATCTTTACCAATTATACCCAATAACTCAGTTTTTTCTTCCTTTTCATCATCACTCAGTTATAACTGAGTAAATCTGTCATACTCTGTTATAAATTCTCTCTCCATCTCTTACCTTTACATTCTCTTTATATGAATATCACTTAGTTCTTCTTTCTCTATCACTCAGTTCCCTCTTCTACTCTAATAATCTCTTCCCTTTTGTATTATATCACATAGCTTTCTCTCGATCACTCAGATCTTGCTCTCTCTACCACATAGTTCTCTCTCTCTCTATGTACTACTCAGTTCTCTCATTCTACCGCTCAGTTCTCTCTCTCTCTATTTACCTTTCCGTTCATCTTTTCTACAACTCAGTTTTCACCTATAAACAACTCATTTGCTTCTCTACCATTCCATTCTATAGCCTCCCTGTTAACTCCAGAACTCTCCAGTTCTCTCTCTGGTACTTCATCACTCTTTTCACTCCCTGGTACTCCGTTACCCAGTTCTCTCTTTGGTACTTCATCACTCAGTTCTCTCTCTGGTACTCCATCACTCAGTTCTCTCTCTGGTACTCCATCACTCAGTTCTTTCTGGTACTCCATCACTCAGTTCTCTCCCTGATACTGAAACAGGCCGGGGTTTAATACACATAATAACAGTTTGAAACCAAAAGTTACCTTGTAATAAATGTTTAAATTTGCTCCGTTCCGTGTTTCCTGTTTTGAGAGCATGATGCATGTCTCTAGCCATAAAGCACATAATGACTAGTGTTCTGGGCAACACACAGACCACATTAGCACATATATGTAGGTTATGAACTAGGATTCTGAGCTCAAATCAATGTTTGTTTATCCATTATGTTTCGTAACCAGTTTTCGCGACGTTCCCTTATTTGGATCCTCTATATTCCAGTTAATTTGTATCCTTCGATGTTAAATCCTAATCCTAGATGTGAATTAGTTATTTCCTTACACTTTTGCTGAATGTTAATGTTTAAATCCAGTTATAAGGCGAGTTTTGATCCATTTTGTTATGAGCACATTTTGTCTTATGTCAGCGTTCCTGTCATGTTTACATCGAACTCTGGGAATTTATTCCTACGCTGTACAGTCTTAAGGGACTATGTTTTCTGCTAAAAGGTCATTTAATGGCCAAATCAAGGTATTATAGTCATAGATTTATCTGTATTTTTGTTGTTTAATAGTAATTCTAAGTTATTTTAGTCATTGGTATATACAAATCGTTGTCTGCTTAGAAATTTCACGGTTGGATAAGCCGCCCAAAAAATGGGGTGCTTTTTGGGCGGAATCGACCAAAAAGCACCCATTTATTGGGTGTTTTTTGGTCGAGTTAGCCAATGGGTGGAAACAACCAAAAAGCACCCAATTTTGGGCGGAATCAACCAAAAAGCACCCACTTTTGGTTGATGGGCGGAAATTTACTATAAAAACCCCCGGAAAATTGTTCGTTAAGCTCATTTGATCACGGTTACCAGAGGGTCAGGTTATTGTTCAAGTCAACGATTTTTATTTGTAAGATGCTTTTCTGAGCTTCAAGCGTTCTTATAAATTTCACCTTCATAGTATACATGTAGTATTGATTAGTTGTGTATATATAGAATACGTTTAACGTAAAATAAAACGTTAGAGTCGAAACTTTACCAACGATTTGTGTTTGTGTTCACCCTTGTGTACCTGGTACGCAGACAGTTTGGATGAGAGCATCGAGTGAACTTCATTCGTTCACGCTACCAATTGAACCACAGATGTAAGAGATCCACTCGACAGGCCTCTCAACCCCGATACCAACCAGTTCACCTCGGAGAAACCTCCATTGATGTAGATCGACTCCGGCTATATAGATCTAAACGATACATCGTACGTAGATCTATACACGCGTCCACAGTCGTTCGGGGTGAGCTCGTTACATTTTATGGTGGCAGCGGTGGGATCTGTTATTTTCATAAACAGGTCCAGTGATCTGAACCTCGTCTTCTTTACAGAGTAGAGTTGAATTTAAGTTCAACTATTTATAGATTCGACCCGATCTATTTATATATTTCGTAATAAGTCGTAGTTTTATAACAGTAATAGCTCGTCCGAGTTATAAAGATGAACAGTCCTGTACCCGTTGACAGTACAGGTGAGGTTACGTTCCGTATCCCACAGGGACCAGAGACACGGAGTAAATGTACAGAGAATATTGAGTTAATATCGAACAGTGGTTCTATTGACTCAGAGGTTAATGCATCAAACAGCAGGGGAGAGTCAGTCCTCCAGGATAAAGTGAACAGTTTAGCAATCCTGTTGCAAAATGTAGTTCAAGAGTTAAGTTCTATTAAATCAACCTGTAACAACAAACAAACTGTTTCAAGTGCTAACAGTCCAATTGATAGTCAGAAACAAAGTATAAATCCTGCAGTAACACAAGGTTACTGCCAGTCCCATGATGTAAGAAATCATAGGGAAGCCATGAGACAGAGGCCTAATAGTAGTCACCAGGGTTACAATAACAATCCCAGTGATCAACCAGAGTACCACAGTGGTCTGAGGCAAAGAAAAGTTACCTTCAGTTCAAATTGTCATAGCAGTGACTTAAGTAATAATTATGTGTCGGATAATGATTTCATGACTGATGACGTACCTTGGCCACCTATCTATGAGTTTCATAACCCATATGATCCACAGCCTCCCAGGTTTGCTCGTAAACAGGGCACAATCTCAAGTGTCAAGATGTCCCCTTTCAGTGGTACTGGTGATTGGCAAACATGGATTGCCCGCTTTGAGGCTATTGCAAGACGAAACTGTTGGTCAGAAGATGACATGCTAGACCAGTTGTTGCCAAGACTTGAAGGTGTGGCGGCTCAATTTGTGTTTACACAACTTAACCCTATGGTGCTAGACAGTTATACAGAGTTGAAAACCGAGATGAATAGTAGATTTATGACCATAGAAACCCCTAGATTTTATGCTTCTAAATTTAGTCGCAGATCACAGAAACCTGATGAAACTCTTGAAGAATACGCTGCAGAGTTAAAAAGGCTATATGATAAAGCACATGGATACCGAAGTAAAAGAGCAAGAGACGAAGATCTGGTGCGTAGATTTCTAGATGGTATCACTGATGATGATGTAAGATTCGAGATAGAGTTCAACAAAGAGCCAGGTAACATAGATCAAGCAGTCTATTATGCAGTCAACTACATGCAGATAAAGACATTGGCAAGCGAAAGGAGAGGTCGATTCCAAGCCCGTAGAGCAGTAGAAGCTCCTGTTGGGGACAGGAACCTGTCCAAAGACGAATACTTAGAATTAAATGAAGAGAAATCAGTGAGAGATAAAAGTGACAGGGAGCTGTTAATAGAGTTAATTCAAAGAATGAATGTTATAGAAGGGCAGAAGCAAGGTTCTCGGCGACGATATGATAAGAGTGAAGTGAAGTGCTACAATTGTCACCGTTTGGGTCATTATGCCAGAGAATGCCCTAACCAAAGTTTTATAGAAGAAAGTAGTCATAGTACAAGTGTAACAGAGAATCCTTTAAACAGGAACGGACCTACTCTCGAGGCCAGAGGGAGGTCCCGACAGTAGATGTTTATAGCGAGGGCCAGTTATGTAAAGCTACAGAGTTAAAGTCAGCTGTAGAGCCAGGTCGAGCAAAATAGGTATACACTGGAAGAAAGGAGGGTCTGACAGACGGGGTTTATTTGAGGGGTACAGTGAATGGAGAGCCCGTAGTATATACAGTAGATACAGGGGCGTCGTGTACACTTATCTCCTGTAGAGTGTATGATAAGATCCCAGAGACCAATCGACCAGTGCTAGATCATTCCGTGCGAGTCGTGGGTGCCGGGGGCATGCCTATTAAAGGTGTCGGTAAAGCAGAGTTTGTGTTAACTCTTGGCTCATTAACGTTACGTCAGAATGTCTTAGTTGCAGAGATCGAGGATGATGCTTTGCTAGGATACGATGTTCTTAGGGGTAGTAACGGGGAGCATGCCGACATGTTATTGTCTCAAAACAAGATTATTTTAGGCGGAGTGGATATACCCGTTTTTCAAGTTGGTTCTTCTAAGAGAGCTAGGAGAGTCGTTGTAGCAGACAATGTGACTCTACCGGTCCAAGTAGAAGCAGTAGTTAGTGTTCGTGTTGAGAAGTTTGAGGGCAATAGTGCATATTTAAGAGAATGTATCTTTTGTGAAGATAGTCAACCTATTAATATGGCTGAATCAGGGTTGCCAGTAGAAATCACTACAGAGAGTGATACTCTGAAACCAGATGATTCCATTCAAGTTATCGATGATGTTGTACCGATCATCAAAGAGGGGTGTAGCTTGTTGGCTAAAGTTCCAGTTGCCAAGTATAATGCCAAAGAACCCCAGCAACCGGGACAGAGGTCAGTCAAGTACAACTCTAATGGATTACCGAGCCAGAAATCACTAATGTCATGTCAGGTGAATGACACCTGTAGTATAGTTATCAAACAACCCAAAGATCCAGACATAAAGGAGTTGTATAAAGATTCGCGGTCGATGAAGTGGCTGTCCAAGATGTTAAAGTGTTAGTTGTGTGAGGTGTTTGAAAATTTGATTCGTGTAATTAGTGTGGACGAGTGAAATATAAAGAAATTTATGAATTTATTTTTTATCTAAGTTGTGTGATTAATTAATGTGTTAGTGAGTGCATCAGTTGAAAGTTCAAATTTGAATTTAGAATTGTGATTTTGTAATACTATTTGATTAGTAGATGTAATAGTTTAAGCGCAATTGAATATTTATTTTCAAGTGTATAAATTCTGAGGATAACCTATGGTGTGTTGAACAACAAATCGCCGGTTTCGTGTGTTTTTTTATGTAGTCACGTTATTGTCAGTACAGATAACTAGTTATCGCTGATGCACAGTGAAGCAGTCTAGGTAAGAGCATGGATAGTAAAGATAGATATTCGACACAGACAAAGATCTAGGATGGGTAACAAAGTTGCAGTCTGATGTTCTGATGATACCTAAGGGCGGGTCATACAAGGGTGAAAGAACCAGGTTCCTGATGTAGTCTAAAGAGACCGGCTGTCACGCTCCCTCAACGCACTTATACTATGGTTATTTTCACAAGTATCTAACGATTATCAATAAAACAGAGTTTACCATAGGTCACATGGTAGCAAGTCAACGTAAAAAATAACTTGCTCATATCTCAACTAATGTGGGCCTTCATGTTACCAGTATAACAGGGATTCTGGAGAGTCCACTGAGTGCAATCGAAGCCAGGGGAGAGAATGAAGATTCTTACAAGTTCAACTTTACCGAGTTACAGTCACGTTAGTATTTACTGTATATCTGATAGAAGGGCCGAAATAACAAACCAGTCGGTACCAACACCAAGTTCACCTTTACATCTTCTCGCTTGTTGTACGTTATAATACAACTTGTCCATGTTTTGTTAGGCGTTTGGATAAAACATTACATGGGTACAACGCCTGCCATGATGTCAATGGTAGGTCCATATAGTGTTAATTCATAATGCTGTATGGATACCATATTTATACCATGATATTTTCTTCATCTACAAGAATTATTCTACAAAACTGACAATATTTTAACTTTAAGTAAATTTCATATACAGTGATCTCTTCATGAGTAACTTTAAGTAAATTTTATATACAGTGATCTTTCCATGAGTAACTTTAAGTAAATTTTATATACAGTGATCTTTCCATGAGTAACTTTAAGTACATTTTACGGATCCAGTGATCTCTTTGTGAGTAACGATAAATAGAATTTGTGAATCCAGTGATCTCTTTGTGAGTAACTTTGAACGTTGTGTAAATTTTGCATTGTTGCAAATGTATGGTATTTTATGTTGTGAACTCATATGTGTGGTTTTACTTTAGTCATGTTAACTAGACTTTGGTGTCGTGTGGTTATAAAGTAAATGCTATGTCTTTTAGTATAGTATGTGCTATGAAATAATTTTAAAGAACTGTGTGATAATACGTATGGTTGTTATGTAAGCATTTGAATGTACCGGCTAATCCTTTTTGGTAAAGCTTTAAAGGGATAGTCTTACTGTTTTTATGTATGACTTTAAAGATGCAGTCTTACTGTTTTGCGTATAACTTTAAAGGTGCAGTCTTGCAGTTTAGTGTATAACTTTAAAGGTGCAGTCTAACTATTTTGTGAATTATTTTAAAGGAACTGTTTGTCTATGTTATGTATGATTTTAATGTATTGATAAGCTATTTAATGTAATTAGCAAAGGAACCTGATCATTTATATTGAAATGTGAACTTGATGTTATAGTGTTACTTGTTGTTGAATTGTAAGTTAATGCGTTGTAAGTCCATAATAGTGAATGATTTTTTTTATTCCTATGAATTCATGTTTCAATTTTTGTAAATTTTTGCGTAGGTCAGTTATTATGTGTTTATTAGGATAAGGCTGCAGGAGCTTAGCCTTTTGAAGGCCGGGGTAATGAAACAGGCCGGGGTTTAATACACATAATAACAGTTTGAAACCAAAAGTTACCTTGTAATAAATGTTTAAATTTGCTCCGTTCCGTGTTTCCTGTTTTGAGAGCATGATGCATGTCTCTAGCCATAAAGCACATAATGACTAGTGTTCTGGGCAACACACAGACCACATTAGCACATATATGTAGGTTATGAACTAGGATTCTGAGCTCAAATCAATGTTTGTTTATCCATTATGTTTCGTAACCAGTTTTCGCGACGTTCCCTTATTTGGATCCTCTATATTCCAGTTAATTTGTATCCTTCGATGTTAAATCCTAATCCTAGATGTGAATTAGTTATTTCCTTACACTTTTGCTGAATGTTAATGTTTAAATCCAGTTATAAGGCGAGTTTTGATCCATTTTGTTATGAGCACATTTTGTCTTATGTCAGCGTTCCTGTCATGTTTACATCGAACTCTGGGAATTTATTCCTACGCTGTACAGTCTTAAGGGACTATGTTTTCTGCTAAAAGGTCATTTAATGGCCAAATCAAGGTATTATAGTCATAGATTTATCTGTATTTTTGTTGTTTAATAGTAATTCTAAGTTATTTTAGTCATTGGTATATACAAATCGTTGTCTGCTTAGAAATTTCACGGTTGGATAAGCCGCCCCAAAAATGGGGTGCTTTTTGGGCGGAATCGACCAAAAAGCACCCATTTATTGGGTGTTTTTTGGTCGAGTTAGCCAATGGGTGGAAACAACCAAAAAGCACCCAATTTTGGGCGGAATCAACCAAAAAGCACCCACTTTTGGTTGATGGGCGGAAATTTACTATAAAAACCCCCGGAAAATTGTTCGTTAAGCTCATTTGATCACGGTTACCAGAGGGTCAGGTTATTGTTCAAGTCAACGATTTTTATTTGTAAGATGCTTTTCTGAGCTTCAAGCGTTCTTATAAATTTCACCTTCATAGTATACATGTAGTATTGATTAGTTGTGTATATATAGAATACGTTTAACGTAAAATAAAACGTTAGAGTCGAAACTTTACCAACGATTTGTGTTTGTGTTCACCCTTGTGTACCTGGTACGCAGACAGTTTGGATGAGAGCATCGAGTGAACTTCATTCGTTCACGCTACCAATTGAACCACAGATGTAAGAGATCCACTCGACAGGCCTCTCAACCCCGATACCAACCAGTTCACCTCGGAGAAACCTCCATTGATGTAGATCGACTCCGGCTATATAGATCTAAACGATACATCGTACGTAGATCTATACACGCGTCCACAGTCGTTCGGGGTGAGCTCGTTACAATACTCCATCACTCAGTTCTCTCTCTTGTACTCCATCATTCAGTTCTCTCTCTGACACTCCATCACTCAGTTCTATCTCTGGTTCTACATCACTCTGTTCTCTCTCTGGTACTCCATCACTCAGTTCTCTCTCTGATACTCCATCACTCAGTTCTATCTCTGGTTCTACATCACTCTGTTCTCTCTCTGGTACTCCATCATTCAGTTCTATCTCTGGTTCTACATCACTCTGTTCTCTCTCTGGTACTCCATCACTCAGTTCTCTCTCTGATACTCCATCACTCAGTTCTATCTCTGGTTCTATATCACTCTGTTCTCTCTCTGGTACTCCAACACTCAGTTCTCTTTTTGGTACTTCATCACTCAGTTCTAACTCTGGTTCTCCATCACTCAGTTCTCTCTCTGGTACTCCATCACTCAGTTCTCTCTCTGGTACTCCATCACTCAGTTCTTTCTTATACTCCATCACTCAGTTCTCTCTCTTGTACTCCATCATTCAGTTCTCTCTCTGACACTCCATCACTCAGTTCTATCTCTGGTTCTACATCACTCTGTTCTCTCTCTGGTACTCCATCACTCAGTTCTCTCTCTGAAACTCCATCACTCAGTTCTATCTCTGGTTCTACATCACTCTGTTCTCTCTCTGGTACTCCATCACTCAGTTCTATCTCTGGTTCTACATCACTCTGTTCTCTCTCTGGTACTCCATCACTCAGTTCTCTCTCTGATACTCCATCACTCAGTTCTATCTCTGGTTCTACATCACTCTGTTCTCTCTCTGGTACTCCAACACTCAGTTCTCTTTTTGGTACTTCATCACTCAGTTCTAACTCTGGTTCTCCATCACTCAGTTCTCTCTCTGGTACTCCATCACTCAGTTCTCTCTCTGGTACTCCATCACTCAGTTCTTTCTGATACTCCATCACTCAGTTCTCTCTCTTGTACTCCATCATTCAGTTCTCTCTCTGACACTCCATCACTCAGTTCTATCTCTGGTTCTACATCACTCTGTTCTCTCTCTGGTACTCCATCACTCAGTTCTCTCTCCGACACTCCATCACTCAGTTCTATCTCTGGTTCTACATCACTCTGTTCTCTCTCTGGTACTCCATTACTCAGTTCTATCTCTGGTTCTACATCACTCTGTTCTCTCTCTGGTACTCCATCACTCAGTTCTCTCTCTGATACTCCATCACTCAGTTCTATCTCTGGTTCTACATCACTCTGTTCTCTCTCTGGTACTCCAACACTCAGTTCTCTTTTTGGTACTTCATCACTCAGTTCTAACTCTGGTTCTCCATCACTCAGTTCTCTCTCTGGTACTCCATCACTCAGTTCTCTCTCTGGTACTCCATCACTCAGTTCTTTCTGATACTCCATCACTCAGTTCTCTCTCCGACACTCCATCACTCAGTTCTATCTCTGGTTCTACATCACTCAGTTCTCTCTCTGGTACTCCAAAACTCAGTTCTCTTTTTGGTACTTCATCACTCAGTTCTAACTCTGGTACTCCATCACTCAGTTCTCTCTCTGGTACTCCATTACTCAGTTCTCTCTCTCGTACTCCATCACTCTGTTCTCACTCTGGTACTCCATTACTCAGTTCTCTCTCTGGTACGCCATCACTCTGTTCTCACTCTGGTACTCCATCACTCAGTTTTTTCTGGTACTCCATCACTCAGTTCTCTCTCTGGTACCCCATCACTCAGTTCTCTCTCTGGTACTCCATTACTCAGTTCTCTCTCTGGTACTCCATCACTCTGTTCTCACTCTGGTACTCCATCACTCTGTTCTCACTCTGGTACTCCATCACTCAGTTCTCTCTCTTGTACTCCAACACTCAGTTCTCTCTCTGATACTCCATCACTCAGTTCTATCTCTGGTTCTCCATCACTCAGTTCTCTCTCTGATACTCCATCACTCAGTTATATCTCTGGTTCTCCATCACTCAGTTCTCTCTCTGGTACTCAATCACTCAGTTCTCTCTCTGGTACTCCATCACTCAGTTCTCTCTCTGATACTTCATCTCCCAGTTTTCTTTCATACACTCTGGTACTTCATCTTACAGTTCTCTTTATGGTACTTCATCACTCAGTTCTATCTCTGGTTCTACATCACTCAGTTCTCTATCTGGTACTCCAACACTCAGTTCTCTTTTTGGTACTTCATCACTCAGTTCTAACTCTGGTACTCCATCACTCAGTTCTCTCTCTGGTACTCCATTACTCAGTTCTCTCTCTGGTACTCCATCACTCTGTTCTCACTCTGGTACTCCATTACTCAGTTCTCTCTCTGGTACTCCATCACACTGTTCTCACTCTGGTACCCCATCACTCAGTTTTTTCTGGTACTCCATCACTCAGTTCTCTCTCTCTTACCCCATCACTCAGTTCTCTCTCTGGTACTCCATTACTCAGTTCTCTCTCTGGTACTCCATCACTCTGTTCTCACTCTGGTACTCCATCACTCTGTTCTCACTCTGGTACTCCATCACTCAGTTCTCTCTCTGGTACTCCAACACTCAGTTCTCTCTCTGATACTCCATCACTCAGTTCTATCTCTGGTTCTCCATCACTCAGTTCTCTCTCTGATACTCCATCACTCAGTTATATCTCTGGTAATCCATCACTCAGTTCTCTCTCTGGTACCCCATCACTCAGTTCTCTCTCTGGTACTCCATTACTCAGTTCTCTCTCTGGTACTCCATCACTCTGTTCTCACTCTGGTACTCCATCACTCTGTTCTCACTCTGGTACTCCATCACTCAGTTCTCTCTCTGGTACTCCAACACTCAGTTCTCTCTCTGATACTCCATCACTCAGTTCTATCTCTGGTTCTCCATCACTCAGTTCTCTCTCTGGTACTCCATCACTCAGTTTTTTCTGATACTCCATCACTCAGTTCCCTCTATGGTACTCCTAACTCAGTTCTCTCTCTCGTACTCCATCACTCTGTTCTCACTCTGGTACTCCATTACTCAGTTCTCTCTCTGGTACTCCATTACTCAGTTCTCTCTCTGGTACTCCATCACTCTGTTCTCACTCTGGTACTCCATTACTCAGTTCTCTCTCTGGTACGCCATCACACTGTTCTCACTCTGGTACCCCATCACTCAGTTTTTTCTGGTACTCCATCACTCAGTTCTCTCTCTGGTACCCCATCACTCAGTTCTCTCTCTGGTACTCCATTACTCAGTTCTCTCTCTGGTACTCCATCACTCTGTTCTCACTCTGGTACTCCATCACTCTGTTCTCACTCTGGTACTCCATCACTCAGTTCTCTCTCTGGTACTCCAACACTCAGTTCTCTCTCTGATACTCCATCACTCAGTTCTATCTCTGGTTCTCCATCACTCAGTTCTCTCTCTGATACTCCATCACTCAGTTATATCTCTGGTAATCCATCACTCAGTTCTCTCTCTGGTACCCCATCACTCAGTTCTCTCTCTGGTACTCCATTACTCAGTTCTCTCTCTGGTACTCCATCACTCTGTTCTCACTCTGGTACTCCATCACTCTGTTCTCACTCTGGTACTCCATCACTCAGTTCTCTCTCTGGTACTCCAACACTCAGTTCTCTCTCTGATACTCCATCACTCAGTTCTATCTCTGGTTCTCCATCACTCAGTTCTCTCTCTGATACTCCATCACTCAGTTCTATCTCTGGTTCTCCATCACTCAGTTCTCTCTCTGATACTCCATCACTCAGTTATATCTCTGGTTCTCCATCACTCAGTTCTCTCTCTGGTACTCAATCACTCAGTTCTCTCTCTGGTACTCCATCACTCTGTTCTCACTCTGGTACTCTATCACTCAGTTCTCTCTCTGGTAATCCATCACTCTGTTCTCACTCTGGTACTCCATCACTCAGTTCTCTCTCTGGTACTCCATCACTCAGTTTTTTCTGATACTCCATCACTCAGTTCCCTCTATGGTACTCCTAACTCAGTTCTCTCTCTCGTACTCCATCACTCTGTTCTCACTCTGGTACTCCATTACTCAGTTCTCTCTCTGGTACTCCATTACTCAGTTCTCTCTCTGGTACTCCATCACTCTGTTCTCACTCTGGTACTCCATTACTCAGTTCTCTCTCTGGTACGCCATCACACTGTTCTCACTCTGGTACCCCATCACTCAGTTTTTTCTGGTACTCCATCACTCAGTTCTCTCTCTGGTACCCCATCACTCAGTTCTCTCTCTGGTACTCCATTACTCAGTTCTCTCTCTGGTACTCCATCACTCTGTTCTCACTCTGGTACTCCATCACTCTGTTCTCACTCTGGTACTCCATCACTCAGTTCTCTCTCTGGTACTCCAACACTCAGTTCTCTCTCTGATACTCCATCACTCAGTTCTCTCTCTGGTACGCCATCACACTGTTCTCACTCTGGTACCCCATCACTCAGTTTTTTCTGGTACTCCATCACTCAGTTCTCTCTCTGGTACCCCATCACTCAGTTCTCTCTCTGGTACTCCATTACTCAGTTCTCTCTCTGGTACTCCATCACTCTGTTCTCACTCTGGTACTCCATCACTCTGTTCTCACTCTGGTACTCCATCACTCAGTTCTCTCTCTGGTACTCCAACACTCAGTTCTCTCTCTGATACTCCATCACTCAGTTCTATCTCTGGTTCTCCATCACTCAGTTCTCTCTCTGGTACTCAATCACTCTGTTCTCACTCTGGTACTCCATCACTCAGTTCTCTCTCTGGTACTCCATCACTCAGTTCTCACTCTGGTACTCCATCACTCAGTTCTCTCTCTGGAACTCCATTACTCAGTTCTCACTCTGGTACTCCATCACTCAGTTCTCTCTCTGGTACTCCATCACTCAGTTATTTCTGATACTCCATCACTCAGTTCTCTCTCTCGTACTCCATCACTCTGTTCTCACTCTGGCACTCCATCACTCAGTTCTCTCTCTGGTACTCCAACACTCAGTTCTCTCTCTGATACTCCATCACTCAGTTATTTCTGATACTCCATCACTCAGTTCTCTCTCTGGTACTCCATTACTCAGTTCTCTCTCTGGTACTCCATCACTCTGTTCTCACTCTGGTACTTCATCACTCAGTTCTCTCTCTGGTACTCCATCACTCAGTTCTCTCTCTGGTACTCCATCACTCAGTTCTCTCTCTGGTACTCCATTACTCAGTTCTCTCTCTGGTACTCCATCACTCTGTTCTCACTCTGGTATTCCATCACTCAGTTCTCTCTCTGTTACTTCATCTCCCAGTTCTCTTTCATACACTCTGGTACTTAATCACTCAGTTCTCTCTGGTACTCCTTCACTCAGTTCTCTCTCTGGTACTTCATCTCCCAGTTCTCTTTCATACACTCTGGTACTTCATCACTCAGTTCTCTCTGGTACTCCATCACTCAGTTCTCTCTCTGGTACTCCATCACTCAGTTCTCTTTCATACACTCTGGTACTTCATCTTACAGTTCTCTTTCTGGTACTTCATCACTCAGTTCTAACTCTGGTTCTCCATCACTCAGTTCTATCTCTGCTACTCCATCACTCAGTTCTCTCTCTAGTACTTCATATTCCAGTTCTCTCTCATACACTCTGGTACTTCATCACTCAGTTCTCTCTGGTACTCCATCACTTAGTTTTCTGTGGTACTCCATTACTCAGTTTTTTAGTACAATGTTTTTTCTTTTCTCATTCTGCTCTCTGACAATATATTGCTCAGTTCTCACTCAATCTTAGTGCTTACTGTCTATCTGGTTTTTTATCTCTCTGTGATGTCTATTATTTTTTTATTTATAATCAGTTGACTATTGAGAAATCTCATAGAAGTATTACTTAAATACATATAATAAAGCCAGAAATAATCATTTGAATATGTAACTGTATGTTAATATAATCTAAACTGTTAAAGTGTTTCCTTTTTGTCAGTTTTTTTTTTAATTTTTATCTGCTTATTGAGATTTAAAGGTATTTGTATTAAAAATTAGATGTTTAAATTATTGTTGAATGAATTATGAAGTTGAATTTTTACATGTTACAGATGTGATACAGAAGACTGAAGTTTACTGAAATATGCATATTTTGTTGGAACAGACCATCTAAAGATACTACACAGCTTCAAGGACTACAGTATTGTACTCTAGCCTATAAAAAGGTTTAAGACCATGTACAAGAAATGCTCAAAAACTTTTAGTGTAGCTGTGAAAAGTTTTTGAAACTGTATTTGTATTTTAGGTATTTCACAAAAGTATTTTTGTGTGAATCTTTTAAACCAATTACTTTTGAACAATCAACTAGAATTTATTGAGCTCAATTTCAGTGATGCTTAACCACATAAATGTTTTGTATTCTAATTCTTAAAAGTTCAACAAAATAAATGTGATATATCTTTTACATTTTAAGCTTTACTATTTAGAGAATCTTATACTCATATATATGTGTTGTGAACAATAATTGCTTTTGTTTACTAGAGCAGCCTGAATTGTTAAATGTGCTGTTAGGGGACTGCTCCTGGTTCTATTCCTCTGGTATTTGTAAAGCAGGTGTTTGTTCATGTATTGTAAAGATTTAGCATTTTGTTGTTTGATATTCTAGTAATTTTATAGTTGTATATGCTTTCTCAAGACTTTGATAATCAGTCATGGCATGTTTTAATACACATATTGTAGGTACACTTCATTTAATAAGCCATACTGCCAGTCATTATTTTTTTAACTTACAACTGATGTGTCTTAAAAATTTATAAATCTTCATTAGTTTTTATTTCATGAGATTTTTTGTAGAATATTGTTTCTGTGATTTGACAGTGAAGTAATAAAGCAAAACTGTGTGGAAAGACATATAAAATATTTGTGTTGTGGAGTCATTGTACTGTATATTTGACTTTTTTGCCATTTAAATGTATTTTGACCAATGTATGAATACCTATTTTTTCAGCTCACATATCACAGATGCAATTTTATACACTTAAATGTTCCTTTCCCATTGATATTGTTTCATTATCTTGAGAAATATCACAGAAATTAATAACAAATGAGAGAATATATCATACACTGCCCTCCAAAAGTTCTTGGACAAAATCTTGAGTTTTTAGATAAACTGATTCATCTTTATTTATGAATTGAATGAAGGAATAGTCACTTGAGCAATTTTTAAGTCAGCATTGATACGTTTATTAACATATGATGTAACAATGTTACATTAATAAGGTCTAATGATAATTAATTTACTTTTGTAATGCATGATCATTTTCTCAAAAATTCATCTGTTCAAAAACTTTTAAAGGGCACTATATATATGGTAAATGTAAAAGTATAACTAAGTATATACATGATTGTATATTATATTTTGCAGAACTCTTGTTATATAAATAAACCTACTTGAGATATGCATTGAATTTATGCTTGTTAATAAAAAATATATTTGTCAAAGAAATTAGATTTTGTCTTTTATAGAATAAGTGATGTAATAATTTTGCTATTCAGGCAAATCCTTATATTAGCAGTTAAATATGGTGCCATTTTAGATGCAGATCTCAGTTTTGTTGTTCAATTCCTACAGTAATTGGACCAATAACCAAGCAGGCCATACAGGATGATTAAAATGATTTATTACATATAGAATGCAAACAAATCTTTTTATTGCAATATAAACTGGACAAAAGTCAGTATTTGACTTGTAAAAATTGAGCAAGACAGCACAGTGTGCTTAGAAATGTGTATGCCTGTTCGATGATGACTGGAAAGGGTGATAACTTCAACGTCTGTTAAATAAGCACACACTCAGTTCATCTCACGCGAAAATTATTGAAGACAGTTGTATGGATATTTTGCTCACAGTTGTTATCCTGTGAATTTGCAAAGAATACCAGATTTGCATGTTCTGTATGGTGTAAGTATAGTTTGAAACCATGTGTACATGAAGTGTACTATATGCCAATTAACACCCTATTTAGTTTAACTACATCATACACGCCGAAAGTTGCTGATTGGTGAATAAGTCCCCAATATTAATAGCTTGATGAAATACTACTGAGTGATGTAATATAAACTAATTTAGAGCTCTGAATAATTCTTACATCATAATAGACTATATCCGGATTTCAAATATTTGGGTTTTTCCATGTAGGTACAAACAAACTCACTGTTACAATGAAAACACATGTACAAAGAACAATAGAATTTAATCCATATTTCGTGGTTTTCATCAATTATGTGTAACAAACTTTGTTTGTACCTACATCACACGGACGGAAAACCCACAAATTTGAGTTCCGAATTAAGTCTATTTAAAAGACCTTTTGATATTTTCTCTTCATTCGTGTTTACGCTTCTTTACGGTAGTTTTACATACTTTAGGCATAACTACTCGTACGGACAGTATGATCCGTTAATGTTAATTATTTTACCGGAACATGTTACAAAAATCATACAAGATACATAGCAAATTGTTATAATTCATAACAACCATATTGAATACTTATTTATTAAAAAAAACCCTGAAGATATCCAATAAAAAGACATGGAATAGGGCTATGGAGATTTAATAGTTCAGTCGCACCGGAGTTGTCGTTCGTTGATTTGTTCATGGAATAATTCAGATTTTTACCTCTAGTACACTTTTAGGAAAACATCTATCAGATCTTTATGTAAAGTTGTAATAAGAATCAATGTTAAATCATAAGTTATGTCGTATCAACGTAGTGTGATTTGTATACACTCCTAGGTCTTCATTATTTCGTGTTGCATAACCGTTTGTTTTGTACACAGGGCCCGTGCATTCCATATAATATTGGTCTTGTTAGCGCAAACCCCGTTGGTTTTGAGAAATTTTTCTTTCATATGCATGCATCAGATTCGTGAATTCGACATAAATTTGGTGATGTTTACGCAAAAAACTGCTTGCTTTGAGCAAAATTTGTTTATATATACGGGATCCGTATATTCTATATCAAATTGGTACTATCTATGCAAAAACAGAATGTTTATATCAGAATTTGTTGCATATATACTGGATCTGTGCATTCTTAATAAAAGTGGATCTATGTTTGCAAAAACTGCTAGTTTTGAGCAAAAATTGTCTGATACCTGTGAGATATATGCACTCAATGTGAAATTGGTACTATTTGTGCGAAAACTGCTTGTTTTGGGCAACCTTTGTTTCATACACGCGGCATCCGAGCACTCAATATGAAACTGGTACTTTTTATGCGAAAACTGCTTGTTTTGATCAAATTTGGATGATATGCCCGGCCTCCGCGCACTCAATAAGAAATTCGTACTTTTTATGTAAGAACTGCATGTTTTAAGCAAATTTTGTTTCATATTCGAGGCATTCGCGCACTCAATTAGAAGTTCGTACGTTTTATGCAAGAAATGCTTCTTTTGAGCAAAATTTGTGTCATATACGCGGCACCCGCGCACTCAATGAGAAATTCGTACGATTTATGCAAGAACTGCTAGTTTTGAGTAATATTTGTGTCATATACGCGGCATACGCGCACTCCATAATAAATTCGTGCGTTTTAAGCAAGAAATGCTTGTTTTCAGCAAAATTTGTGTCATATACGCGGCATCCGCGCACTCAATGAGAAATTCGTACGATTTAAGCAAGAATTGCTAGTTTTGAGTACTATTTGTGTCATATACGCGGCATACGCGCACTCAATAATAAATTCGTGCGTTTTATGCAAGAAATACTTGTTTTAACAAAATTTGTGTCATATGTATACGCGGCAACGCGCACTCAATGAGAAATTCGTAAGATTTATACAAGAACTGCTAGTTTTGAGTAAAATTTGTGTCATATGTATACGCGGCATACGCGCACTCAATGAGAAATTCGTACGTTTTTTGCAAGAACTGCTTGTTTTGAGCAAAATGTGTGTCATATACGCGGCAACGCGCTCTCAATAATAAATTCGTACGATTTATGCAAGAACTGCTAGTTTTGTGCAAAATTTGTGTCATATACGCGGCATCCTTGCACTCCAAATACAATTGGTACTATTTGTGCAAGAACTGCTTGTAACACCGTCTTATTTGAATATGGAATGTATCATTTAATATGGAATTCACTATACTCACTGTACAGTTCATTTTGTTCAACAAAATAGACTGTATGTAGCCTATTCGTATTGTTGTTTTCAAATTTTGTTCATGCCGCGCATGAACAAAATGTCTATTCTAGTTCATTATACTAGTTATTGATTGATAGAGACTGTATATAGTGGATTTTGTCCATGCAGCGCATGAACTAACTTTGGACTGGATTTTAGTGTTTAGTCCTTAGTGAAGATGTCCCAACACATGTGATACATTTAGTTTCATATTTGTAAAGGGGCTACATGAAGTCTCATGTTTATAAAGGTTAAAGGGGTTACATGTAGGCTCATGTTTATAAATAGTGAATTCCATATTAAATGAAACATTCCATATTCAAATAAGACAGTGTTTTGTTTTAAGCAAAATTTTGTCATATACGAGGCTTCTGTGCTCTCTTTATGAAGTTGGTACTATTTAAGCGTGAACTGCTTTTTTTCAGCAAAATTTGTTTCATAAATGCGGGATCCGTGCACTCGATGTAAAGTTTGAACTATTAATGCAAGAACTATGTTTATATACACGGGGTCCGGGCATTCTACATGAAATTTGTACTACTTGCACAAACTAAATATTTTAAGCGAACTTTGTTCTATATATGCGGGATCTGTGCACACAAATATGAAATGAATATTATTTGCGCAAGAAATGAATGTTCTGAACAAAATATGTTTCAGTTATGCAGGGTCTATGCTATCTATATAATATCTGTGTAGTATCTACTACAACTTTTTTAGTCATATTAGTCAGATCTATACAGCATCATAGAGCATTCATTTTTAATTGGAGTATAATTAATATGCATCCATTTCCTTTTATTCAGATGGTTATATATGTATATTTGTATGTCTCAATGTCTTTGAAACTTCTTTAAATATACTAAATATTGTTATAATGATAGTAAGTTCAATTCAAAACATATTATTTCAGTGATATTCAGTAAGCGTTCACAATATTAGGTCAGATTATTTCCAATATTTTATATATTCATAAAAGTAGCATTCTTGTGCTTCAATTTTTGCTAAGTAATATGAAATTAGACAGTAACTGAAGTTCTTTTTCTACAACAAAACGTTTTGCATTTGCTACATCTTTATTCAGTCTAAACGACGTTCATTGATGTAGTGGCATTGTTGAAATTCATATTACTGTAGAGAATCTAACAACTAAAAGTTTTTCCTCATCATATGATAAGATACTTAACTTAATTCTTTTGTTGTAATTTTTACCCAACATTGCAATAGTAACAATAGGACCCATCAACTCTGTCTTACACTCCGGTATTGAGATGATAATCCACAATTCCAATATACATGACTTGTATTTAATTTCTACACTATATCTTATGCCATTCAAACCTTTCAAAATGACAAGTAGATATGTTTCCTGCATATCTGGTACATATACCAATAAAATATACATGTAGATAATGGAACATTTAGACTCTTAACTGCAGTACAACATTAGTATTAGTGAATACTATAAAAATAGTGTAGATAGTATTAAATAAATGTATTAAAAATATTCATAACAACAAGTTAAATGATAAAATTAATTTATTTACAAGTTGCATTTGAAACACAATTACAATAAAAACATAATAAATAATGTTTGTACATGATATTCAACTTGAGCACTTGATCATACAATTATTCATAACAAGTTGGTGATACTATCATATGAGGTAATGCAAATAATGATGAAAATGAAACACTCTAAAAAATTGATCAAAACACATAAACAATATAATCTATTCAGCTTATTCAAACATGTAATAAGTGAATAATAACAAAACTAATAACACTACAAAATCAGGCAAGCTCAATCATAAGATAACTATGTCTACTGGCCTAATACTATTAATCAACCAAGTTGAGGTACACAAGGAATGCATAATTTGAGCTGAGAAACAAATCAAGTCAGCTGATACACAAATTAAATATACATATAAATACATGTATATCTGGTTCAATGATACTGGCTGCAGATAAACTTAGCAAGCTGAAAACAACACTTATAGACCGAGACAGCTGATGCAAACAATAATAGAGCTTGGTAAGCTTGAAACATAATGTCAATGATGACCAGTCTACTAAAACACATTGAAAATGAATGCGACAACTGATACTAACAATTAAAGAGCATAATTATCTGAAGTAGGATGAAATCAAGTCCACTAAAATACACTGAAAATTGACAAAGAAAGCTGATACAAACAATAACAGAGCTTAATGAGCTAAAACAAACTGGGGTTTAGGTCGGTTCAAACACACTGAAAATATATCCATACACATGATACAAACAATAAAATGAGCTCAATGAGCTGAAAAAAACCATACAGATTAAGGTCTGTTCAAATACACTGCAGATGTATCCAGGCAGCTGATACAAACAATATTAGAGCTCAATACGCTGAAAACATTAAGATTTAGGTCTTTAAAAACACTTTGAAAATTTACATAGAAAGATGATACAAACAATATTAGAGCTTAATGAGCTAAAAAACCTTAGGGTTTAGTTATGTTCAAAAACACTTAAAATGAATTTAGGTAGCTGATACAAACAATATTAGAGCTTAATGAGCTAACAAACCTTAGGGTTTAGTTCTGTTCAAAAACACTTAAAATGAATTTAGGTAGCTGATACAAACAATATTAGAGCTTAATGAGCTAACAAACCTTAGGGTTTAGTTCTGTTCAAAAACACTTAAAATGAATTTAGGTAGCTGATACAAACAATATTAGAGCTTAATGAGCTGAAAAAAAACTTAGGGTTTAGTTCTGTTCACAACACTGTAAATGTATCCAGGCAGCTGATACAAACAATATTAGAGCTTAATGAGCTGAAAAAAAACTAAGGGTTTAGTTCGGTTTAAAAAATACTGAAAATGTATCCAGGCAGCTGATACAAACAATGTAAGAGCTTAATGAGCTGAAACACATTAGGATTCATGTCTGCTGTAACACACTAAAATGTATTCTGCATTGTTTTAGAGTTCCATAGATGTAAATATATTCATATAATTAATATTTTTGATTATATGCTTTTCATTTTCTCACATCACATATCATAACTTGTACACTGGTAGTTGTTGCATCAAAATGTTTGTTTCTGCATTCTCTCTTTTCAACTCATAGGTTCCTAACTTATTAGAGATGGAAAGTTCATTTATTTACAAAAAAATCCCAACAATAACAGATCATGAAACATCCATTTTTCATCATTATCATTTCAACTCTCATCAATTCTTTATCTGAAAAAAAAGTAAAACACCAATATTAACTTCACAGAAATATAAGTAAAATGAATATGATTGTACTCAGGTAGAGATTGTTTTCTATAAAAAAATTATGAATGGTTTACAAGCAATAAGAAGCTGCAACTATCAGCATTCATTTCATAATCTGAGAATGTGCTAATAGTCTGTTACATTTTAATATCATAAAAGTATTACATTTTTGATTTTCTGCAAATATGTTGTCAACCATCTTAGAACAGCAACTGACCTTAATCATAACTTTACACGGGAAAATGCCAATTTTACATGTAATAACTTTTCCAATTCTCTAAAATCATTACAAGTATAAGTGAAATGAAACCATTTTCCAAACACCTGATTATCTTGCACCTTTGTACATGTTTCTATTTTGTATAATATGATATAGCCCAGTTATGTTACATAACAATAATTAGATTAAAATTCAGCAAGTATCAAATAGCATACTTTTTATGGATTTCTCAAATGTAGAAATAAAAAAACAGTAACCAGGTTGAACTTGTATGAAACTATCAATGTCAGTGTCATACTTAAAAATGAGAATGACATATCTATATAGGTTTTTATAGGTACATTGGTAACATGAATGCTTAGGAATCGAGAGGTCCTGGGTTCTATCCCACTAGGGACACTGCTAATGTCCTTGAGCAAGAAATTAACCTACAATTTATCCACTCTGCCCAGGTGTAAATGGGTACTGTGAGGGATCACCTGCATGAAGAAGATTAAAATCATGATCAGGAGTTATCTTTACAAAATTTTAAAGTCAGCTGAATAAGTACATAGAAGTAAACTTCAACTTTTTATAAGTAATTTACTCATAACTATTGTACAAATTACTTACATGTAATAAGGTTCAGTCCAATATTAAACATCATTCTTTATCTAAACTCGACCATTTTTGTTTTTCTTCATTGCCCTAAAATAGTAACATTTTCAATATATATATATAAAATAAGTTTATCAAACACATATAAACAGCATTTCTGTAAAGATTGCTTAAAACTTTGTATAAAATAAATAAAGTAATTTCTTTGCTTCAGTATATGGAAACTATTAACTGTATTAACAATAAAGCTACTTCTAAATCTTTCAAGATGGTCTATTTGTTTTGATGTAAAAGAAACAAAGTCACCACAAGGCCCAACAAAATAGGCTTGTTGAGCTCTGCACTTTCTGTTATGCCAAAACACATGTGTATCTAGCTTAAATTTATTACATGTCTTTAGAAGGCAGTATCAAAAAACAGTCTACCATGAGTGTTCCCATTATACATATACATGTAAATAAAACAGTTGTATAAAAACTAATCTCTAGCTTAATGGTGAGACAAAATCAATAACCAATAGATAAGCTTTCAAAAAGACAATTAGCAAAAGATGGAGAGAACATTATTTATAACCAGTCTTTACTTATACTTTAGTGTTATGCAATATTTAGAGCACAATCTACAACACAGGTTTAAACATATTAAAATATTGTATAATGTTTAACCAATAAGCCTGGAAGCTCAACTCCATATTTAAACAGACAGCAACCATTTACATTTATACTGGCACTATCAGGTTACAAAGTTTAGACATACAAGGGCCTCAACTATAGGTATATATACTAATGACTAAAAGAGACAAAAAAAATAAGTAACAGAATTATTAATTTTATTTTAATACCTCTGCATCCTTAATAACTGAATCACGACTTTGTTGTCATTGTGGTTAAGTACAAATAAGGTTTTAGGAATTTTAATCATGAATCTTTCTTCTTTCATTTCTACACTGAAAATAAAGAAAACATCTTATTTTACAAATGGTACTATAAAAATAGAAATTTCATTCCATCATGTCAGTCGGTTATCAACAAATTCACATCACTGAAGGAAAATAGATATCTTAAATAGAAAAAGGGAAGTCACAGAACCCTGTATCATCTCACTTGAACCCAGGTCGATAGCGCAGTTGGTAGCGTGCCGTGATTTGGATACTCGTGCCCGAGCGGGTGCGAATCCCACCCGGGAAGGTTATACCCTTCCATGAAAATTTGACAATAGTGACGATTTCCTCCATTGATTAGATAATATGGAGAAGTTTCCGGCCTTGTGGAAGGGTAAGTAAGTACTGGTTATAGACAATGGTCCAGGAAAGCTAGGTTAGGTGCACTGGACGCCGTAAAATGACCTAAAATTGTGTTGACATGGCGTTAACTCCAATAAATAAAAATAAATCATCTCACTTGCATGACATAATTTTTCTAACTTTGGGCCAATGTATATTCTTACTTAATGCATGGGCTCAAACATATTACAAATGAAATCAGTGTTAGGAACTTTTCAAATATTTGCAGACGACAAAAAGTTTATTAATCATGAAATTGGTGAAAGATTAAGTGGTCCAAATACTAAAACATGGTATTAAGTCTGATTCTCCCAGGACTTTAATACATTTATTATGTACCTCATGATAAATCAACTTCAAAATCGATGCTCAAATTGAAGAAATACTTACTAAACAATGACTTAAAACAAAACAATTTCGAAACCTGGTTTCCAATCTGTCATTGGCAATCATTGTTTATTTAAGAGTTACGTCCCTTTATTAAAGAGACCGGGCTAAATCTCTGTGTCCGTACCGTGAAATTCCCCGGTCTCTAAGTTAATCTAACCGTTATGTTACTCTAACTTACGGTTCCCTGTTTTGTATCAAAGAACAAAATGAGGATACATAACAAACGAGCATTCTTATTATATCACGCTTTGTGCTACCATAGAATTTGTTATTAACTTAAGTTCATGATACTATTGATATCCGAATTTTTTTATCCGAACACTTACTTTCTATATGACAGCAAGGTCGTTGTTATCTATTACAAGTCCTTTAAACAAACGATTAACGCTGCATCACAATGTTTAAAAAAAACATTAATAATGGTGTGGCTGCCATTTGGGATGAATAATAAAATACAAAAAAATAATATTTACCTTATCAACTGGTTGATTCAAAACCAGGTCAACCAGGTCATGGCATGATCATGAAGAGTTTATAAAACATTCTTGAAGCCCATTGACATTTTCAACTATATACGGCTGTAAAATTATGTATGGCGCCCACCCATTGTGTCACTTAGAGCTAAATACACTCTTGCATCTAGTAATAACGGCTGTTTTGAAGCCATTCATATCGGCTGCAATCATCAATCCAATATGGCGACGTTTTAAGTTTTATCGGCAAAGATCGGCCGGCCTCGCCTTTCGCACATGCGCAGTAGACACTTTTATATTACCATATTTGGGCAGCTGAGATTTGCCCATAACCCTAGTGTAAAATACATATTGTATTAATGACGCGATTATGATTAATTGCTTACAATGAATAACGTCGTTGCCGAACACAATTTTCTCTGAATTAAGTTATCGTATCGAATCCCAGAAAATTGGAATTATTTAGGAAAGTTTTACTAACAATTTTGTTTTTAATTTTGATTGAGAACACTAAATTGTACGCGAACGCTTAACAAAATTCCGATATGGCATGGCCTAAATGTACATGGATGGTAATTTTACACCTAGATGAGCTCTGAATGGTAATAACAATAACCCCTTTTGCTTCTGATTACCAGAAGTCAGTGGTCATTTCATTTAAATTAACAAAATATTTCAATATGAATGATGCACCTACCTCGCCGTTTTTGATAAAAAGGTATAGCTTTCCTAATGACGCAAAAATTTCGTAGTTTGGATCCTCATCAAGTTTCTCTATATCCATATCTAAATTGGATTCAACAAGTTTGAAATGTAGATGTACTACTGTTGCGGAGATCTTTCCTTTGTCTTTTCCAAGCGGTTGAATGCTATTCAAAATGGAACGATCAAGGGAGCTAAGACATGAAACATCGGTGGCTGGTGTGTACTTCTTGCTTAAATCGTCTACAACCATTGCCACAAGTTGCTCTCTCAGTGTTGATGCCAAAGCCTTAGAGGTGTCTCGTCCAAATCGCTCGATTTCGCCAAGTTTGTACCAAGTGTTTCTTTCCGGGTTAAATTGGTCTGTATCTTCCAACTCTTGTTCAAGCTTTGTCAGGAATAACTCCATTGCTTCTTGTTTCAACTCTTTAATCTTGTCAGAGAAACATTCAATTTCAGATGGTTTACTGTCTTCTACAGCCTTCCTCTAAAATGAAAAACAAAAATTGTCCAGATCTATGGGTTAACTAAGCTATAGGTTGATCCTTCCTTGCGCGTGTAGACAGATTTGGAACAAAAAAAATATCTGCTCTTTCCAGCTTTACTGTGAATTCTGGTGTTATTCGATAAAATTATACAAACAGAACATAACAGAACAACGTGAATTTAAAACATTTATATTATACAGCATAATATAAGTTTATTAGCCTCTCTTAAAAGAGTTATAGAATACTCCATGTATAGGTATAGTAGGTTTAGGTTACTAAAATTATCAAACGGTTACTAACAATATGTCTATTATCTTTCAAGGCCCGGCTAGCTCAGTTGGTATCACGCAAGTCTACTTATCGAGGTACTCTTTTGGGGGATTGTCATAGAATAATTTCTACGGCCTTTCTCCCTCCTTCTGTACGCCCCATTACGAAGGGCAGAAAGCATGCACTGAAAGAAGTATGCACACTGTAAAGTTCTGCTTAACAGCTAAATCAAGAGATTTAGCTTTTCCAGGAACGGTTTGTAGGTTGACTGATCGACGTGAAATGTGTGACCTATACAAATAAAGATATCATATTACACAAAAATTATACTGGTAAAATATTGACGACAATGACTACATACCTCATCCGGGTCAGTTAAATCTTCAAACTTAACAGATACATGATCTGCGTATTTTTCATCCATCTTGGTAAGGACAGCCTCGTGTCTTTCACTATTACGTTCCCTTCTGTTTTGCTTTTGTATAGGATCAATGTCTAATTCGATTTCTTCGAGTACTCTATCTTTATAGATGTCAACTATACCATTCTCTTCAATATACCTAGTGGATGGAGAAATAAAATCAAACTACTGAAGGAAGGATGATCTGAACTTATTCTTCATTTAGCTAAACACGGGGCATCACTTTCCCATTCAAGAAGAAATGGAAATTTCTTTTGATCATATTCTTCAATACTTTCTGTTTAATTTCGTGCTTTAGTCATACACATTGATCGTAGAGAAACTAAGTCAACGTTTTGTTTATCCTAATTGGATATAAAATTTTGAGATTACATTTAATCACAAGAGTTTTTTTTTATTATATGAAGGATGGAACTTTTTAATCTACCTCACAGAATGGCAAGCTCCTGTGTTTTAATGCAGTAGCAACACATTGTTTTTGACATACAAAGACAGTTAGTCAACCTTCTCACTCTTCTGGAAGGGCTAAATTTCTGGATTTAGCTGTTAAACAGTTACTAGGCACATACTTCTGTCAGTGACGGACGACCGTTCTACATTATTTAGTATCAGTGGTAGGAGAGAGAATGGTCTTTAAAATTTTATTACCAAGCTTCACGGGAGTATGCCCAGGACCTCTCGATCCGTAGACTTGCGTGCTACCCATTGAGCTAGCTGGGTGGCTTAAGATGTTTGATACATTACCTTTTCTGGGTGTTATACACTTCCGGTATAAGTGCAGTGACGTCACTACTGGCATACTGAATCATCTCATCAGTCATAGGACGTATTGCCCAAAAGTTCCCAACAAGTTTGCTCCATATCATCTGCAACAATAAATACCTTGTCATGCATCGTCGGTTATGCTGCGTTATATACCGTGGGCCATTTCGTTAGGAAAATCTCGTAATCATGAATGATTAATGAGATAGTTTCACTAGTTCCGCTAGAAAGCACTGCGGAAAACTAGCTAATGAAATTAAGTTTCATATATAAGGTTTGGTTTACCATTTAATTCAAAATGAGAAAATAAACATGTGCGTTGGTTTCCATTTTAAGTAAGAAAATCCCAGTATAACGTCATTGTTATTGAAGAATATTTAATTGTAACATGTTTTTTAATTGGAATAAGATTGGTCTTCCATGCCTCATGCATATTCATGAGATTATGCCAGTCAAATTGTCCATGGTAAGGAAATTTGTTATTCAAATAGAAATCTTGGAAGAGCAGCTTAAAACATGCAACTCTGAGATTCTTGAAATTTTGCCACGAGCTTAACATACCTTTATATCGTCCTTCTTTACGTACACATCGGCGTGCTCCGAGTATTTTTCGCACATCTCAGCAAGTTTGAGTCTGCTTGGTAGCAGCTTCCCTTTATGTTCCTCTATAACTACGTGTGCAACCTTAAATGGACAAATTTCAGCATTTAAACGCCGAAGACATAAATGCATGACTTCAATGGTTTGGCATAGACGCTGCTTGAACTGTGCCCAAGTAAGTTAAATGTTAAGTGACTGCAGTGTCTTCATTAAGACGAATGTCCCTCTCTGATAGTGAAGTCGATGATCGATATCATAGGTTTCGCCACTGTTTGGGCAGGTTGACAAGCCTTACTTTTCTCTTGACTAAGTTTAGAATATATTCTGACACGCAAAAAAAACTATACACTCAGTAAAATACAAATTCACATACAAAGTTTAATTCAATATAGGTATGTTCGATATCATTCTTTAAAAAAATCTATTTGCCACATGTCTATGTAAATTTCAGTTAATATCTTAAGCAAAATTAACGTTTTAAGAGAGATGGACGAAACATAAAAATTGCAGACGTTCTTTGTTTTTCTTTGTTTGTATTAACGTAGGAAAATAGTTTAATAATCCCATCGACGTCATTAGACGTTACGGCAGGTCTACGGTTTATAATTGCTTTCCGTGATCCGTAGACATGGTGGACATAACAGATATTGATGAATAGTCACAGTATTAAACTCTTTTCCTAAGTTAATACAAAAAAGAAAAACAAAGAGCGTCTGCAACTTTTACTTTTCGTCCCTCTTTCTTTAAATGAAATTTACATAGATGTGTGGGAAATAGATTTGGCTAAAGAATGATACCAAACATACACTACATTGATTTGAACTTTGTATGTGATTTTGTATTTTACTGAGTGTATAGGTTTTTTTTGCGTGTCAGTATACATCTTGTGGCAGAGTTTCTGGGCCCAATTGGCTTGATTCGGCCTATATCCTGACTTTTTTTTCCCTCAAAATAGCCACGTAACTGGATAACCAGTTGCCAGTTAACTATTTTCGGTAAGGGTTAAGTGTTGAACTAGTTTCATAAGGTATGATGGAATATTTCTGCCACCCTATAACTACATAATACTAGTTTTGTAACTATAGTTAACCACTTAAATTGCACCATGTTATACTATTCAGGACAACAACTTTTAGTATCAAATAAATAAAACAAAATGTAAAATTAAGTCTAATAATGAAATGTGAATGATGTAGGTCCAATAAACTTGAAATATAAAAACTCAATTGAAAACAATACAAAAAACAATACACTAACACACTACATTACGTTATCTGTGACAAAAAAATTGTGTGTGTAATTGTATGTACATTATGTATTTATGGTATCATTCATCTTTTTGTACATCGCCATTGAATATGTAATAAAGAAATAGACGTTTAATCAAATGAAGAAGTTTAAGTTTAAATTAAGTATTAGTTATAGGATCGTCTAATGGCAGCAATAAGGCATCATGATAAGAATTAAACCACGAAATTAACTTATTTGTGTTGTTAGGCCATGCCAAATTGGAATTTCGTTAAGCGTCAACTCAAGTTTGACACACCTAGGTACCTATTCACAAAACACACAAACCGAAACGAAAACTCAAGTCAATTCTATCTAGTATTTACACAAAAAAGTACTTTTTGGTAGTATATGAATGCTTATGACATTAATGTGAGATTACACTTATTCCATAAAAAGTTTATACAACGTACACATATACATTTTCATTAAGTAAATACACTGAAGTAAGGAACTACATTTGTATCAGTATTTCCAGAGAAAATTTGTTATCGAATCCCGACAAAACAGAATTATTTTAGAAAATTTCACCAACATTTTTTTAATAGTTGACTCTGAATTCTACGCGCACGCGGACGCTTTACCAGTATGGCATGGCCTTATTTGATGGCAAAAGTATGCCACCATACATACCTGTGTGTCAAATACATTCTGAAGACGTATACCAAACTGGTGATATAGGGCTGCACTGTCACCAGAACAAGAATGGATGACCTAAAAATGACACATAATACATTAATCATATTGTATAATAAATGGTACATCAATTCGACGAATATAATTGTTACATGTTCACTGAATTGAAATACCAAGAAAACCGTCTATAACCAGCATTTAGCAGCCAGTGAAGGGACGTGACCATATGTGATACTTACTTCAGGTGACCACTTAAACCAGGTTCAGATAAAAATGTTTTAATCAGTTCAATCTCAATAGTTATTTTTTCATGCAGTTTCTTATCAAATGATCTTCAAAAAAGGGTACAAGTGACAATGTCAGTTGTAAATTAGAAGTCTTACTTTATGTGATGACACTTTGTTGATAAATCCAGACTGTTTAAAGACTCAACTAGGTGGATTTGTAGCGTTTATGCCATTATACAATGATGGTGACACTTTGTTTTTTTTTCTAATGTGTAAGGAAATGGGTGAACACTGACCACAGCTTCTGGTTGCTTATAACAGGCGCAAAATAGAGTGATTTTCATTGGGAGGAAGCCAATTTGACCACTTAAAGGTGACCGCTGATAGCAGGTGGCTGTTAATGCAGGTTATTCTGTGTACACATTTATACATGTACTAATTAGTGCAAAGTCCTTGTATATAAACTAATGTTACCAAATCAGATTAGGATAGATTGGATGTGAGACATATGATAGAAACCTTTATCGACTGATTGTACCATCGTTTTTAAAAAATGGCAAATTTTCTGAAAATGTAAGTGTCCTTTGGATTGTGTACGTGCACATTTTCTGAAAAAAAATGAATAAAATTAAATTGAATCAGTCTGAGGTCAATTTTCTGAAAATGTGTTGTTATAATTTCCGCATTAACATACTTGCACATGATGTGATTATGTTATAACCAAACTGATAATGGGCGAGTTTCTTATCCATATCGCTACATAACGCTTTGCCCCCTGGTATCCTTAATTTGATATCACGTACGTTTTCCATTTGGTGTAAGAAGGTAACCCGGGCACAAAGCGCCAGCTAGCGATATGCTTAGGAAACTCGCCCAATGATTACACCGTGGATGAGTTTATCCAACTGGTTGTAATGCAGGGCATGTGTATTCACGACTTCTTCCCTAGTCTTTTCTATGCCTTCACAGCTTCATCTTTTTCACTCCCTTCCCAGACCAAATAGCAGTTTAACCACGTGACTACGGTTTAAAAAATATTGAATGTAAAACAAATCAACTGTTGGCGAATATTTTTCTTATTGTTTATTAACTGTTTTACAACGTTTCGCTATTCAAGGCTTCTTCGGTACAGGTTCTTTGTATGGTTTAAAGAAGAAATTCAATGAAAAATATACTTCGACATATCATATCGCGAGCTTAGCGCAAAAAAGTCGCAACTCAATTTAAAAAAGAGTGAGTTACGACTGGTTTTCGCTCAGCCCACATTAAGTGACGTACCTGCCAACAGTCGTTTCATTCGGTGCTTTCAGCGCTTTGATTACTAACCTTAACTATTTCTGTAGATGACAAAATTTTGTCAATTCCAGTGCGCCTTAGGAACATTTTATCTTGTGTCTTTTCATCTTTCATGACGTCAAATAAATAGACGCTTCCATCGAGAGTACCAATCTGTAATAACGTAAGAGGCCCGTCCTTCCCCAAATTTACACCTTCGCTATCAACAGAAAGCAACGGCTCTTTTTCGAGTTGCCGCGCAATGCGTCTTCCTTCATCAATACCCCTTGGTGTGATAATGACTGGTGTGTTTTCTTGAGACGCCATAATACTAGCTTTTTCTAGAAATAAACATAACTTTCATCATGAGTGGTATATTATTCAGGGGCGGATCCAGGATTTTTTTTCAAGGGGGGAGGGGGTCCGAGCTTATCTAGGGGGGGGGTCCAAACTTTTCAAGGGGGGAGGGGTCCGAACATGAAACACAATCACATTATATTTTACAGATTTTGCAGAATAAAAATGCAACTAAATGATAATATAAACTACATTACCTTTAATTCTATGCTAAGCACCGAGAAAATTGCTTAATGCTACTTAAAAATAACTCAATAACGGGCAAGAAATATACTAATGGACTGGTACATTTTCCAAATTCTAGGGGGGACGGATCCCCTGACCCCCCCGCTGGATCCGCCTATGATTTATCTCTAATCCGGACTGTTTACAAAAAACCTTTATATTAAATTAAACGGCGTGTCAACACAAAATAGGTTAATATTCTTTTGTGACGTTCAGTGCACCTAACCAAGCTTTCCTGGTTCCTTGTCTATAACCAGCACTCACTTACCTTTCCACAAGAGTGGAAAGTTCTCCATATACCCTATTTATGGAGAAAATTTGACAAATTTGTAGAATTTTCATAGAAGGGTATAACCGGCCCGGTTTGATTCGAGCCATACTCCCTTTGGGACACTGTTCGAAATTCTGGCGTGCTTCCAACTGCGCTACTGACCGGGTATATACTATTCTTAACACGTACATTCGCAAGCGGCAAATGCCGTTCCTGATACTACACGTACTTACGATTATGAGATTATTGTCCAAAAAACATGGTAACGGAAAAAGTTATAACGGTACTAACAGAATCTTTAAATTACGTCTTAAATGTCATATGCTTGTAAATTTCACAATAAAAGCGGAAAATCAAACAGAAATAAGATTTATTGATGGATATTTTATGATAGGATAAAACGCTAGTTTAATTACAATAATTTACTGCGTAGTTGTTCAAAGATCTTTCATTATCGATACATGTATTTGTTTTCTGAATAGCATGTACGCCATAGTACTCGTGTTCATATGCCAAGTTTTTAAGTCGTAATTATAATTGTTCTTAAAAATATCAATTACATTTCATAAATACGGACTAAATACTCGTATGTAAAAATCAAATACTAAAATACACACTAAACTTACATTTGTATCTATAGACTGGCGAAATAAAACAAAACAATATAATAACCCAAATATATCACAATGGTAAATCAACTTCTGATCTACCCAGTTACTTTTTACAAAATGAGAAAAACAAAATTATCAATAATATAAATTAAACAAACATTGGGTGCAGTTTTCAGAAAATACAAATATACGTGTTCAGGGCGTATTACAATAGGCCATAACATACAAATAGATAGTCCGGGTACAGGTCGTCAACGTAAACATAGCGTAAATAAACATAGCCAGTTTCATTACACATTAATATTTAGGGGTGTATAATTTTTTCAGTTTTATAGTTTAGGTATTTGGCACTCAATTTATAAACATACTATTATATAATATTAAAAAATGTGCAAATACAGTACTTAAAATAAATGTTAAATATCAAATTTGTATGTTTTAGTCCGTAAAATGTTGTTCATGGGTCAGCTTATTTACCTATTCAGTGGACAAGTCCAATGTTAAAAGTACAAAAACACGCATGACCTAGAATACGACCTGTACGTACTGTTTTTATTTATTTTTGCGCTATCGGCAGCCATATTTGAAAGACAATTAGTAGAGCGCTTCCTTAACTACGGTTTATGATTGTATAGGCGCCTTAAATTGTAATTTTAGGAATGTAAATATGTATCTTGTCATGAAATTACCGTTTGCCAATAGAAAAAATACGCGTTAACATCAACTATGATAAGTCAATAGTATGTTTTTGAACTGTATGTTGACATGTTAATAAAAATATAAACTAACAAAAAATAGTTATATGGTTAAACTCGCAAAATTGCTATTGAAAACAAAAGTGCTGTGTTTGGAGTCGCAATGTTTGCATAAACGACCTGTGGTGCGTTTCACAAAAATTAACACGAAAACAATCTTCGTAAGTCAAAAGTACGGAAGTCCTGGAGGGACATTTTATGTTACTTGTCACGACTTATTTGATATGACTTATTTGCTATGACTTATTTGTTATGATTTATTTTCAAGTTAAACGTATACTGATCATTCGGCCATTTTGTACATTGTAAAGTAAAGATGGCAAAAATCGTTTATTTGTGTCCATTCTAGCAGTTAGTTTATTTCCATTCGCTGAGAGTGTAGTGCCCATTAGTCAAATTATACTCATTAGCTAATACTTATTCCTTATTTGTTATTCCTTATTTGTTATTCCTTATTTGTTATGAGTGATTATTACAAATATCTGAACATAAGAAGGGGCATGAAAGATAATTATCAATTTCAATTCTAACAAAGTTGATAACATGTTACATGCGTGGATTATTTTTATAAACTGTATGTGACGAGTAACTTTATGATCGTCCTCTCTAGCAACTCTGTAGAACGACTGTCTAAGAATATATTCTCATTAAGACTGTATTTTTTTATTTTTACTTGCAAATTGTTTCATTGATGATTTTATCATGTTTTAGTGGATTTTTGACAATATAAGTATGTGAAGAAAAATAATAAGAAAAGTGGAAAAAGATCCATTCAAACAATGTCCAATCAATCCAAGAGAATTTATACATTTAATAATATAAATTGTAGCTAATAAAGATTTGGTTACCATTTTTGTGAGCACTTTACCAACGTAAGTAATGTGTTTACGTTGCTTATCACATCTTCTCAGTCCGTGTCTGTTTTCACCTGTACATGTCATGCTTATCATATCACAAATTTAGAAATCCTCTTTCTGTATGTACAGAAGAAATCCTCAGGAAAATTTAAGTTTTAATGAAAGGATATCATATGGACAATTGTGAACCAACCAGTTAAACGTCGATTACACCATTCCTCTTGCTTTTACAGCCCAATCAGCATTCTACAATAGCAGGTGATAATATCACCTCTATACTAAGACGTACAACAATTCGCAGTATACGGCGATTTGGTACGCAACAGAATATAGTGCGGCGCATGAAGACAAATCGTTGGGTATTTTCGTTTTTTGATACAATCATTATTAAATTGTAAATTAAATGATTACTTTAACTACAGGAATATCAATCCATAGATACAAAGTACTTATAAGCCTCATAAGCTACAGATGCATAGTTAAACCGTGTATCATACTTTTGTTTTCAAATTACTGTGTAATGAATGACATGTGAACACGTTAGGATGGAGGTTTAAAAACCGGATAAAAGTTTAATTTAATGTGCATAGTTGGTTGGATAGTTAAATTTTATTTGAGTAGACACAAAAACCATACTCATTTTGTCCAGTACAGCTGAACGGGGAAATTATTAGAATGTAAACATTGCCACGTGTTTTCAGGTAATAAACAGTTTTACCCATGATTCTCTGCGTTTCCGTACAAAGGTCAGTCAGACCGTTAACAAAAGTCCAATCATTGTACGAACACAAACGAACACACGTGCGAACAGCCTTTACCCTTAAATTGTCACAATTGTCGATTTTGCGGAAACTTCGATATAGAGTAGACAATAAAAACAAGCAAACATAGACACTTTGAGTTGATGAATTATTTATTATTATTATTCAATAACACATTGAATTTCATAAATATTCCTGGAAATCATGAAAGGGTAGATTGTTTATATAGAACAGACGACACAAGCTATTTCCCGCCCATCAACATACGGAGGACATGCGAGAGTTCCACCGCAATGTGCTTCCACAAAGTACAGCGTATTTTCACGATCAGCATCGCCACTATGTGGTACGGCCTGTAGTCTCCGGTCCAAACAAACATATTCAGTACTGTCAGCATAACGAGGATAACCACCCACCAGATATCCGCTGTATTCTTTAGTCCAGCCACTATAGCAATCAGTACGTCCGGGAATCATAACACTTGTACCTCGTGAGACGTAGCATAAAGCACAGGGAGCCTCGCTCCTTCCGACAAAATTTCCGAAAAAGAGTTGTTGAGCTGCGGTTGAATGGTGAGGGTAAAAATTAAATTCGACACCAGTCACCGATATGTTATTATCTTTGCTACTATTAAAGTAATTCCAAGTTGGGTTGTCCGGTAAACAAACATAATTTGCCCCAGCTCCGCTGTACGTGCGATTTGTCATGAATGCACCGCTCATATATCCTGTAAGAGAATATAGATATGTACATTAAAGAATTAGATATACAGCTCTATAGCTGCGTAGTTCTTACAATTGGTCTTATTTTGGCTATATTATTGAGCATCGCTTATTCAAGGAATATATTAGAGTACTGTACCATAAAGTCTTTTACAGCAGTTACAGTCAATTTACTTTGCAGTCTATTAAGATTGGTAAGTCAGCCTTTAAAGACTTTAATAATTTTATTAGCAAATTAATAACGCCATGTATAAGTTTTGCTTCTGACTGATGACAGTCTAAAAAAAGGTGTTAACCGATTTCACGTTTGGAAATATGTTTTCATGGTTGGTTCAAAGGGTTTTAAGTTTTATATCTATCAGTTTATGCCTGGTAAATTAGAAATTGTGACGGTACATTGGTCTCAATTTGAAATGATCACAGCAGCTCAAATACAGCTTGTAAAATATGTCTTTTATATTCAATATTTAAGCACAGTTGATCATGACATAAATAAAACCACTGTCAATCTTTCGTCTACAGACAGAATGCCATAATATAATCTATACGAAAAAGGTGTTTGTGGATTAAATTCGAGAATACAGTGTGCACTTACTGCAATTGTTTCGATCTAGGGCTTTTATATCATTCTAATCATTATTCAAACACAATGTACTGTACATGTTTGTTTGTTTTGTTTTGATTATCGTCGCATTCAACACATATTTAGGTCATATACACGACGGCCAGCTCTTCCTACTATAGGTTTCCTGGACAATTATCTATCACCGGTACTAACTTACCCTACCAGGAGGCCGACAACCCATGTATAGGGTATGACCTGCCGTGACCGGGTTTCGAACCCGCGATCTGCGGATTCGAAGTCAGACATGCCAACCACTACGCCTAGGCCGCGGCATGTAATATACATGTACGAGATATGTATATATTTATACAATGTACATGTTTGTGCACTTTTAAGCCTACGAGAATATTGTTAAACTTATATACACGTGTAGGTAAAACATATTTTGTTTTACGCGGAATAACATTATTAAGATACGATTTCAAAACAAAACTTCCAATACATAGGCAATACATGTGAAAATCTGAAAATGCTAACCTGCGTGAACAAGAGTGGAACCGTTTCCAGGACATGTTGTTCGACCCCATCTGATATACGTGTCACCTGCCTCTGTAAATACATGAAATATAAAATGTAAAACAGAATTAACTACAGAACAGTTGTTTACCAACTTCAAAACTGTCTATGTAGTACGTAGCCCCTAAAGTGACATTTTGAAATACTTTTTCTATTTTCACAACTATTTCGTTTAAACGTAATATTATTTCGTTTTTACGAAATATTATTTCGTTTATTCGAAATATTATTTCGATTAAACGAAATAATATTACGTTTAAACGAAATAATTATTTCGTTTTTTCGTTATAATATTATTTCGCTTATACGAAATATTTTTTCGCTTAAACGTTATATTATTTCGTTAAATCGAAATAATTATTTCGTTTTTTTGAAATATTATTTCGTTTTTTCGAAATAATTATTCGGTTTAAAACGTAATATTATTTCGATTAAACGAAAAAATATTTCGATTATTCAATAATTATTTCGTTTTTTTCAAAATTATTATTTCGAAAAATCAAAATAATTATTTCGAAAATTTGAAAAATAATTTCGTAAAAACGAAATAATATTTCGATAAAACGAAATAATTATTTCGAAAAAACGTAATAATTATTTCGAAATAAACGAAATAATATTATCTCGAAAAAACGAAATAATTATTTCGAAAAATCGAAATAATTATTTCGATTGAACGAAAAAATATTACGTTTAAACGAAATAATATTTCGTTTTTTCGAAATAATATTTCGATAAAACGAAATAATTTTTTCGAAAAAACGTAAAAATTATTTCGAAAAAATGAAATAATATTATTTCGTTAAATCGAAATAATTATTTCGAAAAAACGTAATATTATTTCGTTAAATCGAATTAATATTTCGAATAAACGAAATAATATTACGTTTAAACGAAATATTTGTGATAATAAAAAAGTATTTCAACTGTCACTTTAGGGGCTCCGTAATGTTACAGTCCAAATGTCGTTACAATGTTATTATTTTGTAACTTTTCGAGGCTTGCTTCCTAAGTAAAATTTGTTTTATTTTAGATTATAAATAGTTGTTGATAGAGAAAACAAACTCCAATTAAAACTCCACAACGCGTTTCGACTTTATTCGTCTTCTTCATGTGATTCATAAATCATAAATATGGAAGACATAACTAAAATATGAAAATATGTGCTCTGCTCTGAAAAATGAATTGAATTGTATTTGTTTGTAGCTATTATAATAGAAGTACAACGTATATAAACAGTTATTTCTTACTTTTATTTGTGATAATTGTTTGTATTTGTGTCTTCAAAGCCGTTATCTCAGTGTTCTGGTCAGCAATTTTCCTGTTTTGGGCAGTAATATTTCTGCTTTGGTCAGCTATCAGTTTGCTTTGGTCAGCAATTTTCGTGTTTTGGTCAGCTATATTACTGCTTTGGTCAGCAATTTTCGTGTTTTGGTCGGCAATTTTAGTGTTCTGGTCAGCAATCTGTTTCTCTAACTCTGCAATTCTGGTCACAATATCTCCTTCAGTATGAAGTAGAAGACGTTTGGAAGGTTCTGCTAGAATTGACACTACTGCCAGTCCAAACAACAACATCCAAACATTATAACGATAATCCATTTTTACACTCTCTAACTTCTTAATAAATGTTAATTTTATGTGAAGCTATGACACAAGTATTAAAGTTTAATGTCTCACGTAATATATTTAAAGTGGTAATTCAACGTAATGAGTCCATTGTTATGATAGTTCAAACAAGATAAGAATTATAAAATATGTAGGTCATATGGGATCAGTGCCTCTGATAAAATGAAGTATTTAATGAGTTTCAAAAAGACGCGGCGAATATAAGGAACAAGTTAGAAGTTCATTCCCTTTTTAAGAGAATCAATATATGTGACTGAGGTGGTTCCCTTTGGTTATTAAATGAATAATCTATGTTTGTGTCATAAAACGATAACATTGATATTATAAGGATGATTATTTATACTATATAGGTCACACATGAATGATGCCACATTGACTTATAATATGCTTACATGTATGTAAGACGACAATATTCTAAGTACATAATCACGGGGGCCCAACTCCGTCACAATGTGAGTGGATTTCTGTCGAGCTAATGTCACGGATGCCTGTCGATAATGTCACGGATTTTTACTAGAAATAAGATACAGAATCGTTAAACCAGTTAAATGACGTTTCTTCAATACTAAGATTGTTTCTTAGATTATGTTTATAATATAATAAGTTTTGATCAAGTCGGTAAGCGACTAATAGCAGTTTGTGAAATCCGTTTGCAATAGATATGTCACGGTATTTATGACGAGGTTGTATCTCATGTCACAGTTTTCTGTCTATAGGGTCACTGATTTTTCCAAATATAAAACAAGTGTATGACTTGATGATCCACTCAATGCGTTGATTATAAAGCGTAAAAACGTTGCAAAACAAAAGTATATTTTTTAAAAATCGATTATGTTTTCAAAATTGTACTTTTTTCAGGAAACATGTATTTTACCTGATACGCGTCGACATAAACTATCACGTACGTCAGTTAGGGTACCAGGCTTTCATGAACCTGAAAAAGGCTCACAGCCAATCAGAGACCATAATCAAGTTCACCCTTCGAAAATATTGCCTAATGTCCTTTAAGGATTGACTTATATTCGAATTTGATATTATTTGTGAGCACAATTTTTTATTGTAAAGTTTTAATTTGAACTTACAGCTTAATACAACTGCGAATACATACAGTTTTGCTTTCTTATACTTCTGTTTATTGTTTCTTATTTATACCTGCAGATAGTTTCACAAGAAATGTTAATACATAAGTCATAGTTACCTAAATAAGAAAAAAGCTGGAACTATTCAATTCATTTTTATCAACTCTAGTGGTCAGAAATTGCACCAAAAATACCGTACATTAGTTGTTCCTGGAATTTGTATCCTGAGAATTGATTCATGTTTTTTTAGAATTCAAATACAAATTCATGTAATGGACTTATATCAAAAGATTTCTTGTTAAATAATCAACTTATACGTGTCATGTTTTGTTCATACATGCAGATAATTGGAGTAACATGTTCAAATACGTGTTTCATTTACGATGACTGACATTTACAAGCACTTTACAAAAAATATTGTATACATATTTTCATGTTGAAATCTGGCAAAACAATGTCACCCAAGCCTATAAATAGGATACCCATATTCAATTCTCATTCAATAGCCCCAAGCCCGTTTTTTTGTTCATCATAACTTATGATTGTGAGTTATCAATGTACAGTACACCAATGTGAATAATCTCCGAGATGATCTTAGACGCTTTATAGTGTAAAAACATTTAACCATTTCAACCCATGTAAAACATAACAGATCAGAAAATAATCATCTTGTCCAGGGACTATCTAAACAGCTGAAATAACAATAAGTCTGTTGATTAAACTTAAAGTTTACTGCATTTGATTCATGACATGTACACTTATCAAAACTCAAAACAGTCATGTATGCAGCTCAACAAGCATCTTCCTAACCAGTACTAGATCATTTTTGACCCAAGCAGTTCCATACTTTTACATAAAAAAGTCTTGGTCAGAGCTAGGCACGAATTCACAAAATTCTACTAGTCAGAGAATTCAAAGCTTGTAGAAACATTGAACAAATCTTGTTTAACATTGATCGTATCCACAAGCAAAACAATAAAAGTTAACTTATAGTAAAACATAAACATAAGGCAAAAATGTACAAGTATACATGTATCCTTTACAAGATTTTTAAAACGAAACTAATCATTCATTTACAAAAAGATGTTTAATAATAACTGTTGATAAACAAAAGGAGGTTAAAAATCTACATGTGAAGTAACGAAATTATCTATTTATTAAGAAACATATTACAAAACCATCATAAACAAAAACATTGTTGTATATTCAAACTGAAGGTTCCTTTGAACAGCTCTATGGTGCCTACTTGAATTACTACTTTATGTGGCCTGTATGGACATTTTTCATATGTGTCAGACGCTTTGTAAAGTTGTTATTGTTGTCAGAAACTTCAACATTTAGAGACACATGCAATTCATCTAGAAAACAATATCACAAGTATCACTCTACAAAGTGGTGTCACTAGAATCTGAGTCAAAGCTACCATAACACTATCTTTGTCAAATGTATCTGTGAAAGAACATAGGACTCAGTAGCTTATATAATAATGCTTATCTATGAACACTTTTAGATGAATTGCTTATCTTCAGTTATAAGCTGGACATTCACGGACATCCAAGTTTGCACCTAGATGTTTCCGTTAAAACATCTACTTTCACTTGGGTTAATATCAAAGCCTTTTGTCTTGTACGTCCTTGGTTTAAGTTTGCCATCATCGTTGAAAATCAAAATGGAAAACAGACCATATTGGATGAAATGAAGCCACGCTATGAACGGCTTCCGTTTCAGAGGTAAACAACTCGGGACAACATTTACATCTTGCTCGGGAAGCCTGAAAAAAAGAAAACTATTGTCAGTAATACTGTGACATTAACGCAAGTATTGTCATATAAACTGTGACATGACGGGGAAAAATCCGTGACATCTAGGTTTTGGATTTTGGTTTATTCTTCAATAAAAAAGACATTGATAAGAGTTTAAAAATCATCACTTGACAAATATTACATATCATTGGCTTCTTATCGATAGGAAAATACGTAAATACCTTTTCTGTCCGTTTAGTTCTTCAGTGCTCGTCAAAAATCCGTAACACTATCGACAGGCATCCGTGACATAAGCTCGACAGAAATCCACTCACGTTGTGACGGAGTTGGGCCCCCGTGATAATATAGTGTTGGTTTTTCAGTGAAGCTTTAATTTCAGTACTTTCAAAGTCGATGGTCTTAATAGCGGAATTGTTTCAAAAAAGAGGTTTAAGTTGTCTCAAATGAAGCACTTGAGACTTAAATGTCTTCGAAGATTACATGATTTTGCTATAACCACCATGATTTATTAACTTGTAATCTATAAGCAGAAACATGATGATTTTGTCTGGTTGGTTTTACGCCATTGCAACACATTATATAGGTCATATAACGGCGGTCAGTCAGCTTACTCACTCCTCCTGGAAAGGCTAAGTTCCTGGATTTAGCTGTTAATCAACTACTAAGTGCATACTTTCGTCAGTGACAGGCAACTGCTCAACATAATTAATAATCATTGATTGGAGGGAGAATGGCCGTAGAAATTATTTAATGACCAAGCTCCACGAAAGTATGCCCCGCCCGGGAATCGAACCCCGACCCCTCGATGAGTAGACTTGTGTGCTACCAACTGAGCTAGCCGGGCGGCTTAGAAACATAATGAAATAAATATCCAATTCTTGTACCATCACTATATATTTTCTTTAAGTAAGTTCATGCTGATTTATGTTTTGCTTACGTAGTCATTATTCAATGAGATGTTTAATTAATGTTATCAATATATACACCCAAGCTAAGTATTCCTATATCAATTTGCATGATATATATACAAATCGGCTTCTTGTTAATTATGATTTAAGAAATGAAATTGTGCTATATGTTGTCAAGATGTAGCCTAGTATAAATTCAATTATAAAACCAAACATTGTACCTCTTACGCCATGAAATGAGCGTATTTATTTCTTCTATAGAAAATTATTTTTCTCTGTGTGTTTACAATGATAATATTAATTCTAACATTTAAAATTGGTGAAATATATTATCAATGTGACACACGGTCAAACGGTCTTGCTCTTTAATTTTCACAGTTGTCCAAATTTTCTAAATTCAGCATATATAAAGGTGAATGAAACAAATTAACAAAGGCACTTTGAATTGATGTATTTTATTTATCATTGATAATCAATAACATTCTAAACAATATCATAAATAATCTGGAGTAAATGATAAAATGGTAGATTATTTATATAGAGCAGACGACACATGCTAATTCCCGCCCATCAACATACGGACGACATGCAAGAGTCCCGCCGCAATGTGCTTCTACAAAGTACAGGGAATTTTCTGTATCAACATCGCCACTATGTGATACGGTCTCTGGTCTCCGGTCCAAACAAACATATTCAGTACTGTCAGCATAACCAGGATAACCACCAACAAGATATCCGCTGTATTCTTTAGTCCAGCCACTAAAGCAATCAGTACGTCCGGGGATCATAACACTTGTGCCTCGTGAGACGAAGCATAAAGCACAGGGAGCTTCGCTTCTTCCGACAAATGTTCCAAAAAGGGTTGTTGAGATTCGGATGAATGGTGCGGGTTAAAATCATATACAGTACCAGTCACCGATATTTCATTATCTTTGCTACTTGTGAAGTAATCCCAAGTTGGCTTGTTAGTTAAGCAAACATAATTTTCCCCAGCTCCAATTCCACCGGAACGGTGACTTAACATGAAGGTACTGCCCATATATCCTGTAAGAGATTATATGCATTAATGTAATTGACCTCTTTCTTACATCATCGTCTTATTATTTTTACTGAAACATTAAGAGCTGCTTTTCCAATGCATACATAAAAGTTTACTTCCCGAAAATCATTTACAGCAAACAAGAAAACAGCGATACAACATTTTGACAATTTACACTTCAGTCTATGAATATTGCATCGTCGGTTATCCCACGATACATAACTCCGCTATGCTGCGTTATGTATTGTAACGGAAGAAAGTACTGTGGTTGCCGACAACGGGAATATTGGTTAGTCAGCGTCTGGGGGCATCAATAAGCAACACAAGGAAGCCACGTCAAGTGTGAGCTTCAGACAGGTATCTATCTAATTAAAATGTTAACCAATTTCACGTTTGGAAATATAATTTCAAGATTGGTTAAAAAAGTATAAAGCTTTATCAATAAGTTAATGCCTGGCAAATTAAAAAAACGTAACATCTTTTAGCCACATCTTGAAATGATCACAACGCAAATACAACTTGTTAAATATGTCTTTTTGATTACAATTTAATATATCTGAATAAATTAAATATACATTCTGCTATGAAGACCATCCTAGTTATAGTAAAAGAATTTTTGACGACATTTAAGTCTCAAGTGAGTTTTATTTGAGAGAAATTATAGGTACTAGTTCACAATTTTTTTCTGTAATTTCAGAATATCATTCAGTGTCTGTAATGGTGTCAAAAGATTACATTAATTCTTAATATTTTAATACAAACTGATCTATAGGTTGCAAACAAAAATATACAATAAAAGTCATAAAAATGCACTAAAATTGTCTATACCGTTACAAAAGGGGTGGATGTGTACTACATGAAACACCATCATTTTTAGTTATTTGTCAATTTAAACTAAAATTGTCATTACAACACACTACTTTCCTGCTTCCAAAAATGTTTTCATACAATTTTGATAGTTTTAGAAAAAGTTGATATTTAAGTTAAAATCTTTGAATGAGTGCCTTTAAACCCCTATTTAGAAACAATTTCGCTATTAAGACCATCAACTTTGAAAGTACTGAAATTAAAGCTTCACTGAATATCCAACACTATATTATATGTACTTAGAATATTGTCGTCTTACATACATGAAAGCATATTATAAGTCAATGTGGCACCATTCCTTATTATATCAATTGTTATCGTTTTATGACACAAACATAAATTATTCATTTAAGAACCAAAGGGAACCGACTCAGTCACATATATTGACTCTCTTAAAAAGGGAATGAACTTCTAACTTGTTCCTTATATACGCCGCGTCTTTTTGAAACTCATTAAAAACTTCATTTTATAAGAGGCACTGATCTCATATGACCTACATATCTTATACTTCTTATCTTGTTTGAACTATCATTACAATACATTGTAGACTCATTACATTGACTTATCTCTCTAAAAAAAATAAGCGAGGCAAAAACTTAATAATTGTGTCATAACTTCACGTAAAATTGACATTTATTAACGGAGTGTAAAAATGGACTATCGTTTGAATGTTTCGATGTTGCTCCTTGGACTGGTGGTTGTGTCAATTCTAGCAGAACCTTCCAAACGTCTTCTACTTCATACTGAAGGAGACATTGTGACCAGAATTGCAGAGTTAGAGAAACAGATTGCTGACCAGAGCACTAAAATTGCCGACCAAAACACTAAAATTGCTGACCAAAACACGAAAATCACTGACCAGAACACGGAGATAACTGCTTTGAAGACACAACTACAAACAAAGAACTTTTATGAAAGTAAGAAATCAACATTTATATAGTTGGGTATTATGTCACTAGACGGCGGTAAATCAACCTTCCTACCATTCCTAGAAAGAATAATTGTCTGGATTAAGCTTTTAACTATGTAAGTTAGGGATGTATACTTCCATCAGTGACTGACAACTGCTCTACATGATTTCATACTTTTGATTATATTTTTTCCTATGCATGACCTAAAATAGTTACCTCTGTTTCTTTACAAATTATTTTTGTTGTTTATAATGTTTTACAATCTATCTTTCATGTATTTACAGACGCAGGTGACACGTATATCAGATGGGGTAGAACAACATGTCCTGGAAATGTTTCCACTCTTGTTCACGCAGGTTAGTAACATCAGTCTTACACATGTTCTGTCATTGATCGTTTAGGTCCGTTTCTGGCCGACGAAATCAGCCGCGTTTTATATAGTGTTATTTTGTTTAAAATGAATTGTGTTCCAATTTATGTATCAACATATAATATCAGCGTTACTCGAGTAGGCTTTAAATTGTAAATATTAATTAGTATGATATCTGTATACATATAAATTGTAAAATGATAATCATAATTTCAAACGTCAATTAGTAGACATCGTGTTCTCTCACTTTAAATCACGAACACTTTATTCGAGTAGCATATGGTATTATGTTAACGAATAAATGAAACATATTTTATTATATGTCATGCTCAACTGTGTGCATATATTAATCATAAAGTTTTTTGAGACAATTGTACTTTTTATTGAATTTGTAATTTGTAATTAATTGAATATATAGCTGTAAATGTAAATTCGTAAACTCCTTCATTTGTCAGTCGCCTGTTAAAAGCAACAAGTTCATGAGGTGTCTTGTTTGCTGAAAAAAGCTTTTAGTGCTAACTTAATTATGATCATAGACGGCAAAGTAAATTGACTTAAAAGTTGTAATGCCGTTTTCTTATCTGCTGTAAACAGTTAAAATAAGACCATGGAGTAATGATTAAGTCATTTTATCAATTATTTAATGTACATATCTCTTTGTATTCTCTTATAGGATACATGGGCAGTACATTCATTTTAAATCATCATTCCGGTGGAGCTGGGGCAAATTATGTTTATTTACCTGACAAACCCACTTGGAATTACTTTACAAGTAGCAAAGATAATGGCATATCAGTGACTGGTATCGAATATAATTTTAACCCCCACCTTTCATCTGCGTCTCAACAACCCTTTTTCGGAACGTACGTTGGAAGAAGCGAGGCTCCCTGTGCTTTATGCTACGTCTCACGAGGCACAAGTGTTATGATCCCTAGACGTACTGATTGCTATAGTGGCTGGACTGAAGAATACAGCGGATATCTTGTTGGTGATTATCCTGGTTATGCTGAAAGTACTGAATATGTTTGTTTGGACCGGAGACCAGACGTCGTACCACATAGCGGTAATGCTGATGTTGAAAACACGTTGTACTTTGTAGAAGCACATTGTGGTGGGACTCTCGCATGTCCTCCGTACGTTGATGGGCGGGAACTAGCATGTGTCGTCTGTTCTATATAAATAATCAACCATTTTATGATTAACTGGTCTATTTTTTGAAATTCTTATGTGTGTTATTTGAAAATCAATGATAATTAATTAAAATACATCAAATCAAATTGACTGTGTTATCTTATTCTACTTGTCTATCTGAATTTCAGAAAAATTGGACAACTAGGAGTAAGACTTTTTGCACATGTGCCCGCTTGTTTCGGCGATCTGGTTGGACTGTAAAAGCAGGTGGACTATGGTAAATAACCCGGCTAGCTCAGACGTGAGCAACATAGCGTCGTGGCATTTTCCTTTTATTTTGTCTTGGTCCGAAGAACAACTAAAACTTCGGAAAAGAATATAACTTCACTTTCGCGTGTCGATCCATATAAGGATATCTACTGACGTTTTTGTGTCCAACTAAAATTTCGACTGAACATTACCCGTAACTATCAGATTTACAGTAGCGGTAAAAATGGAAGGTTAACTTACTCTGATCTTAATTAAATATGCAGAAATTTCAATGTGACTTTCGGTTCAATGCAGCCCAATTAACCGGTACTTCAGTAACTGCAAATTACCCCCCCCCCCCTCTTACTCAAAAGCCAGTTTTTCCAAAGTACTGAAGATACTGACTAAATATTTCATTTTTGTCCACGAACTTGATGTACAAGTACATGTCGAACGTTTCAGGCAGATCTGAGAGGATGACCTGGAAAACAATTCCAAAAATTGACTGATTTAAGATGGAATTAGCCGATCTTGTTTTAAAACTTTTTTTTAAAAGTCAATTTGGAGTAATTGTGTTGTATTATGTTATGCTATCCGACTTTATAAATACATGTTAATATATACGTACAGACTAACAATGTCTCGTGTTATCCCAAATGAGCTTTATAACACTGTGTTTGCAGATTATGTTTTGTACATCAATGTCATCATTTATATTTTTTGGAACAACTATAATATAGACCAAGGACCCTATATAATATAGGGTCCTTGTTTAGACTTAATAAACATAGGGAATATTTGCAAGCATATAAGTATGCATTAGAAATAAAACAGTACACTATGATGTGAGATCATTCTTTATCTTGATTTTTTACAATTTTATAAGAAGATCTTGTGAACTATCTTGTATTATGCGCTAAAAATTTAGTGAATTTTATGTCTCTCTTTTAATATACAAAATTTGTTATTTTCATATGAATGACATATATTTTAAGAAAGGATTTCTTTTTTTTAATACATTGTTTAAAGTGTTATTATATATATTTTGCACATAATCTTACACTAGATTTTACAATATTCATAATCAACTAAATCAGTTATAACAAAGGAACTGACCTCAGGTTTATTTGTCTCTTTATCTTGATTTTCATCACGTATTTTATGTCGCTGTTTTATACAAGATGCATTGTTAATCTTTATTATAATATTGTTTCCTTCTTATGTTTTCGCATTTTAGCCATGTGGCAGTTGATAATCTTACTGTGACAAGTGTCACATTTGCATTTAATAAATATCTTTAATATATTTCCTGGTCTGATCACAGTTAAAGGTGTCGGCTTAAGAGATCAAGACGCTAGATTACATAATATTTGTAGTTTTGAATAAATATACTAATTAATGCCAACATCTGTTAATTTCCTACTCTGATGAGGGACTGCTTATATATAGCAAACTTTTTTCTATGTATAACATTCATATAACATACAATATAAATATTTTTGATTGAAAGTAGAACTTATAAGTAAGAAGTACCATACTTCGTGAAATCTACACTTCGTGATATTTACTGTTATAATTATTTTACGGACTTGGTGACATTTAGATTTATTTAATCATTAACTCAGTGTCAACTTAGTGGAATCTTGTGTAATTGGATAATTTTTGGACTAAATAAATTGCTATAGATTTTCAAATCTTTGTGATTTGTTTAATTAGAGAACGACGCTCGCAGCACACCAGCTACTCGACGATACGTCCTAAGATCCATTTCTTTTCTGGCGTATTACTTGTCTAATATTTAACAAATAACGCATGGCATTACGGGCAATATGCAAGTTTACGGACTGGTTGGTCAGACTGAGGAAGGTATATGGCCCGAAGCGCAAACTTGAATATTGCCCGCAATGCCATGTGTTTTTTGTTACATTGTACCGAATTTAAATTATTTCACCACTCTTGTTGCTGTCATTTGACTACAATAATGTGTTTTCAAATAATTATTTCATTCTTCAGTATGTCAAGTATCTTAAAACCCAGTCTGACTTTCATTCTCACGCATTGTATTGTCCATTTTTTTCTCAACTGTGAAAGCTTGAATAATTTCACGGTGACTGGATGCATTGTTTTTGTACTAGCGGCCTAATTGTTATTAAAATATCTTGGATAAAACATCAGCGTAAGTAGCTTTAATCGACCATAATACACACTTTCGAAATCTCATGGTTGTATTACGACAATAATTCTAACAAACGCATTCAATGTGAAATTATTCATGCTTTGACAGTTGCGAAGAAAACGAATAATAGCAAGAAAATATGCTTTTCTTGTTATATTTCATTTTTTAACCGACTCAGCCATTTCGTCTTTTTGGGTTTGAGTTTTCCAGCATTGAATGTCAGGATTTTAGATAACATTTTTTTTAATTTATAATAATGTTAGTTGGTAGTAAACGCTAACATAAGCTTATGTTTCCTTGAAAATGACGAATTGACACGGTCACACCTACCATTTTACCCACAAGCTAAGTTCTGGAGTACAGGGTTGTAAAATAAGTTGTTAAGACGTTGTACAAGAGCTCATTAAACAGCTATTTCCGCGTTGGTTCGATTCAGTTAGAAATGATATTCTGCAAACTTAGTATACTGGGTAACAGCATGGACCCGGAGTCCTTGGTTACAGAGAAGTGGAATTGAGAGTGGTCAAGCTAAGATGTAATCATGTGTTTCAAAATTGAGTTACATTGTACAATGATAAGATTAGCATTGTACCAAAATTGTGACTGGCTCTTTTATAATATCACTTTATATTATAACAATATATTTCAACCTAATTTACATGTCCATATACAGACTATAGTTCTGTATATGAGAAAATAAGCAGTGGATGGTGGGAGTCACGTGAAACTGAACACCATTTGAAACACATCGAATATCAACTAAACAGATACTAGTACTCCTCGAACTGCATTAGGAACATCGTTGGTTATCCCACGATAAATTACTACGGAAGAAAGCACCGTGGTTACCGACGATGCATAAGGAAGGAAAGTAGTTCAAGCATGGATTCCGTAGTAAACGTAAATTTAATGGAATTTGGATTAGTTGGTATTTAAGCCTGGACTACACAGCAATACGACGTACGTGTGAAACATTGTACTTCTAATGAAATAGTTTTGACAAGGCTTCGTCGGCACCCAAAGTTCTTTCTTCAGAGTTATGATACAAGTGTATCAAATTGACAGCTGGACGTGTTTCAATATATATGTAGATAATCCATGGTCATTTTCAGAGGGGAAGACTTAATATTAAAGCTGTATTGTAGATTATTGGCAGAATAGCAAGCAAATTGTTTGTTACTCTTGATTGGACACATGTCCATGTGTGAACTATTATAGGACTACTTCTCAGAGAGTTATTCGCCGGGACTTATAAATTGTTGTATTACTACTACATCTGATCTCCGTGACAAAGGGCATGTTCCGAAAGTCGAGCGCTTTGTATCGCTAACTAGCAACAGTCTAGGAACCGTCTGCTATGGTCGAGCAAGTTGAATCGCTAGCTAGCATTACGTAGTAAGTTTTTTCGATAGACGAATCATTCGGAACACTTCTGTTTTTTTTCAAAATGGCTGCCCTATCAAGAATACTGATATATATTTTATTAAAAGCATATTTTTTTCAAAGCGAATAAATAGAATAATCATGGTGATAATTTATTAGAATATTTTTCATTTGTTACAATTCTGAACATTTGTTTGACTGAGTCGCCATATTAGAATTGCTAGCTTGAAGCAAACCGTTCCGTAAAACAATTTTACAAAAAAAATCGCTTTTAAAAAGCGCTACATAGCGATCGCCTTTTGAAAGTGCCCATTACTTCGTAGAAGATCGCTGAGGTGTTTCGAATAGCTGCATACCACATTGACTGCTCACTTGCAAATATTTAAGCTAGAAAACCACAAACCGGTAAGTGTTGTTTTTGTGGGAATAAGGTTATGAGTAGTCGCTGAAACAGCACAGTACTCATTTTAAGTGAAGAAACGGATATGTCCAATATTTCTTCGGCTCGATATAACCTTTTTCTTCGGTGCGCGGTTAAACTCAAACAAATAAACACACCAGGAATTGGCTTATCATCAGCTAGTATTGGTGGTATTGAAAGAAAACGCTTTATCTTTTAATATACGTATTATATATTCATGATGTTATTGTATAAAGTACAATAAAATTAAACATAATTACTGTTATATACATTTCAATATGTCACATTATAGATAATAAATTAATGAAACAATGACACGTCACTGATATCCTAATGTTAGGAAATTTAACGTTAAAATATTTGACTAAAATAAAATATAATTTCAGAACGTTGAAATGCTATAATATCAAGAAAAAAACACATCTTAGTAAAATTACATGTAATTATATAATTAATAATTGTCTTAAACAAAAAAAACGATATTAGTAAGAATATCCACATTCTATTGGAAGACTAATTATTAAATCTGTATTGTAGCTTACTGGCAGAATAGCAAGCAAATTGTTTGTTACTCTTGATTGGACACATGTCCATGTGTGAACTATTTTAGGACTACTTCACAGAGAGTTATTCACCGGGACTTATAACATGTTGTGTTACTACAACTTCTGATCTACGAGACAAAATTTCGTAGAAGAACTCTGAGGTATTCCAAATAGCTGAATATCACATTGACAGCACACTTGCAAATGCATGAAACAGATAACCCAAAAACCGGTAAGTGTTGTTTTTTGTGGAAATAAGGTTATAAGTAACTTCTGTAATATCAAAGTACTCATTTTAAGTGAAGAATCGGATATTTCCGTAATTTCTTCGGCGCGATATAACCTTTTTGTGTTGATGCACCGTTAAACCCAAACAAACAAACAGTACTCATTTTAAGTGAAGAAACGAATATGTCCATAACATCAGGAAATGGCTTACATATACGAGTACATATAATATATTCATGATTTTATAGCATTAAGTACAATAAAATTAAACTAAATTACTGTTATATACATTATAATATATCACATAATAGACAATAAATTAACTAAACAATTGACACGACACTGATATCCTAACGTTAAGAAATTTATAGTTAAAATAATTGACTAAAATAAAATATAATTTCAAAACGTTGATATGCTATAATATCAAGAAAAATAACAAAAAACATCTTAGTAAAATTACATGTAATAATATAATTAATAATTGTCTTCAACAAAAACAATATTAGTAAGAATATCCACACGAACCATTCCATTGTATGTGTCACTTATTAAAAATACAAAGTTTCATTATAAGAACAATCAAATACACAAGAAAATATCAATCACACAAATTTTCAATTTATAAATATGAATATATAGATAAATATTCCACTAATAATAGATATAATGAATTATATATCACAGTTTCAAAAAAAAAACGTTCAAGACAACGTGGTTTAATTTCTTCCTCATTACGGGTAGGAAGACAATACTTCTTTGGCCTTTTCTTTTAGATCCCTCGGTACCTGGGAATTAGATTTGAGAAAATTCAATTTTCTCCTGAAGCCATCATTCATGCTTCTTTTGCCGGTCTTCAGTTGTTCAAAGTCTTCGCATAAAGTTTCGTACGTAACTTTCCAATGGAGTTCCACAATTGGTGGATGGTACCTGTTCCTTCCAACTTGTAGATCCTTGAGAACTTCTTTTTCAGTCCTAGTTAGTTCATCTACGCCAGTGGCCTTAGTGTACTTGCGTGGAATAGAGTCAAGAGTGGTCTTGTGTACCTTCTCTTTGAGAGTGGCTGCCTTCTCTTTTACACGTTTTGGAACCTATACACAATAAACAAAAGAAAACTTTATCAAGTAATTTATTAATCATGCTTATAGCTACAATGGTCATATCATTTGGTTGGGGTCAACAGTTAAAACCACTGGCACTGGAGTCCTTATATTCGATAAAATATTCATATTTATGCATGAAAATTAAATTATTGAAGAAACATAGACAAAAAACAGTCCCCTCTAATATATCGCATTCGAGTCGTGCCACGGCTTATTATAATAAGTAACTCGAATACGATATTTTATAAGAGATCGTTTTTTCCATGTGTCTTCAATGATTTTATTGTGTTATCTTTAAGCATAAATATGAATATTTTATCGAATATAAGGACTCAAGTGCTAGTGGTCAAAACAAGTATATCTACTGTAATGTCAGATTTTATAAATCTTTAGGTACGGAATCCGCAAAAAGAACCATCAGTATATAAAAAAGGCAATTCAAACATATCGATCGCTTAATATGAAATAGACAATATTTCAATACTCCTTTCAGACACCTTAAAATTGAACTATTTCCAGTGAGGAGCCAAATTGTTGATAAGTGCCCTGTGTTATGCGTCTAAGTATAAAAACGATTACACTCTCTACTTACAAAATGAGATCAGAGTAGGTGACCTTTAATGGCATCCAAAGAGTGATGTTTTATTTATTCGATGCCAGCATTCATGTATAGTAAAATAAGGCCATGCCAAATTGGAATTCTGTTAAGCGTCAACCCAAATTAGACAAATCTAGGTACCTATTCACAAAAACACACTAACCGAAAACTAAAATCCAATCATTTTTTACGAAAAAGGCAATGAATTATCTATATAAAAAATCAATGAAATAACATCCCCATATTGTGATACAATTGTTTGAATTTAATTTAAAATGTCTTGTGTTGTTTTTCACATAAAATACATATTGTATTTATGACGCGGTTATGATTAATTGCTTACAATGAATAACGTCGTTGCCGAACACAATTTTCTCTGAATTAAGTTATCGTATCGAATCCCAGAAAATTGGAATTATTTAGGAAAGTTTTATTAACAATTTTGTTTTTAATTTTGATTGAGAACTCTAAATTGTACGCGAACGCTTAACAAAATTCCGATATGGCATGGCCTAAATGTACATGGATTGTAATTTTACACCTAGATGAGCTAATAACAATAACCCCTTTGGCTTCTGATTACCAGAAGTCAGTGGTCATTTCATTTAAATAAACAAAATATTCCAATATGAATGATGCACCTACCTCGCCGTTTTTGATAAAAAAGTATAGCTTTCCTAATGACGCAAATATTTCGTAGTTTGGATCCTCATCAAGTTTCTCTATATCCATATCTAAATTGGATTCAACAAGTTTGAAATGTAGATGTACTACTGTTTCTGGGATCTTTCCTTTGTCTTTTCCAAGCGGCTGAATGCTATTCAAAATGGAACGCTCAAGGGAGCTAAGACATGAAACATCGGTGGCTGGTGTGTACTTTTTGCTTAAATCGTCTACAACCATTGCCACAAGTTGCTCTCTCAGTGTTGATGCCAAAGCCTTAAGATTGTCTCGTCCAAATCGCTCGATTTCGCCAAGTTTGTACCAAGTGTTTCTTTCCGGGTTAAATTGGTCTGTATCTTCCAACTCTTGTTCAAGCTTTGTCAGGAATAACTCCATTGCTTCTTGTTTCAACTCTTTAATCTTGTCAGAGAAACATTCAATTTCAGATGGTTTACTGTCTTCTACAGCCTTCCTCTAAAATGAAAAACAAAATTGTCCAGATCAAAGGGTTAACTAAGCTATCATTTAGGTTGATATAGCTATAGGTTGATCCTTCCTTGCGCGAGTAGACAGATTTGGAACAGAACAGAACAAAAAAATATCTGCTCTTTCCAGCTTTACTGTGAATTCTGGTGTTATTCGATGAAAATATACAAACAGAACATAACAGAACAACGTGAATTTAAAACATTTATATTATACAGCATAATATGAGTTTATTAGCCTCTCTTAAAGAGTTATAGAATACTCCATGTATAAGTATAGTAGGTCACTAAAATTATCAAACGGTTACTAACTAATGAACAGATATTCAAGACAATGTATCAGGCCACAGTGAGACCCACCATGGAGTACAGTTCATCTACTTGGGCAACAACAGCCAAGACAAACCAGCAGACCCTAGACAAGGTACAAAACCAAGCTCTGCGTATCATAACAGGTGCCACGAAATCTACACCTATTGCCTTCATGGAAAAGATCACTGGTATACAGCCTCTACAGGAAAGACGGCAGGCCAAGATTCTTCTTCAGGCAAAGAAGTTCAAGTGTATCCCAGGTAACCCCATGAAAAGCAGACTGGCAGGATATACAAAGAACAGGGTCAAGCGAAGCAGCTTTGTCCATGAAGCCAAGAAACTGGACAGAAAGTTTGCACCAGAGCTGACAATACACATCCTTCATCGTAAATACTGGCGTAATTGTGTATATGCGAACGCCAGTAAGTAAGTACTAACAATATGTCTATTATCTTTCAATGCCCGGCTAGCTCAGTTGGTATCACGCAAGTCTACTTATCGAGGCACTCTTTTGGGGGGTTTGTCATGGAATAATTTCTACGGCCGTTCTCCCTCCTTCTGTACGCCCCATTACGAAGGGCAGAAAGCAGTCACTGAAAAAAGTATGCACACTGTAAAGTTATGCTTAACAGCTAAATCAAGAGATTTAGCTTTTCCAGGAACGGTTTGTAGGTTGACTGATCGACGTGATATGTATGACCTATACAAATAAAGATATCATATCACACAAAAACTACCCTGGTAAAATATCGACGACAATAACTACATACCTCATCCGGGTCAGTTAAATCTTCAAACTTAACAGATACATGATCTGCGTATTTTTCATCCATCTTGGTAAGGACAGCCTCGTGTCTTTCACTATTACGTTCCCTTCTGTTTTGCTTTTGTATATGATCAATGTCTAATTCGATTTCTTCGAGTACTCTATCTTTATAGATGTCAACTATACCATTCTCTTCAATATACCTAGTGGATGGAGAAATAAAATCACTGAATAAAAGTACTGAAGGAAGGATGATCTGAACTTATTCTTTATTTAGCTAAACACGGGGCATCACTTTCCCATTCAAGAAATGGAAATTTCTTTTGATCATATTCTTCAATACTTTCTGTTTAATTTCGTGCTTTAGTCATACACATTGATCGTAGAGAAACTAAGTCAACGTTTTGTTTATCCGAATTGGATATAAAACTTTACTAGGCACATACTTCTGTCAGTGACGGACGACTGTTCTACATTATTTAGAATCAGTGGTAGGAAAGAGAATGGTCTTTAAAATTTTATTACCAAGCTTCACGGGAGTATGCCCAGGACCTCTCGATCCGTAGACTTGCGTGCTACCAATTGAGCTAGCTGGGTGGCTTAAGATGTTTGATACATTACCTTTTCTGGGTGTTATACACTTCCGGTATAAGTGCAGTGACGTCACTACTGGCATACTGAATCATCTCATCAGTCATAGGACGTATTGCCCAAAAGTTCCCAACAAGTTTGCTCCATATCATCTGCAACAATAAATACCTTGTCATGCATCGTCGGTTATGCTGCGTTATATACCGTGGGCCATTTCGTTAGGAAAATCTCGTAATCATGAATAATTAATGAGATAGTTTCACTAGTTCCGCTAGGAAAGCACTGCGGAAAACTAGCCAATGAAATTAAGTTTCATATATAAGGTTTGGTTTACCATTTAATTCAAAATGAGAAAATAAACATGTGCGTTGGTTTCCATTTTAAGTAAGAAAATCCCAGTATAACGTCATTGTTATTGAAGAATATTTAATTGTAACATGTTTTTTCATTGGAATAAGATTGGTCTTCCCTGCCTCATGCATATTCATGAGATTATGCTAGTCAAATTGTCCATGGTAAGGAAATTTGTTATTCAAATAGAAATCTGGGAAGAGCAGCTTAAAACATGCAACTCTGAGATTCTTGAAATTTTGCCACGAGCTTAACATACCTTTATATCGTCCTTCTTTTCGTACACATCGGCGTGCTCCGAGTATTTTTCACACATCTCAGCAAGTTTGAGTCTGATTGGTAGTAGCTTCCCTTTATGTTCCTCTATAACCACGTGTGCAACCTTAAATGGACAAATACTGGTAAAATTAAGAATTGAAATCGTAGAAATAGACTTAAATTGAAAATAAATGTCGTTTTGCTGATATCTAATTTCAGCATTTAAACACCGATGACATAAATGCATGACTTCATAGTTTGGCATAGACACTGCTTGAACTGTGCCCAAGTAAGTTAAATGTTAAGTGACTGCAGTGTCTTCATTAAGACGAATGTCCCTCTCTGATAGTGAAGTCGATGATCGATATCATAGGTTTCGCCACTGTTTGGGCAGGTTGACAAGCCTTACTTTTCTCTTGACTAAGTTTAGAATATATTCTGACACGCAAAAAAACAACTATACACTAAGTAAAATACAAAATTCACATACAAAGTTTAATTCAATATAGGTATGTTCGATATCATTCTTTAAAAAAATCTATTTTCCACATGTCTATGTAAATTTCAGTTAATATCTTAAGCAAAATTAACGTTTTAAGAGAGGTGGACGAAACATAAAAGCTACAGACGTTCTTTGTTTTTATTTGTTTGTATTAACGTAGGAAAATAGTTTAATAATCCCATCGACGTCATTAGACGTTACGGCAGGTCTATGCGTTTATGATTGCTTGCCGTGATCCGTAGACATGGTGGACATAACAGATATTGATGAATAATCACAATATTAAACTCTTTTCCTAAGTTAATACAAAAAAGAAAAACAAAGAGCGTCTGCAACTTTTACTTTTCGTCCCTCTTTCTTTAAATGAAATTTACATAGATGTGTGGGAAATATATTTAACTAAAGAATGATACCAAACATACCTACACTGAATTAAACGTTTTATGTGAATTTGTATTTTACTGAGTGTATAGGTTTTTTGCGTGTCAGTATACATCTTGTGGCATCATGTTATAATATTCAGGACAACAACTTTTAGTACCAAATAAATAAAAACAAATGTAAAATTAAGTCTTATAATGAAATGTGAATGATGTAGGTCCAATGAACTTGAAATATAAAAACTCAATTGAAAACAATACAAAAACAATACACTAACACACTACATTACGTCATCTGTGATAAAAAAAATGTGTGTGTAATTGTATGTACATTATGTATTTATGGTGGAGGGTTTTTACTTATCTATTACCGTTATAATTCATTTTTTACATCGCCATTGAATATGAAATAAAGACGTTTAATCAAATGAAGAAGTTTAAGTTTAAATTAAGTATTAGTTATAGGATCGTCTGATGGCAGTAATAAGGCATCATGATAAGAATTAAACCAGAAACTAACTTGTTATTTGTGTTGTTAGGCCATGCCAAATTGGAATTTCGTTAAGCGTCAACTCAAGTTTGACACACCTAGGTATCTATTCACAAAACACACAAACCGAAACGAAAACTCAAGTCAATTCTATCTAGTATTTACACAGAAAAGTACTTTTTGGTAGTATATGAATGTTTATGACATTAATGTGAGATTACAGTAATTCCATAAAAAGTTTATACAACAAACACATATACATTTTCATTCAGCAAATACACTGAAGTAAGGAACTACATTTGTGTCAGTATTTCCAGAGAAAAATTTGTTATCGAATCCCGACAAAACAGAATTATTTTAGAAAATTTCACCAACATTTTTTTAATAGTTGGCTCTGAATTCTACGCGCACGCGGACGCTTTACCGGTATGGAATGGCCTTATTTGATGGCAAAATTATGCCACCATACATACCTGTGTGTCAAATACATTCTGTAGACGTATACCAAACTGGTGATATAGGGCTGCACTGTCACCAGAACAAGAATGGATGACCTAAAAATGACACATAATACATAAATGGTACATGTACATCGATTCGACGAATATAGTTGTTATAGGCTCACTGAATTGAAATACCAAGAAGACCGTCTATAAAAACAGTATAACCTGCATTAAGCAGCTAGTGAAGGGAAGTGACCATTTAAACCAGGTTCAGGTAAAAATGCTTTAATTAGTTCAATCTGAATAGTTAATTATTCATGCAGTTTCTTATCAAATGATCTTCAAAAAAGGGTACAAGTGACAATGTCAGTTGTAAGTTAGAAGTCTTACTTTATGTGATGACACTTTGTTGATAAATTCAGACTGTTTAAAGACTCAACTAGGTGGGGTTTTAGCGTTTATGCCATTATACAATGATGGTGACACTTTGTTTTTTTCTAATGTGTAAGGAAATAGGTGAACACTGGCCACAGCATGTGGCTGCTTATAACAGGTGCAAAATAGAATGATTTTTATTGGGAGGAAGCCAGATTGACCACTTACAGGTGACCGCTGATAGCAGGTGGCTGTTAATGCAGGTTATACTGTATATAAACTAATGTTACCAAATCAGATTAGAATAGTTTGGATGTGAATCATATGATAAAAACATTTATCTACTGATTGTATCATCATTTTTCAAAAATGGCAAATTTTCTGAAAATGTACGTGTCCTTTAGATTGTGTAGGTGCACATTTTCTGAAAAAATTGAAAAAAATTAAATTGAATCAGTCTGAGGTCAATTTTCTGAAAATGTGTTGTTATAAATTCCGCATTAACATACTTGCACATGATGTTATAACTAGGGCTGCAACGATTCGATTCGATACATCGAAACTCGATTGCAAGGGTGCCGATTCGATTTCGATTCGGGACCCGCGAGTTTCTATTCGATACTGACTTTTAAAAGTGTCTACATAAGTTAAACCGATAAAAATAAAGGCGCGCCTAAAAGTCAAATTATACGTTGACAGTGAAACTGGGTTTCACTTTGTTACATTTCTGTTAAACTTCTATTACGATTTTATGTAGCATGAATAGAAACTCTGTTCGATATAACATTAATAATACATTTTCGCGACCTTTACATTCGTACCCAACCCATTTCGTACTTGAATAAAGCAAATATAAAAAATATCAGATTTTCGAGTTTCGTGTTATCCAATTTTAGCAACACTTTAATTTAAATAATATTATTTAGTTTTAAGCTCAAATATGTGTATAAATGCATATTTGTAGTAAATTATATTTATAAAAGAATCAAATCGAAAAAAATCGATTCGAAAAAAAAAGTATCGAATCGCATCGAATCGACTTTCCGGTGAATCGTTGCAGCACTAGTTATAACCAAACTGATAATGAGCGAGTTTCTTATCAATATCGCTACATAACGCTTTGCTCCTGGTATTCTTAATTTGATATCACATACGTTTTCCTTTTGGTGTAAGAAGGTTACCCGGGCACAAAGCGCTAGCTAGCGATATGCTTAGGAAACTCGCCCAATGATTACACCGTGGATGAGTTAATCCAACTGGTTGTAATGCAGGGCATGTGTATTTACGACTTCTTCCCTAGTCTTTTTCTGTGCCTTTACAGCTTTATCTTTTTCACTCCCTTCCCAGACCAATTAGCAGTTTAACCACTTGACTATGGTTTAAAGAATATTGAAAATGTAAAACACTACCAACACATAGCGAATATGTTTCTTATTGTTTATTAACTGTTTTCCAACGTTTCGCTATTCAAGGCTTCTTCAGTACAGGTTCTTTGTATGGTTTAAAGAAGAAATACAATGCAAAAAAAGCTTCGACATACCATATCGCGAGCTTAGCGCAAAACGGTCGCAACTAAATTAAAAAAGAGTGAGTTACGACTGGTTTTCGCTCAGCCCACAATAAGTGACGTACCTGCCAACAGTCGTTTCATTCGGTGCTTTCAGCGCTTTGATTACTAACCTTAACTATTTCTGTAGATGACAAAATTTTGTCAATTCCAGTGCGTTTTAGGAACATATTATCTTGAGTCTTTTCATCTTTCATGACGTCAAATAAATAGACGCTTCCATCGAGAGTACCAATCTGTAATAACGTAAGAGGCCCGTCCTTCCCTAAATTTACCCCTTCGCTATCAACAGAAAGCAAAGGCTCTTTTTCGAGTTGCCGCGCAATGCGTCTTCCTTCTTCAATACCCCTTGGTGTGATAATGACTGGCGTGTTTTCTTGAGACGCCATAATACTAGATTTTTCTATAAATAAACATAACATTCATCATGAGTGGTATGTTATCCAGGGGCGGATCCAGGATTTTTTTCTAGGGGGGAGGAGGTCCGAACTTATCTAAAAGGGGGATCCAAACTTTTCTAGGGGGCTCCGAACATAGAACCACATCCACATTATACAATTTTGCAGAAAAATGCAACAAAATGATATCAAAACTATGTTTAGCACAGAGAAAATTGCTTCATGCTACTTAAAAATGACTTAATTACAGGCAAAAAATATACTTATGGACAGGTACAATTTCGAAATTCTAGGGGGGGGGTTGTACCCCCTGACACCCACCCCACCCCCGCTGGATCCGCCTATGATATATCTCTAATCCAGACTGTTTGATGTTGATTAAAACCTTTTTATATTGAGTTCCACGGCATGCCAACAAAATTCAGATTAATATTTTATGACGTTAAGTGCACCTAACCAAGCTTTCCTGGTTCATTGTCTATAACCAGCACTCACTTACCTTTCCACAAGGGTGGAAAGTTCTCCATATACCCTATTTATGGAGAAAATTTGACAAATTTGTAGAATTTTCATGGAAGGGTATAACCGGCCCGGTGGGGTTCGAGCAATACTCCCTTTAGACACTGAATTCGAAATTCTGGCGCGCTTCCAACTGCGCTACTGACCGGGTATATACTATTCGTATCACGTACATTCGCAAGCGGCAAATGCCCTTCCTGATACTACACGTACTTACGATTATAAGATTATTGTCCAAAAACTGGTTACGAAAAAAGTTATAACGATACTAACAAAATCTCTAAATTACGTCTTAAATGCCATATGCTAGTAAATTTCACAATAAAAGCGGAAAATCAAATAGAAACAAGACTTATTGATGATACATATATGATAGGATAATACGCTAGTTTAATTACAATAATTTACTGCGTAGTTGTTCAAAGATCTTTCATTATCGATACATGTACAGTTAATCTTGCGTAAGCGATCACGTCTCCTAAGCGGCCATTTGCACTAAGCGACCACTCTGAGTTCCCACGGACCATTTTAACTCTTTAAATCTTTGCCTTAAGCGACTTTTGTCCAACGCGACCAGCGACCGCTAATTTTGGCCGAAACTGACTGACTTATTTGGGTTAAACGACCGGCTGATATAAATCGAATTTGGCGAAAATCAATAAAACCCAGTAATTTGAGTTATACACCGGGGATACGTCGTCACAATGTCTATCACCTAAAGTCGTATGTCGGGCTCTAAAAATCAATAATTGACAGTCATAAATACTGTAAGATAAAGGGATTAATGGGAACAATCAACAGAGAGACACAAATACGATCCAATCATTATGTAATTACATAATACGCATTGAACAATTAGTCCCGTATCGTACTTACCGTACCGTGGAGAGTTATCGTTTTCAAAACATTTCAAGAGACTGCAAATTTGACTTTTTATCCAAGCGTCGAACGTGTGAAGTAATATTTATTAAAAAATACGTAGGCAGAAACAATTTAGATATTTAAACAAAGAAAGGTCAATATTGAGGACATTATAAACACGTTTTCTGAAAATAGCGTCACGTTCTACATTCAATTTCAAACGAGGCCAACATTTGAACGTTTTAAGTTTGCAGCGCTTGTTAGAACAAAGAATAAGCTGTAGTGTTGGACAATTATCACAATTAATTCTTATAAATTGTGTAAATTTCACAGTTTTAAATGTAACAGCCTTTACTCTGATGACCTAAATATTGGATGTTTTTAACGCGAAAATGTCCGGGAATTACGGATTTTAACATGTACGAAAACAAACCGAATGTTTGGCAATCGTTATTTAAACCAAAGTTTCACTTAATTGTAATAAATTATAGCAATTTAAAGCTTAATTTAGGATGTTTTAAAAAAAGAAAAATCGATTGACCCATTATTTATATGCATTTGACGAATTTTAGATAAAAGCCCATCAGTTAAAATCGTCCCGTTGACAGATTAATGTTCTACGAAAATGACGAATTTTAGAATGTCAGGACGGCTTAAATGTCGGAAATCAAAATTTGTCTTAAGAGACCATTGTCTTAAACGACCACTTTTTGTTTCTCCCTTTGATGGTCGCTTAACACAAGATCCACTGTATTTGTTTTCTGAATAGCATGTACGCCATAGTACTCGTATTCATTTGCCAAGTTTTTAAGTCGTAATTATAATTGTTCTTAAAAATATCAATTACATTTCATAAATACGGAATAAATACGTAAAAATAAAATAAAAAAAAACCACTAAACTTACATTTGTATATATAGACTGGCGAAATAACACACAAAAAAATGGTAAATCAACTTTCACAAATTCTTCAAAAACAGACTTCTGATCTACCCAGTAACTTTTTACAAAATGAGAAATGATATAAATTAAACAAACAATTGGGTGCAGTTTTCAAAAAATACAAATATACGTGTTCAGGGCGTATTACAATAGGCCATAACATACAAATAGATAGTCCGGGTACAGGTCGTCAACGTAAACATAGCTTAAATAAACATAGCCAGTTTCATTACACATCAATATTTAGGGGTGTATATTTTTTCAGTTTTATAGTTTAGGTATTTGGCACTCAATTTATAAACATACTATTATATAAAATTAAAAAATGTGCAAATATAGTATTTAAAATAAATGTTAAATATCAAATTTGTATGTTTTCATCCGTAAAATGTTGTTCATGGATCAGCTTATTTACCTATTCAGTGGACAAGTCCAATGTTAAAAGTACAAAAACACGCATGACCTAGAATACGACCTGTACGTACTGTTTTTATTTATTTTCACGCAATCGGCAGTCATATTTAAAAGACAATAAGTAAAGCGCGTCCATAACTACAGTATATGATTGTATACGCGCTTTAAATTGTAATTTTAGAAATGTAAAAATGTATCTTGTCATGAAATTACCGTTTGCCAATAGAAAAAATACGCGTTAACATCAACTATAATAAGTCAAAAGTAATTTTTGAACTGTTTGTTGACATGTCAATAAAATATTTTTAAACTAACAAAAATATTAAATTGTTATATTGTTAAACTCACAAAATTGCTATTTAAAACGAACGGACTGTGTTTAGTGTCGCAATGTTTACATAAACGACCTGTGCGTTTCACAAAAATTCTAACGAAAAAAATCTTCGTAAGTCAAAAGCAAGAAACATTTATATTACGCTCATTTTTGGCTGATCAATTTTAAATATTATACAAATTGTGTAGAATTGTGTTTACTTTTTGAATATCATATCATAGTTATGCTTATTATCCATCTGACTATGAAGTGCTAATTATATAAAACTGACTTACGAAGATTTTTTTTGTAAGAATTTTTGTGAAAAGCACCACTGTTCTTCAAAAGAACACGACATTATGGAAATAAGCTGTGAGAACTTGTGGACAGACCCCTTTGTCATTTGAATACATGTACAGTGTATATGTTCTATTTGTATGACGATTATAAACAATAAATAATGTGAATAAAATATGTCTAAAAACTAAACTGATATAACACGTCATGTTAGGCAAATGTTTTTGATATTTTAAAACTACCTGTCAGTGTCATTGCTTCAAAAACTGTTGACATTGTATTTCAGGTGAGATCATGGAGCGATCGAGCAGCTTTAAAGTCAAACTTTTGTGAAGAACAATAAGAAAAGTGGAAAAAGATCTATTCAAACAATGTCCAATCAATCCAAGAGAATTTACACATTAAATAATATAAAATGTACTAATAAAGACTTGGTTACCATTTTTGTGAGCATTTTACCAACGTAAGAAATGTGTTTACGTTGCTCATCACATCTTCCCAGTCCGTGTCTGTTCTTCACCTGTACATGTCATGCTTATCATATCACAAATTTCGAAATTCCTGTCTGTACAGAGGAAAATCTCAGGAAAATTTAAGTTTTAATGAAAGGATATCATATGGACAATTGTGAACTAACCAGTTAAACATTGATTACAGCATTCCTCTTGCTTTTACAGCCCAATCAGCATTCTATAATAGCAGGTGATAATATCATCTCTATACTAAGACGCACAACCACTCGCAGTATTCGGCGATTTGGTACGCAACAGAATATAATGCGGTGCATTAAGACAGACGTTGGATATTTTCGTTTTTTGATACAATGAATATTAGATTGTAGAATAAATGATTACTTATAACTACAGGAATATAAATCCATAGATACAAAGTACTTATAAACCTTATAAGCTATAGATGCATAGTTAAACCTTATATTCTACTTTTGTAAACACGTTAGAATGGAGGTAAAACCCGGTTAAAAAGTTTAATTTAATGTGCACAGTTAGTTGGATAGTTATTTTTTTTGAGTAGACACAAAAAACATAGTCAATTTATCCAGTACAGCTGAACGGGGAAGTTATTAGAATGTAAACATTGCCACGTGTTTTCAGGTAAATAAACAATTTTACCCATGATTCTCTGCGTCTCTGTACAAAGGTTAGTCAGACCGTTTGTGTACGAACACAAATGAACACACGTGCGAACAGCCTTTACCCTTAAATGGTCACAATTGTCGATTTTGCGGAAACGTCTATATAGAGTAGACAATTAAAACAAGCAAACAAAAGCACTTTGAGTTGATGAATTTTATTTATCATTGGTATATAATGACACACGAAAGAATATTCTAAATAGTCCATTAAATCATGAAATGGTAGATTATTTATATAGAACAGACGACACAAGCTAATTCCCGCCCATCGACATACGGAGGACATGCGAGCGTCCCACCACAATGTGCTTCTACAAAGTACAACGTGTTTTCACCATCACCATTGCCACTATGTGGTACGGTCTGTGGTCTCCGGTCCAAACAAACATATTCAGTACTGTCAGCATAACGAGGATAACCACCCACCAGATACGCGCTGTATTCTTTAGTCCAGCCACTATAGCAATCAGTACGTCCAGGGACCATAACACTTGTTCCTCGTGAGACGTAGCATAAAGCACAGGGAGCCTCGCTATATCCAACAAATGAACCGAAAAAGGATTGCTGCGATGCGGATGAAGTGTGTGGGTAAAAACTATATTCGGTACCAGTCACCGATATGTTATTATCTTTGCTAATATTAAAGTAATCCCAAGCTGGGTTGTCCGGTAAGCAAACATAATTTGCCCCAGCTCCACCGTACGTGCGATTTGTCATGAATGCACCGCTCATGTATCCTGTAAGAGAATATGATTATGTACATTAAAGAATTAGATATACAGTTCTATATCTGCGTAGATCTTACAATTGGTCTTATTTTGACTATATTAGTGAGCGTCGCTTATTCAAGGAATATATTAGAGTACTGTACCATAAAGTCTTTTACAGCAGTTACAGTCAATTTACTGTGCAGTCTATTAAGATTGGTAAGTCAGTCTTTAAAGACTTTAATAATTTTATTAGCAAAATAATAACGCCATGTATAAGTTTTGCTTCAGACTGGTGAGATTTAAGTTTTGCTTCGGACTGGCGACAGTCTAATTAAGGTGTTAACCGATTTCACGTTTGGAAATTGATTTCCTGATTGGTTCAAAGTTATATCTATCAATTTATGCCTGGTAAATTAGAAAGTGTGATGGTTCATTGGTCTCAATTTGACATCACAAGCTCAAATACAGCTTGTAAAATATGTCTTATATATTGAATATTTAAGCACAGTTGATCATGACATAAATAAAACCACTGTCCATCTTTCGTCTACAGACAGAATGCCATAATATAATCTATACGAAAAAAGTGTTTGTGGATTAAATTCGAGAATACAGTGTGCACTAACTGCAATTGTTTCGATCTAGGGCTTTTATATCATTCTAATCATTATACAAACACAATGTAATGTACATGTTTGTTTGTTTGTTTTTGTTTTTTTATCGTCGCATTCAACACATATATAGGTCATATACACGACGGCCAGCTCTTCCTACTATAGGTTTCCTGGACACTTATCTATTACCGGTACTAACTTACCCTACCACGAGGCCGACAACTCATGTATAGGGTATGACCTGCCGTGACCGGGTTTCGAACCCGCGATCCCCGGATTCAAAGTCAGACATGCTGACCACTACGCCACGGCCGCGGCATGTAATATACATGTACGAGATATATTTATACAATGTATGTTTGTGCACTTTTAAGCCTACGAGAATATTGTTTAACTTATATACACGTGTAGGTAAAAAATATTTTGTTTTACGCGGAATAACATTATTAAAATACGATTTCAAAACAAAAATTCCAATACATAGGCAATACATGTGAAAATCTGAAAATGCAAACCTGCGTGAACAAGAGTGGAACCGTTTCCAGGACATGTTGTTCGACCCCATCTGACATACGTGTCACCTGTCTCTGTAAATACATGAAATATAAAATTTAAAACAGAATTAACTACAGAACAATTTATTACCAACTTCAAATCTGTCTATGTAGCAGTCCAAATGTCGTTACAATGTAATTATGTTGCAACTTTTCGAGGCTTGCTTCCTAAGTAAAATTTGCTTTATTTTAGATCATAAACAGTTGTTGATAGAGAAAACAAACTCCAAATAAAACTCCACAACGCGTTTCGACTTTATTCGTTTTCTTCAGGTGATTCATAAATCATAGATCATAAATAGGGAAGACATGACTGAAAATATGAAAATATGTGCTCTGAAAAATGAATTGAATTGTATTTGTTTGTAGCTATTATAATAGAAGTACAACGTATGTAAACAGTGATTTCTTACTTTCATTTGTGATCATTGTTTGTAGTTGTGTCTTCAAAGCTGTTATCTCAGTGTTTTGGTCAGCAATTTTTGTGTTCTGGTCAGCAATTTTCGTGCTTTGGTCAGCAATTTTCGTGTTTTGGTCAGCAATTTTCGTGCTTTGAGCAGTGATATTTCTGCTTTGGTCAGCTATCAGTTTGCTTTGGTCAGCAATTTTCGTGTTTTGGTCAGCTATATTACTGCTTTGGTCAGCAATTTTCGTGTTTTGAGCAGTGATATTTCTGCTTTGGTCAGCTATCAGTTTGCTTTGGTCAGCAATTTTCGTGTTTTGGTAAGCTATATTTATGCTTTGGTCAGCAATTTTCGTGTTTTGGTCGGCAATTTTAGTGTTCTGGTCAGCAATCTGTTTCTCTAACTCTGCAATTCTGGTCACAATATCTCCTTCAGTATGAAGTAGGAGACGTTTGGAAGGTTCTGCTAGAATTGACACTACCGCCAGTCCAAACAACAACATCCAAACATTAAAACGATAATCCATTTTTACACTCTCTAACTTCTTAATAAATGTTAATTTTATGTGAAGCTATGACACAAGTATTAAAGTTTAATGTCTCACGTAATATATTTAAAGTGGTAATTCAACGTAATGAGTCCATTGTTATGATAGTTCAAACAAGATAAGAATTATAAATATATGTGTCATATGGGATCAGTGCCTCTGATATAAAGAAGTTTTTAATGAGTTTCAAAAAGACGCGGCGTATATAAGGAACAAGTTAGAAGTTCACTCTCTTTTTAAGAGAATCAATATATGTGACTGAGTTGGTTCCCTTTGGTTCTTAAATGAATAATTTATGTTTGTGTCATAAAACGATAAAAATTCATATTATAAGGATGATGATGGATACTATATAGGTCATACATGAATGATGCCACATTGACTTATAATGAGCTTGCATGTAAGTAAGACGACAATATCCTAAGTACATAATGTATAGTGTTGGTTTTTCGGTGAAGCTTCGATTTCAGTACTTTCAAAGTCGATGGTCTTAATAGCGGAATTGTTTCAAAATAGGGGTTTAAGTTCTCTCAAATGAAGCACTTGAGACTTAAATGTCGTCAAAAATTACATGATATGCTATAACCACGATGGTCTTCAAAGCAGAATGTACATTTCATTTATTCAGATTTATTAACTTAAAATATTGTAATCAATGAGCAGAAACATGATGATTTTTGTCTGGTTGGTTTTACGCCATTGCAACACATTGTATAGGTCATATATCAGCAGTCAGTCAACCTACTCCCTCCTCCTGAAAAGGCTAAATCCCTGGATTTAGCTGTTAACCAACTACTAAGCGCATACTTTCGTCAGTAACAGACAACTGCCCAACATAATTAAAAATAATTTGTAGGAGGGAGAATGACCGTAGGAATAATTTCATGACCAATCTCAACATTAGTATGCACTGTCCGGGAAACGAACCTACGAACCCTCGATCAGTACACTTGCGTGCTACCAACTGAGCTAGCTGGGCGGCTTAGAAACAAATAAAGTAAATGTCCAATTTTTGTAGCAATATATATTTTCTTTTAGTAAAGTTCATGCTGATTAATATGTTTTACTAACGGAGTCGTCACTCAATCAGATATTTAATTAGTGTTATATATATATACCCTAGCTAAGTATTCTTATATCAATTTGCATGAAATACATACACAATGGCTTCTTGTTAATTATGATTTAAGCATTGAAATGGTGCTATATTTTTGTCAAGATGTAGCTTTTGTAAATCTTATTTTAAAACCAGAAATTGTAACTCTTACGCCATGATATAAGCGTGTTTATTTCTACTATAGAAAATACCTTTGCTCTGTGTGTTTACAGTGATAATTTTAATTCTAACATTTAAATTTTGTGAAATATATTATCAATGAAACACACGGTCAAACGGTCTTGCTCTTAAATTACAATGCACCACAGTTGTCCAAATTTTCTAACATTAAGCATAGGTAAATGAAACAAATTAACAAAGGCACTTTGAATTGATGTATTTTATTTATTATTGATGTTCAATAACACCCCAAACAATATCATTAATAATCCAGTAATTCATAAAATGGTAGATTATTTATATAGAACAGACGACACATGCTAATTTCCGTCCATCAACATACGGAGGACATGAGAGTGTCCCGCTACAAAGTGCTTCTAAGAAGAACAGCGAGTTTTCACTATTATAATAGCCACTATGTGATATGACGTCTGGTCTCCGGTCCAAATAAACATGCATAACCAGGATAACCACCCACCAGATATCCGCTGTATTCTTTAGTCCAGCAACTATAGCAATCAGTACGTCCAGGGATCATGACACTTGTGCCTCGTGAGACGTAGCATAAAGCACAGGGAGCCTCGCTTCTTCCGGCAAATGTTCCAAAGAAGAGTTGTTGTGATGAAGATGAAAGGTGTGGGTTAAAACTATAGTCGATACCAGTCACCGATATGTCATTATCTTTGCTACTTGTAAAGTAATCCCAAGTTGGCTTGTCAGGTAAGCAAACATAATTTGCCTCAGCTCCAATTCCACCGGAACGGTGACTTGAAATGAAGGTACTGCCCATATATCCTGTACGAGTTTATATGTATTAATGTAATTGACCTCTTTCTTATATCATGGTCTTATTTTACTAAAACATTAAGAGTTGCTTTTTCAATGCGTACATAAAAGTTTACTACCCAAAAATCATTTACAGCAAACAAGAAAACAGCGTAACAGCATTTTGACAATTTACACTTCAGTCTATGAATATTGCATCGTCGGTTATCCCACGATACATAAATCCGCTATGCTGCGTTATGTATTGTAACGGAAGAAAGTACTGTGGTTGCCGACAACGGGAATATTGGTTAGTCAGCGTCTGGGGGCATCAATAAGCAACACAAGGAAGCCACGTCAAGTGTGAGCTTCAGACAGGTATCTATCTAATTAAAATGTTAACCAATTTCACGTTTGGAAATATAATTTCAAGATTGGTTAAAAAAGTATAAAGCTTTATCAATAAGTTAATGCCTGGCAAATTGAAAAAACGTAACATCTTTTAGCCACATCTTGAAATGATCACAACGCAAATACAACTTGTTATATATGTCTTTTTGATTACAATTTAATATATCTGAATAAATTAAATATACATTCTGCAGCGATATTTTTAGAAATGAATTCGATGGGTCCGACAGAACTCACATGTTTTAAAACAATGGGTCCATGATGGAAACAATGGGTCCCTGCATGTACAATCAAACATCAATTTTATACCACTTTTAGCATAGGTATCAAAGGGCTACATGTCTTTATGAACTTTTACTTTTAATAACAGTGTAAACTCCATAAATCATGTATCACCTTCAAAACTGCAGGAAAGCATAACAATAAATTGAAATTAAGATTTCCATGTTTTATTGACTCAGACTCAGTCTGTACCAAAGACTTCAAACTATCAGTTAAACAGGCATATATGGTCAGACTTTCTGTCTGTCCAAATAATCAGTTGACAGGTGGAATAATTATGTAAAAATTGAAAAGTTGCTGAAATGTTTATATCATACACCAAACAAACTATGTTTATTTTAGGATGCAACTTAAGTCTTGTGATTTTTTAAATTTCTTTGGCTAAGAAATCACAAGAATTATCCAACATGTGTCTCTAACTCAGGCTTTCAAAGTTAATAATCAATGACTCATAGAGCAAACTTTTAAAGAATCAAAAATATTTCTCAAGCATGAGTCCAAAATGTTGTATAAATATTGGTGGAAATAAGTCCATAATAATAAATATTATTGATTATGCATTTAGTTGATATACATTGTATTTCACAACTCTTGAGATGCCTTTTTATAAAACCACCAACAGTCATTTTTTTACCCTGAATGCATCTTTCAGTAATTCTGATGGTTTTTCATAAGAAAACTATGTTATTACAATTATTTGACAACACAATTCACAAAATAAGTAATTCATTCACAGCTTAAGTCTGATTAAATGTATTCTTATCAATTTAATTAACCGTATAAACATCCATTCAGTTGACATATTTTTCAAGTTAATCAAGTTGATAAAAAACTGTCAAATGTAAAATTTTAAAATCTTTATTTCTTTAAAAATGTTCATAACGTATCGAGTACGAACATTATTGAGGACGAATGTTTCACAGCGCAGATCGTCATCATGTTAAAACAACTGATACAGGATGGATTCAACCATCATGTAATTGAGAAACCATCATGAAATGAGCTAGTTAGAGTCAGAATTTATGCTTATTGACTTCAAGTTCATTAACAAATCATAACCGTCGTAATAATTGATAAGGCATAATAAAAGTTATGATCTTAATTGTCTGAAATAGAACTTGTACCATTCCTCACTGTGTATGGCAGAGATTTGGTCGTAAATTTTAAATCAAAGCGCTAAACTAATGACTTCTAAGCGTAACAATTTGAGAAGATTTATAACTAGCATCTCTAATGTACCAAACACTTGTTATATACAAGAAGAAACTAAACACCAGTATTTAACTAGAAAGCGAGGTCAAGACTCCTAAATTACGTCATCGATAAAAGCCTGTTGATATCAACAACTGAGTACAATATAAAAGTCAGTTTGATTGGTCACTGATAACAAAGAACCAATGAAATATGTCGAAATATTCAGAACACATGACGTTTAACGGTGTAAAGTTGTTAATTACAGCTATTAATTACGCAAAACTCTGAGCAGAGTTGTCATTTGTGCCAGCCCGCCGATTATTATTTTACACGTCTACTTGCCACTTCCACGGCGTTATGCGTCCAGCTGAACGCACATGTCAAGAAGCAATGGGTTTTTAGCTGAAATTGTGCGTCACAGACGCGGGACGCAGAGGTAAAAATATCGCTGCATTCTGCTATGAAGACCATCCTAGTTATAGTAAAAGAATTTTTGACGCCATTTAAGTCTCAAGTGAGAGTTTTATTTGAAAGAAATTATAGGTACTAGCTCACAATTTTTTTCTGTAATTTCAGAATATCATTCAGTGTCTGTAATGGTGTCAAAAGGTTACAATAATTCTTAATATTTTCAGACAAATTCATCTATTGGTTGCATACAAAATATATACAATAAAAGTCACAAAAATGCACTAAAATTGTCTATACCGTTACAAAAGGGGTGGATTTTTTCCTACGTGAAACACCATCATTTTTAGTTATTTGTCAATTTATACTAAAATTGTCATTATCAACACACTACTTTCCTGCTTCCAAAAATGTTTTCATACAATTTTGATAGTTTTAGAAAAAGTTGATATTTAAGTTGAAATCTGTGAATGAGTACCTTTAAACCCCTATTTAGAAACAATTTCGCTATTAAGACCATCGACTTCGAAAGTACTGAAATTGAAGCTTCACTGAATATCCAACACTATATATTATGTACGGAGAATATTGTCGTCTTACATACATGAAAGCATATTATAAGTCAATGTGGCATCATTCCTTATTATATCAATTGTTATCGTTTTATGACACAAACATAAATTATTCATTTAAGAACCAAAGGGAACCAACTGAGTCACATATGTTGACTCTCTTAAAAAGGGAATGAACTACTAACTTGTTCCATATATACGCCGCATCTTTTTGAAACTCATTAAAAACTTCATTTTATCAAAGACACTGATCCCATATGACCTACATATTTTATAATTCTTATCTTGTTTGAACTTTCATTACAATACATTATAGACTCATTACATTGACTTATCTCTATAAAAAAATCAGCGAGGCATAAACTTAATAATTGTGTCATAACTTCACATAATATAACATTTATTAAGAGAGTGTAAAATGGACTATCGTATAAATGTTTCGATGTTGCTCCTTGGACTGGTGATTGTGTCAATTCTAGCAGAATCTTCCAAACGTCTTCTACTTCATACTGAAGGAGATATTGTGACCAGAATTGCAGAGTTAGAGAAACAGATTGCTGACCAGAATACAAAAATTGCCGACCAAAACACGAAAATCACTGACCAGAGCACGGAGATAACTGCATTGAAGACACAACTACAAACAAAGAACTCTTATGAAAGTAATTAAGAAATCAACATTTATATAATTGGGTATTATGTCATTAGACGGCGGTAAATGAACCTTCCTACCATTCATAGAAAGAATAATTGTCTGGATTAAGCTTTTAAGGTTCTGGAACTGTAACTAACTTCGGTAAACTTCGACACTCGGTATAATCCGGTTTTACCCAAAAGCTGTCGTCGTCAAGTTTTGTAATTGATATTTTTAGTAATTTTCACCTCGCGATCCGGTTTTTCCATGACGTCATAGTGTAACACATTTTCCGAAAATGGCGCATTCTGTACACAAACGGTCTGACTGACCTCTGTACGGAGACGCCGCGCATCACGGGTAAAACTGTTTATTTACCTGAAAACACGTGGCAATGTTTACATTCTATCAATTTCCCCCTTCAAGTATACTGAACAAAAAGAGTATGAATTTTGTGTCTACTCAATAAAACTTGACTATCCAACCAACTAACCTCATTAAATTAAACTTTTATACCGGTAGTTAAACCTTCATCATAACGTGTTTACATCTGTCATTCTTTACACAGTAATTTGAAATCGAAACTAGGTTACACGGTTTAACTATGTACCTATACCTACAGAGGTTTAAAAGTACTTTGTATATATAGATTTATATTCCTGTAGCTATGAGTGATCATTTATTTTACATTTCAACAACGAGTTTGTCAAAAAACGAAAAAATCCAACGATTTTGTCTTCATGCGCCGCACTTTATTCTGTTGCGTACCAAACGCCGAACTTAGGGTCGGTTGCGGGTCTTAGTATAGAGGTGATATCTTCACCTTCTATTTATAGAATGAAAATGGCGAAACTAGAAGCTAGACATTCTTTACATAAACGGTCTGACCAGAATGGACTAGACAGCGTGATCGTCGAGGTCGTTAATGTAAAAATAATGGTTTATCGACAAAACGATGTTACGTCGTATAGGATCATAACTATTGGGTTAATTCTGTGTGTGCGGGTGTAAAATGCACTGTTTCATCTTGTATTTGCGATTCAAATTTGCCATCACAACCGCTAGATATCACCTCAATACTACATGACGCACAATACATCGCCATATTCAGCAATTTGGTATGCGGTAGAATATAGTGAGGCAGGGGCGGTTCCAGGATTTTTTTCTAGGGGGGGGGGTGTCAGAACTTTTCTAGGGGGGTCCGACCTTTTCTAGGGGGGGGTCCGAACCTCGAACCACAACCACATTATACACATTTTGCAGAAAAAAATGCAACATATTGATAATAAAAACTACATAACCATTAAATATATGTTAAGCACCGAGAAAAATTGCTTCATACTACTTAAAAATGACTTTCAAGCAAGAAATACATTAATGGACATATACATTTTCTAAATTCTATCCCCCTGAACCCCCCCCCCCCCCCCGCTGGTACCGCCCATGTGAGGCATATGAAGACAATATCGTAGTACTTTTCTGTTTTCAATATAATCAGTGTCTACTTATAAAGTAAATGATACAATAATCAGCATTATTTGAAAGCTAAGGCTCAAAATATGCCAACATTACTAAGTCTGGTGTCAAATTGTGTATGCGAAACTATTGCAGAAAACACCACAGGATAGGGTTTAACGCGCCTGCTCAACTTCCTCTGATATTTTCTGGCTGGTCAGAATGGACTTTTAAAAGTGTCAAACGAGTCAAAACTGTAATAGTCAACCAAGAGTCTCTACTACAAAAAGGTTTGATTCCGTTATTCCGAACTAGTCAGAATGTTTTACGAAAAAACGTGTTAAGTTGTAAGTTAATTTCTAATATTTCCCTCAAACCAGCTAAAATCAGTAAAGAGAATGTTTTCATATGATAATGCAGAGTTCTACATTCATATTTCTTTATCCAGTACCAATTTGGATGATATATTTGTATAAAAGAGTATTATATGTAATTTACCATTTTGACGTAATTTTTCGCTAAAAATTATCTTGCAGTTTCATTATAGTAATCTTATACAGAATCTTATAAGAAAATTAGAAACGGTAAAATTTCTTTAATATTTCATATTATGAGCAGAAAAGACTGCAGAAAATTTTAAAACTGGTTGCATGTGTCTAACTAACTTTAAACTTGAGATATTAGCTTTTAAAGATTGAGTTATTTTTTAACATTCTCAAAAACTCGGATTTTTGCTTATGGGTACATGTATACAAAGCACTATATTTTTATAAGTATTGGTCCAAAGTGTAATCTGATTGTTCTGGTTAATCATGACACGATTGTGTAACAAGAAAATTGATTAAAATTTGAATATAAAACTGCAGAATTTGAAAAAAAATGTGTTTTTTTTTCATTTTTGTCACAGCACAATTTACGGACTTTTTGAAAATCAAGGGTCACGTTATAAAATGCACATAACTTAAGTTATGAACGGTAAACTTCTCTAAAAAATTCACCATTCAATGTCTCTAATAGTATAGATTCAAGAAACAATATCATTATAAGGATTGTGGATGGTCACCATTACAGTTCCAGAACCTTAACTATGTAAGTTAGGGATGTATACTTCCATCAGTGACTGACAACTGCTCTACATGATTTCATACTTTTGATTATATTTTTTCCTATGCATGACCTAAAATTGTTACCTCTGTTCCTTTACAAATTATTTTTGTTGTTTATAATGTTTTACAATCTATCTTTCATGTATTTACAGACGCAGGTGACACGTATATCAGATGGGGTAGAACAACATGTCCTGGAAATGGTTCCACTCTTGTTCACGCAGGTTAGTAACATCAGTCTTACACATGTTCTGTCATTGATCGTTTAGGTCCGTTACTAGCCGACGAAATCAGCCGCGTTTTATATAGTGTTATTTTGTTGAAATTGAACAGTGTTCCAATTCATGTATCAGCATATAATATCAACGTTACTTGAGTAGGCTTTAAATTGTAAATATTAATATTTTTGATATCTGTATACATATAAATTGTAAAATGATAATCATAATTTCAAAAGTCAATTAGTAGACATCGTGTTCTCTCACTTTAAATCACGAACACTTTATTCGAGTAGCATATGGTATTATGTTAACGAATAAATGAAACATATTTTATTGTATGGCATGCTCAACTGTGTGCATATATTAATCATAAAGTTTTTTTCTGCATTGTGGTCATTACTCTGTGAGACAATTGTCCTCTTTATTGAATTTGTAATATACATGTACAAGGCATAATCCGGCAGATATAGTTTTTAGAAGTCAAGAATATATAGCTTTAGATGTGAATTCGTAAACTCCTTCATTTGTCAGTCGCCTGTCAAAAGCAACAAGTTCATGTGGTGTCTTGTTTGCTAAAAAAGAGCTTTTAGGTGCTAACTTAATTATGACTGCAAAGTAAATTGACTTAAAAGTTGTAATGCCGTTTTCTTATCTGCTGTAAACAGTTAAAAAACAATGGTGTAATGACTAAGCCGTTTTATCAATTATCTTATGTACATATTTTTTTATTCTCTTTTAGGATATATGGGCAATACATACTTGTCAACACGTCTGACCGGTGGAGCTGGGGCAAATTATGTTTGTTTACCTGACAAACCAACTTGGGATTACTTCACCAGTAGCAAAGATAATGCTATATCGGTGACTGGTACGGAATATCATTTTAACCCACACCTTTCATCTGCGTCTCAACAACCCTTTTTCGGAACGTACGTTGGAAGAAGCGAGGCTCCCTGTGCTTTATGCTACGTCTCACGAGGCACAAGTGTAATGATTCCTGGACGTACTGATTGCTATAGTGGCTGGACTAAAGAATACAGCGGATATCTCGTCGGTGGTTATGCTGGTTATGCTGATAGTACTGAATATGTTTGTTTGGACCGGCGACCAGACGTCGTACCACATAGCGGCGATATTGATGCAGAAAATTCCCTGTACTTTGTGGAAGCTCATTGTGGCGGTACTCTCTCATGTCCTCCGTATGTAGATGGGCGGGAACTGGCTTGTGTCGTCTGTTCAATATAAATAACCTACTATTTTATTTATTACTCCAGACTATTTATGATATTGTTTGGAGTGTTATTGGATATCAATGATAAATCAAAGCGTCTTTGTTAATTTGTTTCATTTACTGTTGCATGGTTTTCTTGTATATTACTTATGAAAATCGTATGTTTAATTGTTATTGAAAATCAACGATAAATAAAATACATTAACTCAGACTGCACATGTATATGCTTATTTCAAATTCAATCGTCTATGTTGAATTTCAGAAAAATAGTCAACTAGACATATGAAAGTTTAGGAGTAAGGCTGTTTGACTATGTGTCCGCTTGTGTATGTGGTTTGTTTGAAGCGTAAACGCGGATGAAAAATGGTAAATCGCCTGGCTAGCATAGACGGGAGCATACACGTCTACTGATTGAGGAGTCGCAGCATTTGTCCTTTCACTGTGGCTTGTCCTGAGAACTTTTAAACTTTGGAAAAGAATGTGACATCACTTTCGGGTGTCGAACCTTATTAAGATATCGAAAGTGACGTCAATGTGTCCAGATTAAAGTTCAACTTAATATAACCCGTTGTTGAAAATCAGATTTACAGTAGCAGGAAAATAGTGGAGTCTTAATGGTCCGTTTTGATTGAATACACAGAAATTTTAATTCGACTTTCTTGTTTTAAAATGTTTAAGCCAATTTTAAGTGAAATAACAAAGGCACAAAATGAAGTTGAAATAAATACACTATTCGTTCATAAATGGTGTGTTTGGTTAGACATTTTTTAAAGAAAATTACATGCATATGCAGTTTCAGAAAACTGTATCTTTTGTATATAAAGGAATAGGGATATGTTTGAATTTTATATATTTTAAGAATTTTTAAAAATTTGGGTTTTTAAAAATTCTACAAATATATAAAATATATTTGCAGATTTTTTAAGATATTGGTCCCACCCGGGGAGGTTATACTCTTCCATTTTGACAATAATGTCAATTTTCCTCCATTGATTAGATTATATGGAGAATTTTTCGGCCTTGTGGAAGGGTAGGTGCGTACTGGTAATAGACAAGGGTCCAGAAAAGCTAGGTAAGGTGCGCAGGACGCCGTATTTTAATTACATAATTGTGTTGATACGGCGTTAAATCCAATAGAAAAAAAGATTTTGGTCACAGCTTTTTTTTAGTTTCTCATGCCAGTTTATAAATACAACTGTTAGTATAGCTCTTTTAGGGTACCTTGAGACAAATTTAAACAATATTTTATGTTTTACAAATGTATGTAAACAATGTATCGTGTTATTCTAAACGAGCTATATAAAATATAGTGTTCGTAGATTTAATATTTGTATGATTATTCCCTTCCTCGGTAGTCCAGGGTATTACGTCAACGATAATAACATATTGAGTACCGTGGTTTTCCGACGATGGGTTATTCCGTACTTATGTAATACCATTGATTATTATTGGGAACAATAATAACTACGACTTAATGACTTGGCATAAGAAATGTACACCATATTTTATAAATAAGTTCTGGATAACTATGTTTCCTTTCTATCTTCGTCAAATTAACAGAACTTTAAACTGGTTAAATATCATATATATTTCAAACACAGTCTGTAATTATTAGAAACTAGATCAACGTTAATGTAAGACCGGGTGTTTCATTTTTTCTTCATACCGTTTTTTTCATTCAAAAATATTAATGATCCGCCGTTAAGTGGTTGTCGATGTTACGATCCGCAGATAATTATTTGTCATCCGCAAACTAAACCTACAATGTGAAGAGGCGGGATCGAAAATTGGGGGCGGGGCGTTTTGTTTGAGTATTTTTTACCGCTCAGTGTCTTTTAGATATAATATTTACTTCCTCGTAAACATTTCAGTATTGTCGTGTTTCTCGTGTATTTCTATAAAAAACGGGTGTTTTACAAACGGCAGTCATTTAGAAGATGGTTGCCCTGGACAAGACGCCAGCTGATGTTGTGTTTGTGGTTGAAGGTACTGCCAATCTCGGGGCCTACATAGAAGATATCAAAAACAACTATATTTTACCTACACTTGAGTAAGAATCTCAAGACATTATCTTATTCTGACTAAACCCATTGTCATTTTTTCACTTTTGGTTTGACATTTATTTCTATTTGTTACCAAATCTAATTATACTTTTTGTTTCACAGTTATTACATAAACACGAAGATGTATGGTTTTTTCATGTTCTGGCCTTGACAATTATTCGGAAATCAAAATCAAATTGTGGGTTTTTCCTAAGGCAGTGGCTAGAGTTACGGTATCGTAACTCTAGACCCAGGTTCAAGAGTTACGGAAGTTCTGTAACTGTAGACCACCCGTGTGAGGGTTAGTTAGAGTTACGGAAGTCAAATAACATGCGTATGTTTCAACTTTTAAACATCTGAAAACTTGTTTTTATTCATCATTACTCGAAATTAACAAATAATTACCGACGTGACTTATCCTATTGTTATTACACCCGCCATTTTGGATATTACTAATAAACTTACAGGATGTTAAACATACGGCAATATGACATTGTCGTCATCAAAGTGTCACATACTAAGTTAACTTGAGCGATAAGTTATAGAGTTGGATAGTAATTTGAACTGAATATGTATAGAATCTAGTTTTGGACGGAATTTTAAGCAAATATTTATAGGAAATTCAAATAGACGATTTCTAGAGTATTAAATAAAAAGATTTCAATTCTGTCCAAATTATACATTGTCAGTCCCAATCATAATCTAACTCTATAACTTATCGCTCAAATGTTGAAACATACGCTCAGGGTTGTCTAAAGTTACAGAACTTCAGTAACACTAGAACCTAGGTCTAGAGTTACGATACCATAACTCTAGCCACTGACTTTTCCTAACTCCGTAACACTAGCCACTGACTTTTACTAATTCTGGCTTCCAAAATATAATAAGCCGCTTTTTTACATTTTGATTTTTATTAGATGGGGGCATTACCCATTCATTAACAGTATACACACGGGTTTGCTGAAGACCTTCAGCTAGTTTTTCCATCCCTATGCGCTATTTCAATGTCTGTTGCATTCAGTTATTGGCAGTGGCTAGAGTTATAAAAAAAAAATGACTAATAGAAACATACAAACATCACATTGAAAATATGTGTAACAAGAAAAATACAGTTCAGCCTTGGGGTAACTTGTTACTGCTAGTAATCATGGTATGGGCAAGTAAAAATATGTAGCTAGCCGCTAGCAGCAGCTGGTTGTCCAATCCAGCCACATACCTCAAAAATTTATGTTGAGTCTTGCCTTGTAGCAGTCTTGTAACTTATAAGAAGACATGCAAGTGGGACGATAAACTACAATTTTTACTTTCCCAGACAATATGACATTTTAGCAGGGATTTTATATAACAACTTGTAACGACATAGATTTTCATCAAATTTTACTGTCTTCACTATTTTTTTCAGCCCATACGGATAACTAATATAACTAGTTTATATAAAGATATTTACCTGAAATTGTGTACCATACCATTCAAATTAACATAAAGGTTAGGAAAAAGGTGTTTGTAGATGATTTTGAGGTAAATTACGCTCACTGACTGTGTAACAAAATAATGCATTTTCCTGCTGATCTGCTATTTTTAGCCCTAAAGACATATTTTCGGTCATAATTGCGACAATTTTTTGTCAAAAACTTCAGAAACATTCACAAGTTGAGTGGAAGACATGAACAAAAATACAAATCAAGTTTTTAAACTCTGGAATAGTTTGTACAGCTAGTTATAGACAGTGAATACGGTGAATATTCAAAAAAGCACTTCGTTATAAATCCCTATTATATAGAATCCCTGATTTTAGTTAAATCTTGAAGTGGAAATTTTGTATCTTTCCTTTTCCCAAATTTGTACCAGCGGAAAATGAAAAATAATATCATAAGTCTACTCTATTATTTTCAGAAAATTTAATGGTGGACCGCCAGATCCTATAGACTATGGCCATGATGTAAGTTTTTTTGTTTGTTTGGGGCAAACTAATGTATCTATAATCTATTGTAATTTCAGACTCTACTGTATCCCAAATTTGAAAACTTTTTGTTTATTCTGTGTCATTTCGTTCCGTTACATCCATTTCGCTAAATTAAACGGGCACCTGCTGACTGTGTCGCGTTATCAGATGTCCTAAACTATCGAATCCATCGTTTAAATTTGTAAACCCGTCGGTGGCTATGGAGTTATTCTCCAGCTTTGTTCCTAAAAATTGATTCATCTTGACAAGCAAACTACCAGCAGCGGTTATTTCCCTTTATCAAATCAATAACCACTGCCACCACAAGTAAATTAGTCCCTCAGAGAGCCGAATATTTTTTCATCTTTTCAATTACAATTCAATATTTTCTACAAATTGAGTCTTCTTGTAGGAAAGTATGATGTTTAAAGTACATAAAGATAAATAATAGTTTTAATTTATAATTTGTAAAAAAAAAACAAAGCGTGACGTAAGCACTGCGAGTACTATGTTGTTTTTACATTGCATATACATATATGCATGTATGAATAGTTACTATGTATGCTATTAAAATTTAGAGACTAAATGCCTGTGATGTTTTTATTTTACGAGTTGAAATAAAATCAACTCGCAAAACTTTGCAAGTCAAATTTTTTGTTAAATTCTAGCCCTGCTGGGGTAAATGGGTACTGTGGGAATCACCTGCTTGAAGCAGATTTTAATGACCTTTCAGGACACACTGAAGTAATCGTTTAAATATTGTAAAATCAGCTGAACATATATTATAAAAGCTTGTATATCCAGGACTAACCTTAATTCACGGTGTTAAGCGTTCAAAACAATAAAATGTCACTTAAAACATTTAATGTCGTTGTTAACCTGCTTTATTGACACTATCATTTTATTTTGCACCAATATCAATCAATAATCCTGTCCGAAGTGCAAAAAAACGGTTGAAACACATAAAAACAAAGTACAACTGTATTACGGCAGCCATCTTGAAACATGTACTTTAGATTTGCAGGCTGTGACGTCATTGAAATAAGGCCAATGAAAAATATTTTTTTGTGTCTCGTATCACAGATTTGACGAAAAACATTGCAGACAAACGTTGTGGTTAAGTAATTTTTATGTTTTCGGTAAATAAATTGTTAATATCAAAATCAACATATTTTGGAATAAGAAAAAGTGTGTAATCTCAAACAAATTTTGCAAAAAAACCCTATTTAAAACGCATTCTGTTTAAGTTAATAGATCGATACGGTAGCATAAACCAAGTAGTAAACGTGACGTCAGGTTATAGCCTCGATTTCAAAATCTCGCGAGAGTATGAACATAAACAAAAATGGCCGCGAATCAAGGTTGGTCGCGAACTTAGGTACGTCGACGATATTTAACTGAATTTAACCTTAACCTTTTTGTTTTATGTTTTCAGTACACATGTACCCTATATAATTTGGTGACATTTTTCTCAGCAGATATTGCCCCTGATTCGGCTACTAGATGTTCAGATCTCACTACAAGTACACATCAATTCTTATCCTGGTTAGATCATGTCAAGTAAGTATATTCAGTCTATGAATTTAGCCAGTGGACCATGAACTGTGTCCACTAAATTTGTCCAGTGACTTTTAGAATGTGAGTAGTCCAATCGTCCACCAGCTTTTTAAAGCTAACATTTTACTAATTCAATAAAAAAAATTATAATTGTTAAGAAATTTCATGTAGAAATAAAAAAAAGATGATAATTTGTTAACGATCTGTTTTCTTATGTATTTTCTAATAATTTCGACTATAATTTCTGTATAAATTTTCTATTCAATTTAAGGATACATTAAGCTCAATTCATTACAACGGAAAGTTAATTTTAACAAATCATATGGGGAGATCAAATTTCGGGCAATCTAGTTGCCTGCTTCCTACCGTAGTTAATGGAATGCATGCAGTAGATGAAAAATAAAATCAGGATTTGATTGATTGATGGCAATTGTAATCAGGTGCATGGACAAGCGGTTATGATGTTGGTCTGATAATCATTGAATAGCCAGCTTTGCTTTGGTTTGAATCCCATCCAAAACCCACCCCTTTGTTTCTTTGAGAAAGAAATGTTATCCTACTAGCACAGTACTTAGGGACCAGAAAGTGGGCCTCGAAAGGTATTAATCTATGTTGTAAGAGATTGTTTCACAATTGAGCTAAAAAATAAATGAGTATGAACTAAATCTGATAGTGATTGTTATATTTTAGATTTATTGGAGGTTGCGGTGAATGTCATAGTCATATATCTGAAGGTTTAAGAACAGCTCTACATGTATTTGATGATATCAAAGATAAAAGAAATAACGATAGGTAACTAAAGTCTTAATATGATTTAAGAGTTTTTTTTCAGGCAATATTTTGGACGGAACTTCCCTTTCCCAAAAAGTATGTAATCTACCCTTTTTCTCTAGCAAAATTCCACTTTTCTAAAAGGTTTTGTGACTTTGATTTAGTGCGGAAATATTGACCCCGACATGACCTTTCATATTTGCATATAATAATTATCTACACATATCCAGAGGAAAGTCAGTACCACGCCTATTCTACACTACGGCAGCAATGGTATAATTATCGAAGTATGTTTGTGTGTTAAGTTTTAACTCATAATCCTAATGGTCATGGTGTAATGGAGAATTAATACTACATTCATATTCAATGTAATGGATGTTCTTGCATAAAGGTCAGGTCGGGGTGAACATTTATGCACTATACTAGTAAATTGTCTACAACCCCCCTTGGTGCATACATTAACCCTGCTGATTTAAATACTCAATGTTTGTTTGATAATCCCTGTACATCAAAATATACATTTATTTTTATCGATAATGAGTACTGAAGTACCATAGTGCAAGAAAATTCATGTATAGAATAGAGGGGGTTGTTTTGAAAAACAATCTCTGTATTGTTCAATCACGTTACTTGCCTGTTCCAATTATGGGGAGAAGAATAATTATGTATGTGACCTGATAGATTGGTTGGGAGAGCACTGGCCTTTTAAGCAAAGGGTCTGGAGTTAGAGTTCCAGTCAGGCTGTATATTTTCAGAGCTTGACATTGAATTTTTAAACTGGGTTGCCCAATTAAACAACCGGCTTAATGTTTGCTTGCCCAAACCAAACGTTTACTAGCTATAACAAGTTACCCAACCCAAATATTATAGGATATCAAGGGCAATAGGACGGCCTTTAATGTCCAGAGCCCTGTATGTTTGTCTCATCTTGTGACAATCTTTATATACAGATATCCTGTTGACCGCTGTCATACAAGGAGGTTAAGTTGAGATGACCTTTGTGTCGACCAATCAATGTGTTGCTTTTATATAGAAGATATTATTTAGACAGAGGTTTGCAAGCTAAGTGACCATGATATTATTCTCAGGCTGTGATTGGTCGGCCATTTTCAAATGCGTGATGTAGGCTATGTTAACAAGTTACTAAACATAATGATTGCACCATGAATATTTTTGATAAGAAAAGGTCACCTGAAGGTGACCCTTGTAACCAAACAGCCAGATCTAAATTAGTGAGTAGCAGAAAAACTTTGATCTGGTTTTAATCAGATTGATCCTGTGACATTTTTAGCGGGATTTTTCAAAGAAAAAATTCTGCTAATACCGGTAGTTTGGCAAAACATGGGTGGGCAGGCCTTCAGGTGGGCATCTGGTGTTGTTAAGAATTGGGTTAAAGTATTCAATTAAGCATATATTTCTGCCATTTATTGTCAGATTTATTTGAAACTTGATACAATGATAACATACCATGTGATGAACAGAATTAGAAAGTAACCACAACTCTACTTGGCTTTATTATGGATTATTTCCCTTTGTAATTTTTGTATTTAAGGTTTTAAATCCAGCTTTCATGTGGTTTCCACATTGCATTTCTTGTCATGTATTTTACTTTACAGAATAACACCAGATAGACATTGTATATTAATATGTAATTCACCACCCTATCAGCTACCTAGTATGGAAGGATTTCGCTATACAGGTTACTATAGCGAACAATTAGCCAACATGTTAGCACAAGTAAGTTATCTTTTGTTTTGGATTACAGTTATATCTTCTAGTTATCCAAAGTTGGATCTTATTAATATCATTGATTATCACAAATGATCCTTTGGTCTGGAATGTTTTGCTGTTTTAGGTATTATTAAGAAGTCTGCTTTATCCGAAATTGGTTATCCGAATATTTTGGCTTACGTGCCAGATCAATTTTGGCTCATCAGATGCCTGATGTTTAATATTCAGTCACCGCCAAACATTGCAGACCGACGAACAAATCCTGTAAAAAAATATAAGGTCCATCTACTTCTGCAGGTTTACAGGACCGACTGTCTGGCAAAGAGTTTGATCACACAGTTTTCAATTTGTGAAAATATGTAAAATGTATCTGGTCCTGTAAATAACATAGCTAGATCCTATTAAATTTTTATCTTCATGAGACCTACTGTCCAGTAATAACTTGTTGAGCTTCTTGGTATAGTCCAACAGAATTAACCTGAGCTTGAACTACCTAATTATAATTATTACACACTTCACTCACATAATATCGTGAGTTTCCGTATGCGTGAATACGGTTATACACGTGTTTATAACAACCAATGTGACTGTAAATCAATTTATTAAAAGAGGCATGTTGTTGTAATTTTAATTTTGGACACATTAGTTTTTGGGGAAACAATTAGTCAGCAATATTATGGTACAGTTTCAAAGTATTTAATCTTATGAAAACAACATTACTTGTTTAGTACGTGTATTTTGCCGAAAGCTTCCGATAAAGCGCGATTTACAAACGAAGACAAAAATAGACTGTAAATACTGAGTTTAATATATTCTTGCATAAAGGTCAAGCTCAGGTTAATTCTGTTGGACTATAACTGCGTATTAACTATATCTGCAGAGGGATGAGCAAAATAAGAGCAGGGAGTAGAGAAAAACGACAGAGTGCAGTATCCTGCTATTCTGCTTTAGAAAAATTGCTAACCCGGGTCGATAGTGCAATTGGTAGCGCTCTGGGATTCGGAATCTCGTGTCCTTAGGGGGGTACAGGTTCGAATCCCACCCGGGGAGGTTATACCCTTCCATGAACATTAGACAATAATGTTAATTTTCCTCCATTGATTAGATAAAAATGGAGAAGTTCCCGGCCTTGTGGAAGGGTAGGTTAGTACTGGTAATAGACAAAGGTCCAGGAAAGCTAGGTTAGGCGCGCTGGACGCCGTTGAAATGACCTAAAATGTGTTGATACGTCGTTAAATCCAATAAATAAATAATAAATAAAGAATAATCGCTAGATACTAAAAGATATTCTCAGATGGTATATATTATATATTTGTAGCGTGGTATCAATTTATCAATCATCTCACCTAGAAAGATTCCAGCTTTACAGAAATTATATGAAGAGGTAGGATAAATATGTTATCTTTAATATATAAAGCTTTTTATCGTACAAACACCTGTTCTCGGACCTCATCTGATCTCGAACCTTTCATAAAAAAGTTGTTTACTTTGCTATATTATTGCGTATGATGTCATCAATTTGTGTGCACAATGTTACGTAAACAATCAACGCAACTACAACTGTCAAACGAGAATAATGCGCAAGAAACAGGTTTTAAGAATGAATATTTTGTGATGGTGAATATTTTTCAGTAAATCCTTATTACCTTTTTCTGCTATGTCAGTACAATCCATTAAAAATTGTTTAAAAGTATGTTATTGCAAAACAAGCACATGGCAGGTAGCCATTCCTGTCTTCTGCTCATAAAGTCATGTGACAGCTAATTATAACCTCACAAATAGATAAATTCGGTAGAAATTCGAAATTAGGTCATCTATTTTTAGCGGCCATGACAGTTTTCAGAAAATGGTCATGTTTTTTCTGGAAGAATTTGAATATGCTGCAAATATAAAATATCAACAAACATAATTATGATAGAAAAGTGGAATTTAAGTTAAAAGGTGTGTTTTTAAATGTATTTTTCTAAAAAAATTGTTGCATTAAAATGATTATTTCGAAATGGCTCATTGAGTCCTTAGAGGTTTGAGAACCGGTGTGTCCACCATAAAGTAGTTATGTCTCTGATCCTGGCTTACCCTAATTTTACAGCCAACTAGATGTGTAACGGTTAACTGATATACTGGTTGATATTGCAATATGATTTATAAACCTGTTTGTGTTGTGTGTCGTACAGATTGTTTTATCAGAATCAGAAATTTTCGAATAAATGTTAAAATGTGTTGAAAAGGACACAAACTTTCAATATCAAATAAATAAAAACAAATGTAAAATTAAGTCTAATCTGACATGGGTGAAAGTTTTCAGGACTGATCCTGAAGTTCAGGATTTTTGGAACAGAGAAAGGGTTCTTTCCATATGATAATGTGACCTTAAAAACATGAAATTTGGAAATTTCAGGATTTTGAAAATGTTGAACTTTCACCCATGTAATCATAAAATGTGAATGATGTTTGTCCAATAAACTTGAAATATAAAAACTCAATAAAAAACAATACAATAAAAAAACACAAAATACACAAACACACTATATAACATCGTGTTTGATTTTGTAATTTTGTTTTGTGTAATTGTATATACATTATGTATTTATGGTGGAGGAATTTTACTTATTTATTATTGTAATATTTATCTTTTTGTTCGCCATTGAATATGTAATATAGAAATAGGCGTTTAATCAAATGACCAAGTTTAAGTTTATATTTACCAATAATGTTGCTGAAAATTTGACAAAAAAATCGCCTACCCACAGACCCTGATTTTTGGAAAAGGGAAACTAGTAACAGATCTTTTATTTAGTCCTATTTATCAATGCATTAAGTTTTGTAATGATAAAGAAGTTTAGGTTAATAATTATACCCCCGCTTCGAAGAAGAGGGGGGTATACTGTTTTACCCGCGTCCGTCCGTCCGTTACAAAATTTCCGTCGCAGTTTTCTCAGCAACTATAACATGCAGCAACCTAATACTTTGCATATTGCTTCATCCCATAGTCTCATGTGGTGTAAAGTGATTTCATGCTCCTTGCTCATCTACTTCCTGTTAGTCGCATATTTTTAGATTTTTGCGGGGGTATTACTAGTGAGCATTAGCTCACAGATTTACTTGTTTAACTTAGATTGAACAAAGGCAGGGCAAACAAAAATGAGGAAGTATTTCTGTTCTAAAAATAGTAACAGTGTAATGTGTATGATGTAATAAAGCTTGTCATTATAGCCTCATTTTGAAAACGAGGCAAGATTTCTGTTCTAAAAATAGCAACAGTGTAATGTATATGATGTAATAAAGCTTATCATTTTATTTATTGTCTCATTTTGAAAACAAGGCAGAATTTCTGTTCTAAAAATAGCAACAGTTTAATGTGTATGATGTAACAAAGCTTATCATTATAGCCTCATTTTGAAAACAATGCAGAATTTCTGTTCTAAAAATAGCAACAGTGTAATGTATATGATGTAATAAAGCTGATCATTTAATGTATAGTCTCATTTTGAAAATGAGGCAGAATTTCTGTTCTAAGAATAGTAGCAGTGTAATGTATACATGTATATTTGTATTCCAGGCTAGTACACCAGATATTCTGTTCTAAAAATAGTAACAGTGTAATGTATACATGTATATTCATATTCCAGGCTAGAACACCTGATATTCTGTTCTAAAAATAGTAACAGTTTAATGTATACATGTATATTTGTATTCCAGGCTAGTACACCAGATATTCCAGCACAAAATAAAGATTTCTCTACAGATTTACATCATCTTATATTATTACATGGTTATGAATTAGAAGGTATGTATACACTACCCCCTCCAAAAGTTCCTTCATGCATTTACAATTTACACCCGGGTTGGTAACGCAGTTAAGAGTGCGGGGGTGGGGCTAAAGATTTGAATCCCACCAGGGAGGTTATACCCTTCTATGAAGATTTGACAATGATGTCAATTTTCCTCCATTAAAAAAAGGTATTATAGAGAAAATGAACACCTGGTGGAATTATCATCATCATCATTATCATTATTACAGAGAGAGGTATACAGGGAAATTGCCGGCCTAGTGGAGTTATTACTATCATCATTTTCATGATTATAATCAGCGTTATCATTATTATTATTATCATTATCATAAATATTATCCTCATCATTACCACCTTCATTATAATCATCATCATTTTTATCTATATTTTTATTATTATCATCATTATCATTCATTTTTATTATCAATAATAACATTATCATCATTGTTATTATTATAATTATCATAATTATTATTTTTATAATTGTTATTATTATTATTATTGTCATTATTATACCCCCGCTTCGAAGAAGAGGGGGGTATACTGTTTTACCCTTGTCCGTGCGTCCGTCCATCCGTCCGTCCGTTACAAAATTTCCGTCGCAGTTTTCTCAGCAACTATATCATGCAGCAGCCTAATACTTTGCATATTGCTTCATCCCATAGTCCCATATGGTGTAAAGCGATTTCGCGCTCCTTGCTCATCTACTTCCTGTTTGTCGCATATTTTTAGATTTTGTCGGGGGTATCACTAGTGAGCATTAGCTCACAGATTTACTTGTTATTTTCATCATATTTTTTTAATTGTTATTATTACCATTATTATTATTATCATCATCTTCATTATAATTATTATCATCATCTTCATTATCATTATTATTATTATCATCTTCATTATCATTATTATTATTATAATTACAGAGAGAGCTCATACACCTGGTCCAGGTGATGATTCCAGGGATGAACACATGAAGAATTTACTTTGTAAGAAATTTATCATCTGTTCTTTTGTTTTACATAAATAATTATTGACTGCAAAGAATTTTTGTAAATTTACCTTTATTGTAGTTGGAGCAGTTGTCCACAGGCAGGACACACATGCAACCAGAAGTCCATGGTTTGAAAACCACTAGGGACACTGCTAATTTCCGTGAGCAAGATATTTAACTTCAGATGTTCCACTTCTCACAGGTGTAAATTGGTACTGTGAGGGATCACCTGCCTGAAGGTGATTTTCAATGTTTAGAGGCTATCTTACAAAATTGTAAAGATGATATGTGTAATTCACAAACTGTGATTGGATGGTTCTTTGCAATTTGCTTCCCATTTTGTTAGACAATATAAACAAGTCATGGCACACAATTATTGCTTCAGAGATATTTTTAAAGCCAAGGTCACCTGAACGAGATCCATATTTTGAAGTTGACAAATATAAAATAAGCCAGTGTGCATGTGGGAAATTTTAGATCAAGTTTTAATCAGATTGATGTAGGGGTGTAACGGTTAACCGATATACCGGTTTATATTGCAATACGACTTCTGACGGTTTTTTAACCGGTTTGTTTTTCTCTGAACCGGTTTTTCTATTTTGTTCCATACTGATTGTTCATATCAGAGTCTGAAATTTAAGTGTTTGAATAAATGTTTAAATGTGTTCGGAAACTTGAAATATTTTTGGTAAATTAGAGAATAATAATCTTTGAAAGTCCAATCAAAACCTTTTTTCTAACTTAATCAAACTTTGCATAATGCGTGTATATCATTTGAAAATACAAATATCTATGTACGATGTTGATCAAATTAAGACGATGCACGTGCATTAATTCATGCTATGCATGTATGCGCAAAGAATAATATATATTGCAATATATTGCAATATATTGCAATACGGGTTTCGTGTATTGCAATATATTGCAATACGGTTTTTACGTATTGTTACACCCCTAGATTGATGCTGATTATATAAATCCTTATTTTAGCTAGATCACCGGCACCGTCATCCAATGATAGTCATTTTAAAGTACCGATAACTACAGCGCCATCTGTGATGTCATTAAATCCACAGGCTTCACCGCAAGCTGGCTCTCAACCTAATCAACAAACACAACAAGGTAGGCTAATTATTTTCATTTATAAAACATGGCTGTAAATTACAATGGACAGATTTTGAATTTCTGATTTTGTCAGAAATTATCATTTTTATAACAGAAATTGCCTGTTCATATTGAAGCATAATCATTTTTTTACGCCAGAAGGGACCTTCAGTAGTATAATGTTATGGTGTTTGTCTGTCTGTCATTAGCCAAGTTGTATCAGCTCATAAACTGCAAACTAAATCAGGGTTCCCACAAACTGGAAAAATCATGAAAATTGGATTTTCCTGGAAAATTCATGGAATTTTGAGTTTAGAAAAATATCAAGGAAAAGTCTTGGAAATTACAAAATATCATGGGGTCATGGAAAATGAGATGAAATGTCTATTTTTATTTCAACCCATAAAAATGAATGAAAAACGAATTCAAACTTGAATCTCAACTTCAAATGATGAGTAGGAATCCACTTGAATACAAATTAAGGATTTTACTACTTCACTGTTTTTATTTACTCATATTGTCTGCTGTGATGCATTATTTTTAAATTGTACTCATTTTTGGGTTCTTATGTATTTCTGAGGTATCGAGAAATGGAAAAGTCATGGAAATTTGGTATTCAAAATCTGTATGAACCCTGTTATTTCACCTACTAGGTAAACTTTTCTTGGTATCATGGATGACCAAGACTCATGGATGATTCTTATAAACTGATCTCCAAAAATTCCTTCTGTACAATTTATTGAATTGCTGAAAATTTGAAGTTCAAGTTTAAAGTATTAATATTAAATCATTGTTTATTATATTCCATACTCAAGCATGGGAACTAAATTTCAATTGGTACATTTCATTTTTAGAGTTGCAGCAAAAGTTATCTATCAGCCTCCAAAACTATAGTCAATGTATCTCAATGAATCAATATCAAGTTTTAGATATTGATGTTATTTAATTACAGTCAACTCTCGTTATCTCGACTTAGTTGGGACCGTTGGAAAATAATCAAGATAACGAAAAGTCGAGACAAACAAGATAAACAAAATTTTCTAAGGGAGGTAATTCCGATGTCTTCAGTAGCAGTTTTACCTGTTCAGAGAGTGTAGTTTAGAATAATCGCTTTGCTGCAGCTGTGAATAGGGTTTTACCATAAACTTGTACTCTAAAGGTTTTGTGACACTTTTACCGCTGGCACAGTTCCCTCTCGACAAGTTATAGAACAAAATCGCGTATTTTCCGAAAATCTACTTTCGGTTTCTACTATTTCACTGACTGTATCTCGAAAGAACGACTAACCAAGCGTATATTATTCAGAATATTTGTAGCCAGTCAGATAAATTTTGTGTGTATATTTCGTACAACCACAGCACCGTCATCGTGTAAGTCGGCTTCTCTTTGATAATTTTGAGTAGTTGCTGATAATATCCAGTTGTGTGTGTGAAGAGTAGTTGACTATTACGTCACGAAAAAATATAGACTTTAACTACAAAAATGTCGGCATATCTTTTAAATGCATGTCTTTCTATTATCGATCCATAACAGTTGTAAACATCGTTTTTCCAACAGGTCTGTAGAGGGATTAATTTATCATGCAAAGAAGATGCCGTACATTTATATCAACTTAAATGACCAAATATAATAATAAAAATAAACGAAAAATATTTGTTTCTTATTTTTATTGGACAAAATATTCATTAAATAAAATTAATGAACACAAAAAAGTAACGAGTATCGCAGTGTTTTTTGTAATGAAGCACATGATTGTAAGCACGCATTTTGATATCTTTACACTCAATTTTGACATCTGTCAATTAACACTCTACTTATTCAACGATGGTTTCATTCATGTCAATTAGTTTGTTTATTTAAATGACATGTTGATTCAATATTGACACGTTCTTTTAAACAGATTATCTATACAGTCGCTAATCGATAAACAATGGACGTGTGCTATTTTTCGCACCTCAACGGATCGCCGATAATATCTTCGTCTAGTCGACTTAAACATTATAATTTTATAGTAAAATAACACTTTGGGACTCAAATTAATAGTCGAGAGAGCGAAAATGTCGAGACAAAAAGATCGAGTCAAACATGATTTTTTCATATAGATAAAGAAGGAAAAAAATCGGGACTTTTGATTTTCAATCGAGACAACGAAATGTCGACACAAGAGTAGTCGAGATAATGCGAATTGACTGTATATCCAAAAGAAAAAAAATACCATTTTTCAAAAGCAAAATGGAGAGTCATTGAACAATAAACTTTTTTTATCTATTTTGAAACTCCATGCAGAACGATGTAAATTGTGAATGTGTGAAGGAACTTTTGGCAGGCAGTGTATTTTATGACCCAATAAAACATGAACAACTGTAAGTTATTATACCCCCGCTTCGAAGAAGAGGGGGGTATACTGTTTTACCCTTGTCCGTCCGTGCGTCGGTCTGTCCGTTACAAAATTTCCGTCGCAGTTTTCTCCGCTACTATAACATGCAGCAGCCTAATACTTTGCATATTGCTTCATCCCATAGTTCCATGTGGTGTAAAGCGATTTCATGCTCCTTGCTCATCTACTTCCTGTTTGTCGCATATTTTTAGATTTTTGCGGGGGTATCACTAGTGAGCATTAGCTCACAGATTTACTTGTTTATTATAAATGAACTATTACAGGAATGACTCAGACAGTTAGTGCTGTACAAAAACAACAACAGCAACAAATGCCATTTCAACAACAACAACAACAATTACAAGGTAATCAACAACAGAAACAATTAACTAATCAACAACAACAATCGTTGCTAGGGCAACAAAACAATCAACAACAACCCATTGTGTCACAACAACTACAAATGAAGGTAAGAGGGCATAATTATGTTGTAACATATCATTGACAAAGCTGATCATTTTAGACATTGCCTTGCTTGAAACACCGGTGTCTAGGTGCACTTGTCTCAAGATTATGAGATGTAGATGGAGTAGGATTCTATCCTCCTTCTCTTTTTCTTGTCTGTAGATCTTGAGGCCTTAGCCTAAGTGGCTGCTTTCTTGTTTCCTTTGCTTGCGACTTCTTTGGCAGGCACATTTGCTGCTAAAGTGATTCACGAAATTTGTTTTTTTTATTGTTGTTTATTTTTTCACTGGGGTCCATCCACTCCATATGGATGCATTATGTGTACTTGTACCTCAGTAAACAATAAACTACAGTACCCACCAAAAGTTTGGAAACATTTTCACTTTATAAAGGCTCACTAAATAGATTTTAGGTCTGCCTGGCTAGCTCAGTTGGTAGCATGCAACTCTACTGATTGAGGGTTTGTGGGTTTGATATCTGGGCGGGGCATACTTTCGTGAAGCTTGGTCATGAAATTATTTCTACGACCATTCTCCCTTCTACCAATGATCCTAAATCATGAAGGGCAGTTGTCAGTCACTGACATAAGTATGCGCCTAGTAGTTGTTTAACAGCTAAATCCAGAGATTTAGCCTTTCCAGGAACAAAGAGTAGGTGGACTAACCACCGTGATATAACCTATACAATGTGTTGCTACGGCGTTTAATCTAACAGCAAAAAACAGAAATAAAAAAAACTATAGACTACAATACCCATCAAAAGTTTGGAGACATTTTAACTTTTTAGGCCTACTAAATGGCTTTAATAAAAATTTGATAACTGCATGATTTTTTTCTAATGGTTCTATTAATAGTTGATATCACTAAAGTAGCTTAAAAACTTTGGGTGCGTTGCTTAAGCATTTCGCTAGGTATCGCTTCGTAGCGAAATCCTAGGAAACGACTTGCTACAAGATATCGCTTCATTTCACTACGTAGCGAAAGCTAGCGAAAAAATTCTTCGCTACCCTAGAGCGCTTTAACAAATCAAAATGGCTGCCTCTGCCGAAATGTAACTTCCTGTTTGCCGACAATTTATGTTTTTATGTTTGACTGACTAATCATGAATTGAAATCAATAAACATTTGTAATTGTTCATTTAAACATATGTTTGTGCAGTGATTTTGTACTTGTTAAAGTTCAAATTTTCTGGTTGTAATTCTTTAATTTTCAAAAACTATAGATAATTATAAAATATTATCCAAAATTTCGCGAAATTTGGTCTTCAAACAACGGCGCAATACGAATATTAACTCTTGGGCGAAACACACCTGCATCAAGTTATGCATGAGTTATAGTTCGTGACCGGAATCGGTATGACGTCATCGTAGTCCTACATCCTGAAAGCGGTTATTAGAAACACAGGTGCAAGATACTATGTTTCCCAATTATAGAATATATAGAGAAGATATAGATCGATTTTCTTCAAATAAAAAGTATTTTATGTAGAATAATCCTTTCTAGGTCGAATAGCGAAAGAATTTTGACGATTGTGCATTATTTGTGAATGTGGAATGTGGTGAAACAGGTGTTTGAGACTTTTTTGAGAGTAAAAGTATATATTATAGTAAGGAAAATTTGTGTCTTGTGCTTGTAATTAGAAATAAATGCTAATTAAATAATTGCTATTTACAACTAGTTTGTAATTCTTTCATGATATCAATTTAAGTAAATTTGAAGTATTAGTTCGGAGCCCATATTCTTATGAAGATGAGAATTTATTACTTACCGTTGATCATGGTGTTTCAGATTTCTTCAGCACCAGTTTTGAATTATTATCACGGAATGTTAAAACATTAATTCCGATGCAACTTATGTTTTAAAAAAAACTTTACACTGTAATGGTTTATAAGAATTCCATCTTTGTTCGAGGGACTGCACTCACAGTGGTTTCAAATAGATTAAGATAACTTGTTCAAAACGACGACAACTCGGCGACGAAGTAAATAATTTCAAATCGTATCTTCATCGTGTTTCGAATAGTTCTTAATAATTCCCTTTGTTGTATTTATATGCTTTTCCGTAATTCCATATGAGAATTTAAGTTTTAATAAAATCACAAATAACTCCTTGGTAAATTCAACTGTTAATATATTTGTCTAACAAACTAGTAAAAACAAAGATTTATTAGCGCGAATTGACTTCCGTGAAAAACAATTTCAACTCCGATTCAAAAGATTATTTTCTAACATCATTATTCAGACCAATATTAACTACAATTAAAAAGTATATAATTGGCGACAGCCTTTTGACAGGTCATGTGTAACAAATGCAATTTGTTGGCGATGATATCTTAATCTACATTAAGGACCCCAATATATAGAGGCTCACCGCGGGACTTTTTTGTCATCTTGTACGAATTTTATTGTTTCCCGTGGGGAACCTCACAAACTTAATTAACACATTTAAAGTTAGGGGTACATCAAAATAATTTATCAATTACTCTTTTGTGTCATCAAATTATTGATACTTTTGGGTATGTTTCCATGGACACAGACTCTCAAATCCTGACACGTGTTGGCTATCACTCTGCCGTCGACATTAATATACAAAGTACGTACCGCACCCTCAATCAATTTCAACATTGTCTAACAGACGTCATGCTGTGAATTCAAAAGAAATTTTTAATCCGCTGACATATGTTACGCGATATATTGGAGATAAGGTAAATGATAGTAGATGACCGTTCAGGCGATCAAGTTCATATTACGCATTTAAATATTTTTTTGTGCAAAATAGCGAGGTTTAGAATGCCGGTCTCATCATTTAATATAATCGCACAACCAGCGATATAAAGATATATATATTTTAATGTTTAATCAATTTTCATTCCATGATTTTTAAATGCGATTTTTACATAAATTAATTTTTATGCTTATTTTCCAAACTAATATTTACTGCACCCAACATTACGAAACAATTTGAGTAGTATTTTCTGCACAACATTGCTGTCACCTGATTTTCCTTTTTTCATCTTTGGTTCCTTGAGAAAAAAACACGAGGTACACTATTTTCTTTTCAAAAAGGAAATTAAATAGCGTTTTCCGCACGAAGATTATATTTTTGGCAAGTATCTGTCAAAATATGACGAAATCATAACTTTATGTAGTCTAAGTTATTTCTGCCGAGTTTTTTCAATCTTTTTCCCCTTTCACTTGGTCATCATATAAAAATAAAAAAAACGCGCTTGCTCTTAACCAGTTTCAGACTCATTTAATGTAATGACGTATTCGATTTAATTTCTTTTTGAACCTTTTTTTCACGCAAATAAAAAGTACATCACAAAAAAACTACTTAATATCATGGAATTGTCGATGAATGCGATCAAATATACAACATATAAGCCTAGTTATTAAACTGGTTTATATAAAATATAAAAAATCATGTAGGAAATGTAATTATTAATAAAAAAATGCAAATTTAATTTCAAAATGTTTTTGCGACTGATTAATTGACAGGCGTGTATAAATTACAATCCATTGACTGTTACAACAGGTTTTAATCGATAGGACTACGATGACGTCACACACGGTAGATAAGCGATGTTGTAATATGGGCTAAATTGATACAGGTTTAAATCAGAGTTAAATATCTCGATATACACATTGTTTACATGCGTTAAGCGTGAGTGTCTGCTGAGATACAATAGAAATACGTAATATTTTGATGTTTAATCGTTTTTTGTGTCCAACGATAAATTTCACCTTTAAAGCCTTATTTAGTTTGAAATTGCCCCGAAAACATGCGATTGCAATGAGCGCAAAAGTTTTACTCGGCAAAGGCTGCCATCTTGGTTTGTGATGTAAATAGCCATTCGGAACTACCTCAGCGATGATCGCCGAGGTCGTTCCGAATGGTATATAGCTAGCCGTTTCCCAAGACGAATCGCTACAAGAAAGCGCTTTTTCATAGCGAAACGTAGCGAAAATCGTTAGGCAACGCGCCCTATGTTTAAGAGAAGAATTACATTGATCATGATTTTGGAGAATCAGGGAATATCAGATGTATTGTATGTGATGACCTTATTAATGGAGAAAAAGTGAAATTGAATTGGAAAGGTGTGACAGCCGCAGGTGGGATTTGAACTTGTACCTTCTTTGGGACTCTTGATTGGAAATCCTGGCACACTACCAACTGCATTACAGACCTGGGGCCCATATTATCATGCGTCTTACGACCAATTTTAGTCTTAAATCCTTCTATATTGTATTTATAAATTATCGTAAGATTTTTGATAATATGCTACCCTGGGGTTTCATATGTACACTATGTGTGTTGCTTGTTTTCAGGACCAACAAGGACATAGAGGAATGTTCATGAACAAACAAAATAATGTTATGACTCCTAATATGTCGACTCAACAGAATACATATATGGCTAGAGGTCAGAACCCTACGTCACAAGGGATGACATCAACTAGTCAGGTAAATATATGTGTACTAGGACTGTCCTAATAAGGGACTTTAGTCAGTTATCTTTCCTTGATAAAATCTGAAGCAATCCAATTGGCAAGTAGGTCCTTACAGTTGAAATCCTTGGATTTTATCATTGAATTCTTATGTAAGAATAACAAAGTATTTCATCTAATATCTTTCTTGTTAATAAAGATATTTACAGAAGTGATGAAATTTAGATAGTTTTTTACCCTAAAAATACTTAGCTTGAATTTAAAACAAATTAAATGATTTACAAAAATGTTTAAGATTGATTTTGGCAAATTGATATTGAAATAAATGGGTAAAATATGAGTAATCCAACTAATTGGACCTTCCTATTTGAAGAGTATACAGGGGAGATAACTTACTAAGGTCCCTTATTACCATTCGGAACACCCTCGACCTTTCATGAATGAATAATCTCGAAAGGATTCGTGGGGGGGTTTTTTACTGGATTTTGGTGATTTTACTACCTACGCGAGGCAAAGCACGTAAGGGTTACACAAAATAGTTCTTGTAGTATACACACAAATCTTTGTCTAAACATATTTATTTTTTTTTAATTGAACCAAATATTGTTCATCGGTATCATTGAAATGTGTAATTTCAAATTTACGGACTAAAAACAAAACTTCAGTCATCGCCTTAACGATCGTGTATTTGTTAACTTCAACACCAGTTTTTCCAAAATGGCGTCTAAATATGTCCGAGGTTATTCGTAGGGAATGGCCAAGGAGTTCCGAATGCGCATATTACATGTACAGTTGTTGCCTTAAATTTAAACTGTCAGCCAGATTTAAATGCTGTACAGTAAATGACCAAGTTCTCAACTAGCCCGACTATAGTAAATAAGTAATTTTCACTAGCCTGTTTAAAAAGTTTTATAAAAAAAATTATTGTGTGGTTTAAAGTCTGCTTCCATATAATGTTCAGCCAACTTTAAAATTTCTACCCCTGATCATGAAATGCTGAGTCAAGTCACATGAGACCAGGAGAGTGTCATTCAAGAATGGTAGCTCTAGCCCTTATTTTCTGTTCATTGATCAGACCTTTTTTTCTTATATAGCAGGGGCCTTTTACAGGCACCTTCCACTTTTGCAATTTCTTCAAACTCATGCTGTTTTCTCCAAATTTGGAGTTTAACTTTGATTTTTTTCCCCTATCAATGAAATTGCAATAAAATTTCCCCCTTAAATTTTTATATAAAAGGCCTCAGGCCCCTTCTCCAAGTACTGAAAAAAAGCCCTGTTGATGGACGTATCAGCACTTTTTCAGGATAATTTTTTTATGAGAAACATAATGTACCTGTGGTTTTGAAATGTCAAAATCAGAAATATATTGGGCCATTTGACAAATGTTATGTAAATTTATTAGATAGAGTGAGCAAAAATGGACCCAAATTGACTAGTTTTCAGAACAGATAGATTACAATAGAGATAGATTTTCTTTTCAAAATTCACACATAAAACAACATAATTTGAACTTTGCTAATAAGCAATTTGTCAAACACAAAACATATTACAATATTACAAAACATGATTGGCACTGTTCAGCTGATTTTATATTGGCAGCCCCCCAATTAGCAATTATAATTCATTATTTGTAGTTATTGTGATAGCCCTACTTGTGACTCATTTTCAGGATAATTTTAATATGACAAACATGGGACAAGTCAGAATGCAAAATCCAAATATGTTAAATCAAACTGGACCACCGATGTCTCAAGATCCTGGAAATATGGGTTTATCAAATCAACAAATGAATCCAGGTATCAATAGTAAACAGATGCTACTGGGAGGAGGCGGGGCTGGCGTGACAGGGGCGGGGCAAAATATACCACAGTCTACACATTCTATGGTATCTACGTCGATGCCTATGGGAGGCGTGTCATCTTACCCGTCTTTACCCAGTACAGGTAAGTTCTTTTCTTGTCTAATTAAGGCTGCTTGTAGCTGCCTTGCTAGCTTAGTAGCACACAAGCCTACTGATAAAGAGAATGTGGGTTAGATTCCAGGGTGGTCATTCATTTGAAGAAATTAGTCGTGAAATAATTTCTCCCCCCCCCCCCTCCCCCCTACCAATTATTATAAAACAAGTAGTCACTGAAAGATATATGCACCTAGTAGCTGGTTAACAACTAAATTCAGAGCTATAGTCTTTCCAGAAAAGGAGAGTAGGTTGACTGACTGGCATGATATGACCTGTACAATGTGTTGCTACAGTGTTAAACTAAAAACACAGCTGCTCATTCACAGATTTCACAATAAATATCACCTTTTGTAATACTCTAAAAATGCTCGAAAATCCAAACTGTAGTAAAGTTAAATCTCTTTCCTAAAAGGAATCTAAAAGTGGCAAATGTTTCTTACATTGATTATTATACCCCCGCTTCGAAGAAGAGGGGGTATACTGTTTTTACCCTTGTCCGTGCGTCCGTCCGTCCGTTACAAAATTTCCGTCGCAGTTTTCTCAGCAACTATAACATGCAGCAGCCTAATACTTTGCATATTGCTTCATCCCATAGTCCCATGTGGTGTAAAGCGATATCATGCTCCTTGCTCATCTACTTCCTGTTTGTCGCATATTTTTAGATTTTTGCGGGGGTATCACTAGTGAGCATTAGCTCACAGATTTACTTGTTCAATATACTTTTTTTGAATATGAATTTTATCACATACACATATGATATTACAACAATACATTTTAACCATTTGTCCTCTAATTATTTACTTCTAAAATTTTAGCTCTGACATTTTACCAATTAAGGTATGGCAATTTTGCCTATAACGTTTTTACTTTTGGGGTTTTTACCAATTTTGGTGAGGCATTTTTACCAATTCGGGTTTGGCATTTTTATCCCTGAAATTTTTACCAATTAGGGTTTGGGATTTTTTACCTCTGGCATTTTTGTATGTGGCATTTTTGTATAATTCATTTTTACTTACAGCATTTTTGTATAATACAATTTTACAGCTGACATTTTCACTGCATATCTTCTATGTATGTTCATGTATATATTACAGGTCCAGTGGGTGGGGTAACAGATTCAATGACTAATATAGTAAACAGTGGAGGTAACATGCCAGGAGCCCCACCAGGACAACCTAACATACCTGTGCCTGACCAACAAGCTGCTGGACCCTTACATAATAGAAATATTATATGGAAAGGTATTTGGTTTATCTTACATAATAGAAATATTATATGGAAAGGTATTTATTGTGTTTGATTATTGTGTTATATAGAATTATTATATGGACAGGTATTTATTGTGTTTGATTATTGTGTTTTATAGAATTATTATATGGAAAGGTATTTATTGTGTTTGATTATTGTGTTATATAGAATTATTATATGGAAAGGTATTTATTGTGTTTGATTATTGTGTTTTATAGAATTATTATTTGGAAAGTTTTATAGAATTATTATATGGAAAGGTATTTATTGTGTTTGATTATTGTGTTATATAGAATTATTATATGGAAAGGTATTTATTGTGTTTGATTATTGTGTTTTATAGAATTATTATATGGACAGGTATTTATTGTGTTTGATTATTGTGTTTTATAGAATTATTATATAGAAAGGTATTTATTGTGTTTGATTATTGTGTTTTATAGAATTATTATATGGAAAGGTATTTATTGTGTTTGATTATTGTGTTTTATAGAATTATTATATGGAAAGGTATTTATTGTGTTTGATTATTGTGTTATATAGAATTATTATATGGAAAGGTATTTATTGTGTTTGATTATTGTGTTATATAGGAATATTATATGGAAAGGTATTTGGTTTATTTAAGTTTTAGCCGGATTTTTCAATCATGAAAAAAGTTGGCTAATAGTTTGGTGAAACATCGGCGGTCGTGGGGTCGTCCAGTGTTGTTAACAATTGCATTAAAGTTTTCAATTTTGCATATATTTCTGCCATTTATTGTCCGATTTTTTTAAACTTCATACAATGATAACATATCATGTGATGAACAGAATTAGAAAGTACACTACAACTCTACCTGGCTTTATTATGGATTATTTCCCTTTGTAAATTTTGCGATTTTAAATCCGGCTTTAATGTGGTTTCCACATTATATTTCTTGTTGTGTATAACTTTGACAGTTGTTTTATTAATGGATTATGATAATGGCAGTGTGTGTGTGTATTTAGAATCTACATTCCCAAATGAGGTGCAGGTTCAAATCCCATCATGGGCCATTTTACCTTTACATGAATATTTGACAATAATGTCAAGTTATGTCCATTTAAGAAGTATGGAGAAATTGTCTGCCTTGTTGAAGGGTATGTGAGTACTGGTTATAGACAAGGCTCCAGGAGAGCTTAATGGTTAGGTTCCCTGATCATAATTGCCTTGCCTAGGCATCTAAACCGTATAGAGAAATCACCATGAAACACAATTAAATATATGACTGTATATCATTATACCCCCGCTTCGAAGAAGAGGGGGGTATACTGTTTTACCCTTGTCCGTGCCTCCGTCCGTCCGTCCGTTACAAAATTTCCGTCGCAGTTTTCTCGGCAACTATAACATGCAGCAGCCTAATACTTTGCATATTGCTCCATCCCATAGTTCCATGTGATGTAAAGCGATTTCATGCTCCTTGCTCATCTACTTCCTGTTTGTCGCATATTTTTACATTTTGGCGGGGGTATCACTAGTGAGCATTAGCTCACAGATTTACTTGTTTATCATATTATATACTGCAGCGATAGTTTTCTGTATTAAAATTGAGTATTTTGAGAGTAATTTATTTATTGTACTGTTGAAGAAAATTGTTTTGTTTTTTCAGTATTTTGTGAATAAATTTTCCATGTTTAATATATGTATGAAATTTGTTTATTTCAGTATTTTAAGAATGAAATTTTCCATGTTTAATATATGTATGAAATTTGTTTATTTCAGTATTTTAAGAATGAAATTTTCCATGTTTAATATATGTATAAAATTTGTTTATTTCAGTATTTTAAGAATGAAATTTTCTTTATAATGTTTATGAAAGTTGTTTATTTCAGTATTTTGAAAAGAGATTTTTCAGTATTCTAAACTTTCGACTTTCACTTAAACTTAAACTTCTTCATTTGATTAAACGCCTATTTCTGTATTACATATTCAATGGCATTGTACAAAAGATAAATTATAAAAACTAAATAAGTAAAAACCCTCCACCATAAATATATAAAATAACACAGAACAAAATAAAATTCATTACGCATGATGTTATATAGTGTGATTATGCATTTGGTTTTCATATATCAAGTTTATAAGACCTATATTAATCTTAGTTCATGATTTGACTTTATTTTTACATTTGTTTTTATTAATTTGATATTTAAAGTTGTTGTCCTGAACAGTATAACATGATGCTACTGTTGACCGGACTTGTCCTGAACAGTGTAACATAACGCCACTGTTAACCAGACAATTCCCCAAAGGTGTCGAAACATCACCTTTAAAGGGCCCTTAATACATCTTATGTATGTTTGATATTTCAGGTATGTTAGAATGGCAAGATAAGAAAGGTGTCATGCAAGGACCAAGTGCTAGAATAACAAGAAGTTTACAATGTATGGTGTCTATTGGTAGAAACGATCCAGACATGTAAGTAGTAACAACTCAGCAACACATTGTATAGCTCATATTATTACAGGGTTCAACATTAGGGCTGTCACGATACGCCGGAAGCGTATCACGATATATTGCAATACGCTAGCACTGTATCGCGATACGTACCACGGTATATTGTGGGCATTTAAATCTATTATGCCTCTGCTGTATTTAACAGAAACATTTCAAATCTTACATGCAGCGACTGATAGAATCTAGCTTCCTTAAGTCTAAACGGTTTGTGATATACATGTATGTTGTACAACCAATCGAACGAGTCCCATTCAGTTAAAATTCTTGTAACATCAGCTTAGATTGAATGAACGATGGAAAAACTGACGCTTCGCTACTTTCATTATGCGAAGGGACACATTTTTCAATGAAATAAAAAAACCGCCAAATACCGGTACATTAAATTCTTACCGCGGTATGTACTGCCGCAGCTGCGTATTGCAATATACCGGTATATTGTGACAGCCCTATTCAACATTAACAACAAGATGCTGGGGATCCCAAAAACTTAAGAGAAATTCGAGTGATTCTCAGCTAGGGATTCCGTCAGTAACTTGGAAAGTATATGTTCTTCTGTTGAGTTCTGTTAATTAACCAGTTACTAGGCTTAAACTTCTGTCAGTGACTGACAACTGGCTCTACATGATTTAGAATTATTGGTGGGAGAAGAATGGCAGTACAAATCATTTCATGACCAAACTCACACAAGTATGTCCATAGGAATTGATCCCACTTCCCCTTGTTAGTAGACTTGCTTTTAACCAACTAAGCTAGCAGATCGACTAATGTTTTTCTATATAATATATTTCAGACTCACGTCAAGTTGGCCAACAACATTAATAATGCAGTTAATGCCACAGACATTGTTGAATTCTAATCAATTACATCCACTGTTTAAAAATAGCCGTCAAGTTGCCTTTCATTTTCATAATACAAATCTTGAAGATCTGAGAAATTTATATAAAGTTATGGGGAGTGGTTTTGTAAGTATGAATTTGATTTAGTTGTTCAAATCCCACCCGGGAAGGTTATACCCTTCCATGTATTGATGATAATGTCGATTTTTGTCCATTAATAAGGTATATGGAGAAGTGTCTGGCCTTGTGGAAGGGGTAAGTGAGTACTTGTTATAGACAAGGGTCCAGGAAAGCTAGGTTAGGTGTGCAGGATTCTGTAAAGTAAGTTTAATTGTGTTGACATGGCATTAAGCCCTGTATAAAAGATTGTGTAATAACATACTAGATGAAATGGCACCCTGGTGTCTATACGTTGGAGCAGTGGCCTAGTAGGAGGATGTAGGCTAGGGATCAAGAGGTTCCAAGTTCAAACCCCAATGGGGGGCGATGATAATTTCCTTGAGAGATAAATTAACATACATTTGTTCCACTCCATCCAGATGTAAATGTGTAATTCAACGGTCACCTGCTTGAAAGGGGTTCCAATGTTTAGGGATTATTGTGCATAATTTTAAAGTGAACTGATCATGATATCATAGACGAAACTGTTCTTAAACTTTAAAACACATAAAAGTTAAAAGACGTTTAAGTACATTTTGGTCTCTGCTTTTTTCAACTTTCATTTGTTGTTATATGTCCACTATTTTTATATTACAGGCCGGATTGCTTTTTTCAACTTTTATTTGTTGTTAAGTGTTCCACTACTTTTACATTGCAGGCCGGATGTGTTCATTTTCCTACAAGTACAGCATGTGATATTCGTGTTTTATTATTATTATTTAGTAATAAAAGGAAATCATTTGTTGGGTTAATACCTAATGATCAAAGTGGCGTTGTTAATGGTATAAGACAAGTTATAACACAACATAAACAAAGAGTAAGTAATTTAATCTTTTTTGGTTGGGTTTCAGACTGAGGCAACAATGGCACTGTTTGCCAATCTATTCAAAATTCCCAGAAAGGCTAAATATCTGGGCTTAGCTGTTAAACAGTTACTAGGTGCATTCTCTCATTAGTGACTGACAACTGTCCTACATGATTTATAGTCAGTGGTATGAGGGAGAATAGCGGTAGAAGTCATTTTATTGCCAAACTTCATGAAAGTATGCTCATCCCAGGAATCAAACCTGCATTTTTTTTTCATCAGTAGACTTGTGCGCTACTGACTTATCTAGCCGGGTGACCACTATGAAATGACTAAGATGAAAATATATGTTATAACAAGGTACCGCCAAACCTGCCTTAGCGACCCTCTGTAAAATGCGACTATCTGTCTATTCCGACTTAATTTGGCGTCTCCCGTGACATTTTCCTATGTATTAAACATGTATATTACGATTCTCTGTCTAATGCGACCTATGAAGTCAAGGCTGAAAACACGTCCGACTCAGTGTATTACGACCGTGTCAAGGGAGAGTAGTCAACACAGGATAATTTCACACTTTTATTTAGCAGATTTAGCCGCAAGTATGATTGACAAATTAGTAGAACTGTAGTAAGTGAAACGCAAACAGACAAAAATTAGTGACTTTTTCCAAAGAAGGACCTCCTGTGTGCCACAAAAACTTGATAAACACTTGTCTTCTTCGGGCAACATGTATTTTATAGATTTTATAGATTTTAATGATTTTAAACATTAACTGATACATCCTCTGAATAGGTTGTTAAATAAATAATGTACACAAAACTTGAGTTGTATTTGTACCCTGCGTATTGTGACCCTCTGTCTAATGTGAATTTTTTGGCTAACTCCGAGTGAAGGTCACAATACACAGGTTTGACTGTACACACAAAATGGACAATCCTGGAAAATGAAATTTTTCTGGAAAATCATGGAAATTTTATTTTAGGGAAAATGTCATGGATAAGTCATGGAAAATTAGAAAGCATCATGCGAAATTTAATGTGTCATGGAAAAAACTATTTTATGTCTATTTTGATTTCAACCCCCCAAAAAATGAATGAAAAACATAAATTCAAACATGAATTACTACTGTAAATATTGGGTACAAATCACACTTGGGTATGAAAATTAGAATTTTACTACAACACTGCATCCGGAACTACCTCGGCGATCTTCTACGCAGATAAACCTTGGATATCATAAGGTGAAAAAGTAGATCTATAGGAATTTGGTTTCTGTGGTAAAATAGTCTGAACTACACAGAAATATGACGTGTGTGACATTGTAGTGATGAAATGATGTGATAAAGCATGTGACAATATTATTATTGAATGTTGAAATGAAAATAACAGTCGTCGGACCTAATAACCTGGTTGTATTCCTACTACGTCTGATTTCCAAGGTATATCTTCATAGATGATCGCCGAGGTTGTTCCGAATAACAACGATGTTTTAAGTTTTTCTACTCATGTTTTCTACAGTGATGCAGTGTTTTCAAATTGTTCCTGTTTTGGGTTCTGTATGTTTCTCTGTTTTATCCTGGAAAACTGAGAGGACTCATGGAAAAATCATGGAAATTTGATGTTCTTAATCTGTATGAAACATTTTATAAATTCTACAATGTGAATGTTTGATATTTTAGATGATGCAACAAACACCGGGACAGAATCCTATGGGAGGTCAGGTACCAGGAATGCCTGGTATGGGACAAACTAACATGGGAGGTATGGTACCTGGACCTGTAACGGCCCCTACCGCTACACAGGTGAGTTGTATATCACATGATTGGTTTTCCTTTAACCGGTTTTTTGTTGCTATTTTCTTTGCTGATTTTTTATCACAGTCTGTAATTTAATAGTGTTAATGAATGATAAAATATGTAGAAAATTTGAAATGTTCTTATTGTGGTTAAAGGCCGGACTTCATTTCTTGAAAAAACCGGGTGGTTAGCAATGTAGCCGATAAGGAGAGGGGGAGGGTTTGACCTACGTTATCAGAGGTTACCAACGGCTGGAATTTTCATGATTGTAAACAAAGTTACTACTAAAACTCCGACATGTGTTTCTAATCTAAGAATATAAGAGAAGTTAGATATCATATTTGTATTGAACCATCTAGTGTTGTAAACTACTAAATATTTTTATAGTATATTTCATTATCAAATACTTCAAGAATTATTTGACACTAAAACATCTGATTTTGTTTATTTACTACTACAATTACATTCAAATACAGTAACTGGTCATCCTGGAATTATTTCATGATTGATACTAAAATAGATTATACATGTATATAAATGTAACACTGCACTACAGGGATAATCTATGAATCAACAGTTGTGGGAATTTTTTATGAGGGTCAGTGAGAAGATATTATTACTGGCTAAGTGTAGGTCGTGAACTCTCTTTTGGTTGGCTAAGTGAAGGTTATGAACCCCTAATCACCTGTCAGTCAAATTTGAATTTTTTAAACTTGTTTATCAATTTTTCTTTTGAAAGTACTATTTTTAAGTAACATATAAAACTGAAAATTTCAAATAAACCTGAAAATGTATTGAACTATCAATTAGTAAAATTTCATTAAAATCTGATGGGTAAATTTGTCACAGTTCTAGATTTTCTTTCTCTGGTTTAACATGTTCACTGCTCAGAGAGTCTGAGACAAGTGGCCATTTTCCAGATTCTCTCTCTTTTATAGTTGAAGCCCGGCCTTTAAATACATGTAGGTTACATGTGCTGTCAAACGAGAGGGTAATTTCCTTTGAAAGTATGTTTCAAACATGCATTTTGAAATGTACATGTATAATCCATTTCAAACATGCGTATTATAGATGATTTGAAAATATTCATATGTATGTGATGTTGCTCCTATTTATATGTAGCATGTTCAATAATTCCTGCTTTGTTTGTTTTCGCCAAAAAAGCAATTTGTATGAGTCGTATATTGCAATACAAGTTATATTGCAATATAATTTATGTGTACTATTGCAGTACGTTGCATTACAGGTTTGCCCTATTGTTACACCCCTAATTAATACTGATGATATTTGTATTATAGATGCCTGGTGGAACAATGGGTTTACAGCAAAATCGTATGGCGTTAGATCAAGATCCACAAATGGTAATTATTGCCCATTTATGATTTTAAGTGACTTTTTCAGTTTTGGAAAGTCTTATAAAAGCTTTTGGCAAGCTCTGTGTTATTGCTTTGGTTAAGTTAATGTTTTATACTTCATCTAAGTGCTACGTATTGGAATATTGTAACAGCAGACAATATTCTTATGTTCTAGTTCTGGAGCTGCTGCCGTGGCGTAGTGGTTAGCATGTCTGACTTCGAAACCGGAGATTGCGGGTTCAAGCCCGATCGTAATAGGTCATACCCTATACATGAGTTGTCGGCCTCGTAGAGTAAGTTAGTACTGGTGATAGAAAAGTGTCCGGGAAACCTATAATTGGAAGAGCTGGCCATGGTATATATGACCTAAATATGTGTTGAATAAGACGTTATAGAAAAATATAAAAAATTTAGTTCTGGAAAAAAAAGGAAATATATCTTCAAAACTATGTCATCTTAAAAGATGGCTGATTTTAGTAGTTTTAACAGATCTTGTTTCATTTATGCATACAAACTGCTTAGTAAGCACACAGAACAATCTGTTTTAAGATTTAATTGTAAAGAAGCCTAATATGTACTCTAGTATGTGTTGTGATGACAAAATAATACCAACATGGACATTTGTCTAAATGATATGCTTAATTTGGCAAGTCCACTTTGTTTTTGTGACTTAATTCTTTAATGTTAATTTTTTCAAATAATTGTTTTTTGAAATACACTCACTAAACTTTCAGTAGGCAAATATTCATCTCTGAATTACAATCATGGTTCACAGAGTTTGAACAATCCTTAAAGCTCTACTGTCAGAATATCACTATTGTTAGAGGACAAAGAAACTGTAGTCCAGTGGTAGGACAGGTGCTTAGGGATCGAGAGGTCCCAGGTTCGAACCCCACCTGGGCACTGCTAACTTCCTTAAGCAAGAAATTCACCTGCTATTGCTTCACCCAGGTGTAAATGGGTACTTGGGAGGGTGGTAAAATTCTGTTGTGGCAAAGTGTCGGCTGCACTAAGCGGAGTTTAAAGGCTCCACAGGAAGATTGATAGATAGATACCAGTAGCCCGATGACCAGGGGTAATAGCTGTAAAGTTGGTGAACGTGCATAAGCATTCAACTTGAGACTACAAAATGCAGTTACTTTTTTTTTACTTTACAAACATTTTAAGACATGAACTTACCCTAAAATTATTGATGTTTTGTCTATCGAGAAAAAACAAACAATATAATGACTTTTATTGCAAAATGTCATGCTTATTTAATTGTTATTAGGTTAAAGCAATGCAGATGGCTGAACAGAAGGCAAGACAACAACAACTACTAGGTATTGTATTATATTATAGTTTGGTTACCATGGTTACAACATATAACAAACAATATTGTATATCTGAAATCTTCGATAATTTAATTTAATAAATTAAAATATTAAAATTTATGTAAAGACTAGAATGTAATACTGTATTGCGCTAAGATTTTGCGGTGTGTATATTTATGTTTTCTTAGGGGTTTAAAGCAGAGTAGAAATGGTTTTCACACATCCTCGTTTATGTGTATTAGTTTATAGAATTTTATATTTCCAACAAGATTCCTTAACTCTTAAAATCATTTTTAGCATGGAAATTGATACTTTTTTAGATTTTCACATGGCATTCAGATATGTCTACATCGCTTACTTCCCTTGAAAACCTGATTAGAATAGTTACTGTTCTTGAAACTCCTCAGAAAGGAGGGTAAGGGAAGTTATATATTGGTGGGTTACAGAATTTGGGCAACAAGTTTTGATGGCGAATATAGCAAAGATAAACACAAGCAGAAATGGGCTGCGATATAGCAAAAAGTAAACCCTTGCAAAAACTACCCGTTATACAGTGTTAATTTTGTTAAGTAAATTGGATACAGCATTTCAGACTTGATACATTCAATTTTGGATAATTTTTAGTTAAATTATAAGATATACAGTGGCTTCCAAAAGCTCATGCACAAATGAGATTTTTAGAAAAACTTATCATGCATATTGCAAGTATTTTTTTCTTTTACTTAAGCATTTTCATGTAACATAGTTTGAATCATATGTTGATTGACTAATTAGGGACTTTAGTCAGTTATCTTTCCCTGATAAAATCTGAAGCAATCCAATTGGTAAGTAGGTCCTTACAGTTGGATTCCTCGGATTTTATCATTGAATTTCTATGTAAGGGTAACAAAATATTTCATCTAATATCTTTCTTGTTATTGAAGATATTAACAGAAGTGATAGAATTTAGATAGTTCTTTAACTTAAAAATGATTAGCTTGAATTTCAAACAAATTAAATGATACACAAAAAATGATTTAAGCTTAAATTTGGCAAATTAACATAGAAAAGTAAGGGTAAAATCCGAGTAATCCAACTAATTAGACCTACCTATTTTGAAGAATATACAAGGGGAAATAACTGACTATAGTCCCTAATTGATGCTGATTTTGGAATTTGCAAGGATGACTTTTTGTTTTCAAATGCAAATCAGTTTATTCTAAAAACAGGATTTTGTCTAAAGACTTTTAGAAAGCTCTGTACATGTATATTAAAGTTATTGGAAGATTTCAGGTATAAAAGTGATGTAATCAATTAGGTATTAACTTATATAACAGAAACAAATTATAGCATATATGAAGTATATGTACGTCCATACATACAATTAGGCCAGTATTTTATGAATCTTAGTTTTTAGCTCGACTTTTTGGAAGAAAATGAGAGCTGCTGCTGTCACTTTTGCGTTTACTTTTGCATTGGTGTTGCTTATTTGGTCAAAGTTTTTTTTAAATCTTATTTCTTTTACACTAACCAACATACTTAATTTACTGAATTGAAAACTAATATTTTTATTTTTGGGATTACATCTTCTGCTATACTATCAAGGGGCATGACTCTAAATGAATTCTTTTGAGTGATGTTCATTTAGAGTGATGCCCCTTTGATATATTGAAAAGTGTTGTTGATGTGGAAAAAATTGTACAAAGTAAAATACTTTCTATACAAATTTGAATTAAAGTTAATTATTATCTATGCTGTTATCATTTGTCTGAGTTATTTTCTTTAAACAATGGTCTTTAAAGCACTTTTGTTTAAACTAAAGCCTTAGCATGAATGAAGCACATGAAAAGCCGAGTAAATCTAGTGCTTATTCTATAGCACTGCTGCAGAATAGCAGGGTGCTGCAGCCTGTTCTTTTTCTCTACTCCCAGCCCTTTTTTGCTCCTCCCAATTCAGATATAGTTACTTCAAAACATCTACCCTCAAAAGTGCCCTGCCCCTTTTTTCTGCCTCCCTGCCCTTTCCTGAATTCTAATATAATTATTAACATCATCCTTAAACTGTGTTTGTTATTTAAAATGACAACTACATCTTTACTTTTATCAAAGCTAATTTTTTTTTTTAACTAACAAAGTTAGTCTGTTTTATTCTAACATTTGACATTGTGCTTTACCTAACCTGCCTGACTCAGCCTGTTTGATTATTTATGTCTCCTACAACCTCGTACACAGCCATGTTTGTCTTTGACAGATATTTTCAGAAGTTATTTGATTTAGACATTAGATTGCTGTGGGTGAGGTGACGAAGGTTGGGAGGTCTGACATCAAAATTTCTTTTAAAAAAATTCAGGGGACGAATTGCTAAGCTTCTCTCTTTTTCCCTGATACTTAATATTGTGATAAAAAAGTTTGTGCCCTACCCACAAATATTCACAGAGGTGGGTGGGGTGAAATAGTTTGGGGGTCAGATTTATTAATTAAAATTTCAGATGTAGGAGGGTGTTTAGCCGTCTCCCACCCTAACCCTAAGCTTACACGTTTATACAATCATCGTTATTTTTAACCATAACCTTCATGTTGGTAATGTTTTGTGTTTTTTTCATTCTAACATCTTACAGTCCAGAATTTATTTGGGAATCCAGAAATCTTGCATACTTTCCCCTGTAGGAGCATTCTGCCGCATCTTATTTCATTGATTTTGATAATACACATACACATTGCTAGGTATGACTTAAGATTTGGTAGGCCGCCCGGCTAGCTCAATCGGTTGCGCACAAGTCTACTGATCGAGGGGTCGTGGGTTCAATTCCCGGACGGGGCATACTTTCGTGGAGTTTGGTCATGAAATAATTTCTACGGCCATTCTCCCTCCTACCACTGATTCTGAATCATGTAGGGCAGTAGTCAGTCACTGGCGAAAGTATGCACTCAGTAGTTGGTTAACAGCTAAATCCAGAGATTTAGCCTTTCCAGGAACCATGAGTAGGTGGGCTGACCGACGTGATATAACCTATAATGTGTTGCTACGGCGTTAAATCCAACAAACAAACAAACAAAATCAGATTTGGCATCAAAATTAGGTTCTAAGCAACACAGTAGAAATAAATGTTTTAAAAAATGTAATATATTATATAAAACATTACTATTTTTTGAGAAAGTGAGAATTCTCCCATTGGAAATGTTTACTTTTGACTAAAAATTAAACATATATCTACTCATGATTTACTGGTGTTATGCCCATATGTAGATCTATATTTGTTGAAAATTTGAAAGGAAACTGATGAAAAATAAAAATATTTTGTCCAATGTAATTCCAAAGGGAATATATAAGTATTATCTATAAAAGATAGCAAACTCTGTTGTCATCAATATTAGGCCGAAGCCTTTATCAAGAAATTATATCATGAATCAAATTACATTTCGTACATACATGTATAATTTGTACATGTAATTTGATTCATAAAATAATTTCTTGATAAAGGATTTGACTGAAATATTGATGACCACAGAGAATGATATCTTTTATAAAGAAAAATACAAATGTATAAAATTACTAAATCTGTTATTGATATTTTTGCTGAAGCCTTTAAAAAGATTTTTTTTGTCATTAACTTATTTACATTTCACACACTGACGCTATATTGTTTACTAAGCTATGACCTAACGTCACCATTGACGTCGTGACATTATTTGACGACGTAATGTCATTTTGCACCAAAATTTAACTTAAACACTGCAGGTACACTCTGAAAACTGTCTTCAAAAAAAAGTTTGCAAGATTTGGGGACTCGCAAATGTAATCTGGGCTGTGTTGTGTCGTACATAGTATAGTCTAACAGAATTAACCTGAGCTTGACCTTTATGCAATAAACTAAGTATTTATTTTCTATTTTTGTCTTCAGTTGTAAATTGTGTTTTATCGGAAGCTTTCGGCAAATACACGCATTGAACAATTAATTTTGTTTTCAAATCAATAAATACGTTGAAACAGTGCCAGAATATTACGGACTTACGTGTTTCTTTATGAACGATTGTGTCCAAAATTAAAAGTACAAAAACATGCCATTTTTACAAAATTGAGATATAGTCAAATAGGCTGTTATAAACATGTGAACAATGGTATACATGCATACAGATACTCATGATTGATTGTAAGTGAAACGTGTAATTATTATAATAAGGGAGTTCAAGCTCAGGTTAATTTTGTTGCACTATACATTAACCAAAGATTTACTAACATTTTTATTTACCACTAGATGAGATGTATTATGGTCCATCACAAAATATGTTTTCTGGTAGGTATAAACATGTTGTTTAACCCTCACTGATGGTTACGGTTTGGTTGCCATGGTGATAGGTCAGCCATGACGATTGTTGCTACATTATTTATCAGAGTAACAATTCCGTATGTGTATTTGATTTTTAGGCTTTCGGCTATACTTTCGTTATACCACAAGTGGAAAACTATTGACGATTCAAATGCCTGACCAGTTTACCCTGCGGATAGACACATGTGTCTCTGATTTACTATGCAGTTTATTTCTAGGCGATAAAAGTAGTTCCTGATTGCCAAAAAAGCTCTAGTCCACAGAAAGTATAATATTCATGACAAATATACATTTATTATGAGTTAATGACTACATAAATGGTCTGTATAGTACTGCAGTGAAGGTATCGATGTATCGTCGATATTTATTTCTCAGTATATCAATATCGTCGATTAGCTTCAAGCCCAATCAATGACCGCTCTAATAAAACATCCCTTTTTGTCAACGTTCGATTTCATCCAAAAAATTGGGCAAAAGTTTTTTCCTCAGATTTTGCTCGATAATTTTTATGCCTGATATACATGAATGTGTGATATATTCATCAAATTACAGTATAGAATTGTTACTCTGATATATAACTCAATGTAAGCATGCTTAATTGGGGCATGTTATCGTATGTTAGATATTGTTAAAACAAGTTATGTTATGTTAATACATTGTATGGTGCCTGCTGGAATTTTCACGTTAATTTTAATTATGCGTTTATACCCTTACAATGCTGGAGTCAAATATGAAAAGCCTTTGCCACCAGCAAAGAGCTGACACAACACATGCTGGCTGACCAGGCTCTTTGCTGTTGACTGCTCATTGTCCAATTTTTATGTTGAAACCCCTTGAATGGCAATGGAAAGGTCTGAAAATTAAAAAATGGACTAGTCCATAGCGGAAATTCATCATTGAAAGGGATAAATCTGTTTTTAGTTCACCTGAGCGTGATAGATTTTGGGATGCTCAGTATCTAGCTCTCAGGTGAGCTGTGAATGGTACTAAGAATGACCCCTTAAGCTTCTAGCTATCAGAACACAAGGCAATTGCTGTCTGTTAAATTGAGAAAAGAAAATACATTTGTATTTCAATCCTGTAAAAATACTAACATTTTAACCCGGACAAACTCAGTGCATTCAGTGCTTTGATTTATTTAAAGTAACCATGTGACTTGTTAGAAACATGAAAATTCCAGTGAACTATATACAGTGTATCAGTGAAATGTCATCTATTTTAATTTTAATATAATTATACATTTATAATGATATGTATAAAATATATACAGAATTTGCTTGGAAGTTAATAAAAGTTATGACTATTGTATGGATGTATGCTCGTTACATGTTTGCGTACCATATTTTCTCTGTTAAGCACAAGCTACCTGGCTAGCTCAGTTGGTAGTGCACAAATCTACTCATTGAGGGGGTTGTGTGTTTGGTTCCTACGTGGGGCATACTTTTGTGGAACTTGGTCATGAAATTATTTCAACAGCCATTCTCCCTCCTACCACTGATTGTAAATCATGTTGGTCAGTTGTCAGTCTCTGACTGAAGTTTGCACCAGTCCTAGAAACTGGTTAATAAATAAGTCCAGAAATTTAGTCTTTCCTGGAACGATGTGTAGGGTGATTAACTATTATGATATGCCTATACAATGTGTTGCTACAGTGCTAAACCCAACCAAAAAGAAAATTATGAAACTCTCCAGGGTCGTTACATTTTCCAAAAGTAATTTTTTAGGTTATTTCACAGTGGACAGCGCATCTAACCTAGCTTTCCTGGTCCCTATTTTATAACCAGTACTCATCTATTCTTCCACAAGGCTGGCAACTTCTCCAAATACCTTATTAATGGAGGAAAATTGTCATAATTGTCTCATTTTCATGGATGGATATAACTGCCTCGGGTAAGATTCAAACCCATACCCCCTTTGGGTAGCTAGAAATTGAAATCTTGGTGGGCTACCTGCTACGCTATAGACCCAGGTGGGTGTTTAATAGAGAAAATGTGGTTATTATTTATTAAGGTTGCTATTGTTGTTTGACATACTAGTAATGTGTTGTGTTGATGAGGTATCAAATCCTTATGGTTATATATGTTGCATGTTATAGGGTATGTAAGTGTGGTCATGTGACTAAGGGATAAACTAGGGGATTTTAGGGCACCATTCATGCTCTAAAGTTTTTATTTTCTTTTAAGTTCAAATATCTGAAGAATAGTGGGATCATGGAGGGCTAAAGGCACCATTCATGCTCTAACGTTTTTATTTTTAAACCCTTTTTGGGGGTTCTTTTTAGCTCAACTATCAGGAGAATAATGGAGGTTGTGCTAATGTGTTGTGCTTCGGTGATTGATAATTTTTGCACAACTACCGTAAATAGTCAAGCATAGTCTCTGTGGACTGCTCTTGTTTCTCCAAGTACTGATATACAGTATATTTGAAATCAAGGTACATGTATATTAATCCAAAAAGTGGGGGGGGGGAATTCCAAGTTTAAATAGTGGCTATTTTCTCCATTATAAATTATTCTATTTAGCCGATTCATACATGCATGTATAGCTAAGACTAACTTTTTTAAATGACTCAAACCATCTTATACATAACTTATAAGCTGAATAAAAAATTGTTGGGCCCATTTCTAATGGCACAGTCAACTCAGAATTTGATTAGTAGAAACAATGGTAAAAAATTCACTGATAATATTTATTAACCAAACTTACATATCCTGTATCAAACAAAGTCCCTCATTGCCTGTGGCTGTACTGGGTATCAACGTATGAATGTATGTATGAATATATGTTTATATTATATTATACATGTACAATGTATATGTACATGGAGCCATATGAGTAAGATAGTCGCTACAGAGCATTTTGAAACATGCCATATTGTTGAATTTAATTCAACTCTAAGTGGCACATACATAAACCCCAATCTTTTCTCATCATAATATTCATGACGAACTTGTTATGATACGTAACTTGTTTACATCGTCTACGTCACGCAATTTGAAATGAGCCACCCAATCGCAGACTGTGAATATTTCCGCGGTTAAATTAGCAAGCAAAACTTGGTCTAAAAAAAGAAATTACGTAATCAAAATGTGGTTAATAGTGTTTTCGTCTAGATGAAAGCTACGCATTGATTGGTCAACACAAAGTTCGCCTCGACGTGACCTCTCACAGAGAAAGTACAGATCCTGTACGACATCGGTCCACAGGATATGTGATTTAAATTTAGTTTTTTTACTCATTACAGTACTTCTGTACTCACCATCAATAAAAATAGATTTCTGTTCATATACACAGGGATGATTGAAAAAATATTGAGCATTTAAATCAGCAGGGTTAAATGAATGTACCACTGATAGTTGAGTAAAATTTAACAATACTATGTACCAACAGATTTGCTTCAAGGTAGTAAAAATCAATATTGCAGCCTTCAAAAACTAACAGCATGTTCAGAACTTATTGGACTTGCAAATATTATTATTAATATTTTTTTAACCAACAGTTGCATAGGATATTACTATGTAGTGCTTGGTATGGACATCCATATCGCGGGTTTAGCCCAAAAAGGTTGTAACTAAAGTTTAAAGACCACAAGCCCACAATATGTAACCGACTCATCGTTCATATGCAATTTATGTACATGTGCATTATAAAATGTAGTTTGTTTTATGTATGCATGCTAATATGTTACACATGTATTGTTCACTTGTATTGTACATAATATTCTCTATGTATTTTTCAGGTTTTATTTTATGTTTGACTTGGACTTTTATAGGAATTTAACTATAACCTTAAATCATAATTTTTCTTACCCATTTAACCAAATACATGTACCCTACTAAACAGTACTTCTTTTTCTAACATGTTTCTTACAGACGAATATGCTTAAACAATTGTTGCTGTGAATTTCACACACTTGAAAGCTATTTTCAGTTAAATCTGTCTAAATTGCTGAATTTGCTGCGATTAAACCTTTGGTAACCGCAGTTGGCTTCTGTTTCCCCAAAATATATGAAGGTTTTTAATGTGTCCCTTTGCCTTTTAAAAATAAAAATATAAAATTCCAGTAAAGTTCTTAAGTAATATTTGAATCTGTACAAAGAGGTTTCTCTGCTCTGCGTTGTTCATGGAGTTAATTTTCTTCAACTCGGAGCAAATGTTTATTTACCTTACAATTTTTGGTGACATCACATCACCTTCAGTCAGCTGAAGAAGGTGACATGATGTCACCGAAAATTTCAGGTAAATTAATATTCACTTAGAGTTGAAGAAAATTGCCACAGTTATTAGAATCATCAAAATTGATGGTCTTTTAAGTGGGACTGTCTGAATTAGGGACCTTTTCCTCCTAAAAGTAAGCATTTGGGACTGTAAATATTATAAAATATGCATGGTTTTATACAACCAATGTGAACTTAGTAACAGAAACTTTGATTGTACATGGTCTTTTTATATTTTGGGTGTTTTAAAACATGATTAAATCATTGTCTTCACCCACCAGACTGAGACCAGCCAAAATCCCTTTGGGCTAGTGAAATTTGCTTGTCTGAAATACAATGAATGAGTATGAGGGCAGAGAGTAGTTTGTACAGCCAGTTATAGACAGTGACAACCGTGAATATTCAAAATAGCACTTTGTTGCAAATCCCCGTTATATAAAATCCCTGGTATAATCAGATTGATTCAGAACTTATTCTCAGGAGTGCCCTAGTATGATATTTCATATATCTATCATTAAATGTTATATATTTCAGTTCAACAACAACAACAGCAGCAACAAAGACAACAGTTACAAATGCAGCAACAACAACAGCAACAACAACAACTTCGACATTTATTACAGGTAAATTACAAATAATTGTCGTTTTATATTCACTATTAATTTGTTTGTTTGTTTAGAGTCAACTACCTATGCTCGGTCACTACCAATGCTTGGTCACCTCATGTAAATTTCATTTCTAAAACCTATGCGCACGCATAAAAGTGGAATCCTCACAATCTGATTAAAACCCGATCTAAAATTTTACCGCTCGCATACTCGCTAATTTAGATCTGGCCTTTTCCAAACGAAGGTCACATTCAGGTAACCTTTTCTAATCATAATATTTACGACGAAATTGTTATGATACGTAACTTGTTTATATCGTCTACGTCACGCAATTTGAAATGAGCCACCCAATCACAGACTGTGAATAATACCGCTGTTAATTTTGCATGTAAACCTTGGTCTAAAAATAGAAATTACGAAATTAAAATGTGATTAATAGTGTTTTTGTCTAGATGAAAGCTACGCATTGATTGGTCGACACAAAGTTCATCTGGACGTGACCTTGCATTGACTAAGTAGAGATCCAGTACGACAACGCGAGTAGAACAGGATCTCTGTTTACGGAGATTGGAATCCTCAAGACCTGTGTTTATTTTTACTATTGCTATAGTCCAACAGAATTAACCTGAGCTTGAACTACCTAATTATAATGATTACACACTTCACTTACATTAAATCGTGAGTTTCCGTATGTGTGTATACGGTTATACACGTGTTTGTAACAACCGATGTAACTATAAATCAATTTATTAAAAGTGGCATGTTATTGTACTTTTAATTTTGCACACGTTAGATTTTGGGGAAACAAGTATTATGGCACAGTTTCAAAGTATTTATTCTTATGAAAACAACATTAATTGTTCAGTACGTTTATTTTGCCGAAAGCTTCCGATAAAGTGTGATTTACAAACGAAGACCAAAATAGACTGTAAATACTGAGTTTAATATATTCTTGCATAAAGGTCAAGCTCAGGTTAATTCTGTTGGACTATACAAAATGTAGGATTTTGCAATAACTAAGGTGCTCTTTATAACATAACTTTACTGTTATTTTTTTATCAGCGTCAACAGCAGCAACAGCAACAACAACAGATGATGATGCAAGGTCAAGGTCAGGCCCCAGGTATGATGTCTGGAGGTCAACAAGGGATGCAAGGTCAAGGTCAAATGGGGTCGCAGATGTCACAGCCACAGAATTTATTATTCGACGATTTTGATTTGCCTGGTATGTGAAGTAAAAGTTTTAGTTATATCTAAAAACTTATTACTGACATTCTGAGCTACTCCTGGGACATTCACTGCGAATAACGGAATATGGACTAACTTACAAGGGTCAATGTAAAAGGTTGTCTTATCCTCACTATTGATTTCACGGTAAATCTGATTTAGAACTACTACAACTTGCGGCGCTGTGTGTTGAATGTATCATAGCATGGTAATGCTTTATTCAAATTTAAAAATGCGCAATTTATTTCCATTGGGTTGAGCCTATTGTTTGTGTTAGTTACACAGCTAGTAATTCATGAATGCTTAATATTTTAGTTATTCAGTGTTGGGAATCACGTGACTTATATGGTTCCTAACAAAGCAAAAATGACGACACGTCACGTGATTCCCCACACGGTTATTTATTGTTTTACTGTGATCTTGTAGTACCAATGTACTTATGTTGTCTTTAGATAATACTTGCGATCTGTATTCTGTTTAAATTAGGAACTTTAGTCAGTTATCTTTCCCTGATAAAATCTGAATCCAATTGGTAAGTAGGTCCTTACAGTTGGAATCCTCGGATTTTATCATTGAAGTCCTATGTAAAGATAACAAAATATTTATTCTAATATCTATCTTGTTAATTAAGATATTAAAAGAAGTGATTAAATTTAGATAGTTCTTTACCCATAAAATACTTCGGTTGAATTTCAAACAAATTAAATGAATTACAAAAAAAATATTTAAGATTAATTTTGGCAAATTTACATTAAAAAGTAAGGGTAAAATCCGAGTAATCCAACTAATAGGACCTACCTATTTGAAGTGTATACAAGGGGAAATAACTGACTAAAGTCCCTTATTGTCAAGCTTTATTTGACTCGGCCCTGGTTGTAAATTTTCTGGTGCACTTATCAGAACCATAGTTATATATGGTTGAAAATTAAAAAAATTGATGATTTGGTCCATTGCTATTTTAGAATTTTATTCAACTGTCAGTGGCGCATACATTAACCCATTTTTTATGGCGAATATCTGTCAAATAATGAGTATTTTAATCAGTGGGGTTAATGTACATGTATGTGCCATTGGCAGTTTAAAATAGCAATTGACCTAATTATCAACTAGTTCAATTACATTGATTCAGATATTTCGGCTAGTCTGATTCAATTCTCGCAATCCCTGAACATTGGGCTTGTGGGCTACTAAACAATTATCATGTTATGCTTGGGTTGACTTCAAGGTGTTGCGATCGATATAACCTTTCTGTGTTGATGCGCCGTAAAAGCAAAACAAACAATCTTATTTTGCATTTCTCATGTACTTGCCATGTTAATGTATATACAATGTATTTATAGGAGAGTGTCTCTGATATTTAGCATTTTGTTTTCTCTTAAAGGGACAAAACATAGAATTAATTCGTTGCCATTAGCAGGGTTCGACACTTACTGTTATTACTAGGAATCAAGAAGGAATCCCAAGTCAATTATTCAGATATTACTCCAAGAAGTCCTCTTTAGGGATCCCTCCAATAATAGACAATAAATAAGATACAGATTTAAGTCTCAAATTGTGGTAAACAAGTAATGGGAACTCAAATTTATGTAAGAGCAGGACATATTTTTTAGGGATCCAGAAGGAACCCCTAGCTAAGCATCACTGGGATTCCTTCATAGATTTTGGGATCCTCGGAGTCCCGAGACACTGTAGGTGCCGAACCCTGGCGATTTGTCAGTATCATTAACATTTTCTACATGTTGCTATACTGTATATATAACTGTTGTTGTTTCTGCTGACCAAGGGTCAGTTCTGCTAGGCGAGTGCTTCAAATCTATTCATAGCAATATCCTACCGAACAATCTGGTATGAACTAGAAAATTGAATGCATTTAAGTTGCCTATACTTGACTTAGTGATCAATGTGGGTCAAAAGTTTATTGAAAAAAATAAAGCACAAAGTTTGACCCCCAATCTGACCTTTCACATTAGCATCTTATAATTATCTACACATATCCCGACGAAAATCTGTTCCACGCCTATTCTACACTTCGGCAGCGATTGTAAAATTATAGAAGTATGTTTATGTGTTAAATTTCAATACATAATCCTCACGGCCACAGTGTAATGGAGCATTTATACTACATTCATATTCAATGTAATGAATATTCTTGCATTAAGGTCAGGTCGAGGTCAAATTTTGCGCACAATACTTTATAGTTAATTAAGTAAAGAAAGAATTGTCAGATCACACGGGTTCACTTTTCTAAAGTGCTGATTTTTTCAAGTAAGCATTCAACATATGAGTTACTTTTAGTTATTATAAGGAGCAGGCACTCCATATTATCCCATAAACAAGAGCAGTCCAAGGACAGCGCGCTCGACTTTTCGGGTGTTTTGTTCGTGGCAAGGCTTATCTTTAAACAAAAGTAATTTCAAGACAGGACATAATTTTTGAAAGTATATAATTCAGTCAAACAATAATTACCAATTCATATTTGTAAAATATAAAAGGGGCATTACTCCTAGAAAATTCATCCATAGTAACGCCCCTTCAGAGTAAAGTAGACATAGTATGAACGAATAAGCATACCTACTTTCATATAAATAACTATATGAAGAACTATAAATACATTGTATTTCAATTTGAACAAAATTCAAAATTAAAGTAAGGGGCATAACTTCAAAAAATAACATCATGAGTTATGTCCCTTTGTAGTCACGTAGATGTAGTACTGATGAATAGGCATACTAATTGTCATTTAAATATCTTCTTAAGTATTGAAAATATTTCACTTCATAATACTTTCTCCCGAATTAAAAACTTGAAAAGGGTCACAACTCCAACAATAATTCATCAATTATTACGTCCCATTGAATTCAACTAGATGTAGTACTGATGAAAAAGTATACTAACTTTCTATCAAACAAAATATATTAAATTTGAGCAAACATAACCCTTAAAACCAAAGTATAAAGGGGAATAACTCTGAAGTAATTCATCTAGAGTTATGTCCCTTTATAGTCCGATAGATGAAGAACTGACGAATAAGCATTCCAACTTTCATTCAAATATATTTATAAGTTCTAAATATTTCCCATGAGAACAAATTTTAATCTTAAATGTTTAAGTATAAAGGGGCATAACTCCAACAATAATTCATCCAAAGTAACGTCCCTTTATAGTTGTGTAGATATAGTACCCATAACTAAGTATACAAACTTAAAGTCAAATATCTTAATTAGTATTAAAGATATTACATATAGAAATGATTTTAACATTATATTTTGCATTTTTCTTAACTATAAAAGGGCAATTACTCTAAAAATAATTCATCCACAGTTACATCCCTTCATAGTCGGGTAGATATAGTACCAACAAATAAGTATACATGGATGAAAGTTGAAAGTTTTGAAAATACTGAAAACCTACTTTCAAAATACTGAAATAGACACATTTCATATAAATTACATAGAGTAATTTATTCTTAAAATACTGAAAACAGTATAAATACTGAAAACTTTCTAACATGAGTATACAAACTTTAAGTCAAATACCTTGATCAGTATTGAATATATTCTACATAGGAAAAACTTTAACCTCATATTTTGCAATTTCTTAAGTATAAAAGGGCAATTACTCTAAAAATAATTCATCCACAGTTACGTGCCTTCACAGTCGTGTAGATATTGTACTGACAAATAAGTATACAAACTTTAAGTCAAATGAATTGATCAGTATTGAAGATATTCTACATAGGAAAAACTTTAACCACATATTTTGCAATTATCTAATTGTAAAAGGGCAATAACTCATAAAATAATTCATCCAGAGTTATCCACTTTCACAGAATGGTTAATATAGTCCCACTTAATAAGTATACCAACTTTCAATAAAATAACTTGGATAGTGTTGAAGTTATAAGTGTTTAAAAAAACTTTAACCTGAAAACCAACACCAACGCCGACGCCAAAGTGATAGCAATAGCTCTCATTTTCTTCGAAAAGTCGAGCTAAAAATGGTAAAAAAGAAAATTTTACCTTTAGAATGTTTTTGATACTTTGGCCCACACTAATCACAAAAGTCACATGGTACATGGTAATGTTTGTAGATTCTCAAATATCAGGTAAAGGTTAGGGAACTATGGGCGCTTTGCCTAACGATTTTGCTACATATCGCTATGAGAAGCGATTTCTTGACTTGTAGCGCTTCTTATTAGGAAACGGCTTGCTACTAACCAAACTCCCGCAGCGGTTATCACCCTTTATCAAATCTTTTGCGTTCATTGCAAATGCATGTTTTCGGGGCGTTTTCAAACTAAATAAGTCTTTACAAGTATAAAATCATTGCAAAAACATATGTTTAAATGAACAATTACAAATATTTATTGATTTCAATTCATCTTTAGTCAGTCAAACATAAAAACAAGAATTGTCGGCAAACAGGAAGTTACATTACTGCGGAGGCAGCCATTTTGATTTGTTAAAGCGCTCTAGGATAGCGAATATTTTTTTCGCTATGAAGCGATATGTTGTAGCAAGCCGTTTCCTAGTATTTTGCCACCCTATCTGTTATGGTCTTGATGAAAGATTTGTTAAAGTTGTACCGATCATGTATTAAATTTTGTGCTTTGTATAAAAATTGTTGCACTTTTTTGCTTGATGGATTTACATGTGAAATAATGTGCTGTAATAAAGATCTGTCAATATAATAGGTGTTATTTTTCCTCATCATGTAGTATAGAAACATCTGTTATTGTATTTAGTGGAATGCAGGCCCGCTAGCTCAGTTGGTAGCACGCAAGTCTACTGATCGAGAGGTCGTGGATTCGATTCCCGGGCAGGGCATACTTCCGTGGAGCTTGGTCATTAATTTTTTTCTGCGGCCATTCTCCCTCCTACCAATGATTTTTAATTATGTTTGGCAGTTGTCAGTCATTGACGAAATTATGCACTTAGTAGTTGGTTAACAGCTAAATCCGAAGATCAAGCCTTTCCAGGAGGAGTGAGTAGGTTGACTGACCACCGTTATATGACCTATACAGTGTGTTGCTACGGCGGAAAAAGTGTCGTAAACCCTTTAGAGTACAAGTTCATGGTAAAACCTTATTCACAGCTGCAGTAAAGCGATTATGCTAAACTACACTCTCCGAACAGGTAAAACTGCAACTGAAGACAACGGAATTACCTCCCTTAGAAAATTTCATTTATCTTGTTTATCTCGACTTTTCGTTGTCTCGACTATTTTTCAACGGTCCCAACAAAGTCGAGATAACGAGAAATGACTGTATATCTAAACTTCTAAAATCAGTTATGTGCTAAATCACTACTTTATCAATGCCATTACATGTAGTGTCACATACATGTACCCTACTGATTAAAATACTCACTATACAGTATTTGTTTTAACTATAGATATTCAAGTATTTTAATCAGCTAAGCTAATGTATGCAATAATACTATGGTGCCAATGTGGCAGTGTTTATTGTTTCAATAGATTTCACAAGAGAGTAACTGTTATGGAGAGTTTTACAATAGACTATATCCGGAATTCAAATATTTGGGTGTTCTCCTACGGTACAAACAAACTTTCACTGTTACAATGAGAACATGTGTAAATAGAACATTAGGATTTAATCCATAGTTTGTGCTGTTTAGCAATTAAGTGTAAAAAACTGTACCGCCTGTGCACGGACGGAAAAACCCATAAATTTGAATTCCGGATTAGGTCTATTATATAGTTCTGTTTTATTAACTTGCCACAACTTAAAAATTATGCGGTCACTGAATCTGTAATTTTAAACTCGTTTGGAACTTATTTCTACGATATTCAAAATCGCCGCATATATAGTTAGATCATCAATAATTAATATCGATTGGTGGCTCAATGACTAAAAAGAAGTTGAATAATACACATGTAACACTTTCAGTGACTGTGTAATTATCCAAGTAGAGACAAGTTAATAAACTATTGGCCGTTCTATAACCATTAAGGTGATCGCTAGCTAGCGCTATGTAGCGATTTCCTATGGAACGGTTTGCTACGATAGAACAAAATGAATCTATAGCTAGCGATACGTAGCAAGTTTTTTTCTTGCTAGCTGTATCATTCGGAACACTTCTGCTTATTTCAAAATGGCTGCCCCCTGTGGGAACGTGTTTCTTTTTAAAGAATACTGATATATATTTTACTTAATGCATATATTTTGTCAAAGTGGTAAAATAGAATAATTATGGTGATTATCCATTTAAATATTTTTTATTTGTTAATTGTTTATTCTGAACTTTTTGTTTGAGAAAGTCGCCATCTTGGATTTGCTAGCTTGAAGCAAACCTTTCCGTAGACCTCTTATGCTACAAAAAATCTCTTTCAAAAAGCGCTAGCTAGGAATCACCTTGCGGAACGTGCCCCATATTAATAAAACAAGACTAAAACATCATAGAATTCAAGACTAAATTAAGATACAAAAACATTTATTTACAATAATTCACAACATACAAATTAACTACAATTAATTAATCAAGCATGATCTATACAAGTATATATAAATGCTGAAAGATGATAATGTAGATTTATATCAAACTACAGTCGTATTTTAAACCGTTTAATTTGATAAAAATCTGTAATAAATGATGTCCAAATGGGTGGAAGTTGAAAGTTTTGAAAATATTGAAACACACATGGGACTGCAGGGCCAGCGAAATCCAAAGTCCTTATTGTCCGTGTTGTCCCAAGGCAAGTATGGACAAGTGGATTTTTCAATAATTTTATTCTATAATGTTCATACGGACAAGTAACTTCGCCAGTTGGCAAGAACGGACAAGTAAACAATTTTATGATTTCGCCAGCCCTGGCCCGGGTAAGTTCAAACGTGACAAAATCCTGAAAATCCCGAATGCTATGACTTCAGCTGCTTAACATGAGAATAGAACACTTTTTGAGGTCATTGAAATCCAGAAGTTCAAGACTAGACATGAAGACTTTCACCTATGTATTTATTTTGATCTTACATCACCAATCTATTTTCAAACAGTCACTGAACACAAATGGTTTACCAGTCTTATAAAAGTACATTAAGAACATCTCAACCATTCATTAAATGAATAATCTTGGAAGGATTTGTGGTGGTTCCACCTAGAATGTTGGGTTTTTGTAACATACAACAGGTGAAGCAAACAACCATTCTATAAATAGCAGGTGATAATATCACCTCAGGGCTTTTTCAGCCTATCTAACGGGGCCGAATATGGGCCCCATTCCAAATGCCAAAAAAACGACCATTTTTCCCAATTTCAAGAAAAAAATTCCCAATCTTGTTAAATAATTTCCTTTGAACATGAATTCAATAGATAAATGAGAATTTGCCATGAAAGCCTCACTGAACTGTCAGAACAAACTCTTTAAGAGCACTGCAACACTTTCAGAGACACCGAAGCAAGGCATATAAAGATTTAATGCAGAAGCATTAATGATGAAATTTCCAAATTGGGTTGATTTGTCAATATTGTTTTCCTAAATCAGACTATTTACGGTGTTAAAAATTCCCAATATGGGCAGGGGCCTTTTTCCCAAAACCCCCTGAAAAAGCCCTGCACCTCTATACTAAGACGCACAACCATTCGCAATTATTCGGTGATTTGGTATGCGTCAGAATATAGTGCGGGGCATGAAGACATATCATTGGATATTTTCGTTTTTTAATATTTGATACTATCTTTATTAAATTGTAAAATGAATGATTGCTTATAACTACAGGAATATCAATCCACAGATACAACATACTTTTAAACCTGATAAGGTATAGATGCATAGTTAAACCTTGCCCAGTGTTCAGTAACTACTGTTAGCTAACGTTACAAGTACGGGAGAACTCGACCCGAAGACAACTCAACCTGTGCAATACTCAACTCAAAGTTGGGACTCAACGCATGCAATACTCAACTCAAAGTTGGGACTCAACGCATGCAATACTCAACTCAAAGTTGGGACTCAACTCATGCAATACTCAACTCAAAGTTGGGACTCAACTCATGCAATACTCAACTCAAAGTTGGGACAACTCAATAGTAGGAGATGGAGTTGTCTCGGTTGATTTGTTCCGACACTTTCGTTTATTCGTTACGAAACATTTTGTAATGTTCAAGGTAACTAAATACGCTACTGTATTCTACTTTCGATTTTAAAATACTGTGTAAAAAATGACAGATGTAAACATGTTAGAATGGAGGTTTAAATACCGGTTAAAGTTTGATTTTATATGCATAGTTGGTTGGATAGTTAGATTTCGTTTGAGTGGACACAAAAACATACTTTATTAGTTCAGTACAAATGAATGGGGAAATTATTGCCATGTGTTTTCAGGTAAATAAACAGTTTTATCCATGATGCTTAACGTCTCTGTACAAAGGTCAGTTCGACCGTTTGTGTACAAAGCGAATTATCCACACTTTAACTTTAAAAAAGTTTCCTACTGCAAATGGCCAAGAATTATCTGCAATGTACACATAACCAGTGGTTATATAAGTTGTATACGCTTTAAAAATGAGATTTACATTGCTAAATGCTTCATTGAAAATATTTGTTAGAAGTGCAATGTTTTAGATACCATGTTTCAATTTAGTTCTGATTTTATTTCAACAGAATCCTCATTCAGTGAAATTTAAATTTACTACAGAATCCATTAGAGGTGAAACGATTCAAAAATTTTCGATTCGATTCGATTTCGATTTTTCATCAAACGATTCAATTTTTCGATTCAATTCGATTTTCTACTGGAATTATATAGGACATAACAAAAAATAAATTATCAAAAGAATTGAGAAAGAGATACAACCCAAAGACAATAGAACATATATATATATATATATATATATACAAAATGTATATTTAAGAACAGTGCATTTTTATCTGAGGGACCTCCCTCCCGGAAGACGAAAAATTCTAATTCTAATTCTTTAATAATACCCATTTTACAGGTATTAGAGCTTGAATAGTTAAAAATATTTTACTGCATTTTAGCATACACATGTATATAAATGACAAATCGTATTATTTCCAACTTTTTAATGAAAAGTAATGCCCATGGACAAATTGTTTATTTCTCCTTACCTACATGCCCGTGCAAACAGTATATGACTCAAGTCATTATCAAAATAAAATTATTCATCAGTGCATCAATGCCATAATTAATGACTAGTTAAGGTTACGCTTAGACAATAAAAAATTGCAAGCATTCAGCAAATGTAGATCACTATGACCATCTTAATTTAGTATGTTTCAAAATATTTTCTTTTGGCTCTGGCATTATTTAGAATAATTCTCATCACATAAACGTTAAATTAATTTTTATCAACTCTAGATCTATATTTATAACTTTCTTACACTAATGTTTATTTCAAAATAAAATTATTTTTGGGCTTAAATGAACGTATTAGTGAAAATATACAATTATCTTCGGACATTTCATAGAATTCATTTCCAATTTATAGTAAATAAAATCTAACCAATTACGTTTTGCCCGATTTTAATAGTTAAGAAAAACAAAGAGGATTTTCCCGAAAATAAACGTAAATAACGTCAAAACAAACAATAAAGTTTACGGTTTATCTCTAAATTACTTTATCAAGCTTGATTTAATTTTGTATCATAAGGAACGAAATCGCTTCAACCATTTCGACGTTATGTCATTCATTTTCGCGACCCACGCTAGATAGCAATTTCATATGAAACATCTTTTGTGATTAAAAAACTTATTGTTTTCAATGTTTTCATCTTGATTAAACAAATTAATGATGCTTCAGGAAACGACGATGTGAAAAGTTTAATTTGTTTTTCATAAGAAAAATCCCCCAATATTGCCGATCGTGTAAAACTAAATCGACTGGTTATATCTTGGCGGCCCCTTTATCACTATATTCTCTCTAGGTACCAGTCTTAGGTATATATGAATGATATCAAGCGTGTTAACTAACTCGACGACTCCATTATCGATTTTCTGTCAGCGAGTTAATCTCCCAGCGTGTGACCGACAATAAGGTCTAATTGACATGTACGCGTAATTAACATGTATAATTGCAGCGGGCAGTCTCACTTTTTACAACTCTTATCTGGATTAACAATCTTCGGTCAATAAGGGTACACTATTTTAGTTCACTATAAAAAATGCTTATTTTAACCGAAGAGGGGCGTTTTATTCAACTCACAAAACTACTGAAAAAGACAGTATTTAAAAAAAAGAATAGAATCGAAACTGCCTCTTCCGAATCGAATCGAACCGAATCAAGCGTTAAAAATCGCGATTCTTTGTGAACCGCGATTAATCGTTTCACCTCTAGAATCCATGTTAGAACTAACTTCTCCTTTTGTTGTACGAGACAGGGGCAGATCCAGGATTTTTTTTCGAGGTGGGGTTCCTATGTACATGGTGCCTTTACCATCATGTCACTTTTTGTGATCAAAGAAGGTCAAAATATCAATAGGAACAACTGCAAAGGTAAAATATTTTATTTAAAAACTTTTTTATTATTTCACAAATTTTATGTAACTAGTTAAGTACATACACCTGTAATAAACGTGTTAATTGTGTATTTATCTGATGGCAGAGATATGCCACCATACAAAATACTTTAATCTTCTTTTTAACATTTAATATTGAATAGTTACTAAAATCAGTGATTCAGTAATCAATTATAATAAAACAATTTTAACCATGTAAAAGCAACCCATAAAATGTGTTCCAGCGATATTTGTCATCTTGAGATATACTACACTCACTGTAGCCTGGAAGAGCTTTAGCTACCACACTTTGACCAACTGACAAATAATGAACAGTGCTGTATGAATAACACGGATCTCCTATCGAGTAATATAAATGTTCGCCCAGAATTTTCTCCCCATCGACTAAAATACCAACAACACAACCATTTGAACTCACACTGAAAGTTACTTGAAACCAATACATTCCTGTCACTGGAACAGTAAACACACCATTAACTGGATTGTATCCATCTCCATGTTCACTGAAAACATTGGTGAAGACGAAGGTTTCACCTTCGTAATAGCTGGTCTTAGCAAGTGTCCTAGACTTGAACATTACTGTTGGTGGCGAGAGTTTATCTGAAATGATAAATGTCTTGATTTTGACTAAATTATGTTATGACTTAATTGACATGGTGGTAGTACTATCAAATCATATTTGTGGATTTAAAATGTGGGCTAGTTGATATAAAATTATATTAACGTATATCAATTGTACATGTATATGAACAACTTTCTGACTAGATACAAGGTGTTTACTGTATTTCTGGTTTTGTAAGATTTCCAATTGCCCTTGGTCTTTAATTGATGGTCATATATGACTTGTTTAGCAAAATACCAACCAAAACATTATACAATATATGATACATTTAAAGAGTCCCCAAATGTTCAAAGCACGTTTTCTAAGGGTCGTTTAGTTACTAAAAGCAGTATTTTAAAGTAGCAGATTAAAAGTGACACACAACATGCAATCAAGTTATATTTGTAGCGATGTTTTACCCAATACTATTTAGAATGGGTACATTTATCAGAAGTTTTCTGTTTTGTTAAAACTTTTACCTAAAAACAGTTATAAATGTCATACTGGAATTTTGATAAGTGCTTATACAAAAGCATTGGACAGATAAAATTTTATAAAAATTCCAAAAATATTAGCGTAGTGAAAATTAATTCTGTATTCAGATCCAATATAATTGCATATTTTCTTACCTTTCAGTGCTTTCAAATCTTCTAATTCTTTATGTAGAGTTTTGTAAATCATTTGTTGCACTGAACTTAAATCAACTGTCTCTTTTACTGTAGTTATATATTGTTCCATATTAGACTTTGCTTCTCTCATTTCACTTTCCGACTTGGTATAGTCTTGTTTGAGGAGTTCAAACTGATGTTCCATACGCACCAGCTTTTCTAAAATTTTTTCCTCGAAGTCATACTTGGAGCATCGTGGCTCCTCACTCATCACATAAAATGATTTAAAAACGACAATAAAAATTACACTTAATACTTTGAGATGATGCATCATATTTTCAATTTACAAAAAAATCACAATAAATTTAACTGTAGTGTCAACAGTTAGTCTTATAATCTGAACTCACGGATTGAACGAGCAATGTTGTAATATATAATATACAAACTGCGTTTGTTGTAGGATGTAAAGACAGTTAGAAATGAGATGCGGTTGCTTTTAAATGAAAACTTATTCCAGAAATATCATATCTATCTACATCATGGAAAATATTTGGAATTAAGCTTCATTTCAGGGGCAGATAGGAATATGAAATACGTTGGTTTTGAACCGGCACTAACAAATTTGCCAAATACGGTGCATTTTAGCACTTAAAGTAGTTCTATATTAAATATACTAACTAGTTCATACACTATGTACATTAGATGTTACTTTTATAAAAGATAAGCAAGTGTGAGGACATATGTAATCATGTTGACGACAAATGGCAAAGTAATGTACTTATAATATTTTAACAACATACGCATCTGTACAAAATCCAAGAAAACACACTCAGCATAATTCTAGAATTTTCCCACATACTTCTGTGAAGTGTTATCACTTATAATCAACGGTAACGTAATGTTGTAAATACCAAGTTATATATTTTTTGCAATGTATATAAGTTTTGATGATGATACATACTTACGTCGGAGATAATGATCATTGGAAACATATTCCAAGTATAAAACCAGACATCAAGAAGAAATGTTTGTGAGAAGGAATGTATTTTTGTGATGATAAAGTAATGCAAACATTGGTTCTATTCCAAAATGAATGGGTAATTGACAAAATCAACATATGCATATTAACTTTCAAGATTATATAGATTGTTACGAGGAATACATGTATGTGCATACCACATTATATAAACTATGGTACACCTGTCACTGCACTCTTTAAACATTTTGTTCAAGTATAATACATTTTCTCACGAATCTAAGGAAGTTTCGAAGCTTTCTGGCTTCTAATGTTAGAAATGGTTCATGTTTTGTGATATAATACAACGTTCACACAAACTGATAGTACTAAGTCATTAATAAGAAGATGGACATAAAACGTGACAGAATACTGATATCGAGTACAATCATTACCTCGACTGAATAATGCTTTATACACAAATTATACTTTTAGACTTGAGTAACACAAACTGTACAAAAGGCTCACAACAGCTTATGCAAAAAAGTTTTTGTCGTAAACACACAAGACTTCATTATTGCAATTTTTAATCATGTATTCAAAAACTTATGGACTAAAAGCTAAACATGAATGATTGTGCATTTGTTAACTTCAACACCAAATAAAGCGCTTTGTTTGGTCATGAGGCATTCTGTACACAAATGGTCTAACTGACCTTTGTACGGAGACGCTGAGCATCATGGATAAAACTGTTTATTTACCTGAAAACACGTAGCAATGTTTACAATCTAATAATTTCCCTGTTCAACTGTTCTGAACTTAACAATTATGTTTTTGTGTCTACTCAAATGAAATTTAACTATCCAACCAATTATGCACATTTAATTAAACTTTTTAACCGGTATTTAAACCTCCATCCTCGCGAGTTTACATCTGTCATTCTTTACACAGTAATTTGAAATCGAAAGAAGAATATACGGTTTAATTATGCATCTGTACCTTATGAAGTTCAAAAGTACTTTGTACCTATGGATTGATATTCCTGTAGTTATAAATAATCATTTAGTTTGCAATTTAATACAGATTGTTTAAAAGATGAAAATATTCAACAATTTGTCTTCATACGCCGCACTATATTCTGTTGCATACCAAATCTCCGAATACTGGGAATGGTTGTGCGTATTAGTATAGAGGTGATTTTATCACCTGTTATTTATGTGGTCATGTGGCGCAAAAGTAGTTCCAATATGGCGCCTATATAAGTCTAAGGTTATTTGTAGTGAATGGCCGAGGAGTTCCAAATGATAAAAAGTATAAAAAATGTTAACTGCGAGATGTTTTTTCGGACAAGTTCAAGGACATTTCTTCTCAATGCAACTTTTACCCCCTTCATCATATTCTTGCTTGGAAATCCACATTTGTTGAAATGATCCCTGAAAGAACAAAATCGGCAAATAAGCGGTCATTAAAAAGGGAGGTAATTTGAAAACTTGAAATTTTTAGAAATATAACAAGTGTCTATACAAGGAGAACTAGACCTGTCACTGAATGTGATGATATACTCCTACAATTTTGTCTAGAAGTTTGAATCAAATCTGTACAATAGGTGCTGAAAAATTAGCTTACAAGAGTTCATCAAAGGGCCATAACTCTGCAAAACATCAATTGAGCATACATGCACATGCCTGCTTGATTACCAGTCTATGTGTGAAGTTTGAATTGAAAGTCATACAATAGGTGCTGAGAAATTGAGGGGACAAGTAAAAGACCGACCCACCAATAAGCTGACTCCTATATACCCAGCGAACACAGTTTTTGGAGCCTTAAATTGGAGATATTACAATATCGAGTCCACACTATTAAAGTGGCAATCATAAAAAGTCGACCTTTCTCATAAAATTCACTGGATGGGTGGCAATTTTGTGGGACTTGGTTCACAGACTAAATTCAAGGAATGATATTCATGTAAAATGTAACAAACCAATGAAGCCAGAATTGATCCACCAATCCAACAACTAAATCTTCTCTCAGAGGATCCAGTAGCTGCTAACAACTTTAATCTCATTGCCTGGAGAAAACATAAATACATTGTAACATATATCAGAGCTCCAGATAATTTATTTTACTAAAGAGTCATCACTCCCTAGCTTTTTATCATAAAGGGTGACACAGTTTTTTTAAAAGAGTGAAACACTTTAGAAAGAGTGTATCACCCGAAGACAATAAAACATAAATATATATGCACCAGTGCATCAATGACGTCATAATGACATAATTAAGGACTAGTTAATGTTAAGCTTAGACAATAAAAAATACAAGCATTCAGCAAATTTAGATCACTATGACCAGCTTAATTTAATTAAGAACGAAATCGCTTCAACCATTTCGGCGTAATGTCATTCATTTTCGCCACCCACACTAGCAATTTCATATGAAACATCTTTTGTAATTTTGCTTATTGTTTTCAATGTTTTCATCATGATTTAACAAATGATGCTTCAGGAAACGACGATTAAAGTTAAATTAGTTTTTCGTGCACGTGGTGTTAAGAAAAATTCCCCGATATTGCCGATCGTGTGAAAATAAATCGACTGGTTACATCTTGGTGGCCCCTATATCAATATACATGTACTCTCTTAGGTACCAGTCTTAGGTATATATGAATGATATCAAGCGTGTTAAATAATTCCACGACTCCCGTATCAATTTTCTGACTCTTGTCGGCGAGTTAATCTCCCAGCGTGTGACCGACAATAAGGTCTAATTGACATGTACACGTAATTTACATGTATAATTGCCGGGGACAGTCTCACTTTTCACAACTCTTATCTGGATTAACAATTGTCGGTCAATAAGGGTACAATAGTTTAGTCTACATTGAAAATAAGCTTATTTTTGAAAACTTTGGTTTAACTCATTTCATTTATAATTTACGCACACAAGATTTGAAAGCCTGGTGCACTACCAACTGCGCTACTAACCTGGGTTATAAGTTATGATATATTATAAAATGTAAGGTAATACATACTGAAGGTGTTTTATTACTGAGATCTCTATTTAATCTGTCAGTAAAACCATTTAATAAGGAATTACCACCACACACTATGACACTACTGTATAAACTCTGAAAATTAAAAATATGTAATATAATACAGGACACAGAAATTCAAATACATTATTGGCCAAGAAAAATAATTCAAATTGCATTTATATAAACCATAGTTACTATTTTTTCAGGCCTTATGTGGACATTTCCATTTCAACTTGTGAACTCGAAAAATGATATTTTCACTTGTGTTCCGTGTAACATATCTTTAACAGAAAACAGGGCTTGAATTTAAGCTTGCATACTTGCAAATTGTGATTGGATTATAAAAATTGCGAGTAACTTTTATTTTAACTTGCAAATTTTCGCGAGTTGAAATCAACAAAAATATTTCTATCTAACCTACATGTAATGAGGCTCTAATCAGCTTATTCACCTTAAAGACATGTTTGATACTCTTTGTCTATCCCACAGTAACAACCTTGTTCCATCCATAGTTAAATATAGTACTATGTTGCTTTTATATTGCATATATGAATTGTAACTATTTATTCTGTTAAGAAGTCCAATTTTTTGTTAAATTTGAATCCAGTAACACAGATATAAAACCCAGAATTTTCATCAATTTTAGGAAATTTTAAGATCTTCCATTTCAACTTATTAACTCATAAAAATGACATTTTTAGTTGGAATTATGCTACTCTGAAAATATGTTTTCTGAACTCTCTCAGTGAATTAAACATTGATCAAGAACATCAAAGTAGTCGTTTTTAGGGTTTGACTGTAACTGTTTTACCAGGGACCTCCAAGGTATCCTCAGTCAGTTACTCAGGGATTCCTCCTTAATCAATAACATGAGGGAATCCTCCAATAAAAGACAACAATTTTGGATACAAATTTGCAGTCAATAGTTGTGAAAAACTAATCATGGCACTTTTTGCATATCCTGATGTAATCCTCAGCAGAATATCACCAAGATTCCTTCCAAGATTTTGGGATCCTCCAATTTCTGGAACACTGTAAATGTCAACCCGCGTCATAAATACAAATAAAGATATATACTTACTGGTCTGATATCAATATCACACATACCAACACTTGTAGTTATAACATGTCCCATACTTAACATTGTATTACTGGGCACATCCTACAATATAAACGAACACACATTGAGAGTGAAAAATCCTTTACAATTTTGAAAATATAAACATGAAACAGCCCATGAAATTAGGAGATGTAGTGGTTGTCTGAACCCACTGTCTAAAATTTTAGTTTAATTTTTTTAACAATTTTATTTCAAACAATTGATGTAAACATAGTGATTGACACTAATATATTTGACAAATTTGCAAATTTTAGCATTGCCCCTCCCCACCCACTCAGAGAAATTTTCGATTTCCTGAATGGGCGATTTAAGATAAATAATGTAAAACACCATGAACATTATTTTTGTAACTCAAAAGAGTATAATTTGATTCTTGCCAGCTTTCGTTGTAAAGTTATTTGTTTGAGTGGCGAGTAAATTCTATAAGCTAGTTTTGGAGACTGGATACATGAGTTTACTTATACGCAGTCATGTAACATTGTTTTTTTAAGTCAACCAAAATGGCGGACAAAGGGCAGGTGACAAGGTCATCATATTTTGTATTCTATTTTGTTCATTTCTCCAGTTTAATCCACAAATATTCAAGTATTTCAGTTAATTACAGTGGTTTTGCAATGTGATATCTTACCTTAATATGAGATGGATCAAACAACATTTCAGGAATCTTTATTCTTTCTTCACCAAAATCTCTATGATATCCATTAGGAAATTCATAATGTGTACATGGCATTGTATCTGCACCACTTTCTTCAAACGGTACATCTGATATTTGTAATACAGATGCTGCAAAATCTTGTAATACATCCTGTAAACAAGAAATGTAATGTGGAAACCACATTAAAGCCAGATTTAAAATCTTTACCACAAAAAATTACAAAGGGAAATAATCCATAACAAGTAAATCTGTGAGCTAATGCTCACTAGTGATACCCCCGCCAAAATCTAAAAATATGCGACAAACAGGAAGTAGATGAGTAAGGAGCATGAAATCGCTTTACACCACATGGGACTATAGGATGAAGCAATATGCAAAGTTTCAGGCTGCTGCATGGTATAGTTGCTGAGAAAACTGTGACGGAAATTTTGTGACGGACGGACGCACGCACGCACGCACGCACGCACGGACAAGGGTAAAACAGTATACCCCCCTCTTCTTCGAAGCGGGGGTATAATTAAGCAAGGTAGAGTTGTGGTTACTTTCTAATTCTGTTCATCACTTGGTATGTTATACATGTATGAAGTTTCATAAAGATCTGACAATAAATGGCAGAAATATATGGTAAAGAAAAAACTTTAACCAATAGTTTACGACACCTGATGCCCGACCGCCCGCCCGAAAAAGATATTGATGGGCCAGTGCAAAACTAATCTAACTCCAGTGAATTTTTCAGTATGTGGAGAAGGGGCCTTGGACCTTACTTACTATAGAACAATAGGGGAAATTTCATCGCAATTTCGTTGATAGGGGAATGAACAAGAGCAGTCCACGGACAGCGCACTCGACTATTTAGGGTATTCGTGTAAACGACAATAACAACCAATCAAAACTCATGCTGGAGTTATGCAACTTAGTATTTGACCTTCATTCCTAACCCCCCTGACATGTGTGAAGTTTCAAGTAAATCCCTTCAGTAGTTTCAAAGATAAAATGTTGCACCGAAAACTTAACCAAGAAATTTCTAAGTATAAAAGGGCCATAATCCAGTCAAAAGTCATGATAGAGTTATGGAACTTGGTAGTTGACCTCAAATAGTAATCCGGTAGACATGTGTGAAGTTTCAAGTGAATCCCTTCAGTAGTTTCAAAGATATAAAAATGCTGCACCTAAAAACTTAACCTAGAAGTGTAAGGCCGACGCCACCGCCAACACACTACTAAGTAGGATAGCCCCGTTATTCTCCGAATAGTTGAGCTAAAAGTCAAATGTAACCTCCACATTTGGGGAAAACTGCATGATTTCAAAGAAATTTCAGACAATAAAGGCACCTGTAAAAAGGCCCCTGTAAAAAAAGGGAGAAAAAGCATGTAATACTTAATTTACGTTTAGTTTGTTTAGTTTTTGTACTGACCCATTGAATTACGTCAATCTATCAAAAATACATGAAAGAAGTTGACCAGCTTCATTAGCATATAAGAAGCCGGTTACATTAAGGGTATAGCTTTCAAGTGGTTCAAACAAGGGTATTTTCTTCACAACCATTTGCTATTATATTATATTGATATTCAATACACACTACCAGGGGTAAACAAAATTTAACTTCATTAGTGTATATTGATTAGTGCTGCAACAATTCACCGGAAAGTCGATTCGATGCGATTCGATACTTTTTTTTTCGATTCGATTTTTTTCGTTTCGATTCTTTTATTAATACAATTTACTACAAATATGCATTTATACATATATTTGAGCTTAAAACTAAATAATATCAATTAAACGAAAGTGTTACTAAAATTGGATAACACGAAATTCGAAAATCTGATAGTTAATTTTTGCTTTATTCAAGTACCAAATGGATTTGGTACTAAAGGTCGCGAAAATGTATTATTAATGTAATATCGACTTAAAACGTAAAGACAGCATGGATCATAAATTGTAGAAAGATGCAGTTCTTGGTATACTATTGTACATATTAGTTAAACATTCGCTGTGCATGCGAAACTATTTAAATTTGAATAAACTAACAACGAAACTTGGCTTGCTCATGCGGAGTCTAAAATCTTCCAGTTTGTCAGAACAGGTAAAATTCAATCACACCGACCCAATTGGCGGAGGATCGGGGCATATACTATAGAATGTATATTTGGAACAGAGTTTCCAATCATGCTACATAAAATCGTAATGGAAATTTAACAGAAATGTAACAAAGTGAAACTCAGTTTCACTGTCAACGTATACTTTGACTTTTAGGCGCGACTTAGCTTTTATCGTTATAACTTATATAGACACTTTTAACAGTCAGTATCGAATCGAAACTCACGGGTCCCGAATCGAAATCGAATCGGCGACCTTGCAATCGAGTTTCGATGTATCGAATCGAATCATTGCAGCCCTAATATTGATTTTACACTTATTTTTTAACAGTAGGCACACTGTATTGGTGTCATTCCAAAAACCAAAGCCTTAGCTATCCAAGTGTGCATAAATATGTGAAATAGAATAATTAAAACGAAACTGGTCACTAACTGAACTTGTGTTAAACACTTTTAGTAATATACCTTATTAATGTTAATAGTGCTTTTTACTTAGAACCATGTTGGAACCATATGACCAGATGAAACAGAAACTATAACATACTAATACTTACTTTTACCATATAATTGTGAAAGGATGTGGTTACTTCAGGAATGTCTTTTTTCTTCCATTTTGGATTCTGATTTTCATTTACTGGTTCCTATAGCAACATAAAATATAAAATCATAAATCTAAACATGTAGAAACTCATCTCACAGACATAGCTGTCACCACAAAACATGGCCCACTGACAGACAAACTCTATAAATTAAAATGAAAATAAAGGTGCATCTAGATCTACAGGTTTACAGGACTGAATGTCTGAAAAAAATTGGATCTTATCCACCTAATATGAAAAAATAAATTTGCCTAGTTTTAAATTCATTTAAACATATTAAATGTCTCAAAACCTGTAAGGCTTAGTTTGGTCCTGTAAAATTTTGATATGAACAGGACCAACTGTCCAGTCATGCATTGTCAGAATTTTGCAGTTACTGAGACACTATTAATGGTTCAAAGTAAATATTCTTGGATAGAGACGAGCAAAAAGGGGCAGGCGTGAGAAAAAGGGTGGGAACTAAAGCTGTGTTATTCTGCATTAAAATAATAACTATAACAGCAAAATCTGGGATCTCATTAGAACTCTGCAAGTCTGATGTTTACCCTGACACAAGTTATCCTTCTTGGGCACTGCAATGTCCATCAACTTGTTCAAGCTTGAACAGAATCGGAACAAACAGGGGATGCTGCCACACAGTCACTGAAGCAAACTTCTCCCAGTGCTTACTTCACGCTTTGCTACTTAACCACTGCCAACATTTAAAACACAGGATGCTAGTAATAGCATGTGACAAAAAATGGAGACTGTCATGAAAACATCGCCGTAATTTCATTATTTCTACTAATTAATAATTAAAACTATTATTTTTTATCTTTATGTACATCAACCATCAAAATTTACTAAAAGAAGATTTAATTTGTAGAAAAAGATGAAAAAAATATTCGGGTCTCCAAGGGATGAATTTACTTGTGGTGGCAGTGGTTATTGATTTAATAAAGGGAAATAACTGCTGTGGAGAGTTTGTTGCTGAAGGTTACACCTTTTCAAGTGGCACAAAAAATGAATGTCGACTCAGAAGAAGAACTTACCTTTGATGAAATCATGTAAGGAGGTACAACATCAATGTTCAATTCTTCCATTAACTTCCTACATTCTAAACTGATAAAATCTCCAGCCAGAGGTGATTTAACAATAGCTTGACCAAGAACATATCCATCATACACAGGTACAGCTGTAGTATGAGTGGCTCCACTGTCTAAAACAAGACCTGTTGATCGACCATTAGCAAATCTAAATATACTGTTAAGGAATTTCTATTGAATTCTCATATTTTAAGTTTTGCATTAAATGATAATTTAATTAATAAATAACATCATTTTGTTTCTTTAACATGGAGCTACTCAGCTAGCTCAGTCGTTAGCCACACCTATTTTTCCTTATATAACAGGGGCCGTTTACAGGAGCCTTCCCCTCCTGAAATTTCATGCAATTTTCCCCAAATTTGGAGTTTACTTTTGACTTTTCATTCCCTTTTCAATGAAATTGCGATAAAATTTCCCCAAATGTTCTACATAAAGAAACGCCCCAGACCCCTTCCCCAAATACTGAAAAAAGCCCAGTTAGCACACAAGTCAACTAATCCAGACATCATGGGTTTGATTCCCAGGCAAGGCTAACCTTCATGTAGCTTGGTCATGAATTAATTTCTACAGCCATTCTCCCTCCTACCACTGATTTTTAATCATATACGAGTTTCAGTCACTGACGAAATGAAGTATGCACCAAGTAACTAGTTAACAGCTAATTCTAGAGATTTAGCCTTTCAAGTAATGGCAAGTAGGTAGACTGACTGTCGTAATTTCACTAATTTCAAATCCTGAAGCAGCCATTATAAAGAAAGAGGGGGTGGAAACACATAAAAGCACAGGATTTACCAGTACAGGGTTAAATCGGCAGCATGTTCAACTACCCTGAACGTTTCGAAACGTTCTGTAAAATTAGGGTCGGGAAAACTCAACCCAAAGACAACTCAACCCGAGAAAACTAAATACTTCACTAACGACTTGAGTTGTCTTAACTTTGGCTCGAGTTATCCACAAGTTGAGTTGTCTTTGGGTTGAGTTGACCCGTATCAGTAACGTTTGCTAACAGTTGTTACTGAACACGCTGCTGGCAAGCGCTTAAGAAAACTCAAGGTGAAATTGTGTTATATATAAAAGGATACGCAGAAAGTACAGCATTTTTACACAAGAAAAAAGCTGGTACATTATATTTCTCAAACATCAGTTCTGTTAATCTTTCTCTTTTACCTCGTACATTCCACTGAAAACAAATAATATTATAGATAATTATCAGGGCATTTCTTTTAAGGCCAAATATAGACCCCATTCCCCTTCTTGAAAACCTGTCTTTTCTCTAATCTGAGATAAAAATTCTACTTTAAATTTAAGGAAAAAAATGAATTTGACTTCAAAACTACATATGTTACTAATCTAGCGCACTAAAAAATCCTTTGTTTTTCATTTACCAACCCTAATTTTTGGGTTGGGTCAGTAGGTAAGAAATATATTTTATTTTTTTACCACATTTTTTGAGTTATTAGCCTATAAACTACCAGAAAGTAATATGATGAACGGTCGTGACCAATTAAAAAAACACCTCATATATTTTTCTAATAGATTAATTTGAGTTGGCAGCATTTTTTCGGGTTAGTTGGTAAAGGGCAAAAAAACTTAATTTTAATTTAGGCCTGGTACAAACAAAATTTTACAGCTGAACAGCCCATACATAGATTTTCTGAATATTCTACAGACAAATGGAACTACTTACAGAAGCTTCAGACATCATGACCGGATGTTCCTGAGATTCTGACTGTATATGTTTCTTGTATGTATAATCTATTATTTGTTCAAACATGTCCCAGTTCTCAACTGCAATATAGAAAATAATTGAAATAAAAAACTTTCAGGTCATATAAGCGTAGTAATTACATTGATTAATTTCAAAAAGGGCAAAATTAACATGTTTACTATTGTTCAAGAGCCCTTTAGAAAGTCACTAGTCTACTTTCATATAAATTCTAACAAAAGCACATTGCAATACTTGTCTTCACACCAAGTTTTCATTAACACTGGTAATTCAGATCATCAAAATGGATTTTTTACTGGACCGAAGAAGGTTAACTTGACCAGAAATATTTCTTGTTGACCTTTTTATTGATGTGTTAAAATATGCTGTCCATTTACTAATAATACATCATAACATAGAATAAACAATATACAAAAGGAAAATTTTCTTTAAAATAAACATATTTTTTAATGAATAATTATGATGTCTTTCATTCATATGCAAAATTTCTCATGTCATGTCATGTCATGTCATGTCATGTCATGTCATGTCATGTCATGTTTATTCAACAAAGAAAACCGGAAGGTCTTAGACCCTTGCGGCCAATACATAGATTACAGCATACATGTATAAACACAATATACATCAAATATAAATCAGATTGTTGTACAAAAAAGCAAAATACATACAATAAATAAGTTGTTCAATAAAATAAAATTTTTATATGATCTTCATTGAATTCAAAAATTGGTGGACTGTCAGACCACTCACATTCTAAAATTCACTGAACCAACAGGGATTTGTGTGGACTGGGTCCAAGGTCCATTGCCTTAATTCAAAGATTGTCATACTCACTCATTCCATCTTTCAGAAATGTTTGTATTTCCATTCCTTTACGAGGTACTCTAAGAGAGTTAGTATCAATTCTGTATTCTTTAGCTGGTTCTTTCTTCACATCATCTGTATCCATAGCAACCTCTGCTTCCTCAATTACACCAAGACTTGATGGTATGTCAGCCTGATTATATGAATAAGGCATTAAAGTTAGTGCTTCTGTCAAATTGTGATAGAAATATTCAACTGACATTCATAAACAATAAAGGTAATTTAACACAGACTGAAAATTACCAAGGTGTTATCCTGATGCAGGACTCAAATTTAAGCTCACATATTCCCAAAATGCGAGTGGACTTTGCAATTTGCGAGTAACTTTATCGCGCAAATTTTCGGGTCCATGTATAATGACGAAACAGGAACTAGAATGCAAAGACAACCTCATAATCAGCAGTTCTCTGATAATTTTTTTTTTTAAATATATAATATTTACCTTCGGTGTATCTTCACCAGCATAGCCAGCCCTAAATGACATAGAACCAAGATCAAACACCAGTGCACCAACTTCATCTGAAAACATTTGAGAAATAAATTGGTAATGTCAAGGTACTTACCAGTTCACATAATAAGGAGCTACATAAGGCATGTAAATGACCAGACAGCTCAGTCTATGAAAAATTCACATTTAATCAGACAGTTTCAAGTCCCTGTCTGGCTTTTTTTCAACACATTAATTTGATTAAAAATAGTACAAGCATGCAATTGCACTAGTCCTAAATATAAGACTCTACGTATGTTTTTTATCATTTGGACATTTCTCTGTTACGTAGGGTCTTAATGGATTGCTTCAAAAACTCGTAGCAAAAATTTTAGTGTACAGACATCGAATCAGGTCTGAACGTTCTACTCGTTTTAATTCCAAAAATTTGCAACAAAACGATACACCAATAGACAGATTAGCGAAAAATACACATGATAAAAGTAAAATTATTTCAAATTCTAACCTTAGACAGTCAAATAATCCATTTAAACTCCTTAATTGACGAGTACTTTCAGTTTGTCACAATAACCGTGCAATAATAGCCAAAGCAATCCAAATTCAAATTGGGTCATATGATTTGTAAGAATTGATTTTGAACGAATTTATAAGGAATGCTATTGAGAGCAAGACCGACAACTCTGTAAAAAAATTTCGTTTAACCGAAGAGACACTTTATTTACCGGCAAGAATTCAGTTCAAAATGTCGGCGAATGGCGACAACCCTGGATAGCAGTGAAAGTAATTAGTGTTTCTGTAAGCGAAAAAGCTGACTAATACCTTTTGATTTTTGGAAAGAATAAAAGTAAACTTTTATCTATCGTTTGGTGCTAATTTGACCCACATTCATTTACTTTTTGAAAAAAATATTTTGCTATGCGTTTTTGAAGCAATCCGTTAAGACCCTACATAACAGACTAAACGTCCGTATGATAAAATAGTTATGTAGGGTCTTATATTTAGGACTAGCAATTGCACATGCTCAGGCTCGCAGAGCTAAATATGATCAGCCAGATCCCAGCTCTTACCAGGAAGAAGGAAAATGAGTAACTAGACTGCTGTCAACTTTGTTAATTGATTAAATAAACATAAACTCCACCGGTATAACACAATGCACATGACCCAAAAGTTATATCCGAATTATGTTCTACAAATCAAGGGAGATAATTTTAGATGCACAATAGAAAATGCCAATTTCACGTTAAATTCTTCAGCAAAATGAAATTCTAAGAAATGGTGTAAACAGTTTTTGTATAATCAACACTTACCTCCGCCATAAACGCCCCCACTCATCTTGGAAACTTGAAATAATGCGTCCACAAAACAAAGAAATTTACCGGCTAGATACTATTTCCGGTTTGGTTCAGTATAAAACTGAGTTTAAAACGGTATCGCCATTCCCGAATTCTTACAGAGTTATTGTTCGTTGATTTCTTAAAAAATTAATAAACTTGCCACTTGTTACTTAATTGGTCTAATATTCTCACTACGTAAATATTACTTCATACAAAATACGGAATCTGGGATATGTATAATATGACTAAGGCAAAGCCTCAAAGCGAGCTCGACGAATCCAAACTTATATGCGGAGACGTAACCAACTATTTTGACTGTTTCTATTGGGTTTTTTTTGGTACTTTTAAAAATGTCACTTTTTATGAACTTGCAGATCTACGCTTGTAAACATGGCCTTATTGTAGCTGCTTCAGTGATATATTTATTCGAGGGCCTATTAATTGAATAAGCTAGGGGAGATAACTGCGTAATTTATTGTATTCAGAAAAATCTGACAACATCTCATTCTTTTATGTCAGAATCATATTTCAATTCTGAAAGAAATGTATTGTACATTATTATTTATCTTTTGAATAGATGAAAAAACGCAATAAAACATTCATTTTTTAAGATAGATATATTTTTTACCTCTTTAAACAATGCCCGGTACCGTTAAGTTACGGAAACGTGCTGGTTTTATCATAAACACCGTTTATGACGTCGCTAAGAGACGTTTATGATAAAACAAGCACGTTTCCGTAACTTAACGGTACCGCGTTGACTCTCTTCCGGCAATCTCTCATACAGAGTTGTCGATCTTTACAATGATCTCTATATAGATCACTATAAGGATCGACAACTCTGTATGAGAGATTGTCTCTTCCGGATGCGCAGGGCGGGTTCAAAAATCAACTTCCGGTACATTGTCAAAATGCGATACTGCATAGAAACATATTCGCGTTACCGTAAAGCTCGCTCTTCGAGCTCGCTATTAAACATTTTGCCAAGTTTTGCATACTCTCGAACTTCCATGACAACGTACGTGTTGAGAGAATTAGTATTGCACGCATTTGTCTATACGTTACTTCAGTGGATATTCATTACACACTATAAACCCTCTATTTTTTTCAAGATAACATTTTAATCAAGTTTCTTAATCAGCTTAAATATGGTTTCCCAAAAATAATGTTTGTATTTTTTTTGGGGGGGAGGGGGATTATGGCAACAAAGTATAGGTCATTTTACGGCGCCCAGCGCACCTTATTTAACCTAACTTTCCTGGAACCTTGTCTAAAACCAGTACTCATCTACCCATCCACAAGGCCGGAAACTTCCCCATATATCTTATTAATGGAGGAAATTTGACATCAATATCCCTTCCCGACACGAAATTCCAATCATGATGTGCTACCAACTGCACCACCGACCCGGGTTTAAAAAAACACAAAACAACATCACTCTTAAATTCTGATGTATATATTATAATTTTTGAATTTCTTTTATTATGTATGTCATACAATCCATAGATTTCCACTGGATGCATGTTCAGCTGCCATTTTTTAGAAAAAGGAATTGAATTTCGAGAAACAAAAATTACTAATTTTGCAAATTTGCAATGTTAATTTCATTTGATCAGTCAAAATTAAGGTCAAATCTGTTCAATATATATTTTATAACACTGGACATATCTCCAAATTATTTGCACAGCAAAAGTAAGCAAGGTATATAACTATATAATCATATATAATTTATATATCTATTAACGTGTGTGTTCTATATAAAAACTGTCGCTGTAGTCGCTTACAAAATTTGTCAATTGTTTCTCGGGACCTTCAGTGCTTTGATTATAGTTTCTGTTGACATTGTAACTAGTCAGGTTTGTCATCAACTGAACCTTTACATCTGAAAACAAACGATACCAAAAACAGACACTAATACAAAAAAATAACGTCAAATTATGGTCATATTAAATCATGATATTTTTTCATAAATTGACTCATTCACAATTGATTCATCTTGCCCTAGATATTGTTTACACTGATTGGATAGTAATCATGACCATATTTGGAAGGTTTAATTTGTTACGTCACGCGCACTTGCCAATCAAATGTAAATTTGGAGGAATCCTACCTTAGTTGTCACGTGACTGTCCCACCCTTGCAGTGTAAACTTCGGTACAGCGTTTACTTGCAAAAATGGCGAGAGCTTCGGTTATGTTGGAGCAGGATCAGCTCGATGATCTGAGAGAACAGTTTGAAAGCGTAAGTTTATATTTTGTTTACTGTGAATTGTTTTAATTACTGATTTTATTCAAGCGCTTGGCACTTCCTCAAACTACACGCACCGGTTTCGCTAGTACGTCCGCCATTTTGAATTTATGTATGCTATTCAAACGCACTGTCAAATGACCTTAAATAACTTGAAATAGCCACTGATCTTTATCTTTAATTTAATTGTTGAAATATTTTACCCTTGGGCATTAAATCTTTTAATTTGTGATTGCAGATCTTATTTCTAAACATGATTTCCGCTTGTTTTAAAACACCTGACGCAAACTTTCAGGAAATGAACGTCAATATGCACACCTATGTTACTTAGCTCTAAATTACAGGTGTGTCTTATTTAATATAAAATCATATTTTTTGCCTAAAATTTATATTTTCATAATTTTGGTACAGTTATATATAATGACATGTTTTTGCCAGGCCCTTTGTCTGAATTTCAGTATATATTCATGTTTACATTAGTTTAAATGTAAAAATGTCCTATAGTAGCCTAACAGGCTATATTTAACTTTTAGAATTTTATAAAATACTGTATTTAGTATATATTCTTCATGTATGTAAATTGTAATTAATAAATTCCCGTCGTTTGTATATCCAATATATGACATACAAATTATTTATTATGTCACTTGTACAAAACTGTTATATCTTGTACATCTTATGATTTTTCGTTTGCATTGTGAACAAAATGAATAATTTCTATAATTGTGATTAAATGTTTATTGAGATTTAACAAAATTAGTTTATAGATTTCAAAAATTGTGGTTTTGCATTTATGTTATGGACAGATGAGCATTACTCACATTTCTTCCTGGTCTTTCATGCATTTAGTATTGCAAGACTTAATCGTTTTTTAATTAAGAAATAACTTACAGTTGTCTATATTTTATTGTCTAATAAAACATAGTCACGAGTTGTGATGCGCGTATGATTAAATCACGAGTGCTTTAGCACGAGTGATTTAATTAGCGCATCAAACGAGTGCCTATGTTTTATTAGACAATAAAATATAGACAACTGTAAGTTATTTCGATTCTAACATTGAAAATACATCCTTAGAAAAGATATTTTTATAGAACTATTTTTTACTGTCAGAAACGCCATGCTGTTGAAATCCGCCCCCCAGTGCAAAGGCCGAAAATAGCCTTTATTTACACAGATCTCATTGATAATTGATTCTAATTTCAAACAAATAATATTCAAATCTTAATTTTAAAAAAATGAACCCAAAACTAAATACGAATTGTCATAGTTTTATTTGTGTGTAAAACATCATTCTTTAAAATAAGCGCCGTGAAATAAACATTCGACCTTGCCCTTAGTGAGTGTCATTTTATATACACACGATGATGAAGCATTTAAGTTCGATGTTTTCGGCGGAATATTGCAAATACTGCTTAAATAATTGGATGTTAACTGAATAGGAGTGTGTTATCAGACAGTTTGATGGAGATATTTGTAAAAGGTTGGATATAAATTGGATTTATGAACGTGTGTCAAGGAAGGTTAGATTTTCGGAAAATCAGCACTGCTCGTGTCAGCTTGGATGATTACGAGCTTGAAAGAATACACGTAGCCAGTTCCATTATATTATGCTATGCACAGTTTGGCTTTGATTAAATAGTCAATCTTTGTATTTTTCGTATAATGGCTGGCATGATCGTCGGATAAAGGACAGGATGAAATGAGACAACGGAACCGGGAAATGCTGGGACTTAAAAAACATCTTGAACTTCAAGTTGAAGTAGGTCTTTTTATGCTAGAATCGTTTTAAACTCAGTTTATACCATTTTCGGTCAAATAAGAAGGTTATTACATGTTTTACATTTACTGACATGTTCCAAGGTTCTGTTAAAGTCAACCCTTATAAACTCGGGCGCTATTTTCGGCTTTGCTCATTTAACGTGGGGAGTAAAATTTCAACAGCCGTCACGAGCTATATTTTGTTGAATAATAAAGCATAGATGACGTCACATTAAATAAAGAGTGAAAGCGCACGTGCCTATGTTAGAATTAGAAATACAATATATATTATTAGACTTATTATTCACAAATATTCAACTATACATGTCAAAACTTAGTCATGCATTTTATTTTAGCTATCTAGTATATCATGGGGAGTGTTTATCCTTACTGTACTATGATTTATTATCTTAATTTCTGGCACTGTTTATTATGATTCATCTAATGACACTACAGTCTTAGTAATTACTAGATTAATATATAAACCATGTTCAATTTGATCTCAGCTGTATGTTGCCCATTTTTGTGTACATGTACTTTTACTTAACTGTTATCGAAAACTGTAAAATTTGGGAAAGTTTCAAAATCACCAACAAGGAAATGGCTGATATGATGATTAAGTTTCAATGATTGTTGATGATGTGTTGTAATCTCCATTTACTTAAGTGTTCTATAGATACAGCATGATAACGTTATTGGTCTGTCGATAAATACATAAGCTTTTATAAGTAGTGATAAGTGTGTATTTTCAATAATATAAGTATAAAGTATTGTTTTCCTGTACGACTGACTTATCTCATGTGATATCTGACTTACACCATAAAAATTATAACTTGTGTTGATTTGTCATACAAAAATGTCTGTTTTGATCGTAAACTAGTTGATTGATTATCGTTTAACTGTTATATAGTTCGCACTTTGGTCTGTCATTACGTCTGTCCAGTGTAATTACATCAATATAGACCAATTTATTGACCAGTCATAAAAAAATTACATTTTTACAACGTTACTAAAATATTATTAACTTGGTATCCATGGTTACTGTAAAAACATGTTTGTAATATTTCATAACCTTGGTAACATGTCAATACTCAGACATATTGATGACATACTTTCATTACTTAAGACAACTTCATGACTAACCATTTGCATAATATTATGTTAATTAGCAATGTAATTAAGTCTTATCTATACTAATTAGATTATGTTTTTAAAAGTATTTGAGTTGAAAAGTTCAGTGTTAAAAGCACATGGTTCGCTGTCCACCGGGTTGAAGGTTCAATCACCTATTAAAATATTCTATACAATTGGCAAACAAGATGTGTAAAACCCCAATTAGAGATAATTGGTTTAGAAAACTTAATGTAACATTTTATTTAGGGCTGTTATTGATAGAATATTTTGTATCGATATATCGAAAGGCAAGTATCGATGATGTATCAATATATCGAGTCAGACAAGGAGTGTAATAGAAGCCGCTAGAACTCCAATGTATATATACTATATAATGCCCGCATGATGTTATGTATGATGTTTAAAGGTGTTTCAGACATAAAACAAACTGCGTCCATGACAGCCTGTTTCATCTATTCAGGTGGAAAAAAAGATAAATACAACACAGTGATGTTAAATTATAGGTCACCTTCATTTAGTTTATAGCTATACAAAATACTAGATTGTATCGATATTCTAAACTGCAAATCGATATTGGATTGTTGGTCAAGAATCATCGATATCACGATTTCCGATGACCACCCTAATTTTATTATAAAGATATGATTTAATTATGTTTGCTGGTAGACTTTGGGCAATTGTCATTGGCTCATATGTTAACCCTGCTGATTTAAGTGCTCATTTATCCATAGTGAATACATTAATACTGTAGTAAGTATTTAAATAAGCAGGGTCAATGTATGCACCACTTACAGTTGAATAAAATTTACCAATGCCAAACCCAAATATAGGTGGTCAGAGGCAATCAGATGACCATTCATGTTGAGTCTTGCAACCTAATTTAAAGATTATTGTGAAAACCTAATTCTGAGTTCTTGATAATGAGGAAGTAAACCTTTAAACCGATTAATACAAGCTGCTTTTAACTTGCTACAAACTTGCTTCATAATCCCACTAACTAGTCTAGACTAGAATTTTTTTTTAAGGAGAAGTATATGAAACCAGGAAGTGATGGTCTAAGTTTGTCCTGTAAACATTTATTTGTGTCATTGGTCAAGCATATGACGCAATTTGCGTTTGTGGAATGAAGAACTTGTTTTTATTGCACATTTATTAGCCTTGCTGATTTAAATACTCACCACAGTATTTCTGTACTTGCTATCAATAATCAAGCATTTAAATCAGTAAATTATTTGGGTTAATGTATGAACCATGGACAGTTGATTGAAATTTACCAAAAACATAGTTAGGCCACAACAAGTTGATCATATGTTCTATGGATTCGCTGGCACCTTAATTTTGATGGTTTTTACAAAAAAATAGTTTTATTTCCTCGCTCACTCATAAAAATTGGTCAAACCGCTATATGAAGCAAGTGAATAAAGACTTTTTTATTTATTTTTTCTTCGCTCGCTCGCCCCATTTTCTTCCATAAAAATCCATGGAACAAATGATCAACTTGTTGTGGCCTTAGGACAATGTTTGGGTTTGTGGGAATAGGGGCTTACTATAGACAGAATATCAAGGAAAATTTTAACACAGTTTAATTGATAGTGGAATGAAAAATCAAAGGTTACCTCCAAATTTTGAGAAAACTGCATGATTTCAAAGAAATTATAGAAAAGTTAGGCCCCTGTAAATGGCCTCTTTTATATAATTAAGGAAAAAAAGTCCTGACAGTATAAAAAAACGTTATACACTAAATTTTACATTAGGAATTCAATAGTTTTGTTTAGTCGGCAGTAATTGTTTGTTTAGCTTTTAAGGATTATAACAAGAATGCTCTATACAAAATATTATATAGTATTACATAAAGTAATTCTAAAAGCTCTTATTGAAGACTTGATGTCCTACATTCTATTTGTATTTGTTAGGCCAAACTTTTCTTTAGATGTGTTTTCAGTCCTCTTGCACAAAAAAGACTAGGTCAAGTATTGGTAACAAAAAGAGCAAAATCAGTTTTCTTAGAATGTCTACATACCTGTATAAGACAACAGATTGATGTTATTATTTTGATACACTCATAAAATACTGGCTAATTTTATTGACCTAATTTCTGTCATGGCCTTAAATTTACTTGACCACTAGCCCAAATTTATTGACTAGCCCCACTAATATGAAATAACTTAGGAAGTAATTTTACTAGCCTGAAATAAGGTTCCATAATTTGGGTTTTAAGTTAGTGGCTAAAGGTGATGTCTTCATAGCGCATTCCAGTATGAGACTACAGATTATTGCCTCATTTATATTCTGTTAATTTTTACATACAATAACCCCACTGATTTAAATGCTTGATATTTGTTTGTAATCATCATACATAAATACAGGCTACTATTTTATCAATAATGATCTACAGATATTCTGTAAGAAGTACAGTGGTGAGTATTTAAATCATTGGGGTAAATGTATGGGTCACTGACATTTGGATAAAATTTAACAATACATATACATGAAATACAAGATAATTTCATTAACTTCATTTTCTACTTGTTGGGACTTGAAACAAATATTTTTTTTAAGTGACAGTTTAAGGCTATTTTCTACCAGTACAAGTATTAACATATTTGGTTTTTGTCCTAATACCTTGTTATTGACTAAATATTGTCAATACTTTTATATAAATTAAAATGTGTGATACACATGGCGTGCCTAAGCTATTGTGTCTCTTCATAGGCTTTTGTTAATAGCTTATAATCTAAGCAGAGACATTCTTGTTTCATTTAGAAAGAAAATCGTAAATATTTCAACTGAAGTTACTGTCCGACAAGGGGCGGGCAGGGGGCTTGTATAAAGTATTGAATGAACAGCATAGTGATTTAATACTTGTTAATAGCTGGGTGTTTAACATTGGCGATAAGAGTGTTTTGTTATTACCAATGCTATTTAGTACTTCACTACTACTTGTTATTATTGTGATGGCATCTTGTTGTCCATTCAGTCTTTATCACCTTTCCTTTCTGCCCTCAACGATAGGTCGGCCCATTACTTGTCCAAATGATAAATAAAGAAGGATGTTGACTAGTTTTGAGCTGACCAATTGTCCAAACTACATGTAAATTAAGAAAGATGTAGATTAGCTATAGCCTCTAGCTGACCTATCGATAAGTTTTCTTCCATTAAAACTTGCTTTTTTAGTCCTTGAACCGATTGTTTATTTACCTGTTTATCTACCCATTTTGGTTATTTTACGGCCAGAAACTTCTCCTTATACTTTTTTACGGAGGAAGATTGACATATTTTTCAAATTTTCATGGATGGGTGATGGGTTTAAACCTTCCAAGGTGAGATTCAAACCCATACCCCTCCTTGGGTCACTAGATTCGAAATCCTGGTGCACTACCAACTGTTCTTCCAACCTAGGTTCTGAACTGCTAAATATTGAAAGAATGATATCTTGGCAACAAGGGGCAGTTTGTAGCACATTGCTATTCTGCCCTAAAATAATCACGTTGAAATATTAAACAAAAATGTCATTTTCTTTGTTGATCTTGCGTTAAGCTGTTACAAAGCAAATATTTAATAAGAATTGTTCATTTGTTTACTCGCCTGATGTTTCATGTTTACAATGTGAAGGTCACCTTGATAGAAAACACTTAGACTAATATTGGTTCAGGAGAGCATCCCGAATTCTTTTGAGGGGGGGGGGGTCTAACCATTTTTTGTGGGGTTGGGGGTCTAGACTCCAAAATAATATATTTTAAAACCTGTTTTCGAGTTTGCTTCAATAATGTTTTGAAATTCTTTTCGTTGCCCTAACCTGCTGGCCAGAAACCCTGAGTTTGTAAAAAGGTGAAAATTACTTATGAATTTCATATAGTCAAGCTAGTTGAGAATTCAGCCCTTATTAAACATCATTATAGATCTGGCTAGTGCTCGGAAAATTTCAGGTCATGAGGTATGAGGACCACACTGACCATGAACCCCCATCCCTCTCATTACTGGAATACAGCCATTATATTGAGAGGTCCGTGCTGACCATGCACCCCATCCCTCTCTTTGCCGAGATACAGCCATTGTATTGAGAGGTCTGTGCTGACTCTGCCCCCCATCCCTCTCATTACTGGAATACAGCCATTGTATTGAGAGGTCCGTGCTGACTCTGCCCCCCATCCCTCTCATTACTGGAATACAGCCATTGTATTGAGAGGTCCGTGCTGACTCTGACCCCCATCCCTCTCTTTGCTGGAATACAGCCATTGTATTGAGGGGTCTGTGCTGACTTCGCTACCCCCACTATTGCCTGGACACTGTCTATGTTTTAACAGGACATATTTATCTTGTTTACTTAGTTAATTATCTTATTATTGACAATCAGTGTCTTTCATTGTTTTTTTATCTTCTATAGTAGATATTGCAAAATTTGGTTACAGTTAAACTAAGATGTTAATATTAATCAATGGCTCGCATAAAATCAGCCATTGTTCTAAAAGTTCCGGAGTACTACAGTTTAACTGTCAGTGATGCATTCTTTTACACCACTGGTTTAAATATTCACTTCAGTATTTCTGTACACATGATTGATTTAAATCATTGGGACAATGTATGAGTCACTAATTGTTGAAAAAAATGCAAATTCCAAATTTGCAAATTGAGTTTTTCATTTAATAAAAAAATTGAAAACCTTGACAACACAGAGTTCATTCTATACCATAGACTTTAATTATCAAAATAATATAGATATTATTGTTGCATCATAAAACTCCATGGTTCGTTGCAAGATGAAATACTCGGTAAATGTCATAGTAATGGGTATTATTTAGACGTGCAATCATATATTCAATGAAGCGAATCAGTTAGTTAATGTAAGAAGTTACGCATGATAGAAATATATTTCTTGTTAAAATATTTTGTACAAATATTTCAAGTTTTTTTTGTGAATTTGTAGTATAGGGACGTAAACATTCTAAATAGTTAATAATAAACTTTGTTGTTGATTGTTGGAATCTTCTCATGTTACTTAGCTTGGAGTCTTAAATCCTGGGAAATAACAATTATAAATACTTTGTATATATCGGCCACAGAATCCCTCTGGCTAGCTCAGTCTGTATCCCACAAATCTACTGATTGAGGGGTTGGGAGCAGGTCATTTTCAGGGGGTTTTGGGAAAAAGGCCCCTGCCCAAATTGGGTATTTTTAACGCTGTAAATTTGGGAGATTTCATTATTCATTTTTCTGCATTAAATCTTGATATGCTTTGCTTAGGTGTCTCTGAAAGTGTTGCAGTGCTCTTAAAGAGTTTGTTCTTACTGTTCAGTGAGGCATTCAAGACAAAGTCTCATGTTGTTTTTTTTTCATGAAATCTTGTTGTTTCTTTTATAAAGGCAAAAGAAATCCTGCTCAAAGGGAATTACTTAACAAGATTGGGAATTTTTTTCTTGAAATTGGGAAAAATGGTCATTATTTGGCATTGGGAATGGGGCCCATATTCCGCCCCGTGAGATAGGCTGAAAAAGCCCTGGGGAGTTTTATTCGGAGTGGGGCATACTTCGATAGCAACTCATTGTATTGGTCATATCAAGCGATCAGTCTATCTACTCACCATCCCTGGATAGGCTTACTCTGAATTTAGCTGTTGACCATGAACTTGGTGTATACTTCCATCAGCCTTTGACAACTGCCCTACATGATTAAAAATCAGTGGTAGAAGGGAGAATGGTTGTAGAAATTTTTTCACGACAAATAAAAGAATGCACCGCCCCTGAATCGAAACCACAACTCTTTGATAAGTAGACTAGTGTGCTACCGACTACAGACATACACTCATGTAAAATACAGTAGACAATTGTAAGTCTATATAGGGACATTTTATACATTCCAAGAGTTAAGTTTACCTCTATTTAGACTAGATCTACAAGATATATTTGTTTATAAAGATTGACTCTTATTCGATGTAGACTCCTTAAAATCTTAACTTCCTCTGTTTTGTCTTGTTTATACAAGACTGGTAAAGTAAAGAAAGATATGCTGTTTTATGTCCTGCGTCAAACTTGGTCAAAGATTGTTATATTTGCTCACACTGAAATCAATACGCCTGTCTTGGACTTTGGTATGACAGTTTGAATTGAGATTTTTTGTTATACGAGTTTAACGCAGTGTCAACACAATTTAAGTTTGTTTTACAGAGGCCGGCACACCTAACCTAACTTTCCTGGACCCTAGTCCATAACCAGTACTCGCCTATCCTTCCACAAGGCAGGAAACTTCTCCTATATATCTAATTATGTAGAGGAAAAATTACGATTAGGACTGTACTCACTTTTGGAAACTAGATTTGAAATTCCAGTTTGGTTTGAATTCCATCCATAACCTACCCTGTTGTTTCCTTGTGTTGTAAGAAACTTTATCCTATTAGCTCAGTATGGAGGGACCAGGAACTGGACTAGAACGTGATTTATTTCATTGTCAGAACTTGTTTCACAATTGAGCTAAAATAAATTCATATAATTGAAACTATGTGATCTCTCAACATCACATGGGGGTTACATTCAGATGACCTTTATGTCCACCAATCAATGCATAGCTTTCATATAGACAAATCACTTTATATAGCATAGTATAATATGAAAAAATCTCCAAACACGACGAATTTTTAAACTCGTTTTATTTATGACGACGTTTCGCCTTTCGGCTTCATCAGGAAATGACGTAACGTCAACTATTACAAAAAAGCGCAGAAGCGCGAATTGACATTACGTTGGCAAAAAACAGATGAACAATGATGAAATATAAACATGTTGATTAATACAATGAAAGCATATGAAACATGTATACTGAAAACAAGGTCTACAGACGGATCATAGAGATACAATTAATTTCTATAATATTAATATTTTTTTAAAAAAAACAATGATAGAAACAAACGTTGTAAACCTTGGTTTCATAACTAAACGGCATTACACATTTATTGTCAAAGGATTTTTTTTTTTAAATAGCATAGAAATTTCAGAATCATTATTTGTCAACTACTGTTCAATGATTCTGCTTAAGACTGGCCCTTCAAATTGTTATATTCTTGTGACCTTGCATTTTTAATGCGGGAAATTAATGCATTAAGATTGAACCATTAATGCTTAATTGATTGTTTTGTTTGTGAAACCACCATGCATTGTTCCATTAAGTGTGTGGTTTGTAATTCTGCATCTCGTGAATGAGGAAGCAAAGTCCCAAGTGTCATGTTTGTGCATTGAGGAAGATAATTCTCGAATTTATAAGTCATTGTTCACATAATTGTTTGATACTTTGTCATTATAGTTTTTTTTGTCAGCAACTGACTACTGCACTGCATGACTTAGAATCAGTGGTAGGAGAGAGAATGGCTGTAGAAATTATTTTCTGACCAAACTTCTCTGAATATGTCCTGGCCAGGAATCAAACCGGCAATCCCACTCGATCAGTTGACTTGTATGCTACCTACCGAGCTAGCCCGGCAGGCATATAATATTGACATTAAACAATAAATTGTTAAAACTTAGCTTTATTGTACATCTATTCTGTGAAACAAACTTTGTATTTCCTGTGCAGTAAGATTGTTTGAAAACTTTGAAATTACTCAAGGCTTATGACATTCCCACAATCTTGCTGTGCTGAAAGCTTTTTCCTTGTTTTTTTTTCTTTGAAAAAAGTTGAGTCATTTACGACTGGTCTTCTTTCTAAGTAAAAAAAGTCTAGAAAAAACAATGGTTTCTGTATCCTGTAAAATGAATGACAAGTTGTGTATTGTGTCATGTTAATTGTTTATCATTTTAATCATTATCAACTGAATTAATTATTTTATCTAAACAATTAGGTGGTCTGGTTTTCATAGTACAGTTAATGTATGTACAATGTATATATTTGCCTCTGGGATACTAAGTATTAAATTGTTTAAATGTTATGACTTGGTCATCTTGTCTCATGCCCCTGGGGGTTGTTGTCATGTACCGAGGGGGAGTTAAAATGTTAATGAATTAGTAATCATTTCAAACAAACTTGATAAGATCCTGACTTTAGTGATATTGGGTACAAATGTAGGTAATAATTGACTAGAATGTCAACAGAAACTTCTCTCATAGCCACAGGCCGTTTTTTTTGGGTGGTTTCTGAGGTGATGAGTTATATACCTTTACTATATAATTTTATATGTGTGTATTTAAAATAAAAAAATGAGTGGGTGCTCCTTCATGCCAGCAGCCTGTGAGTCCCTTGATTTTATTGATATTGCTCCTCTCCATAGTCTGCTATACATTTCATTGATTTTCATTGGCTTTTAGTTTATTTATCCTGGGTTTTACCCCATGTCAACACATTTTGATTATTTTACGTAGTCCAGTGCGCCTAACCTAGCTTTCCTTTACCCTTATCTATAACCAATACTCATCTACACTTCCACAATCCTGGAAACTTCTCCATTGGCTTTTAGTAAAATTGTTTACATATTTTGTTGCAAGTAGGTTTTGTTAGCTTGTCTCATTATTATACCCCCGCTTTGAAGAAGAGGGGGGTATACTGTTTTACCCTTGTCCGTGCGTCCGTCCGTTACAAAATTTCCATCGCAGTTTTCTCGGCAACTATAACATGCAGCAGCCTAATACTTTGCATATTGCTTCATCCCATAGTCCCATGTGGTGTAAAGCGATTTCATGCTCCTTGCTCATATACTTCCTGTATGTCGCATATTTTTAGATTTTGGCGGGGGTATCTTGATTTACTTGTTTTAACTTATTTACAATTTGTCAGTGTGTGTATAAATAGCACCAGTGAATACTGGTGTAGATAGATGCAATCTGATACTTTTCTTTATGTATAAAACATTGGGTTTAGAATACAGGTTGCTATCATACTATCATTGTATGATTATGAAATATTAATGTATCATTATGCAAAGTAATGGCTATGTTGTTTTTTTCTGAATGAAAAGAGAGATAATAGAAGCTGCATGACGTATTTACTATCACGATTGTTAACTTTCTGTTTTAATAACGCTGGTCCCTGGGGTCTGTATTATCAATTCGATGTTGCCTGCAAGACTCTAGTAAGTGCATTGCCTAAAAGTGCAAGTTACTACAGTCTTGCCGGCAACCCTTGAATTGTGATACATCCATTTTTTTATAAAACCTTTTAATCCTTCAAATCTTATACAACTGTCAGTGGCAATACATTAACCCCACTGATTTAAATACTTCATATTTGATCAATAATCCTTGTGCATAGATACAGATATATATCTTTATGGATTGTGAGTACAGAGGTACTGTAGAAAGTATTTAAACTAGCAGGGTTAATGTATGAGCCATTGACAGTCAAATAAAATTCAGTAATGTATTTTATTGATGTAGTATTGCATAGGGGAAAAAAGGGACAGAGAAGTGAGAAAAAGGGCAAGGGGCAACACCCTGTTTTATAATTCTATTTTAAAGTGAAGACTAAAATAATGTATCATAAATTTTAAGGTGAACAGTAGAGGGCTAGAAGGAGAGAAAGGACAGCCCACAGCACCCTGTTGTTATGGTTTAGAATAAAGACTTATTTATGTATTAAAGAGATAAGATGCACAATAAAAGGGCCAGGAGAAGAGAAGGGCAACACCCTGTTATTTTGCTTTAGAATGAACAATAATAAATCTCCAGCATAGCTCAAGCAGTCATAAACTCACTCTTTTTTAACTAGAGTTATGGCCGTTTTGCTGTAAGCCCACGAAATGTGTAACAAATCTTAGGGGAAAGCTTGTAACTTATCTATATTGATATATTTGTTTTGGCTGACTACTATACTGGTATAAGTGGGTTGTTATCATGATAGGCTGATATGATTAGTCATACCATGATGATGTTGATGACAAGTTCAACATTTTGTAGGTTAAAGTCATGGTCAATGTTTTTGTTGATCACTAATGTACAGTTGGCTAGAAAGTGAAAAAAAGCCGTGAATAATGCTAGGATCAATAAACATCATGTAGCACGTAAAATAGCTACTACATTCCTTTCCCTGAAATTTCTTGAACCGTCCTTTGAATATTGATGGTTAGCTTCAAAACTTCACCTGTGTCGATAGCGCAGTTGGTAGCAATCCATTTTTGGAATCTTGTGTCCTGAAGGGGGGTACGGGGATGAATCCCAACCGGGGAGGAAATACCCTTCTATGAAAATTTGACAATAATGTCAATTTTCCTCCATTAATAAGATACATTATATGGAGATGTTTCCCGCCTTGTGGAAGGGTAAAGGAGTACTGGTAATAGACAAGGGTCCAGGAAAGCTAGGTTAGGAACGCTGGACTCAGTAAAATGTTCTTAATTGTGTTGACACAGCATTAAACCCAGTAAAAATCAATAAAAAGCTTCAAATCCTCCACACAAAAACAAAAAATTGAATCGAACAGTGAACTAGGTCATTTTGCAAAAACTATCTGTGCAGAGGATTCAGAGTCTACACTGATTTGATATTTGTTACATGTACATGAATTAGGATATCTATTTTTATTGAACATGACTTGGGAGGTACTGTAGTGAGTATTTAAATCAGCAGGGTTAATGTATAAGCCATTGACTGATTAATATAATTAACAATACCCTCTTTGCTGTCCATATTGTTCTAGAACAATAGCTTTATAAATATGATAATGTAAGAAAATTAAGTATATTGAAGTGCATCCTGTTCATATTGTTAATAGAAAGTTTTATTTGTATCGGGATTTACAGTTATTCTTGTATACTGCTGGCTTAGCATGAAACAGTGGTAACTCAATATGAAAAAGAGTGAGTTACGACCATTTAGCGCTAAGCCCCCCCCCTCCCCCCCCCCCCCCGCGATATATAATTGATTATCACAATTTTGATGTTATCTTTACTAGGATATCTTAAAGTCCTGTATAGATGATAATACTTGTAAGTCATTAACTTTTAATTGATGAGAGTAGATTGATAATTTAAGTAGGTATAAATCTCTCTATAAATTACTGGGGCTGATCGGGGGGGGGGGGGGAGGGGAGAAAAGATGAGGTGTGCTTTGGTTGAGGGTGATGATCTTGTATGAGAGCTTCAGAGCCAAGGGTCTAAAGCTCATGGTGGCATATTATGTAATAACTTATGATAAATAAAGTAAAGGATTTTTCTAGAACAGAAAAACAGGGTGTTTCACTCCACCCCTTTCTCCTACGTGCCCTTTCTCTCCTGTATAGAGAAAAAATAATTTATTTGAAAATATTAACTCTCTGATGCACTTGCCCCTTTTTTCTGCCTCCCAGTCCTTTTCTGTGGTCTAAAGTCATTAGTAAGACTGTTGATAATATTGGCCCCTTAAGTATTGAATCCCATTTCGATTCCTAGCCCTCTGACCCACCTACTCTCCTGTTGAAATCTATGATGTTGAGGGTCACCCTGATGTATTGAATGAACCCCATCTCAATCCCTTAACCTTCCTTCTTGAAATTTATGATTTTACATGCATGCAATGTTTTGACGAATATCACTAAAAGTCTTTAATTGATTTGGACTGATTTAAATACTTGATAACTTGAGCCGGACATGATGCTGATCAAGTGTTCAGGAAATGAGACTTTTATCTGATGGTCAATTTTAATTGACTGTTTCATAATTTCAGAAACTAAACTGACTATTACTGACTAGTATATGTTGACAAATGGGATTGAAAATTATCTCTTCCTATACCCATCCCACTTAGATTTCTGTACTAACTGAAGTTTGGAGCTTTTTACCTGAACCCTGAATTAAAAGGGAAATCTCCCAGGGAAATGTCTGTCAAATCCCTACCAAAATAATTGAGGTTTACCATACTGCCTGTGTAGTAAAAAGCCCCTAAATCACATTTTAATGAATTTAGAAGATTAACCTTTTTCTGGTACAGTACCCATCAAAAGTTTGGAGACATTTCAGATTGTAGGTCTACTTAATAGCTTTTATGTAAAATTCGGTAACTTCTTATTTTGAAATGCTTTTTATTTTTGCATTATTTTTTAGTTATCATTATAATTATAACTGAGACTACAAAAAATAGTATAAAAGCTATGTTATGGAAAATAATTACAATAAACATGGTTTTTGAGGGTTTAGGATGTCAGATTCTGAATCTTATAAATGTGTTGCATTCATGTTTTTTTCAGTTTATCACAAACCATACTTAAATATATTAAAAAATATGTAATCAGCAAAAACAATCATCAAAATGCAAGAATTGTTGTAAGTATCTTTTGACTCCAAACTTTTGGTGGGTGCTGTATAATGATATAATTATCTTCCTATTTTAATGTGACATGTATAAGATTTCAGAAGCTCAGGTTAACTTGGAGGAAACTTATAGAAAATCACTCTGCATCAACCCAGATAATCAAGGAATTTATATATTAACATCCTACCATAAAATTCCTTGTACGATTTTGCATTGAATTTTATATCCTGTTTAGTTCAACGGTTTTTAGTTCACCAGTTTTTACCGCTAAGGTGTAATAAGTTCCTTACGTTTTAATCTCAATATTGACATAGTTTGACTTGTCTTGCTGTAAAAATATTTATCATAGTTTTTTTCATACGGTAAAATATAATCGGTTCAGACCGTTTATATGATAAACATTATTTACGGATAATTTATGCTTAAACCAAGTAAATATACGTTTAACCCCTAAGGCGAGTAATTTGTCCTTAATGTACACTTGATTATCACGGTGAGGTTAAACAAGTTTTAACTTTGGCTAGAAGCCTGTCTGACTTAACTGAGTTGTGAAGTACATTGTATAAAGTATATTAATGAAGAAAAGGTATTAACCCCCTGATTTAGATATTTGATTATCAATATTGAGTACAAATAAATACTACATAGTGAGTATTTTAATCAGGGAGGCGTTAAAAAAAGATAATTTTCCTTAAGTGATTTAAATATTTGATCATCAGAATGAAGTTTAAATAATTACTACATAGTGAGTATCTTAAACATCGAGGCGTTAAAAAAAGTAATTTTCCGTGAGTGAAATTTACTTAAGTCCATTAAAAAGCTAATTTCAATTTCTGTGGTGGCCATTTTGAAGGGAGGTTTAGAGGTTTTAGGATGTTTGAGAGATTTAAAAGACGAGATAGACTAGAAAAGGAAATATTGATTGATTTATTATTACTATTTATTTATGTAGTAAAAATTTTGCTGACTCGGCTTAAAGTAGTTTATGTCAAGCTAATTTATCATACAGGTGTATATATATATTTTTTTTTAATTGGTTTTTAACGTCGTATTCAACCCATATTTATATGGTTTTATATACAACTGGCAGCTCTTCCTACTATATGTTTCCTGGACACTTTTCTATTACCAGTTCTAACTTACCCTACCACGAGGCCGACAACTCATGTATAGGGTATGACCTACAGCGATCGGGCTTGAACCCGCGATCTCCAGATTCGAAGTCAGACATGCTAACCACTACACCACGGTCGCGGCTCATACATGTATTTGAAATCTGAAAAAAAGCTCACTAGATTTCATTTGCAAATTTGTGCTATAAAATAATGTCATATAATTTCTACACCTGTGTGCCTGCATACAACTAAACAAGTATTTGATTTAATGTTTGATTTATAGATAAGGCTTTAGACATCATTTTTTAAAAGAAGAATTTAGTATCTTATATTAACTTGTTGTCATAAATTTATCACTGAAAGTTTATATCCTATGAATGAAGTGTAATATTTATTTGGTGGAAGTTTTTAACCCTTGATTTAACCGTATAAATCAATATCAGTTATATTTTGATGGTTTAAAGCTAAACTAGGCTATATCCTTCTTTATTTGCTTGTAGTTAGACTAATTTTGCGCTGAGCCATTGATGTACACTGAGTGTCAGTGAGATAGGCTCACTTTCAAAAATTGCTATGTTTGTTTCTAGCACAGTATAACCTCTGCAGAGCGGCCCTCTACAGAACAAATCCTCTGTACAACAACAGCTTTTGATATTTCCCTTAGGCCTAATTCTAATTGAATTTAACCTCTATAGAGCAACATTCTCTGAACAGCAACACTCTTTAGTCCCTCCCAGTGGGTGTTGTTCAAGAGAGGTTATACTGTATCGCCATTTTCTACAATTTACAGGGCTCCACATTAAGTTTAGTTGCGTTAGGTTGCCCTGTGGGATGACCAACTTCAAATTTTACTTGCCCAAGCCAAATGTTTACTTGTATAGGCACAATGGTAATTAAATTATAATTCAAGGGTTGAAAATATATTCTGTAAGATAACTTTGCAGTGAAAACATGTTGCCCATATTGTAAGTTAGGCAGAGCTAAGTGTTGCAAAAAATTGTTCCATGCACCTAATGTTAGGTGCCCCAAGAAATTGGACGACTGTTAATGTGGAGCCTTGATTTTAGCTTGTACTGATGACCTGAAAAATGTCCATAGCTCAGAGCATATTTATTCTTGCTCGAGCATGTTTAAAGACATTGCCCCTTTACAAGACTCGAGGGTTGCCCTAAAGACTGTAGTTACTTGCTCTTTAAAGCAATGCACTTATTACAGTCTTGCAGGCAACCCTCGAAGTGTTATTTACTTAATGCTATGTTTTGTATATGATTTTTAATCAGGGTTTTTTCAGAGGGTTTTGGGAAAAAGGCCCCTGCCCAAATTGGGAATTTTTAATGCCAATTTGGGAAAAAATATCTACAAATCAACCCAATATGGAAATTTCATCATTAATTTTTCTGCATTAAATCTTTATATGCCTTGCTTTGGTGTCTCTGAAAGTGTTGCAGTTCTCTTAAAGAGTTTGTTCTGACAGTTTAATGAGGCATTCAATGCAAATTCATGTATTTATTATTTTTACATGATGAAATCTCATGGTTTCTTGTGTAAAGACATAAGACATCCGGTTCAAAGGGATTTAACAAGATTGGGAATTTTGTTCTTGAAATTGGGAAAAATGGTCATTATTTGGCATTGGGAACGGGGTCCATATTCGGCCCCGTGAGATAGGCTGAAAAAGCCCTGTTAATTGTTTTGGATGTCTAACCATTTAAATGCATTGAACACTTCTCACTCTTGCTTCAAGATAAAAAAATTTTGTTGGGTTTTTGTACATTTAAAGGGACTATCTTTTAGTCAAATATAAGTATGGATTGTAAACTAGAATATTATTCATTCAACATTTCTCACTCTTGTGGCAGCTTCCTGGTTCCCAAGGTATAAATTCAATGTGGGTAATAGAGTCATTGTGAAATTCTCACTCAAGAGTAACTTAAACTTTTCATGATACCGACTATGTTACATTGCCAGTTCAATCTTTGTGTTTGCTTGCTTTTACAAATATTCTGACTGTTTATTTACTTAGTGTGACAGACGTCTTAATAAATGTTAGCAAGTGTTTATTATTGAATTTATTAATGAATTAGTTGATGAATGTATTACTCACTTATGTTGACTGGAGAATTGATAACATGTTTTGTAAATTCTTGAAAGTATACAATTAAGAACACAATAGTATGGGTGTGTTGTCACTGATAATGACTGAAGTCCAGTCTAAAGTATAATATTTATTGTTAAAGACAAGGTTAAAAATACTACCAAAGCATGGAGAATGTTGGATGTAGCTAAAGCCTAGGACTAAAACCATAGGACAATATATGATATTATTGTAGAAATTCTAAGCCCCACCCAGTTGTTAGTATGTTAGCCTACCAATCCTGGGTCCCATTCATGAATGGAGTCTTCATGATTTTGAAGAGTTGTGTTGGAAAATATTTTCTGTGGCCATTTTACCCAGTGAATTGTTTACTCTGAATTCTCTGCTCAGAATATTTTAGAAAATTGCTTAGGTTACTGTTTCCCAGTGTTTTCTCCAGGGTCAAAATTTTGGGGGTCACACATGACCCCCATGTTAAAAAAATGGGGGTCAAATTGAAATATTAGGGGGTCAGCACTCATCAGTTCTTTGATTAAATATATGAAAAGCCTCTCGCCCAACTCGCGAAATGAGTAAAATCTCCGCAAAATTCTAAGTCAGTAGCACAATAAACTAAAGCAAGTTTTATTTTCCGTGTCCGACTACTGTTGATATCTGAAAATTACGTGATTAGTACGGCAATTTCACTCATTTCTGCATCAAACATTCTCGAATCCATTGGCTATAAAAATTCTCGATCTTATTCGAGAAAGCGTCCTTCAACGTTTACCTGTAAGTGTCGTTAAATGATGCTGTTTCAGAGCAGACATCGCGAAATATGACGACATATATTCCGCATAGTTTAGGCGCTTTATTCGGTAATGACATCAGCTCTGGCAAGTGCCGGCTTGACGCGGATGAAAAAGACTAGTATAATCCGCTGACAAAAATGTGGGTCGGACGATTGCTACCTCCAAATGACAACGATTTTCACGTGTGTCACAGAAGACCCGCTGGTCGTCTTTCAAAGCAGGCAAAATGTGCGCCAAAATCGCACTCTGGAGAAAACACTGGTTTCCATCAATATCCATGGGCATAATTGGGAATATTCGTGGAAGAAAGGATGTAATGATTATATGATTTACATGATGCCACTTAATTATCTGTCTAGGAAGAGAAATTGGTGAAAAAACATGTGCTTTGTGCTTGTTTACCATATTAGTAATTGTTGCAGATCAAGTGACCATAAACCCCAGTGTTTATTTTCACTCATAGGGGAAAGGTGGCGTGGCCCTTTTTGAGGGGAAAATTGTGACAAAAATGAAATTAGGGGAATGTTTTTTCAATATTTGAGATAACATGGATCCTCTAACAGAGTAACATTTCTGTCTACTTTTATGAAATTTCAACTATTGAACCTATATATTCATCCATGATTTCTCTGTAATGCTTGAGGAATGGGCAAAAATGCTATAAAAAGTACAAAAGTTTTAGGACAGTCTGATAGGAGAATTTTTTACCTGGGAAGGGGAAAAATATATAATTTTTGGAGAAGGGAATTGGGCCCAATTTCGGCCCCAAAATGGCCTGAAAAAAAAACCACTGGGGTAACCCTGATAAAATAGTCAGCTTATTGATGCGTCATGAAAGTAAATGGTTACGTTCACTGATTCAGAAAAACTGAATATTTTATACATGATTTGATTCGCCCAGATCAAAGATTTATTCATTTCATAAAAATTCAAAAACATATTTACGGTTTAACCACAAATAAAGATACTAGTAGTTTAAAATTCAATTTGTTAGATTTGTAATAAACTTCAGACACGCCACCACCCAACTTATAGATAAGGTTAAATACAAGTTACCTCACTTACAGTACCCTTCAAAAGTTAGGAGACATTTTCATGTTGTAGCCTATATACATTAATACAGTGCACCCAAAAAAGTTCGGAGAATTAGGGACTTTAGTCAGTTATCTTTCCCTGATAAAATCTGAAGCAATCCAATTGGTAAGTAGGTCCTTACAGTTGGAATCCTCGGATTTTATCATTGAATTCCTATGTAAAGATTACAAAATATTTCATCTAATATCTTTCTTGTTAATAAGGATATTAACAGAAGTGATTGAATTTAGATAGTTCTTTAACTTAAAAATAATTAGCTTGAATTTCAAACAAATAAAATGATATACAAAAAAGTTATTTAAGATTAAATCTGGCAAATTAACATTGAAAAGTAAGGGTAAAATCCGAGTAATCCAACTAATTAGACCTACCTATTTTGAAGAGTATACAAGGGGAAATAACCGACTAAAGTCCCTTATTTCTATTTAGAAAGCCTACTACATAGGTTTTATTGAAAATTTGATAACTTATAGCTTGTAAGTTATACTTTATTTTTAATTATCATTTGGTATGGTTCTATTAATTATTTTAATAGTTTAGAGTTCATAAGTATCTTTTAAACTTATAATGCCTTGGAAAAGAATTACATTGATAAAGGTAGTAAATTTTTAGGCTTTGGGATGTCATATGCTGAATCTTTTAAATATGATGCATTCATGAAGTTTGTTTTCATTTTATCACCTATCTTACTCATATATATAAAAAATTGATTCTTCAAAATGTAAAAAAAACAATCATTGAAATTTGAGAATTATGGTAATTTTCTTTGGTCTCCATTCTTTCGTTGGGCACTGTATATTATCCATATAAGACAGATAAAGTTTACTTTGACATTGTGTAGGCTGCCTTGAATTCCTTCGTTGTCAGATGTTGTCATTTGTCCTATGTGATTTGTCGGTAAAACAAAAAAGGGTTTAACTTCTGTTTATGTGTCGGGTGATTTTGATGAATCATGGGGAGATATTGCATCAAGAATGTGACCTTGATTGACCTAGATTCTTTGTCGAAGATTTTCAGTTAATAATATCGTATTTAAAGGGCTAAAGTTCTGCTATAAAGACGACCATGACTATTGCAAAGTGATGCAATTTTTATGGTTTTTTAAGTCAGTAACAAATATGGGCAGCATATTAATTATTATCAAAAATCTTAAGATAATTTAACAATACAATATTAAAGGATATACGACTAAAATCAATCGTATTAAAGACGCTTGATAATATGGGCCCCATGGCCTTAAATTTTTAGCAGAATGTTACTGCATTATTTTATTTAGATATGTCTTTAATATTGGCCTTCACCTTGGCCATGCAATTTGGTTTTTTGTGTTTTTCCATGCATCATTGTTGAGTGAAGGGGTATTGAAGTTTTTTCACTGAGACAATTTGTAATAGTATGTTCTTACAACAGTGGCGTAGCAAGGGCTTTTTAATGTTTACGCAGGATCCTAGGGGGTCAATGGCATCTCCCCCCCCCCAAATTTGTTTTTCTGTAGATTATCTCAGAAGCGTTTTGGCAACTATTCAAAAGAGTTTGTATAATTCATTCCGGGCACAAATATAGGACGACAACATTCGTACCCAACTACCAATTATCATTCAATTCCAACTAGCGTTTAAAGTACTATATAGACTGGATTCAAAGACAAACAACGAATTTATACCGTAAACTCGACTCCTAAAAGGCAAAAAGGCAAGTCCCATTGAAACGTTACTGGACATAAGATTAGTAAAATAGCGAGCAGTTTTGTTTCACACACCCCTACCCCCTCACGCCCCCTTAAGTTTTTATTGCATTTTTGGTGTTTGTATTTTAACGATTTTCTGGACCAATGTGTACGCAGCTGTGTGCTCTGCGTACTGGTAGCTACGCGCCAGTACAAGTGTGAGGTCTAAGCACCATAGAAGCTTGGTTTAAAATCCTAGTGGAAAAATTCTGTCCACTCCAAGACGGAGATCCCTTTGTATTCATTATTTGTTATACCCCCGCTTCGAAGAAGAGGGGGGTATACTGTTTTACCCTTGTCCGTGCGTGCGTCCGTCCGTCCGTCCGTCCGTCCGTTACAAAATTTCCGTCACAGTTTTCTCAGCAACTATACCATCCAGCAGCCTGAAACTTTGCATATTGCTTCATCCTATAGTCCCATGTGGTGTAAAGCGATTTCATGCTCCTTACTCATCTACTTCCTGTTTGTCGCATATTTTTAGATTTTGGCGGGGGTATCACTAGTGAGCATTAGCTCACAGATTTACTTGTTTGTCGTATCCTTGTATAATAATAATGTTTCAATATCTAAGATCATCTCCCTATTTGTTTTTTAGATGTGGGGTAAAAGGTCTGTGTTTAACTGCAGGGAAGGCCTGTGTTCTAACTGCAGCTTCCCTGCACAGTCGGACCTCCTCGGCCATTCACTACGAATAACCTCGGACATATTTAGGGGCCATTTTGAAACTATGTAAACAAATACACGATCGTTTAGGCGATGACTGACGTTTTGTTTTTAGTCCGTAAATTTGAAATTACACATTTCAATGATACCAATGAACAATATTTGGTTCAATTTAAAACAAATGAATATGTTCAGACAAAGATCTGTGTGTATACTACAAGAACTATTTTGTGTAACCGTTATGTGCTTAGCTTCGCGTAGGTAGTAAAATTACAAATATCCAGTGAAGACCTCCCCACGAATCCTTTCGAGATTATTCATTCATGAAAGGTCCCGGTGGTCCGAATGCTTCCCTGCAGTCTGCTGGGAAGGTCTATGTTTTTTTACTGTTGCCGTTCTTGATATCTTTTAAACTCATTATACCCCCACTTCGAAGAAGAGGGGGGTATACTGTTTTACTCTTGTCCGTCTGTCCGTTACAAAATTTCCATCGCAGTTTTCTCAGCAACTATAACATGCAGCAGCCTAATACTTTGCATATTGCTTCATCCCATAGTCCCATGTGGTGTAAAATGATTATATGCTCCTTGCTCATCTACTTCCTGTTTGTCCCATATTTTTAGATGATAGTCATATTTCTCACTGCGGGGGTATCACTAGTGAGTATTAACTCACAGATTTACTTGTTTTTATTAATACAAAATTATTGTTTTGTTTATTTACAGTTGGATGCTGACGGAAATGGCTACATTGATTGCGATGAACTTGGAGCAGCACTTCACACAGTTAATATTAAATTACCTATGTTTAGAGTTAGAAAACTCTTGGAAGACTTAGAGAATGAAGCAGGTGTCAACAAAGATGGTAAATTGAGTATGGAAGAATTTAAAAATGTAAGTTGCGGACTTTTTTGTTTTGGTAAATATTCAGTCATTAGTGTTACCCATTAGCTCAGAGCTTGACATAAATTTTTGATGTCCAATTGGACAATCTGCTATATATTTCACTTGCCAAGTTAGCTAAAAATAGATTAGTGTTAAAATATGCATTTACTGATGAGAAGATACTAGAGCTTGTTATTGCGCAACATAGTATAATTCTATTAAAAAGATATCCTTACTGCCTATGCATGTTGAAAAGACAAGAAGCAACCAATGAAATTGTTTAATTTCAGCAAGTACGACATATAACAAATCTATAATTAGCTTGGTGATTCCCTCAGTACCCTACTTTCGTTTTCAACAATGTGTATGCCACATGTTTTAATTCGTTCAGTTGAGTGTTATAAGTGACACATATTATTAGTAAGTGATTTCTTACCTTCTTAAAACTGCTTTAAAGACTAAACTTGGTTCTATACTTTTGGCACAGTCATTTGCCTGTATATCCCTTTAATAATTATACATGTATATTTACAGTTATATGTGAAATTAAAAAAAGAGTCAGATGTTGGTATTTCATTCAAAAAATCTATTGCTACAAGAACAGACATTCAACAAACTGTGGGTAGCTCAGATGGTATAACACATTCTGTTAAAGACACGGAGAGATACGCCTTTGCTGACTGGATTAACAGGTATTTGAACTAGGGCTTGTATCCCAAAACCAAGGGTTTCCCACTTGGACCCCCAGAATTTTAATATCTGGAAGATTTAATGATTTGTGGGTCACACATGAAATATTCTTTTGCTGACTGAGTTAAAAGGTATTTGAACTAAGGCTTGTATCCCAAAACCAGGGGTTTCCCACTTGGATCCCCAGAATTTTAATATCTGGAAGATTTAATGACTTTTGGGGTCACACATGAAATATTCTTTTGCTGACTTTATAAACAGACCTTTGGACTTGGGTCATATCCTGCTACCAGGAGTTTCCCTAGACTTTTTGAAATAGGGGTCCACTTGAATCCGTAGAATTTTTACGTGGGGATTATTTGATAACTATAGTGGGCACACAGGGCTTTTTCAGCCTATCTCACGGGGCCGAATATGGGCCCCTTTCCCAATGCCAAATAATGACCATTTTTCCCAATTTCAAGAAAAAAATTCCCAATCTTGTATAATAATTCCCAGTGAACTGGATGTCTTTTGCCTTTACAAAGGAGACCATGAGATTTCATGTAAAAATGATAAATACATGAGAATTTGCATTGAATGCCTCATTGAACTGTCAGAACAAACTCTTTAAGAGCACTGCAACACTTTCAGAGACACCAAAGCAAGGCATATAAAGATTTAATTCAGAAAAATTAATGATGAAATTACCACATTGGGTTGATTTGTCGATATTTTTTTCCAAAATTGGACAGCGTTAAAAATTCCCAATTTGGGCAGGGGCCTTTTTCCCAAAACCCCCTGAAAGAGACCTGGCACACATATAATATGCATTTGTTGACTAGATTATCAGGTATTTAAAACTTAGGGCTGTGGATCGTCTACCTAGCTGTGATTCGATCTGAACCACGGTTCATGTGTAGCGATTCACGAATCGAACCACAAATCCCTTATTAATGGAGAAGCATACAGGAATTCATGTAATAACAAAAATAAGTGAAGAATTACAGATGATTTGACTATTATGGAAAACCATGTACTCTTAACATTTCTATTTCCAGACTGTATATGGGAATTTTTAGTGATAATTTTTTTGTTCAAATGTGTTTCAATAGAAATTTTGACACAAGATTACGGTTCCTACATAAAGTTTTTATTTGTAGTGCGGCTGGTTTTCAGTGGTAATTAAGCTGAACATGTTCTTTCATTTTTTCCAAAAAAAATAGATCGGGATTCTACGATTTCGGACGGGACCAATATTCGTACTCCATTTTCTGGTCAAGATCGCCAACATCCCGAGAACTCGGATACTCGCAGCTGCCCTATTGAATATGTGCAGAATCCTGAAACTGATATCTTTGTATTGTGAAACCTTATTAATGACGGGGCTCGACTAATACTATAGCTTTTAAAGTGGATTGCCCATTAGGATTAACATCTGCATAATTTACTTGCCCGAAACCAAATTTTAATTCCCTGAACATAACATTAACTTGCTTGAACTAAATGGTACTTAAAAAAATTAATGTTGATTATTGTACAATATATTCTAGTTGCCCAATAGGACAACTTGTGGCCAAAACCAATCTGATTAAAACCCGATCTAAAATTTTCCACTCGCTAATTTAGATCTGGCCTTTTTCAAACAAGGGTCATGTTCAGGTGACCTTTCTCATCATAATATTAATGACGAAATTCTTATGATACATAACTTGTTTACATTGTCTGCATCACGCAATTTGAAATAAGACGTCCAATGGCACACCGTGAATAATACAGCTGTTAAATTAGCTTGCAAACCTTGGTCTAAAAATAGAAATTACGTAATCAAAATGTTATTAATAGTGTTTCGTCTAGATGAAAGCTACGCATTGATTAGTTCATCTCGACGTGACCCTGCATTGAGAAAGTAGAGAGCCTGTGAGACAATACTCTACAGGATATCTGTTTACGGAGATTGGGCCAAAACTTGCTGCTCAAACCATAATTTTGGTTGTCAAAGTCAATTGGAAAGTCTTAATATCAAGCCTTCCATGATATTAAAATTGCAATTATATTATATTAGAAAAAAACAATCTTTAGATTTAGAAAAAAAAGAAAATATTCTAATCCTATAAAATTACTAACTTCTTAACAAAAACAAATTCAATGCTTACAGTGCTTTGATTTTTTATTTTTCAGAAATTTAAGTGAAGATCCAGACTGTGCAGATTTATTACCTATTGATCCTGATAATAATGATTTATATACTAAAGTAAAGGATGGTGTTCTTCTATGGTAGGTTTAGGGGTGTTCATTGGTTTTTGTGAATGGGCCCTTTTGTTTCACCGAGTGATCTCGGAAACATACTTTTAAGAGTGACATTGCCATGGATAAAATGTCATTTTTTTAGCTCACAAGTTGAAATATAAATGTCTTATTCCAAAATTGTATTCTTTTTCTATTGCTTTTTTCTGTGTTTGTTTGAGATTGTTGGGTTTAACGCTGTAGCTACACATTGTATAGGTCATATAAAGGCGGCCAGTCCTCCTACTTACTGTTCCTGGAAAAGCTAAATCTCTGGATTTAGCTGTTAACCTACTACTAGGCCAAAACTTTCAGTGACTGACAACTGCCTACTTGATTAAGAATCATTGGTAGGAGGGAGAATGGCCGTAGAAATAATTTCATGACCACGATCCACAAAAGTTTGCCCAGCCCAGGACTCGAACCCACGACCCCTTGATCTGTAGACTTGTGTGCTACCAACCAAGCTAGCTGGGAGTCGGGGTTTAAAAAAGATTTAATTTTTGGATATTTGTAGCAAATTGATCGACCATTCAGTGCCTGATTAAAAAAAGCTCCACCTTGAAGGCATGGTTAATAGTTTCCTTGTATATTTTATAGCAAATTGATCAACCATTTAGTGCTTGATTAAATAGCTCCACCTTGAAGGTGTGGTTAATATTTTCATTGTATATTTTATAGCAAATTGATCAACCAATCAGTGCCTGATACGATAGATGAGAGAACGATAAACAAGAGTAGTAACAAGAAACAAATGAATGTATATTTACGTACAGAGAATCACAATTTAGCTTTGAATTCAGCACAATCTATTGGATGTAACGTTGTTAACATTGGTCACAGTGATTTGGAAGCTGGTACTCCTCACTTGGTGCTTGGTCTCTTATGGCAGATTATTAGGGTACGTATATACATGTACATTTGAATCTCGGAACATCCAACACTCTTTCATGTATTAATTTATTTTAGCCTGATCGTGGAACAAGTTCTTACAGCTTATATTAATCACTTTCGAGTAGGCTTCCTGGTCCCCCTTACTGAGCTAGTAGGATAAAGTTTCTTGCTCAAGGAAACAACCGGTAAGGTTTTAAATAGGATTTAAACGAACACGGTGCTGCCTATCCAATAATTACTATTCAAACGTCGTAACTGCTCGGCCACACCAAACTTCAAACACTCTTTGAATAAAATGATAAGTTTTTTGAGGTTTCTAGAATTCTTTTTTTTAACGTCTGTTCAACACATATTTAGGTCATATATACAATGGCCATGCTCTTCCTACTATAGGTTTCCTGGACACTTTTCTATCACCAGTACTAACTTTCCCTACCACAAGGCCAACAACTCATGTATAGGGTATGACTTACCGTGACTGGGCTCAAACCAGCGATCTCTGGATTTGAAGTCGGACATGCTAACCACTACGCCACGGCTGCGGCTTTCAGTTTTATTCTAAGGTTTTTTAACTTTCATTAAATGACTTGACTTAAATTTTCAATTTTTTCAAAATCTGCATTGGTTGTGGTGTTCTGTTTTTGAATTTTTGTATAAATCTGTGAAATCAATTGAGTGATTAATGATCCTTCAACTGTCATCACATATCATTTTAATAAGACATTTCATGTATGTATAAAACTTAAAAACCCTGCTCTTTACTGTGGATATTTTTCTGCATGCATATTGACAGCATATTTTAACAAATGAAATCTTTTGGTCCAATAAATTTTCATTTTGGGCTAGTAAAATGTTCCATTGTATTCACAAGTTGAAATAAATAGGATCTTACTCCAATAAGAAGAATATTCTTTTTCTTTCATGTTCCAATTTGTGTTTTTCTTTATGTATTTTACATAGATTATAACATAATTTCTTCTCCAAGATGCGTCAATTATCTTCTAAGATGATGTCATTCACGATGAAAATATTTTATATGAGATTATATTTTTACTACAATGAATATATAAAATTTATATTTCATCCTTTATTTTCATCGAATAATGCAAGATTTCACTGTAAAGCATGAAAGAAATATATATTTATGCATATTATTATATGCACCTACTGAATGAATAGTTGGAAGGAGACAAAATTAAGCAAGAATCTTTAATAAATGGTAGAATTATTGTACTAGAATTGACAGCAAAATTATGTCAAGAACTGAGTGTGAATATGGATGTGCCCTAAATAAGAACACCTTTCTAGAGATATAATGGCTCCATTTTAAAAAAACAACACAAACAAGCTTTCTCAACATTAAACGTCTGTCAGTCTTCAAAGTCTGGTGAAAGGTTTTCATTTGATGTGATAACAAGTTACAGTTCTGAGCCATGTAGAAATATTGGTATAATTTTTGCATCAAAAAATTTAATATATGAAGCCATGCCTATTATGTTATTTATATTATATATATTTACAGATTGGTTTACTCAGTGATGTCAACATCTCATCACATCCTGGTCTTGTCTTATTGTTAGAAGAAGGTGAAACCATTGATGACTTGTTGAAATTATCACCAGAAGAAATCTTAATTAGATGGGTTAATTATCACCTTAAAAATGCTGGAATTGATCGAAGAATTTCAAACTTCTCCTCCGACATTAAGGTATGTACATTATTAACATTAACCTCACTGATTTAAATACTCACTATTGAGCCTCTGTACTTTCTATAGAACTAGTTACTATAGAATCAGTTATATGTATCTATGTATGACGATTATCGAACAATATTTAGCATTTAAATCTGAGGGGTAAACTATCATCTTAAATGGAAATTTATATGGAATTGACTGACGAATTACAAACTTCTCCGCTGACAGATTGAAGAGCTCTTTCTTGAAAAATGGCGGCCTCTAGACCATGTGTAAACAATCGATATCAGAGTTAAGGATGCTGTTAAATGTAATTGGATTAAGTTAACGAGGATGAACAGATGCTCAGGCTGTTTGTATGGAAGTTGTTTTCTACTGGAATAGTACTGTCTGTAAGGAAGAAAGCATTATGTATCCAGTCAATTAAATGTGTTGGTGAGCCACTGTCTGATGAAAAGATGCTTTATTAAGGTCCCCAGCCCCTGCCTTTCAGTTTTCAGATTTTCCTTTCCCAGCCGGCCTCATGCCTGTTTCAAATATTAAAACTTTAACTAATGAAAGTATTACTCTCTTAATTTTATTTATTAATTTCAATGGGATTGCATATAATTGATTGCTTTTGTTTACACATGCACCTGAGTAGCAGGGTTTGATTCTTACTGATTCACAAGGGTTCTCAAAGGAATCCCTAGTCAGTTACTCGAGGATTCCTCTTTAACATTAAGGATTCTGCCAATGAAAGACATGAAATTTGGATACATATTTACAGAATATACAATGCATAGCAATTTTCAGGGATCTTGATGGAATCCTTAGCTGATTGTCTTTTGGATTCCTCCCAAGTTTTTGGGATCCTCGGAATTCCTGGACACTGTTCGTGTCAAACCCTGGAATAGTTGATAGTCAAGCACGCTCTCTGTGGATTCCTCTTGTTAAAACAACTGTTTAAATCACCAGGAAGAATGCATCAGTGTATTCTTAAGTATTTAAACAATGTTATCTGACATCAGTTAGGTTTACTGATAGCAACTTGACATCCTTTATGATACAGGAATAACTTGAATCTTTGATAACATTTTATCATGTACATCAGTTACATGCATTTACTGTCTAAACCTGTATTTGTGACCATCTGAATTTAGGGAATTATCAACCCGAGTCTGAAGCGCAGTTGATAGTGTGCAGGGATTTCAAATCTGGTTTCCAGAAGGGGTATATGGGGCTGTTATACCCTTTCTATATCTTATAAATGGAGTAAAATTGACACTATTGTCCAATTTCATGGAATTTATATAGGTAAGTCTTCAGGATTTTCCCTGAAGTGCAGGATTTTTGAGTACTGAGAAAGAGTTCTTTTCCTATGTTAAAAGGCTGCTAAAATCTGGAAAATCAGGGATTTCAGGATTTTGGAAACTTTTACCCATGTGGATATAACCACTCCAGATGGGATTATAACCCCTACCCATTTGGAAATCTTAGATTGGAAATTCCGGTGCACTACCAAATGTCCATCAGACTGAATTACCCTTAAATTGATGGTTTATGAATACATATGTGACTGTTGTTGCACATATTTTGCAAAATGAGATAGTATGCAACTGTCACATGTTAATTTGTTATCAAGAAATTGTTAACTACAGAGTTATTTGTTTTATCAAATGTTCATTAAAACTACACTACAATCAGTATTTTCATGTTTTCTGTCATACAAGCACCCTTAAGAAAGATTTAAAACATAATATAAATATGGGAAAAACTCACTCTTATGACCCTTAATATTAGAGAATAAAAATGAACCTTCATGAAACCTTTTATTTTATGCTCACATGCTAGGAGATTTTCTTGTGTGACAAGTTAAATAAACCTGGATCATAGTAGAGTTGTTGCCCTTTATTATTAGAAAAAAATAACATACGAGTATGAAATTTTATTTTTTTTGTTTATTCTCCCATGTATTTGTTTTGATAATGGTTTTTAGGAGTTTGTGAGTATTAATGATACATTGTATTTTGATTTGATCATTGTATTGTCATAATTGAATATACCTCCCCTCTCTCTCTATCTGACTGTGTCCTTGGTTTTTGTTGTCCATGTTTTGTTTTCAATGAATTGACCCCATGATTACTGTTGTAAACAATTGCTGAGGTGCATATTACCAAGTGTCTTACGATCAATTTTAGTCATAAATCCTTCTATAATGTATTGTTAAATTATCGTAAGATTTTTGAAAATATGCTAATATAGATGGATTTACGACTAAAATCAGTCGTAAGATGCTTGATAATACGGCCCCTTGGTGGATATTTCAAAATGAAATTCTTATTATAACTGAATGCAGCCATCATTTTTTATATCAAAACTATGTGTGTTGTTTATGTTTGACTCCTTTCTCCTTGTTTCCAATCTGATTAGCTAATAAGCTGCCTGGCTAGCTGAGCCTAGCTCAGTCGGTAGCACACAAGTCCACTGATCAAGGGCTGAGGGGCCATGTGTTCAGGGTATACTTTTGTGAGGCTTGGTCATGAAATAATTTCTATGGCTATTCTCCTTCCTATCACTGATTCTAAATCATGAAGGATAGTTGTCATTTGTCAGTCACTGACAATGACTGAAGTATGCTCTTAGTAACTGGTTAACAGCTAAATCCAGAGATTTAGTCTTTCCAGGAACAGTGAGTAAATACTTTCCATTACAATAATTGTACCCCAACAAGCAAGATATATATTAAGATGCATGAAATTTTATGGCTGCAGGATTCTTTGTCTGTCAGTCAATCAGAGTTTTTTTCAAAACAACCTTTCTATATGTAAATTGGGTGCTTTATTCCAAGACTGTAAAAAAACCTTAGAAATGATTTGGAAAAAGTTTTTAAAGTTGAATTCTTACTTTCTGTTATCAATGTATTTTTCAAACACTTAATTCTCATAAAAAGTACTTGCTGTAACACATTTATGTTTCTGAACCTGCCACAGAGAACATATATTAGATGCTTGCTCTAACATTTAGACCTTTTTTGCTTGAAATTTTCGGCTATGAATTGTGTAATTTTGTTCATGTTATTGTGAATTCATGTCATATTTTTTATTGTGAATAGGCCAAACTTCAGCTCCATTTTGAGGCAAAAAAAGTCATTACACCAGTGTTAAGTTTTTATATACATTTTTAGGTAAAAATTTGAATATTTTGTATCATTTTCATGTATAACTGCATATTCTTATTTTATAAATTGCAGGATTCTGAGGCCTATACTCATCTGTTAAATCAGATTGCACCTGCGGAATATGGTGTTGGTCTGGGACCACTTAATGTAAGTACATAGATTAATTATACATTTAACTAGTGTCTCATCATTATGGTACAGATTAGTTTACTGCCCAGTGTGAAAGTTGGTGGTGTTTTTGGAAAGATACAAGGTTGATGACCATTGTTGTTTTTATATACTGCCCAATGTTAGTATGAGAATTCATAAATATGGGTTGAACTTGAAGAATGAGGAATAACAGAAATACAGTTTTTAGCTTGACTTTTCGAAGAAAATGAGAGATTATACTGTCACCCGACCGTTGGCGTTGCAAATCAAGGTTAAAGTTTTTACAAATTTAAATAACTTCAATACTATCAAAGATATTCAGCTCAAACTTGGAATACTAATTCATCATCACAACTTCCACCTTTCTATCAAGGCCCATAACCCTGGCTCCACTGTTTTAGGAGTTTTGCCCTTTTTTGCTTAGAAAACATCCTTCTTATACAAGGTTAAAGTTTTTTTAACTTCAATACTATCAAAGATATTCGACTCAAACTTGGATTTTTTTTTTAACTTCATTAACCTCAGCTGTGTTAATAATATTCAATAGGAATACATACTGATCACTCCCTCGCTATAATATTCATATGACTATCAAAACCCATAATACTGATTCATAAGAACTGAGAAAAGTCGAGCGCACTATCTTACGGACAGCTCTTGTTATTGATAGTTATGGGCATTTAATTTGAAGTGCTATGCCATATAACAAAAATAAATAAGTTTTTTAAAGATAAATATAATTTTCAATGATTATGTAAACAAAAGATATGACCAAGAATCTGTCTTGATGGCAAAACTTGCGAAGAAATCTTAAGTGCTGAAAAGCTCTCGGGCTGGACTGAACTTATTTGATCTATCTCTTTATATTTGTCGTTTGGTTAGATCTAAACTCTATTCTTTATTCAAACTGACTTCCGTATTGCCCAAGAAAATATCATACTGAACTGTGTTCAAAATTCAAAAACTTTCTACTACCATTAATTATACCCTCGCTTCGAAGAAGAGGGGGGTATACTGGTTTACCCTTGTCCGTCCGTCCGTCCGTTACAAAATTTCCGTCGCAGTTTTCTCAGCAACTATAACATGCAGCAGCCTAATACTTTGCATATTGCTTCATCCCATAGTCCCATGTGGTGTAAAACGATTTCATGCTCCTTGCTCATCTACTTCCTGTTTGTCGCATATTTTTAGATTTTTGCTGGGGTATCACTAGTGAGCATTAGCTCACAGATTTACTTGTTTTACAAGTCTTTGTTTGAACACTAGCAAATATTTATTTACCTTGAAATTTTTGGTGACATCAGGTCACCTTCTTTAGCTGACTGATTTTGATCACATGACTGATGAAGAGTCACATGATACAAGAAGACTGTTGTAAACCAATAGTAGTTCTAGTCCCTCGTCCCTGTTCAGAGATGGCTGGGTTGTTTGATTTCTATGGTTTCTTAAACTTTCCTTTTCTCCATGAACGATCCAGAGCAGAGAAACCTCTTTGGGCCCTTAAAAATTAGGGATCTATATCGGTCAGAATGATCGATATGATATTCGTAATGATACAAAATGATTGATATTGGATATATCATATGATATAATTCAAAGATAAATAGAACATTTATAAAACAGCAAAACGGTGCTGTTTTATTTATTTTAATTGTAGTAGCCCCATACTACTAAATGCACTGTCTTATTAATATTTCAAATGTTACGTCTTTTGAGTTTTAGTAGAATGTTGATTTGGCGATACAAAATATCAGCTTTTTTGCAGGCCATTAAATTCATATGTAGGACAGTCATTGATCGATATTTTGTTCGATACGGAAACGTGCGATCCAATATACCTATCAAACCTACGTTTCCGGTATTCGATATATATTGTATACCGCTGTGGAGTTCTATAAAAAATCATGTTTATTGTTTCCATAGGAACCAGACGGAGAGATGAGGGCTGAAGCCATGTTGATGGAAGCAGAGAAGATTAAATGTAGAGCATTTATAACGAGGCATGATGTCGTTAAAGGTCAACCAAAATTGAATTTAGCCTTCGTTGCTAATTTATTTAACGAGTACCCTGCCTTAGACAAACCAGAAGATGTGGAACTTGACTTTATCGAGGAAACAAGAGAAGAAAAAAGTAAGATAAAAGTGTTAGATTTAATTTTTCTGAAGCCGTGGCGTAGTGGATAGCATGTCTTACTTCGAATCCGGAGATCACGGGTTGGAAACCCGGTCACGGCAGGTCATATCCTATACATGAGTTGTCAGCCTCATGGTAGGGTTAGTTAGTACTGGTGATAGAAAAAAGTGTCAGGAGACCTATAGTAGGAAGAACTGGCCGTTGTGATTATAACATATATGTGTGTTGAATGCGACGTTAAAAAAAAAATAATGAAAATTTCAAATTAAAATTTTCATTTTCAATTTTAACTCACCCAGGGGGTTAGCAATCTGATTAAACACGATCTAAAAAAGTTCCATTACTCGCCTAACCGCTTATTATGATCTAGCTGTTTTCTTACAAGGGTCACATTAAGATGACCTTTTCTCGTTATCGTATTCAATCCTTATGGTAACTTGTTTACAACATTTTCGTCAGGCAATTAGGTACTTTCGTCAGTTATCTTTCCCTTATAAAATCTGAAGCAATCCAATTGGTAACTAGGTCCTTACAGTTGGAATCCTCGGATTTTATCATTGAATTCCTATGTAACAAAATATTTCATCTAATATCTTTCTTGTTAATGAAGATATTACCAGAAATGATGAAATTCAGATAGTGTTTTAATTTAAAATTGATTAACTTGAATTTCAAACTAATTGAATGATGACTATACTGTATTGCCCCAACTTTATGTATTATACATGAACATTTTGTATCATTTCAGCTTATCGTAACTGGATGAACAGTTTAGGCGTGAAACCACATGTTAATCGTTTGTACAGTGACTTGCATGATGGTCTTATATTGTTTCAATTGTATGATATTTGCAAACCAGGCTGTGTTGACTGGAAAAAAGTTAAAAAGACATTCAAGAAAATGAATGAGGTCTTTGAAAAAATTGGTTAGTACTGCTTTTTTAGTGTTACTATTGTTAATAGTTTGGTGAAACACGGGCGGATGGTCGGGCGGGCGTCCGGTGTCATTAACAATTCTGTCAATGTTTTTCTTTACCATATATTTCTGCCATTTATTGTCAGATCTTTATGAAACTTCATACAATGATAACATACTATGTGATGTACAGAATTAGAAAGTAACAACCACAACTCTACCTGGCTTTATTATGGATTATTTCCCTTTGTAATTTTTGCGTTAAAGTTTTTAAATCCAGCTTTAATGTGGTTTCCAAATTACATTTCTTTTTCTGTTTCATTTTCAGGAAATTGTTCTTACGCTGTAGAGCTAGGAAAACAATTGCAGTTTTCATTAACCGGTATCGGAGGTAAAGATTTGTATGATGGGAATCAAACATTAACTCTGGCTTTAGTATGGCAATTGATGAGAGCATATACTTTAAGTATACTTAAATCTATGTCAGATGATGGCAAGCCTATTGGAGATAAATACATCTTAGAATGGGCCAATAATAGAGTAAGTGAAATCATTATTACATGGGGTTTTCTCATGTTTAGTAGACATTCCGAAAAAAGTGTTGACATTACTGGACATTTAGTCCAGTGATCTTGGAAGAATCACTGGACCAAATCTGGTTTCACTGGACCAGAAGAAATCATCAAAAGGACATCTTTATTAACATCAATTTAAGCTCGACTTAACATAGTAATGTAGAGCTCTCCTACTCGCCCCGGCGTCCGCGTCCACATTTCTGATTAAAGTTTTTGAGCACAGATTAAAGTTTTTGTGCAGTAAAAAACTTTCTTCTATATCTTTGTTATTTCTTAAGATATTAACTTCAAACTTTAAATATATGTTCCTTACTATCAACCACATCACATGTGACAAGGTTCATAACTCCAAATATGTTTTTTTTCAGAATTATCTCCCCTTGAACTTAGTGTTTTCTTTACAGAATGTTTGTTTTTATTGCAACTGTTTTATTTCTTTAGGTATTGACTTCAAACTTTAAATGTATGTTACTTATTATCAACCACATCTCATGTGACAAGGTTCATAACTCCTTATACATTTTTTCAGAGTTATCCCCCTTAAACTTATAGTTTTCTTTAAAAAATATTTATTTTTACTGCAACGGTTTTATTTCTTTAGGTATTGACTTCAAACTTAAGATATATGTTCCTTATTATCAACCACATCTCATGTGACAAGAATCATAACTCCAAATACATTTTTTTCAAAACTGTCCTCCATGAACGTAAAATTTTCTTTAATTTATTTATTTACTTTAAATTTGTTAAGGTTATATTTTCAAATTTTAAAATATGTATGTTCCTTATCATCAACCACATCTCCTGTGACAAATACTTACTAAGTCGAGCATGCTGTCTCCTCTGACAGCTCTTGTTATTACTATTAATTGGATTAGTAAGGGAAGTCATTAGTCACTACTCTGCTACTCAGTCATTATAATTTATTATAACTTTTAACTGAAGACAAACATAAGTTCAATTCTGATCGAGAAATTATGATAAAATAGTTGTTCTCATTTTAATTTTGAAAAAAATTGAAATTTAATTGGACATTCGGACCAGCTATGACAGACTTTTTACTGGACCGAATAGAATTTTAGGTTAGGTCCGTCAGACCAGCACTTCGGAATGTTTGGTTTAGTCATTGACTGTAGCATGCAAGTCTACTGATGGAGATGTTGTGGATTCTATTCCAGGGCAGGATATACTTTAGTTGAGCATAGTCATATAAGTATTAGTTAGATTATGTTTTCATTTTACTATAAGGTTTAGTGCGAGGGGCGGAGCCCCGAGCACTGAACCTTATAGTAAAATGAAAACATAATCTAACTGGCTTAGCACAGCATTTTCCCCAAGTTCAACACGCTTCTATACTATACAATATAGTACATGTCTACTATCAACAATCCTCGACAGCTGATTGGACGAGGGGAAAATGCTATGTGCTAAAGACTTTTTCTGCCTTTCTTTCCCTTACCCTTCCCTAACCTTTAATTATCATGTAGAGCCAACATTCACTGACAGAAGTATGAGGAATGCTGAGCGCGACAAATCCACACGTCCGCTCATATTTACAAGTAGAAATTTACTCAGGACGATTTGTTTACTGACCGTGCTCTTCCTGCCGAAAATAATCAAATTTCAAGTTTAAAATACATAGTCTTAACAAAAGCACAACAAATAAAGCATATTTAATCACTTGTAATCTGAAAACATTGATGAAATTGCTTAGTTTGTAGAGATGGCCATCATATTGTGACCATTCCTTTACTTGGAACCCAATGTGCTTAATAAAACAGTTACCAGTGACTGCCTCATATTACAGCAAGTACTTTAAATACAGAACTTCAACAAATAATATGTTTGTTACTGCTTCATACAAGTTAATAATTAATTGCATTTTCCTTAAATGTATAGTGCGTACACATTGAACCCGACCTTACCTTTCACATTTGCATCTAATTATCATTTACACGTATCCCGGCGAAAATCAATACCACGCCTACTATATGCTTTGGCTCGTTACGTATTTAAGATAAAATAAGACATGTATAAAGAATACACTTCACGCATGTAAAACAACTTTAAATGCAATCAAACGGGAAACTCGTGTTCTTACATTTTGGAATATAATTGATAATAAAATGGATGGGGGAAGGCCGTTGTGGGGCTAAAACCCACAACTTTTGAATTGGTAGCTAGCCTCATAGTATAATCATCAGGTCCAGTCCATGTGTAATAAACACTCATTGTACGCTTTAAATGTACTTTAAAATTAATCCCTTTGTTATAATTACATTCGAGCCTTGACGTTATCATCTGAGCATTAATACTACATTCGTATTCAATGTAATGAATATTCTTGCATAAAGGTCAGATCGGGGTCAACTTGTACGCACTATAGTACAGGACAAGTACATATTGCCCTAGGACGAGTGAAAAATCTAAGCTGCTCATCCTGCAGGACAAGTTGCTTTCAAAACATTTGTCAAGCCCTGGAATGGTCAGTAGACTGACTGAAGGCCATGACATGATATTCACAGTGTGTTTCTATGGTGTTAAACCGAACCAAAGGAAAAAATTGTGTAGAAAAGAATTAGTTTAATTGATATATTGCGCCTAAGCCAGTGTGACTGATGTACCAATTCTAATAAATTTCAAGCAAACAATTATCCATTTATGATGTATGTTGTTTATATTACAGTTACAAGGAACTGGGTGTTCAGTATCAAGTTTCAACGATTCATCACTGGCAGATGGTATCACCATATTGAATCTTATTTCTGCTATTGCACCAGGAAAAGTTAACCAGGATATTATAAAACGTTCTGGCAGTGAAGAGGTAAGATAATTTCTTTGTAATGCCTTTGTCTCTAATGAAATATTGATCATCATATTTTCATTATACCCATACATATATACATTATATAATTTTTGGGGGTATACACTGCCCTCCAAAATTTCCTTCACACATTTACAATTTACATTGTACTCCATGAAGTTTTAAAAAGTTGTAAAAGCATAATATTGTGAAATGAATTTTAATTTTGCTTTTTAAACCCGTACACCTTTGTTTTGAAATTACAAAAATATCTCAAACATGATATTGGTACATTGTGGTCCATTGACCATAGTTTTGGATGCAGGAAGATAACTTTTGCTGCAAGTTTAGAATGGAATGTACACACAGAAATTTTGTTTCCATGGCAAGAATAATGAACTAAATGAACAATGATATAATAATTCTGCCATCTTGAACTTGACATTTGTAGCAATTCAATTATTATACCCCCGCTTCGAAGAAGAGGGGGGTGTACTGTTATACCCTTGTCCGTGCGTGCGTGTGTTCGTGCGTGCGTCCGTCCATTACAAAATTTCCGTCGCAGTTTTCTCAGCAACTATAACATGCAGCAGCCTAATACTTTGCATATTGCTTCATCCCATAGTCCCATGTGGTGTAAAGCGATTTCATGCTCCTTGCTCATCTACTTCCTGTTTGTCACATATTTTTACATTTTGACGGGGGTATCACTAGTGAGCATTAGCTCACAGATTTACTTGTTTGTACCGTGAAGGAACTTTTGGAGGGCAGTGTGTAAGAGTTAAGAAGAAAATCCCACAAATTTAGGAATATGACCCATACCCCTAGAATTGGGAAGTTTATCTGCATTTTTGTTTAAATTGGGATAAAATGTCATGCAAATTAAATAACAAAAGCAGATTTTTACGAAGTTTTTAGTTTCATTCTTTATTTCTTTATTAAGTTAGTTAGTTAATTAAAAAAAATGATTACTTGGACATAATATTAATTATAGCCCTTTGCTGAAAAATCTTGTCAGCTCATTTTCTCAGCGCCCAATTTCTTCACAAACACATGTTGGGGGTATTTTATCACATTCAGTAATAAGTCATGTTATTGGTTCCCATTAGAAATGAATTTGAGTAGAATATGACTTTGTTTTATTTGTTAAACTTATTCCTTCAATCTTTGTATATTTTTTTACATGGTGGAGTAGCCATTTACGAATTGAGAGATTGTGGGTTTGAAACTCAGTTCAGACCATGGATTTTATTGGGTTAAATTTGCCACCCTATGTAAATAACCCACAAAGAAGTGGGTGCTTGCATCCTCAGATTGTGCCACAGACATTCAATCTCTAAAAATACCATAACAAATCCTGTCCAATGGAGGGGTTGTACGTAGCTTAGGCATAATATGGCACTTGTACTCCCTTGTCTTCATGCTAGCTTTTATGGTGACATGGTGGAGAGTCTGTCCATGTAAGACTCGACATTATTGGTTTGAATCTTATTTCAAGCCATTGATTTTTAGCGGGATTTTTCAACAAAAAATTTTGGCTGATAGTTTGGCGAAACAGGGCAAGCGTCCGGTGTCATTTACAACTGCGTTTAAGTTTTTTCTTTACCATATATTTCTGCCATTTATTGTCAGATATTTATGAAACTTCATACAATGATAACATACCATGTGATGAACAGAATTAGAAAAAACCCACAATTCTACCTGCCTTTATTATGGATTATTTCCCTTTGTAATTTTTGCTTTAAAGTTTTTCATTGGTTTCCACATTACATTTCTTGTTATGGATTTCATTTTGTTAAAAAAAATTTCAGGATAATTTTTCAAATACCAAATTTTGTTAAATTTTTTTTCAGGATAATTTTTCAAATGCCAAGTATGCCATATCAATGGGTAGAAAAATTGGTGCAAGAATTTATGCCCTTCCAGAAGACATTTGTGAGGTGAAACCCAAAATGGTGATGACTATATTCGCTTGCCTTATGACCACGGATTGGAAGAACGTCAAGGCTCAACAAGAAGACTAAGCTGTTTATTATATATATGATTATGTAACATTTGTTTTAACAGACTTGCTTGTATGTGTATTGTATTTGCATTGGAAATGGGGAAACAAACCAGTGATTTCTTCTTTGTTTAACGACAGAACTTTTATTTGCTTTAAGGGAACAAAAACATAACATTGATGAAGGGACCAGCTATTATTTGTTTTTTATTTCATTTATATAATTGTGTTAAAAATACACAGTTGAAGGGACCAGACATTTTTTATTTATATAATTATGTTAAAATTTCTGACTCTAAGGGACCAGCTGTTATTTGTTTTATATATAATTATGTAAAAAATACATATTTGAAGGGACCAGCTATTATTTGTTTTTATATATTATGTATACATTATCTTGTTAAAAAGTCAGACTTATAAGGAGCAGTTGTTATTTTGTTTTAATTTGTATATTTTTGTATAAGAAATGGGAACAATTGATTTTTTGTATCAATGTTTGTATATTTTTTTCTTCGTTATATTAATTATTGTTATTAAATCTGATCAATTTATAATTGTAATTGTTAAACTAATTTTACAAGAGGACGATGAATTCAAATATTTTAGTGGCTTTATTAACTATAACCTGGCTGGGAGTTCTATGACTGATCCTGAAATTCTGATATTTTGGGACTTAGGAAATGTTTTTTTCCTATGTACAAACTGTTGAAATCATGATATTTGAGAATTTCAGAATTTTAAGAGTTTTGAATTTTCATCCATGCATGTCATAATTTTGAATTTTATTGTGTTTGAAATAGTTCACTTCTGCCATATGTTGTCAAATTCAAGTTTTGTTCAAAGTTTAAACTCCAGTAACTTGAATAAGCTATTAGTTCAATATAAAATCTAATATATATTGTATCATAAAATCAGTCTTTATTACACAATTAATCAAAGTATAACTCTGTCTGTCTCAATCTATATTTTATAAATTGTATATATCAGCTTTTGTAGTAAAAATGAAATCTTAGATTCTCCTAGTACAAGTGGTTTCTCTTTTGAACTTAACTTGGTCACCATTTACGTACAGTTGTTCCATTCCACTCGGATGTAAATGGGTACTGTGAGGAATCACCTCCCTGAGAGTGAAAATTTAGCTTGTGAAAAGTATGGATTTCGTATAGTACAAGCCTCTAGACTTAAGCCAGGGAAAAATATATTCCAGCTTGTGCTGTCATTGATTTTATATCATTGGGCTAGTTGAGCTGATAACTTAACCTTTTACTATATGACAAAATGATTTTGATTAGGGCTAGTGTACTTAATGACTTAATTAACATAAAATTTTGTTTAATTAACAATTAATATTTCAAATTTGATTATGTGTCAATTCTATGTTTGATATAACCAGTTACATAAAAAAACTACTAATATAGTATACAAATAAATATATTGCGTACATACATACATATATATATATATATATTATTTTTGTAGTATTAATATACACATTATTTTCTACATTATTGTAAAGGTATACATTTATAATTATATTATTCTTGCACTTTAAGTGTTACTAACTTTAAATATAATAGATAATTAAATTTGCCATCTACGTAGTAGCCATATGTCTTGGCATTTGCATGTTAGTGCGGAGGATTAGTCAAATTTGATTTGGGCTTGAGTAAAATTGAAAATTACTTATTGTCTTAAATAATTTGGCTAGGTGATGATTTTGCCCATAAGTACAATAGAAAACATAAATTGAGCTTGTGCTTGGTAAAAATTTAAAGCAAAGATTAGCGAAGTTGATTTGATATTGAGATCATAGATTAATTAAATATCAAATTTTTGTCGAATAAATATATTCAAGTTTTGTTTCCATAAAGAAGGAAATTTGTTTAGTTGGTAAATGTATTTAAAAGAATCCCATAGTCTAGAAAGTCTTAATTTTTTAACAGGGTCTCTTTTTTTGTTCCAAGGAAGTGAATGTTCAGTTCATGATTTTGTACTCGAGTTCATGATTTTGTTCTGGAGTTCATGATTTTTTCTTAAGTTTGTGATTTTGTACTTGAGTTCATGATTTTGAACTGTACTCGAGTTCCTGATTTTGTTATCAAGTTCATGATTTTGTTCTGAAATTCATGATTTGTTCTGAAATTCATGATTTTGTTCTAAAAATGATTTTGTTCTAAAATATAGAGAAGCAATTTAGTTGACATTTCATCACTTTCCAAAGTATGGAAAAATATCAAGTTTTATAGTTGAACAAGTTTGTTTTATTAAAGAAAGCCAGCTGCTGTGTTATAATTCCATATATATGCATTAACACCTTTGTTGTCACTAGTTTGTTATATGTGTATCATTTTTTGTCAGTTAACTATCTAGAAGAGCTGCCACGGTCCTTCCATATCACCAGTTCTCTTTGAACTCTGGTCGGTTCTGTTTGAACTGTAGTGTGGGAGCTAAGTTCAATCTGTATCGAGGTTCGATGAAATTAATTAGCCAATGACTAAATTTCATTTTCAAAGGATGCTAAGTAATGATTTTTTTATCTTATCCAACTTTTGGTCATTAGATCATTGTTGGTCATTTCATATTAACATCGACACTGGTTCAAATCATTATCGTCACTTTGCGAACCGTGAATTCTGAACCGTGGTACTCCGTCACATCTACATCTACATTTATGTTGTCTCAGTCACACTTGACTTTTTTATGCGACGGGTGGTTACCGGTCAAAAGAATAAGAGAGAGAATATAAAGAATAAAGGAAAGTAAGAAGAGCTTGATAGTTAAAAGATGGAGTAAAGTTGAAAGTTGTGGCCAGCTTCGTTTTCACCCCTTCATCTCAAAACTCAGAGCTTTGAGAATCCTAAGAAGTTACTTGTAGCTGGGTGCAGACTGCAGGTCTAGAAGTGTAGTTGAGACAAACCCTGCTTGAAGGATACCAAGTCAGGGGCTTCTGTCACATTGTTTACTGTGGCAGTTCTTCTATTACGAATTTGTATCATCGTATTGTATAAATCCAATTGTTTTTCTCTGCTCATATCTCTTGTTGTTAAATGTTTTAAAAATATGGATTTTTATTATATATATATTATATACATTTTTGTTTGCTCTTTTTTCCATTTATTTTTCTTTCATTATTATTTTTTCTCACACTAATTAACCGTAGAATTGCCTTATCGTAATGAATATGTATCATGTTATGTGTGCTTCATTTTTTTATACGGAATAGAAAAATATTTAGTTTTACAATAAATAATTGTTTCCAAACTTTTTCAATTCTAAAAAGTTGGCAATCATGAATTGAAGTTATACAACAGTTAAGGAACGTTTTGTTGCTTGTAATTTTAATGTTAAAGTTTGTCAATGTATTCTAAGCCTGTTAATAATCAAGTATGCTCTATTTGTGAAGTTATAATGCATTTGTCTATCAGTCTAAGAAGGAATGTTTTGATTGGTTAACCGATGATCAAATTTTGGTTGATTTATATAACTGACCAATTAAAAACTGTCTTTTATGATAACTACTCTCTTATGTAAAATTTTAATACATAGGTCCAAAAGTTTAAGAAGGAATGATTTGATTGGTTCCAGGATCATCAAACTCTGGTTGATTTATTTAACTGACCAATGAAAAATGGTCTTATAAAAACAGTTAAAGTTAAAATTTTAGTAAAATCTTTAGACGATGGTATCTTCTATTTGTTAAAATCTGAAGATTATTTTTGAGAAATTTTTACTATTTTGCTGTCGTACATGATTGCTTAGAGAATTTTATTTGCTTGAATTTTTGTAAATCTGAATTCTGCGAGCTATATAGTCTTCCTCATTGAAAGTACGAGAACAAAAAATTTACGGGTGAAGGTAAAAGACCTATATAAATCAATGTATTGATTCGTTGCTATGACGACATATAAGTACCATGTGTAATCATCATTACTATAGAAACATATATATAAACAATATTTTATCATGGTGGTGACTTCAAAATTCTGAGAAGTGGTTGAATATTGATTCTGCTATGAACAAATTTTTTATGCTTGATTGCCCTGTGAGATATTGGGTGCTACAATCACAAATTCTTGTTTTTTCACTCATATAAACTTGGCTTTGTTAGTTATGGAATAAAAGTATATAAAAACATCATTATCTTATAACATTTTTCATCAAAACTATGTATTTATTACTGTAGATTTAAGTATCATGTTTGTTTGTTTATCCTAGCCATCTTTCCATTTGGAGAAAATCTGATTTTTTGTATCATTTAATTGGTTCAAATGGCAAATATTTCAAACTTGTAATTTTACATAAATGAATAAAATAGTTTATCAAGGGTGAGTTTATTTCAGAACCTAAACAGATTACAAAAGCCGAAGTATGGTAGTAATAAGTATTATAAGATGTTGAATCATTCCATGAATATATCAGACATTCTCATGATATTGATGTAACAGTTGTTGTTTTTTTATGTACGATACTATGTTGATTGTAATAATCTACTGAACAATACTAAAAATGAGCTCTTTAATTACATATGAGAAAATATATGCATGAATCCAAACTAAAATAAATATTCCTAACTGTTGATTCTTGATATTTTTATTCATCGTTTTTTATCCAGTCATGGTTGACCATTCATTATGGTTGACAGCCATCCTCTAAGGTTGACAGCTATTTATTGGTTGACAGCTATATCCATTGTTGACAGCTATCCCAATGGTTGACAGCTATATCCATGGTTGACAGTAATCTTCCATGATTGACAGCCATCTCCATGGTTGACAGCAATCTTACATGGTTGACAGGGCCTGCTCCATTTCCATGGTTGATAGGCCCCGATAATTGACACCTATATCGAGAATTCAAAACAACTGATAGACTGTTGTGTTTAAGTGTAGCTACAAACCATAGCTGTAGGTGTTTATACAATATGTAGGTAGTTGCTTACAGAGAATGAAAGTCTAGTATTGGTGTGTCCCTTGAAGAAATGTCAGAAGAACTGTTTGTATCATATAAATATGATTGTTAAAAGACATAATTCAAACCTAGTATGGTTTTGAGCAAGTCATACCACATCGTATAAGTCATATCTTGGCAGTCAGTCAACCTGGAAAGGCTAAATATCTGTAGCCTGTTCAATTATTAGGACAGCTGTCAGTCAGGAAGTATGTGCCTAGTAACTGCTCAACAGATAAATCCAGTAGCCTGTTCAATTACCCAAATGTTCCGTAACGTTACATTCGGAACTCCTCGGCCATTCGCTGCAAATGATCTTATCTAATAAACAAATATATACGATCGTAAAGGCAATGAGTGATGTTTCAAAATTTATGGACTAAAAACGAAACATCACTCATTGCCTAAACGATCGTATATTTGTTTACTTCAACACTGGTAGTTTCAAAATAGTGTCTAAATATGTCCGAGATTATTCGCAGCGTAGTTATTTCTTTTTTTTCTTTGAATTTGTTTAGTTTATATTTTCAAATTTTAAAATATGTATGTTCCTTATCATCAACCACATCTCCTGTGACAAACACTTACTAAGTCGAGCATGCTGTCTCCTCTGACAGCTCTTGTTTATACATCTAATTTAAATAATGATAAAGTCTAAAAGTGTTTCACATTCATCATCTTGGATGTGGATCAACTCTATTTTTCCGAGATAACAAGTTTATTTTCCTTTTCATTTCCGAGTCATATATTCTTCTACATCTTTCAAAACATAATCTGTTACGTTGTACACACGGCTTTTCAAAATATTTTAATATTTGAGCTTCATTCATAATTCCTTCATTCGATAAAATCCTGAAAAAGAAAATCTATACTTTAATCTTCATGATTTAAAGATACAATGCATGGAATACTGTACATATAAATAGACCTAATTCTGTATGTCAACTTCAGCATTTTTCCATCTGTGCACAGGTTGTGCAAATAAAGAATTTTATAGTTGAAAAGCTAAAGACAAAGATTATAAATCCCATTGTTCTTTGTAAACATATTTTCAATGTATCAGTGCAAGTTTGTTTGAACTGCAAGAATTTTACCTAAATATTTGAATTCCGGATAAAGTCTTTTATTCACTGGTCCCAGTCATTTGTAACTTGCAACCCCACCACTAGGGAAAGTGGGAACTTTCACTTTAAGTCCAGCAAACACCAATCATGCAGGAACATTCGGATGATATTACTTAATGTTAATACGCCCGTCTAGTAAAGTTGTCCAAACCAACAGCTTGTTTGGCAGATTCTGTGGAAGAGTCGGAATTAGATTCTGGAACAGTTCCAACATCCCAGTTGAGCACGCATAAGATTACATCAGTCCGCGTAAGAAGGCACTGATAGTTCAGAAAATGTGTTCCATGCAAATTGAAATTAAATCCAATTACACGATTATTATTGTGCCTTATTTTGAAACAAAAACGAACTGTGACCACTGGGTGACTCTTAGTTTTTGCACATCAATATGGGTTTTCAAGTTAAACAGTGAGTTTCTGTGAATCTACTGTCAATAATATTTTGTAAATGTCCGTTAAAATGGAAAAAAGTCATACCACCCGCTCAAAAACTCGCCAAAAAGTATATTTTGGGGTGAATTAGGAGATCTGAACTGAACTGTAGAATAAATATGCCACATAGTTACGAGACTTGACAATCGATAAAAAACACAGACCTGTAAAAATGTCTTTTGAACCTTACATTTCTAAGTTTCTATACTTGGTGGCATGTTAATTGTTTCTTTCTTATAAAATTATGATTTCTATTCGAAATAGCTTGCCTTTTGTAATTAGGTGCATCTTTTCGGAATTGAGATAAATATTAAATCCTTCTGAGCATCGCGCTTCAAAAGTTATCTATAATCAAACTTCTCACAACGGTTATGTCACGCCTTGCTACGCATTTGCCGTGACAATCACATTGCTGCATTTCGCAGCATTTTTTTACTTGTTTACACTTTTCTAGGTGTTCTGTTAGCTCTGCATCTGTTTTTCTGGTTTGGCTTCATTGCCAAACGAGGAACTTTGTTTACAGCATATTTCCCATCATGTGATAAAACATTACAGTGAGCACCACCTGGCTTAGTACATTTCAAAAAATTGTGAAATAAAGTTTTTTCTTCTTCCTCAGTTTTCCCAGTCCAAATATGTTCGTTGATCTTAAGATGAGAAAATTGGTGGTTCAAAGTGAAGTTGCCTGTGTCATATAAAGCACGTCTTAAGTCAGCTGCTTGTACGGCTAGAAAACACCGAATTCATTACAATAATTTAGAAACTTATTGATAGTAAGTATAATCAGGCATAAATAAAATATGGTAGTATTCGTTTCTGAGGGCCATGAACTGAAATTTATACGTACCACACACATAAGACTTGACATTCCTTTAGTCTCTGTTGCACACTCTCCACAAGGGAATCGAGCCTTCTTTGTTCTTGGTCTCCCCATCTTAGATTTAACACTATTCACTATTATTCAGTCGATTGTCAAACAATTAAAAAAGTAAATTCACGTCCTAGTCAGTTTCCTGGAGACAGTCGTATTATATTTAAACACAAAATGCTAGTCTTAATTAATATTCCATGAAACACTGAACACACAACGCTAAACACTTCTTAATATTCACATTAACTAAAAATTGTTATTGCAACACAATTAAGAACAATTTCAATATTATATCCAATTTAAAATAAGTTTAAGTTTAACAAAAAAGTCACAGTATCAAAATTTTGAGCGCATGTCAATATTTGAGACTATTGTGGAGAATCAGCAGGCAGGCAAGTGTGTATTTATACTCGCCCATATGCATAATGCTTTGGGCGAGTGTTAGCTATCATAAATCGTCTGCTGTTTAAAAATTTTAACTATATAAATAATGTCTATATTAAAAAATCTATGTTAAAAATTTACAAAATTAATATTTAAGTTTACAAAGTAAACTCTCCGTCAAATAATCTATTTTTAAATAACTGTATTTAAAAATCTATATAAGAAATAATTTTTAAATATATGTTTAAAAATCACTCATTTCATATCTATGTTAAAAATACTATTTACAAATAAATACACGAGTTTTATCCACTTTATTAGTGTAATTTTTTACTATATCAAAAAATAACATGTAGAGTCTATATGTCGGCTGTGTTATTTACAGGGGGGGGGGGGGGTGAGAAACCCCCGTTCGGCCGGTAAAAAAGACAATATAAAAGTTATGTAGTAAAATGTGTTTCTAATAATGTAGTTCCGACCTTTTACAACGGCACACTTATAGGGCCACGTAAAAATACAGCTAAAAGAACAAGAACTAATAAGATAACATAATAAAGTAATATTTACAAATTAAAAGAAGGGGGATGTATGCCGAACAGGGGATCTCTGACATATCTCATGTTATAGAAGTGTATTAAGCTGGGAGACAAATAGCCCCGAAAAGGGCTGTATACGCATGTATTGTTTGTATAGCCCTGAAAAGGGCTTTGTCATTACATGACAAGTAAGTCCCGAGGAGGGGCTATGCGTATAACTATTTGTTCCCTGTCTATATTGTTACATTTTCACGTATCTATGGATATTTTCCGGTGTAGTCGACTGTTGCTTAGAATTTGACTACTACCTGATCGTTTAGTATTACACTTGGTATAGTATACTGCTAGGGGTATTGGCTCTGCAGTGCTTGAGAGGAGGATGGATGGCCGGGTCGCCTCAGGTTGATATAGTTGGTTGCTAAACATATTTTTGTGTGTTCTGCTCTATGGCCCCGGGAAGACATGACCCCCACAGGTACCACCGCACAGAACACACAAACAAGAATGAGATAAACTGCTGAGTGGTAGACCGGAGGATTCAGACCGGTCTAACTAGCAAAAAATCTAAACCAGATAGCCCTTGGCCCCAGATACGTATTGTAACACATGTCACTTAGATACAACACTGGAGACGAAGACTATCCGGTTAGTATTGCCAGGATGTTAATATAAATGAAGTCACTTTTGTCTGCCCCGTCCTGCATTGAACCAACCGGCCCTTAGATGCTAACAGGGTGCAGACAAGTGATTAAATGTAGTTCAAAGTGAACATAAAATAATAGAATAAAGAAAGGGGGCCTTTTGTTAGTGGCTGGCCATAGAGCTAACACCTCCCAGTGTGGAGTAAGATCATCACCACTGGGAGTATGTCATGACCAGCCGCCAAAACTAGGTCACTGTATTTGATATATTTTAACTGTTAGCCCTGTATAAGGGTATATATCTATGTATGTTGGCAGACATACGTTGGAGAGCCAAGGCAAAAGAGGCGAGATTCGCTGCTGTAACTGCAGACGAATCCGCCCCAAGTGCCCCGACCCACCCACATGGTATACACATGTTTTGTTATGATATGGCGACCCAGTCGAAACGACACCCCGGTATAGGTGTGCCAGGGTAGCTCTCGCATAATTTGAGTACCCAGTCTAAGTCATATGGAAAGGTAGCCAGCCAATGTGGTATCGTAATTGGATTGTATGTTTTTAATCCATAAAATAGGTAATTTAGTCTTAGTAACATAACTGAATTACTTTTATCGGTTTATGTTTATTCAATTACTTAAAATTAAGAAAATAGTTTTTAAAGCGTAATAATTTTTGAAGCTTGGGCCACAACAAATTGATCTTTTGTTCGTCGGATTTCCCGCACCTAAAAATCCGAAAATGGAAAAAAAATATTTTTTTTTTTTTTGCTCCCGCACTTCAAAATTTTTACCGCATCAAGAATTTTTTTGAAGTCAATTTTTTTTGGCACTCAATCAAGAAGTTTTACGGAGAAAATCAATAATTTTTGGTCTAAATATCAAAGCTTATCACCATGACATTGCTATATTTGTAACAGTAAAGTATTCACGTTTACATACGTCACTATGATGATCGTGTCGATCCTTTGTTCCTTTGTTTTTTCTAAATCCTAAATTATATTTAGTACACGTTTTAACACATGTATACTAAATTTATACGTTATAAATGTAATAAATGCAATGCTTAACTTCCATAAACTTTAACTCTTGATACACACAGAAGTTGAACAGTGACGTAGACAGAGCGGCTACATCAACCCTACAAAGATGATCTGGATGTGTGACGTCATATGTTCACCTTCTGTGTAAAAAAAATTACAATAGAGATCGACTCATGTCTTATGAATTGAGGTAGGACAGGATAGAAGATTTCCTTTTCTAATAATGTTCATGCCGGAGATATTCGAACAGACTGATTTAAAATGAAGTTGTATTTTGTATTATTTACCAAAAGGCTATACTTTCGACACCAAAACGTATAGTCCATTTAATTTTATAGGGGTGCTGATTCTATTTTTCCTCCAGGATTACTTAGGTATACTTAGCAGTTGTATGTTGTTTAGTCTGTTGCATAATTTGGTTAATTAATAATCTTCTTCTTTCTAATCAATAAGACTGTATTTATGCACTTAAAAGTTAACAGGTTTTGTTCATTATCATTTTATAGGGGTGCTGATTCTAAAATTCTCATTCAAGAACTAAAGTATACTGAGTAGTTGAATATAATTTGAGCACATCCTTTATTTACTGGAATAATAATTATTAAAACTTTATTTATACACCAAAAGACAACAGGTTTGGTCCATCATTTTATAGGGGTGCTGAGCCTAAAATTTTCATTCAGGAGGATTTAAATTTGCTGAGTAGCTGTTTGTTGTTGATTCCATCTCTTATTTATTTGGTTAATATAGGGATTTATTTTACATAAAAAGTCACCAGGTTTGGTCCTTTATAATTTTAGAAGCGCTGATTCTAAATTTTTACAATGATCTTGGAAGTTTTGAAGTTCAATATTGAATGAAATCAGTATATTTTACAGTATGATAATATAGTACAGTTCATCTAAATGCAAATGGAACAAAATACAGGCATTTATTTTGTATGTATCATATTAAAAGCATAAATTTTATGAATATTAACAACAAGTAATCTTTCTTACAACAAACTACAAGATAATCAGAGCTAAACTGACATTTCCTTGTAATCCAAGGTCAAGATAATAAAACACAAGGAAAAAAGACTAAATATGAAACTATAATTGAGAGAAAAATAATAAATACATGCAGTGCTTTTAAAATTGTATCATGTAAGAAAAATAGAATAAATCCATAGTAGTACAGCATCAATCCATGTTTTATATTTAAATAAGCATGTCTATATCCACAACTATAATTTAATATAAATAAGCATGTCTATATCCACAACTATAATTTAAGTGATTATTGACTATTGTGGCTTATATGCACTTTGAAATAATACAGAATGCTATTCATTAAAGTTTTTTCTGCATTTAAGTGCATTTTGACTTTAAGTAAATGAATATTCATAAAAATAGAACTTTTTTTTATTTTTCGCTTTTCGCTCGCTCCTCAAAATGCAAGATGTGGGAAAAAAATATTTATTTTTTTTTCGCTCGCTCGCTCCAATTTTTTTCGGACAAAATCCATAGAACATATGATCAATTTGTTGTGGCCTTGAGTATAGATACCCCGGCTTTCCATATTTCGAAAAATATACAATTGATAATATTAAGCTTAAAAGGAGGTCGATTTGTAAGTTTTTTTTAACTCAGTATATTTACAAACATTAGATATAACAAATTTTACGCATTTAAATTGGTAAAAGTGTTTAATTAAAAATTTCATGTAGATCTATGATCTTATGTTTTAATGAGTTGGGTAGACTACGGTGTTCCATATGTTTATATACGATTGTGGAGAATTACTGGTGGGCGATGAATAAATACAGATTTGGAGATATGATTTGTATTACTTGCGTCAAACATTTCACAGATATTTCTTTGATCGTCTGTTCAATCAAACAAAAAATAAATTCACAGGGAAATTATATGTGCTAATCGTTATTAATGCGTTTTTTGATATTAACCATTAGTACGAATTTTTAAAGGCATTCCGGTTTGACATAACCTTCTCAAAATCAATATCAATAAAATAATCGTTTCGAATGTGATAATTAAAGGCAAATTATAACATGCATACCTGTTTGACATTACATACTCAATATCAATCAAATAATCCCGCCGAAGGTGATTGTAAGATGCAAACACACACTAAATAGGTATGCTAACTACTTTAATTGGGTAAACAATTGTACCTTAGTTACGTAGTCGTAGCCCGAAAGAAAGAAGCCAACATCCTCCAAAAAAGAAAAACAACTACGTGAGTTTGAAATTGTTATATATAAAAATATCATCAAAACATCTAATATGAATAGTTAATGATAATATAACATAAAAAGTGTCTGTGTGATTGCAGAACAGAACATACGTTTCAATACAGTTTCTAATGATTAACAAGTATAAGAATACAATGATTATAGTAAGTATAACCACGTGTCTTCGATATTAACACGATATTTTATGTTGCAGTCATGTGTCAATTAACAGCGATACACAATATATCACCCTTAACTATATTTGTACGTTAATCCCAATCACGTGTCAATCAACAGCGATACACAAAAGGGCATGGTTATATGATAAATTGCATACAGGGCAGTATTTAGTAGCTGTCTTATAAATGCATGGATTATGAGAAATATTTCAGTAATAATGACTCCAAATTATGTTTCAAAACTTCATTTTATGAAAATACATATTAAAAGGTTAATGTGTGTCCTTGTTTGATTATTATGAATACTGCGTATACATTCGTACGATAGTCAAATTAAACAAAATAAATAAAAATATACTTCAAAAATATTTTAAAATGTGTTCTGAAATATTTATAAATGATAATTTAACATAAAAAGTGTCTTTGTACATATTTTCACTGCCTTTGTGTGTGTTTTTATACAAGCGTACCATAGTCACTTACGCTGGTCTGACTCTTAACAATTGACCATCGAATAAAAGCATAAAAATATTATTCAAAACTATTTAAAAGTGTTATATACATGTAAAGCACTTATTAATGATAATAAAACACAAAAAGTGTCTTTGTGAAAATATTCACTGTCTTTGTGTGTCTTTTGATCCAAGCGTACGCTAGCGCTCGGGGTACCAATTATCGAAAGATTTGATAACAAATTCAGCATGAGCAACTTTTAAAGAGCGAATTTAGATAAACTTTCTGTTTGATTTTATTGCCTAAACTCTTGTCATTGTGATTCAACTGCAAATATTTTGCAATGACCTAATTCTTTGTCAGGCGGCCATGTTGTTTAGGTGCATCTCATTAATGTTTTCAGAACAGATTTGGAACCAATTATCGAAAATTGAGTATATTATTGCAAATCTCAACATCTGTTGATTTATTTCAATTTTATACTTCTTAATACCTTGTACAAAACTGTCATACATACAAAACATGTAGGATTTAAACGTTAATCTAACATAACACATTTAAACAGGATCAAATAAGCTAGATCCAAAATTTGCTAAAACTGTAATCTTCAAAGATCTAACACCACAACAAAGGAAAGAAAGAAAGCACAAAAGAGATCTTAAAGAAATCAAAATAGCAGAATAGTCATCCAACCTACAACAAATACTGTAACCAATAATACCTTCATCCACTCTCAACAAGTAATGGATACATTGACTAATGAATCTAGTTTGGACACTAATGTAGATACAATTCACTCTAGAACAATAGATGTTGACAAAACAGTAATAGGTGGTATAAGTCTGGATACTTCAACTGTGACCCTTAACCAGCAGTTAAACCAATAAGTATTTTTAACAAAACTGTGAATAATGTAAATAGCTGTGTTTTTAAAAACAATAATTTATTAACTCATAATATACATGTACATAAGATAAATAGCATAGATATACTCTATACTAATGCTGACTGTCTCACCAAGGACAAATTACTTGAACTTAAAACCTCAAGCAATAATGACAACTGCTCAATAATAGCAATTACAGAGATATTTCCCAAGAACACTATGTTTGATAGAACCCATTAAGAGCTCTATTCAATTCCAGAATATGATATCTTTCTCAATGAAAATGGAAAAAGGGGTACTGCCATATATACAAAAAAGGAACTCAGAGCAACAAGAGTCACAAATGAAATTATTGACAATTTTGAAGAATTTGTATGGACTGAGTTGAATCTTCACAAAAGAGATAAATTACTAGTTGGATGTATCTATAGAAGCCCAAATAGCAGCAGGGAAAATTTCCAAAAAATGATTAAAATGTTAAGATTTATGAACTCATTAAAATTTTCACACATACTCATCATGGGTGACTTTAATCTTAAAAATATTGACTGGGAAATAATAAAAGCAACATCAGGGGAAAAACAAATTGAAACAGAATTTGTAGAAGCAATAAAAGACATATACCTATTCCAACATGTAAATGAACCCACAAGATACAGGACTGGCAATTTACCATCACTTCTTGATCTCATATTCACAAATGAAGCAGAAATGGTTGACAACATTGAGCATTTACCAGGACTTGGGAAAAGTGACCATAATGTACTTAAGTTCAAATTCAACTGCCACAAAGAAATAAATAAAATCCCTAACACCAAGCTTAACTACAATAAAGCCAACTTTCCATTAATAAATGAAATAATAACACAATCTGATTGGAAATCTCTAGATCAACTAGGAATTCAATCATTCTGGAGTAGATTTGCAAAAACACTTACCAATATACAAGAACAAATCATTCCAAGAAAATCTACCAAGAAGACTGGAGTCCCATACATTGATCTTGAGACATCAAAAGCAATTTAAGAAAAAAGAAGGAAATGAAACAAATACAAAAACTGTATAACCTATTTACTTACAATGAATACAAAGTAGCTAGGAACCATGTTGTTTACCAGCTTAGGAAATCTAAGTATAAATATGAAAAACTCATCGCTGTAAACGCTAAACAAAACCCAAAGCAATTCTGGAAGTACATCCGATCGAATTCTAAAACCATTTGTGGAATAAATTCTATAGAATCTAATGGTGGCATGATAACTGATGATCTAAGGATAGCGGAAGAGCTCAATAATCATTTCCTGTCTGTATTCACTGTAGAAAATGATCAAGTTCCTGATCTGGATGACAAAACTGACATAATAATCACAGACACTATAATAAACGAAAAAAAATAACTATGAAAGCAATTAAAGAAATAAATCCCACTAAAGCTGCAGGACCTGATGAAATTCATCCTAAGTTGATTTATGAATGTAGAGAAAATCTTTGTAACATACTTAGTATAATGTACAGGAAATCGTTAGATGAAAACCTACTACCAACACAATGGAAACAAGCTAATGTGTCAGCAATTTACAAAGCCGGTAAAAAAACCTGCGTACAAAATTATAGACCGATTAGTGTAACATCTATCTGCTGCAGAATCATGGAAAAAAATTATAAGAAACGCTATAGTAAAGCACCTAGAAGATAATAATCTACTTTCTACATATCAACATGGTTTCAGAAAAGGCAGATCATGCACAACACAACTACTAGAATGCATGGATGACTGGACTAGCGCCATAGACCAAAATTGTAACATCGACATAATATATCTTGACTTTAAAGCAGCCTTTGACAAAGTACCTCATAAAAGACTACTTAAAAAAATATGGAGCATCGGTATAAGGGGCAAACTGTATAAATGGCTAGAAAACTTTCTTACAAACAGATTCCAAAGAGTATGTGTTAACGGATCCAAATCCTCATGGGCCTCCAAGGACTTGACTACACGAACAGGTTATTAAATCTCGGCCTCCCTACACTTGAATATAGGAGAACAAGGGCTGATTTAATTCAAGTATATAAAATAATCAACAAGTTAGATATTATAGCTAATGAATTTTTACTACAAACCAAAGCTCAACAAGAGGTCATAATGTAAAACTCTACAAACAAAGAACAAATAGAAATGTTAGAAAAAATGCTTTAAGTCACAGGATAATAGACACTTGGAACGCCCTGCCGAGTAGCATAGTAGAGGCTCCCACAATGAATTCTTTCAAAGCCAGCCTCAACAAAAACTTGAACATTCCATGCAAATTTAGATCTACATGCTACCATCCCTATCAGTAACCAAAACACGTCTTAGTCTATATCTTAGTCTATATAAATAGATTCATGCTGAAAAGAAATGTACATAGTTTTAGATACTTGTTTTAACCTGTATATAACTCTAAAAGTGTAAACGTATGAAAAGAAATTATTAAGTACCATCATCACGATGACTGATTTACATATCTTATTGAAATCAAAGCACTGGAGTGCTGGAGGAACGATGTCCTGAACTTATTTTTTGATTAAAGAATATATTATTATGTATATTATCTATAAAATAATGTATTAAGTATCAATTAACAGAATTTAACAAAAGCATAGCACTAGACTTCTCAAGTGGTGTGCTCATGGCAAGGTTTATCTTACTTTATCAAACAAAATAAACCAGTCAAAGAAATAATTTTCATCAACACATTTTAGGGTCATGTACAGCAGCGACCTCACCAGACCAAAGATTATTATGGACTATTTTCTTTAACCAAAAGGAGCTGACAACTTCTCATTTTTGGTTATCAATGTGTATTTTTTAACCAGATCGTTAATATTTTCGTTAAAATTTTAAAGATTTGGTGTGGAATGACAAGCTTAATTTTTTCACAAAAACATCGACTTTCTAACAATTCATTTAAGGTTTCCCCCAAGTACTAAGCTCTTTTGCATCAAGCTACATTCCCATTTTTGTTCACGAATTTTAAGTCAAATTAACGTTTTGCTTTTGCAATTTATTCACAATTAAAATTACTCTAAGAATCGTCTATTTCCTATAAATATTTGTTTAAAATTCCGTTCGCACTTATACATATTCATTCTAAATTATAATCAAACTCTATAACTTAAAATCGCTCAAGTAAACTTTTAATGTGACACTTTGAAGACGACAACGTCATATCGCCGTATATTAAACATCCGGTAAGTGTATTAGTCATATCCAAAATGGCGGGTGTAATAACAATTGGATAAGTCACGTCGGTAAATATTTGTTTACTTCGAGTAATAATGAATTTAAACATGTTTGTCGACGTTTAAAAGTTGAAAAATACGCATGTTATTTGACTTCCGTAACTCTAGCCAACCCTGACAGGGTTGTCTACAGTTACGGAACTTCCGTAACTCTAGAACCTTGGTCTAGAGTTACGGTACCGTAACTCAAGCCACTGCTTAATATAATGCGATCATTTAATATTGTTTATTACTATCGAATGATGTAATTATATTACGCATGTAACAGGCACTGTCAAAAACATCGTAGGCCCTTTTTACTCCAACAAGTAATCATTGCAGTTGTCACGGGTTGAGGTGTCTACGGGTTGAGTTGTCGCGTCTCCATTGCAAAATTTATATGTCCTGAGGCTGAGAGTAACCTCCCTTTTCCTGAAGAATTTCAAGAACGACAACACAAGCCAGCGTTGTATTACATTTAAATGAGATGTTAATGAGTTTCACGCTTGAACTACGCCTCTTTGTCTATGTTGAAAATTGTTGAAGCGTGAAAAGAGTAATCTTAAACTTTCTCGTTACCTTTGGAACGATGCTAAATTAGCATCGTTCCAAAAACTATAGTGCCTGTATGAAAACCACTGAACAGTGTGTGCAGTAGTGAAGAACTGTTTTTAGGGAAAACAAATCCAAAAATGGCAAGAAGCATTAAAATGCTTAACTCAATGAGTATTTAGCCATTAACTATATGAAATTATCAACATCTATGTGATATCTTCACCGTCTATTTATAGAATGATAAACGGCAGCCATTTTTTACTCTCCGTGAAAATCGTTTCAATGGTAATTATACTTGTATCAATTAAAACTTTGGATCCGGGTCTGGTATTTTTCAAAATTCATCATTAAAGGAAGGGGTAGATAAGCCAGTTTGACCTTCGTTCGATTAAATCAGAAAAATAATAGCATGCAAAAAGCGAGCACAGCTCAAAATCAGCAAAGTAAAAGTGGGTGGGGTATTGTCAACTTTGGGGTTTATTTACGTAACACGGTAAAAAGAATATGAAAAGATGGTCTGGGATATAAATGTGACTTGTTTTCGTCACCCTTCAGCGCTATATAAGGGTAAATATGTTTAAAAATCTAAAAAATAACACATTTTGTCTGACAATTTTGCCGTTGATCGCACATTTTGTAAATTTCGTCTGCATTTGTTTGATTTCACAACGAGGCTTGGATGTTAAAACTGGGTCACATCAGGCCTGTGGCTAAAATTATTACATTACGATATTAATGGCAAATGTTTGAATGTTATCTGGGGATTCAGTAACAACAAGGTAATTGAAACTATCCACTTAAAGTTTTTTAAATTATGTATTAAAATTAAAGAGATCTACTCCTAATTGTATTGTTTATGGAGAAACTGGTGAAACCCCTTTGGGATTGGACATTGAAGTAAAGTTAAAATATCTCTTTTTCGACTAAATTGATATCAAATCAAAATTCTGTTCCTTCAAAGTTATCCTCCATTATTTATAGTATTATGCATAAATCATTCCTTAACTTAAACGTATCTACACAAAAAAGAATTTTCCTTGGATTTACAAGGTAAAAGCCATCATCAATAAATTGTGGTTTCCCAGATATATGGAATACCCAGTCTGTGACTAACGACAAATGGTTAAAACTAGCTATAAAAAAAACCTGAGGGATTTGTTTATAAATGAATGGTTTTCAAGTATTGAAAAATGAAAACTCTAATAGTTGTAAGTTTTACAAAGTAATTAAAACTTCTTTTGGCTTTGAAAAATATCTGAACAAAAAACCCAAAACTCTTCTACCTTACATAATCAAATTTAGAACACGCAACCATAAACTACCCATTGAAACAGGCAGTTGGCATGGTTTGCCTTATAACCAACGTTTATGTAGTACCTGCAATATACTTGGTGATGAATATCACTACATATCTCTTTGAGTGTAGTTTATTTGTAAACGATAGAAAACAACTTCTGAAACCGTATTTCATAAAACGTCCAAATACGTACAAATTATATCAATTATTCAATAATTCATCAACCCAACAGCTTAACAATGTGTGTAAACTCCTCAAGATAATTTTGTCATCTTTATGATAACGAACTGCTTATATGTATAGCATTATTAGTTATAGCTAATAATATTTACTAATTGTATGAAATAAATTCAATGTACCATTATATTATTATGACTCTCCGGTGCCCTTAAGAGGACACCAATACATATATATAAATACATAACTTATTAAATTAGTTCCTGATTGCTACCCTAATGTTCTCGTACCCCGAGGTTATCAAGATTCTCGATCTAGTATCGAGAGTCTTGATAGTCTCTGGGAACGAGAATGGTACCCTATTTAGTTTCATTTATTTATACTTTATAATTATGTAACATTGTTGATTTATACCTGTACTTCTATCCTTATCATGTGCCTCGTAAAACTATTTATATCTATTTATGTACCTCATTTATTCATGTCTATATGAAATGAGAGAATAAAAGAATTTGTATTGTATTGTATTGTATTGTATTGTATTGTATTGTATTGTATTGTTAAGTTCACTACCAACAATAATATTCCATAGACCAAGTTGTGCATTATCCTTAGTTGGTAGAAAATTTACAGAGAAAACTATTTTTTTCGATAATTGGTACCTTTCGATAATTGGTCCCCTGAGGCTAGTCACGTACGCTGGTCTGACTCCTAATATTTGACCATCGAATAAAAGCATAAAAATATAAAAATATTATTGAAAATTAATTCAAAGTGGTATACAAAACAATAAATTATGATAATATAACATAAAACGTGTCTTTTTGCATATATTCACTGTCTTTGTGTGTCTTTTGATGTCTTTTGATGTCTGTGGCAGCATTCTATGAAAAGCAGGTGATAATATCACCTCTAGACTAAGACGCACCACCATTCGCAGTATTCGGCGATTTGGTACGCAACAGAATATAGATTGGCGCATGAAGACAGAATTTATTGAATATTTTCATTTTTTGATACAATCATCATTAAATTGTTAACTAAATGATTACTTATAACTTCAGGAACATCAACCCATAGATAAAAAGTACTTTTAAACCTCATAAATTAAGGTACAGTTGCATAGTTTAACCGTGTATTCTACTTTCGATTTCAAATTACTGTGTAAAGAATGACACGTTAGCATGGAGGTTTAAGGACTATGTAAAACTTGAAATTACAGAAAAATACCTTTAAGTACCAGCCCTCAAAAAGTTGGTTAGGGTAAATGGAGTGCTAAAAATATTATAATGTTTAATCATCCCTCTTGCCTGAAATCTTTTGGACCAGGCAATATTATCGTAGGTACTTCACATCACCTGTGAATACAGAAATAAATACGTTATTTTCTGTGCAAGTTTCCTTTTATTCTAGCGAACAATTTCAGAATTCATATGCAGATATTGAATGCACTAATATTACTCTAGATGCACTGAGGCTTACATTTTCTATATCTGTGACTGAATTTACATATATGAACATACAAACAAGTGGGCACTGTAATCAAAATTTGGGCGTCCATTTTGTGTGTATTAAAAACTTATTCATTACACATCTTTGCGGAAGTCAGGGGCTAATCACAAAAACGTGTGTACATACGCGAACTGAACTTCTATCTAAAGATTGCAAGATTTCGATGAAATGTCTTAAGAATGGTTTATTTTTTATGAAGTTATTACTATGTATGTCTGTAGATTTGATGATTTATTGTTTTAAGGTTTTTATTTGACGCCACGTGGGAACTTTTTTGAGCCTAATTACTTCATTTTGACATCCATCGGTTCAATCTTACATTGGTCGATGTTTTGTTAGCAGATGACCATTTATTGTGTCATACAACCTTTGTTTAAATTGGCCGTGTATTGAAAAATCAAGAGTATAGTGGCTCGGTATAGCCCCCGTGCATTTTCTTCGAGAGCTTCTAATCTCCATTTGTGAAACGTTGAAGTTTGTGGAACATATTGTATTCTTTAAATGTTTTGTAGTTTATAATGTATTGTTGACAACAACTCATGTGACCAAAATTTGAGGACTTCACCACTTGACGTTGACTTAAGTCAGATCGTATTGTAGCAAAGATTTTAAGTTTGGAGTGCGTCTTTGAAATTCTCTCATCGTAAACGTAAGTTCAATCTGATTAAAACCCGATCTACAATTTTACCGCTCGCATACTCGCTAATGTAGATCTGGCTTTTTCCAAACGAAGGTCACGTTCAGGTGACCTTTTCTCATTATAATATTCATGACGAAATTGTTATGATACGTAACTTGTTTACATCGTCTACGTCATGAAATTTGAAATGAGCCGCCCAATCGCAGCCTGTGAATATTACCGCGGTTAAATTAGCAAGCAAAACTTGGTCTAAAAATGGAAATTACGAAATCAAAATGTGATTAATAGTGTTTTCGTCTAGATGAAAGCTACGCATTGATTGGTCGACACAAAGTTCATCTCGACGTGACCTCAAAGGGAAAAAGTACAGATCCAGTACGACCGTGGTCTACTGGATATGTGTTTACGCAGATTGACGTAAGTTCAACGTAAGTAAGTTAATTCGAAAATTTTGCTATCTTACGTAAGATTCTTATGAAATAGTCCGTGTTCTTTATCAGCCCTGCGTTCAGTAAGCATTTAACGTTAGTCAGTCTCCGTTACCGTTATGAACAATTAATTGAAAGATCCGTTGAAGCGTGTACGTTTAAAGATTGCGGACAAGAGAATCTTTACTTCAATTTATTAGAAGAATTCGGAGAGGAGGAATTGTTTTCTTGTTTACTTTTTTTTTTTGTAAATTTATTGATCTAAATCAACGGGAGTAACACCGCCGACTTCGTTGTAATGGCAGTACTAATTTGCACAATATACTGGAACTATATTGTTTCAGGTTGTTTCATACTTGCGTACTATATACTTAAACCGTTTGCTGTTTGCCTGAAACGTTTTCCGCTAACAGGCCGTTCAATAATGACATTAGTGAATTATACCTATTTTAAGTGTGTACCTTTCATTACCTGTGTCCATTATTGGACACCATACTTTTTGTTTGTACTACTTCTTTTGTGTAAAGTTGTATTTTGGACATGTTGAAATTTATGAATTTTAGTATATACAAGGCGGTGAACGTTCTCCAGTGTATCAAAACAAGAAAAATGGCCGCCATACCAAAAAAGGTAGGTTTTTCTTTAATATCTTCTTTAAATGACTTCCTCTGATAAAAACGTATCTACCAGAACACGCTACTCACGTTCTGGAACACATAGATGTGTGATTTATTGTATAAAGTCAAATAGTTTTGAAGTTATGCGGAACCTAGAATTCGAATCGACGATATTCTCCCAACTATTCAGAAGATACACTGGAGATTTTTCTTTAAGTTTTCAATTTTCTCCTAAAATACAAGTCTTTATATGATTATTTTTTAGCAGTAGTTGTATTTTTGTATGCAAAATATGTCTTATTGCTGCCAGCATCTATCAGAATGTTTTGAACACAAAACGTAATTTTATTTCAAAATGATAGACTGGAGTTACAAAAAAAGATGGATACACTGGAGACCCAATTTTGTACAACATCTGATAATTATGTTTTCTTGTTTCAGTATCCGTAGAAAGATGTTTTGGAAGACTTACTTGGTCATTTGTAATTAAAATAAAAAAGGAAATTGTGCAAGGTAAGATTGTTTTACATGAGTTATAGTTTTACACGAACTATTTTATACAATGCATATATAAGCTATTGTGCTGGTCAATCCAGCGTCAATAGCATGGGTAAGAGTGTGTGTGCGTCTAATGTCTACAATTTATTATACGGCGTACAAAAAACGTGTTTGGTAAACATTATAAATGAGACCATTCATTTCAGAGGTTGGCAGTATTGAAAATAAAATTTGTGTAATTCATTCACCGGGAAATTGTTCATGCTTTGACAGTTGAGAATAAAAGAATTTTATATAACTGTTCACTGTTTTTTTTCACTGGGTTTAACGACGTGTCAACACAATTTTAGGTCATTTTACGGCGTCCAGCGCACCCCGGTTACACATATGGTCGGACTTAAATCGGTCCTCAATCAGTTTATAATTTCTCTAATCTGATCGGATGTTATCGGGTATCGGCGATGGAGATCGGTGATAGATCGGTTGTTCTTTTTTTTCATGTTTAGAACGGAACCGACGAACACCGATTTAGCACCGACATATCCGATTAGCTGCCGATTTATCACTTATCACAAGCTATAGGGGAAAGATGAGTCTCATTGGTGAAAACTTACTGTCTTTTCCTAGCGGTGATTCATATTTGTACAACTGTAGCTTATCAGAGGCATATCGGTGATATCGATCATAGACAGCTTGTCAATCGTTAGAATGTTTCTACGATAGAGAATTTTAATCAATTAAAACATCCCAATTGTTTTTTCACCAATGAAACTCGTCTTTTCCCTATAAAGTGTGTTAGAAATATATCGACCGCTTTATCAGAGACGTCGGTACTAAATCGGTGTTCTTCGGTTCCTCTATTAACAGGGAAAAACAAAAACCAATCTTTCACCGATGACTATGTGTAACTGGGCCCTTAGGGTCCGATTACACATTAAGATCGGGGAAAGATCGGTTTTTCGTTTTTCCAGTAAAGAACGGAACCAAAGAACACGGATCTATCAACAACGTCTCCGACTTGCCGCCGATTTATCACTTATCACATGCTATTGGGAAAAGACGAGTTTCATCGGTGAAAACTAACCTTCATTTCCTATCGGTGATTCATATTTGTACTTCGGTAGCTTATCAGAGGCATATCGGTGAAATCGATCATAGACAGCTTGTCAATCGGTAATTCGTTTGAAATTTTCAACGACCCTGAATTTTAAACATTTTTAACATCCCGTTTTCTTTTCGCCAACCAAACTCATCTTTTTTCATAAGCATGTGATGAGTGATATGTCAGCCACTAATTGGAGATGCCAATGCTTAATCGTTGTTCGTTGGTTCCGCTATTAACGGGGAAAAACAACAAACGATCTTTACGGTCCGATTACACATTTGGATTGGGGATAGATCGGTTGTTCGTTTTTTCCAGAGAGAATGGAACCGGCGAACGCCGATCTATCAAAGTTCTACGTCTCTGATTAGCCAAAGAATAATCACTCACCACAAGCTTATGGTAAAAGCGAGTTTCATGGTTAAAAACTTACTGATAGGATTTCAAAATGTTTAAAAAAAATATCGGTGAAAATTCAAACGAATTAACGATTGGCAAGTTGTTCATGACCAATATCACCGATATATGCCTCTGATAAGATGGAAAAAAATAAACAACCATTCTATCGGCGATACCTGGTTACACAAAAATTCTGAAATGCAGTTACCGATGCCAACCGATTAGTTAAAAGACATATTTTACCGATCGAGGACCAATTTAAGTCCGACCTTTGTGTAACCGGGGTGTTAACTAATGAAGGAAAATAACTGAACCTCGACATTGATGGTAAATGCGTTGGAATAAAGTATCATTTATCTTTTAATAACATTTTCATTCCTTCCGACTTTTATGGATTACCATCAACACTGTGTTTGGTTTTTTGCATACCCAAGTTTTCCTATCCTTTTCTTATCTCTATTCTGTGATAAGTATATAAAAAGTGTTATTTTCTACGTTCAATTATTTCAGGATATGAGCAAGACAAGAACATCAAATAGCCGCTTCAGCTGAAAATATACTTTGAGAAAGAAAAATCGACTTAGTGCTGTTTTTGGAAGTTCGATAAGCACTCAACTGATAATTACAAACGTAAATTTGAAAGAACTTATAAAGTCTCTGTACTATCAACTGCATGTAAACGACAGAAAACCCTATTTGAATCATCGCCATCGTTCAGATTTGATAAAGCAGAATAATCTGACAATTCGGTAACTGATCAATGTTAAGCAGGGGATGATTTGAACAATATCAATTCTAGTACCGATTCTGTTGAAGACAATATGACAGATGTAGAATTACTATATGTAATACTGACACGGATTTTGATACTTTTAATATGGCATTCGAAAACAATATCTATTTTCCTCCATGTCGCCCTTAAAAAGAGAACATGCTTGAATTGATTCACTTTGAATTTCTTCCGTGGGAATATAAGTTAGTTCTCTATTCAATCAGGGATTTTATATAACAGGGATTTGTAACGATAAGTAAATGTAATTGATTTTCATCAAATTTCACTGTCGTCGCTATTATTTCGGCCAATACGGAAAACAAGTATAACAAGTTAAAATAAAGATATTCACATGAAATTTTGTACCAGTACCATTCAAAGTGACATGAATGTTAGAAAAAAAATGTGGTTCTAGATTATTTTGAGATAAATAACGCTCACAGACTGTTTCACAAAATAATGCATTTTCCTGCCGATCTGCCATTTTTAGAACCTTTTTACATACCTAAAGTCATATTTTCGGTCATTATTGCTACAATTTTTTTGTCAAAAACTTCAGAAACATTCACAAGTTGCATGGAAGACATGTACAAAAGCATGAATCAAATTTTTAAACTCTGAAATAGTTTGTACAGCCAGCTTCAGTCAGTTATAGACAGTGACGACCGAGAAAATTCAAAAAAGCACTTCGTTACAAATCCGTTATATAGAATCCCTGATTCAATCCATCCGGGTAAAATCTGACTTTAATTTGGTTTTCACAAATATTACTTGTTCATAATTATAAAAAAGACAGGTTTTGTTTTTACATTTTATTCATCTAACAAAATATTTTTAAAATAATTATTTTAAGGATTTTTATATTACATATGTCGATTATATTTTTTTAATTTGAGCCATAATAGTTTACACCTTGATCTAAAAATATTTATAACGTGGGACCCCAATAAATAAACACTACTTTAGCGTAAATAGATTTTTCTCATATATTTGAATTAGAGACCAAGTGTTTTAATCAATGTCTAGAGCTTGACCTTATTATTTTGATATTGACTGCAAATGGTTTATAGTGAAATGATTTGTGTTCAGTGGGCTGAACAGTAGACACATGTAAAATAATAAGTACACTATAAGACTAGTTGGCCCACAATATTTGGAAGTACATTAGCTTCTCGGTGGCAATTCCACGTGATTATAATGTAAATAATGCGATGGTGTCAAGAAGAAAAAAGTAAAGAATCTGCAGCGGTTTGAGTCATATTTCCATTATTCTTATTCGATGCTAAGCAGAAAACTGTGTACTACTTGATGCACATCTCCGACGCCAGATTTATACTATCTGCAAACTTGCTGGATAACCTCTGTGCTTGTCTGAAACAAGAAACCATAATTATTAGTTGTTGTACAAAATTGTGTCTCCAGTCTATCCATCATTTTTTGCATCTCCAGTCTATCATTTTTAAATAAAAGTAAGTTTTGTGTTTAAAACTTCCTGTTAGATGCTGGCAGCTATAAGACAGATTTTGTATACAAAAATACAACTATTGCTTAAACAATAATCATCCAAAACCATGAATTTAGAGAGAAAATTGAAAATTAAACTAAAAAACTCCAGTCTATCATAATGAATAGTTGGGAGAATTTCATCAACTCGAATCCTAGGTTCCGCATATTTTCAATACTATTGGACTATACACAATAAACCACGTACCGCCGTGTTCCGGAAAGTGAGTAGCGTGTTCTGGTACATAAGTTTTTATCATAGGAAGCCATTTAAAGAAGATATTAAAGAAAAACTTACCTTTTTTTGGTTTGGCGCCATTTTTTCTTGTTTTGATACACTGGAGAACGTTCACCGCCTTGGTATATAGGGATATTTTATTATACTGATTTCAGACAATGTATGAATTAATTTGTATTTTTAACTCTTAGTGCATCTGTATGGGGTGTACACAATCTGATTGGAAGATTTTATTTTAACTGTTTTCACTGTACTTCATGTAAACTTGCACAAAAGTTTACATGTTTAAACCCACTTTTTTCATAAAAAATAAATATTACTAAACCACTTTTTTGATATTTTCTATTAAACTTACTTATTTTTTTCATTAGGATTAAAATGAAAACTAAATTTATGAAAATTATTTGCAAATTTCAATTATTGCAACCACACCTATTTTAAAGTCATGAAGGACATTCGTAAATTACATAGTCCTTCAATACCAGTCAAAAAGTTTAATTTAATGTGCATAGTTCGTTGAATAGTTAAATTTTATTTGAGTATGCACAAAAAACATACTCTATTTGTTCAGTACAGTTGAACAGGTAAATAATTAGAATGTAAACATTGCTACATTTTTTTTCAGGTAAATAAACAGTTTTACCCATTACGCTCATCGTCATGAATGCTGTGGCAGTATAAGTATCACCGAACGTCAGTGCGCCTGCGCTAACCAACTTCCTTTTCCGTTTCCCATCTGAACTCGGTAAGTTGATATTTTTAATGCTTAATATTTATCTATTAAATATTGCTCTAATCGGTCATTTTAATTTCACAAATTTGTGATAAATAAGTCAACATATTATTCTTATTTGTCGGAACAATATTATTTTATCACCATTGGACTCCAAAACGTGAAAAAACCTATGACATTAACCTAGTTGGTAATGATAGCAATGCAGACATTTTCTAAAATTCAGAAATATACACTTAATTTAGTTTTCTAAGCATGGTTAGATGTTACTTACAAGGACTAACAATTTTCAAAATTTGGATACATGGATGAATAGAGAAAAAATAATAGTTAGAAACTACTTCAAAATTGCTGACAGAATTTCCGATTTTCCAAAAAAGTCTTAAGGGTTCATCAATTGTTGAAATTGACAATAATAATTAAGTGGGTGGGGTAAGTAAACAATTTTTTATGTATTTGGTAAGATATACATCAAATGTATTGAAATAAATATCAAAAATATAAAACAATCACCAAAATAGGCATTTAGAATGAAATGAAAACATTTTCCTGACCTTGAAATAGCCTTTTTGTTGTGAGCCTAAATACATATTCAAACTACTTTTTTCATGAATCCAAATGTTGATAAATATAAAATATATAATAGTCAACAATGTCTTGTGTAGAGTCCCATCAAAAAATATTTCCAAAAAGTCATTTTCACATTTTATCACAACACTGTCAACACATGGGGCGTGCTCAATTGGGCTGTCAGAACTGCGCCAGAATCAAATTCCGACTCTTCCACAGAATCTGCCAAACGAGTGAAATTGGATGTCGGAACTGAATCAAAAGGTAAAATCTGTAGGAAATATACTCGGTTCTTACTTTATTTATAGAAAATAGTTAAATTGTTATTGTAAACAATCGTTCAAAAGTATAATTTTAACGACATTGGCTTTCAAAACACCAAATTCGCATGTTTCCCATGTTTGCAGTGATGCCGCCGCCATCTTGGGTATGAATAAACTGCGACCAATTCCGTTCACACCACCTATTTCGATGGAATGAGTAGAACGCTGCCAGAACACAGTTCCGACGCACTCGATTGGAGTTCTCCCTGTTCTAACAGTCTGAATTTCCAATCGAGCACGCCCATGTTTACACATTCAGATTGCGCACAGGGGCCTGATGATTCTTATACCCCCGCTTCGAAGTAGAGGGGGGTATACTGTTTTACCCTTGTCCGTCCGTTACAAAATTTCCGTCGCAGTTTTCTCAGCAACTATAACATGCAGCAGCCTAATACTTTGCATATTGCTTCATCCCATAGTCCCATGTGGTGTAAAGCAATTTCATGCTCCTGGCTCATCTACTTCCTGTTTGTCGCATATTTTTAGATTTTTGCGGGGGTATCACTAGTGAGCATTAGCTCACAGATTTACTTGTTTTTCCTTTAAATTGGGGACGGTCTATTTTACTGACGCAAACACTGACACCATACACATAGAAGGAAATTACTGACGGATTTACTGACACCAAAGATAAAGAAGGATTATCAGACCATGACTGATTATAATCCTATTATATATTGTATACAGGCGTTAGTATGATAATAGATTTAGTAAACATATATATTACTACAACTAGCACCTAAGTATTCTGAAAAACTGTATATAAAATGAAAGAATACATTTATTATATTTTACGATTTAAGAAATTAAATAAGTTATGTATTAAATTAATAATTAGATAAGACGAATATTAGATAAAATATGTTAAATAAATGTTTAAGGAGTACAAATGAATACAATAAGCAGAGTACATTTTAAAAATAAATATTAGAAAAATAATTATACTACATGATAATTTGCTTAATATGATATTTAAGTTATCTGTGTCTTTAATATGAGTTCAATACTTAATTTTTGTAAATGCATTTACAGTAAATAGTTCGGAATAAGCTGAAATTAAGAAATATTGTAATTGATATTTTACTTGCAAATTATTTATCTAAGAACGAAAAATCGCTTATACGAAAGTTTTTTTCTATTATTTGTTATATACAGCGAAAATCACTGACAAATCTACTGACGCCTTAAACAAAGAGCGATCATCAACCGTGACTGATTAATTAGGATATATTTCTATATAAATATGTTAGAAATTACTGACGACATACACAGAGAACGATCATCGACCGTGACTGATTAATTATAAAATATTCAATATAGAATATATAAGAAAGTACTGACGACATACGCAAAGACCGATCATCGACCGTGACTGATTAATTATAAAATATTCCATATGGAATATATAAGAAACATTCTCGTTCCCAGAGTCTAGTAGGATTCCCAATACTGCTAGTAAGACGAGAATGATAAGAAAGTACTGATCACGGTCGATGATCGGTCTTTGCGTATGTGGTCAGTACTTTCTTATCATTCTCGTCTTACTAGCAGTATTGGGAATCCTACTAGACTCTGGGAACGAGAATGTTTCTTATATATTCCATATGGAATATTTTATAATTAATCAGTCACGGTCGATGATCGGTCTTTGCGTATGTCGTCAGTACTTTCTTATATATTCTATATTGAATATTTTATAATTAATCAGTCACGGTCGATGATCGTTCTCTGTGTATGTCGTCAGTAATTTCTAACATATTTATATAGAAATATATCCTAATTAATCAGTCACGGTTGATGATCGCTCTTTGTTTAAGGCGTCAGTAGATTTGTCAGTGATTTTCGCTGTATATAACAAATAATAGAAAAAAAACTTTCGTATAAGCGATTTTTCGTTCTTAGATAAATAATTTGCAAGTAAAATATCAATTACAATATGTGTCATGCCAACCACAGGGAATTGTCAAGTTACCTCCCTTTGATTTTTCAAACATACCTTAAATATACTTATATACAAGGGGTACAACTGCATTTACTTGACCACTTCATCTAGATTTATTATTTTGTGACTCACAAAAAGTACAGATACCCTGGCGGCACTTTAACGGAACGATTAAATCGATTAAACATAACTCTTCGAGCTATGAATATTAAATGTTTCATAGCGCAGACCATTTATACGATTAAATTATCAAAAACATAAAAAACAGCCCAAAAATCTCAACTCGGACAAGTTTGTGCACAGATGAAATCGACAAATCTCGAGGAAAATTGTTTCATTTTCATATTTCAAAATAACATATTTACCCCAATCAAAGAAAATATTTCAGAAAAACAATATTATTGAATAAAAATGTAATAAATATAACTCTCCACCTTGACAGAAACACTTGCGAGCCATAAAAAACGAAGTTAACAAACTCTATTCGATAATCAATGTTGTAGCCGGTATCCTTAATTTATTCAAGAAACTTGTAAGAAACTTTTTGATTGGTTAATTTTGCAAACGAAAATCGCCAAGACTTCCGACTAATTCACTGTATCAAATTTGGAAGATTTCGACTTTTTCGCAGTATTTTGGTTGTCTCGTTTGAAAGTAGGAAAAACCCCGTACGGTTCGTTGAATCAGAAATTGTTTAACTAATTAGATTACTATGTTTGTGACGTATTAGTGAAAATGGTTGTGAGAATAATTTTTTAAGGTTAAATCAGATGAAAAGTGTACATATATTCGTTTTGTTTCATGACAGGGGATAATTGGCACGGTGTTTTGAAGTTTTATAACTAGTGAAGCGAGAAACACAATCTAACACGGAGTAAATCATGCTGAAATCGACGTAACATTGAACTTTTGTCAATTTTCATTCTGTTCAACTGTGCACAAACTTGTCCGAGTTGAGATTTTTGTGCTGTTTTTTATGTTTTTGATAATTTAATCGTATTAAAGGTCTGCGCTTTGAAACATTAAACATTCATAGCTCGAAGAGTTATGTTTAATCGATTTAATCGTGCGGTTAAAGTTCTACCAGGGTATCAGTATATTTTGTGAGTCACAAAATAATAAATCTAGATGAAATGAACTAGTAAAGGCAGTTGTAACCCTTGTATATATGTATATAAAAGGTATGTTTGAAAAATCAAAGGGAGGTAACTTGACAATTCCCTGTGAGGCTGTGATGCCAACTAGTTTCTTAATTTCAGCTTATTGAATATTCCGAACTACTTACTGTTAATGCATTTACAAAATTAAGTATTTAACTCATATTAAAGACATATATAACTTAAATATCATATTAAGCAAATTATCATGTAGTATAATTATTTTTCTAATATTTATTTTTAAAATGTCCTCTGCTTATTGTATTCATTTGTACTCCTTAAACATTTTTTTAACATATTTTATCTAATATTTGTCTTATCTAATTATTAATTTAATACATATCTTATTTACCGGTAATTTTTTTAAAGTGTATAGGTCTATATCTCACGGATTTTTTTACATTAATTTCAAAAAGTATATTTAAATATTGGCCTTGTATCCATTAGATGAATCCACAAAGAAAATTTGTAAAAAAACACGTCCGTGAGTTAATTCAAATAGTTGATCATCATTTTCTAATTTTCGGTTGCCTAACCGAAAATTAATCTGATTTCCGAAGCGTAATTTGACGAAGTTTCGCGCATGCGCCGTTAAGTGTTGACATTTAAAGATGGCGGCGCCCATGCTGGAAAGCTGCTGGTCGACTGAAATTATCTGATTCGGCGAAAAAAAAGAAAAATTATGAGAAGAATGCGACCGAAAGAAACTGTTATATTTAACTTGTAGAAAGATACATGGATGTTAATAAACTGCAAGTCAGCAAAATAGTGCCGTTGAACTTGAAGCTTCCATGCGTAAGTACAACTTGTTCAATTGTTTGGTAAAACTAATAAATGATCATTTTATTTATCTTTACTTTGTTTGACTCTCCACTATGTTGATAATGTAGAAACTTTTCTTTGTTTTAATCATAAATTGGAGGCTTTAGACACATAATTTCTGGATGTGTAGCTGTAGATCGCAATATTTTGTAATTATATTATAATGGGGTCCCTTATGGGGAAATTTTGTCATGTTAAGGATGAGATATAAATTGGTGTTGTTGTTGATTTTTCAAGATATCAAGTGTGATATTTTTTCATTTTTATGTTTATTAAGCGACTGTTGTTATCTTTGAATTAATAATGTGGTGGGGAGGGGGGTAAAGTTAGAATTTCAGACTATCCTAGCTGTGATTTTATCTTGTTTCTATAATATACATTTTTTTCTGACACGGGTCAGTTTTCACAATTTAAAATACCTGTTATGAAATAAGTGTGGCAGATAAACCACCGCTGTAACTTAGTGTAAGTCAATCATGCTTGTAATTGTAGAATGCTATTCCATTACACCAGGACACTTAAAAATGTATTGAAAGTTTAAGTTTTGTTAATTAGATACTATTTCTAGTTTAGATTGAGATTGTCATTTTTTTAAATTGCTGAAGAAATAAGAGAAGATTGTACCTGTATTACATTTCAATGAATTATAACTTGATCTTTTAAACAATTGCAGGAGCACAGCTGACCTTGTAGGTTAAACAACCTGATAACAATGTAAACCGGGAAGAGATTTTTTACCCATATCCTGTTTTTTTGAAAAAGAAACTAATTGGCTGTTCTAGACCATTAGAGACATTAAAACAGGAGATCACAAAAGAACTTTCATCATTCTCATCTCAAAGATGGAACTGTTAGGTATTGATGACTTAATAAAAAACTTCTTTTTAAGTATCTTTTTAGCCTTATTGAAATATGAGTTGTTGTGTAGTTAGGCAGTGGAATTTTTAGCTGGAATTTTCAACGAAAAAATTTGACTAATAGTTTTGCGAAACACGGGCAGGCAGGTTTGCGGGTGGGTGTCTGGTGTGTTTAAACAATTGCGTTAAAGTTTTCCTTTCCTTATATTTCTTCCATTTATTGTCAGATCTTTATGAAACTTCAAACAATGATAACATACCATGTAATGAACAGAATTAGAAAGTAACACAACTCTGCATGCCTTTATTATGGATTATTTCCCTTTATAATTTTTGCGTGAAAGGTTTTAAATCCGGCTGTAATGTGGTTTTTACATTACATTTCATGTCATTCAATTAGTCAACGGTTGTACAACATAAGCTGAATATAGACAAACCTTAGATTCTGCCTTAAAGATAATAAACATCAATAAAGATGGTTTTATTGTAGTGCATGACTACCTGGACTTGTAATTAGAGAGTGGAGACCAAATGTCTGAACTTGTACTTTTAAATGTGATGATTCTACAAAATATTTCTACGCTTGTTGTTAATCAATTCAAACAATGTTAGTTGTTGTTTGATATAACTCTTTGAAACTGGAGGTAATGATACAGGTATATATACTTATTCATGTGCTTATTTTCTTTCCAGGATGGGTAAGGTCATCAAAAAGAAACAATGGTATATGAAAGTTAAAGCTTAGGAAAACTATCAACACATTTTGATAAAATGTTTCTTTTCTGAGAGCAATGGATTAAGTGGGAATAAAGAGACCAGCTGTCTGACACAGGGTGATGTATGAAGAATATTGTCAGCAACTGCCCCAGTTTTGCAACCTCTAAAGATGTACTAATCAATGAACTTTACAGTAGACTCTCTAAAAAGTTGTGCTTTACATCATGTTACACTTGTCTTATGTGCTAAATATCACAGGTCGCTAGTTGATGATACTCTGATTCACTATAATATTTAAGGACACACCCAGACTGTTAGCCTCCTGCAATCTTACCAGACTTAAGCAGCACATAAAGCCTTTATATATTTTACTCTACACACAACCATTTTTTTATGCCTTATTAGAGTTTAAAGCTAATTTATTTTTCTACACAAATATTAGCATTGTCCGTACAAAAGCTAAAATAAAGAAGATTGAAGTTTTGACCATTTTGCCATCTACCTTGTTTGTATTATAATGAATCAGAATACCTTTGAGATGGAACATTTACTTAATACTACATGTAGGACAAAAATTGTTTGTTTTCTTAGGATTAAAGTCTATGGTGTATCATTCCATTTTTAATAATCATTATTTGACTTTTAAGATTTGTTCCATCTCAAAGGTATTCTGATTCATTATAATACAATGGTCAAACCTGCCTTAGCGACCCTCTGTATAATGTGACTATCTGTCAATTGCGACCTAATATGGTGTCTCCCGTAACATTTTCCTATATATTAAACCTGTATATTACAATCCTCTGTCTAATGTGACAAGCGACCTATGAAATTGAGGCTGAAAATGCATCCGACTCTGTGTATTAGGACCGTGTCAAGGGAGAGGAGAGAGCCAAATTCCTGTTCCAACAACATCGGAAGCAATAGACTTAGCATCCAAACTTAAATTATATTCCCAACATACAGGAAATGTTGAACTAATGGATTTAGCCGCCAGTATGAGTGACAAATTTAAGTAGAACTGTCATTAATAAAACGCAAACAGACAAAAATTAGTGACTTTTTCTCAAGCAGGACCTCCTGAGTGCCACAAAAACTTGATAAACACTTGTTTTCTTAGGGCAACATGTATTTTATAGATTTTATAGGTTTTATAGATTTTAAACATTTTTAACATTAACCTTTGTGTTGGATACATTGTACTTCTGAATAGCTTGTTAAGTAAATAGTGTACACAAAACTTGAGTTGTATTTGTACCCTGCGTATTGTGACCCTCTGTCTAATGTGACTTTTTTGGCTAACTCCGAGTGAAGGTCACAATACACAGGTTTGACTGTGTCTGTTAAAATTACATTATCTGTTAATGTTATTTTTTAGTTTCAATTATTTTGTTTGATATCAGATTGTTTTGCTAAGCTCTTGATTGTAAGTGATCAGTAGATTGATGGCATAATGGTTTCATAAATTTTGTTAAGAATTATAACATCATTTATGAAACTATGATCAATGTATTCATATAACTTGTTGAATATCTATGTTGCCTTAAGGGTAATTTATCATATCATGTAAATGTTTAACTGCATAGATTGATGATCTAAACCCTTCATTACTTTTTTATGATACATCTTCAACAATTTCACCACAATGCAATTCTTACATGTGCTAAATTTTCTTTTATCATAAGTATTGTTATGTATGATGCTTAATCTTTAAGTTCTAGTATATTTTATGAGACTATCACACCTCCATTTTGACCACCGTTGGGACTGACAAAATGGCTGCTTTATTTAAAAGTACTTGCTCATCCATTATTAGCACATTTGTTGAAATAGGCAATAGAATTAAATTCGAAGTATTACGAAGTAATTTACTTAGTCATATTATTTTACATCTAGTCTTCACTATTTAGATTACTGCCATAAACTCACATTTGATCAGAAAGAAATTCATTCACATTACTTAAAATGCATGGAGTTAAAATCATTGCTTTTATATGATGTATTATTACAGTAGTAATTAGTTTATTTTTGATTCTTGTAATAATGCAGGAGATGTAGTTTAATATTTCAAAACAAAATCATGCATTTTTATACGCCGGAAGGGTCGTATTATGTTATGGCGCCGCTCGTCCGTCCGTCTGTCTGTCTGTCCGTCTTCCTTGTGTGGACAACTCCTCCCTCATTTCTTGGCCAATTTTCTTCAAACTCCCTCTGATGATAAAGATTGATGCCTAGTTGTGCGTAAAGTGGAGATAATTCATTTTTTTTCATTCGACTTTGAATTACTTCCCCTTTCATATATCTCTATATATGCAATATGTTAATAAAGTCAAAATGGCAAGCAATGAAAAACTTGTCCGGACAATAACTGAACCAACAATGTACCTAGGTTCACTAAATTTTATGTGAGGGTAGCCCTTGTGTCAAGCATATGCCCTATTGGTTTTGGGGCTTCTGGGTCAAAGGTCAAGGTCACAGGGGCATCATATTGAAAAACCTTGTCCGGACAATAATTCCTCAATGACTGTACTTAGGTTCACAAAATTTTATGTGAAGGTAGCCTTTGTGTCAAGGAAGTTCCCTACAGGTTTTGGGGCTTCAGGTTCAAAGGTCAAGGTCACAGAGGTATCATATGGAAAAACTTTGTCCAAACAATAACTGAACCACCAATGTACCTAGGTTCACCAAATTTTATGTGCGAGTAGCCCATGTGTCAAGGGTATGCCCTATTGGTTTTGGGGCCCCTGGGTCAAAGGTCAAGGTCACAGGGGCATCATATTGAAAAACCTTGTCCGGATAATAACTCAACAACTACTGTACCTAGGTTCACAAAATTTTATGTGAAGGTAGCCCTTATGTCAAGATGTGTCCTATAGGTTTTTGGGCCCCAGGTTCAAAGGTCAAGGTCACAGAGGCATCATATGGAAAAACTTTGTCCAGACAATACCTGAACCACCAATGTACATAGGTTCACCAAATTTTATGTGAGAGTAGCCCATGTGTCAAGGATTTGCCCTATCGGATTTGGGGCCCCTGGGGCAAAGGTCAAGGTCACTGGGGCATCATATTGAAATAACACAACAATGACTGCACCCAGGTTCACCAAATTTCATGTGAGAGTTGCCCATGTGTCAAGAATGTTCCCTATTGGTTTTGGGGCCCCTGGGTCAAGTTTAAACCATCAACCAGAAGATATCAAATTACCAAGCAGTGACTTCAAATGTTCAATCAATATGTTAATAAAGTCAAAATGGCAAACAATGGAAATGATGCTATATTTAATAAGTAACATGAAATGAGTTCACCAAATTTTATGTGAGGGTAGCCCATGTGTCAAGGATGTTCCCTATTGGTTTTGAGGCCCCTGGGTCAAAGGTCAATGTCACTGGGGCATCAAATGGAAAAACCTTGTCAGGACAATAACTAAACAATGCTTGTACCTAGGTTAACCAAATTTTATGTGGATCAGCCCATTTGTCAAGGAGTAATGTGTTGATAGCTCTTTGGTAGAGGATGTTCCCTTTTGATTTGGAGACCCTAGGGTCTAAAGTCAAAGTCACTGGGACTTAATTTAATGATTGTACCTTGGTTCACCGAATTTTATTTAAAGGTAGCCTAAATGTCTAGCATATGCCCCTTTGGTTTTAGGCCCCCTGGGTCAAAGATCAAAGTCACAAGGAAATCATGAGGAAAAACATAGTCCAACAACCAACTTTATCTAAGATCACCAAATTTTATGTATCAATACTCTTTTGGTCAAGGGTGAGAACTTTTGGTTCTGAGGCCCCAGGGCAAGGTCACTGGAAGTTTGTATGGGAAAACTTTGTGCCAGTGATAACTCAACCATGGCTGTACCTAGGTTCTCAAAATCTTTGCTTTGGATAGCCCACCAGTTAAGGATGGGACCTATTCTGATATCCAGGGGTCATTTATCAAGGTCACAGGGACTTCATATGAGATAGAACACAGCATGGACTGCACACGGGCGTATAATGCCCCGCCCAGCGGAGCTCTTGTTATTGAATGATCTTTAAACCATGACTGATGTCAGTCTGTCATGTACACTTAACATGTAGTTTCATCCATAATTTCCTTAACACTTCAGTAAATGTAAGATTTGTTTTTAATTTGCATAAATAATACAGAAATTAAACTTATAACTTATGATACATGTACACCAACAGTTACAATTTAAATAAGTATCTTAACTCATTTTCCAAATGGTGCAATCTATTAGAGCTATCATAATGTAAATACATTTGAAATAAAATTAAATTGTTACAATAAAAAATCAGCTTTTTATACGCCGGAAGGGTCGTATTATGTTATGGCGCCGTCCGTCTGTCCGTCCGTCCGTCCGTCTGTCCGTCCGTCCGTCTTCCTTGTGTGGACAACTCCTCCCTCATTTTTTGGCCAATTTTCTTCAAACTCCCTCTGATGATAAAGATTGATGCCTAGTTGTGCGTAAAGTGGAGATAATTCAATTTTTTTCATTCGACTTTGAATTACTTCCCCTTTCATATATCTATATATGCCATATGTTAATAAAGTCAAAATGGCAAGCAATGAAAAATTTGTCCAGACAATAACTGAACCACCAATGTACCTAGGTTCACCAAATTGTATGTGAGGGTAGCCCTTGTGCCAAGGATGTGCCCTATTGGTTTTGGGACTCCTGGGTCAAAGGTCAAGGTCACAGGGGCATCATATTGAAAAACCTTGTCAGGACAATAACTCCTCAACGACTGTACCTAGGTTCACAAAATTTTATGTGAAGGTAGCCTTTGTGTCAAGGATGTTCCCTATAGGTTTTTGGGCCCCAGGTTCAAAGGTCAAGGTCACAGAGGCATCATATGGAAAAACTTTGTCCAGACAATAACTGAACCACCAATGTACCTAGGTTCACCAAATTTTATGTGCGATTAGCCCATGTGTCAAGGGTATGCCTTATTGGTTTTGAGGCCCCTGGGTCAAAGGTCAAAGTCACAGGGGCATCATATTGAAAAACCTTGTCCGGGTAATAACTCAACAACGACTGTACCTAGGTTCACAAAATTTCATGTGAAGGTAGCCCTTGCGTCAAGGATGTGACCTGTAGGTTTTTAGGCCCTAGGTTCAAAGGTCAAGGTCACAGAGGCATTATATGGAAAAACTTTGTCCAGACAATACCTGAACCACTAATGTACCTAGGTTCACAAATTTTATGTGCGACTAGCCCATGTGTCAAGGATTTGCCCTATTGGATTTGGGGCCCCTGGGTCAAAGGTCAAGGTCACTGGGGCATCATATTGAAAAATATTGTCCAGGTAATAACTCAACAATAACTGCTTCTAGGTTCACCAAATTTCATGTGAGAGTTGCCCATGTGTCAAGGATGTTCCCTATTGGTTTTGGGGCCCCTGGGTCAAGTTTAAACCATCAACCAGAAGATATCAAATTACCAAGCAGTGACTTCAATGTTCAATCAATATGTTAATAAAGTCAAATTGGCAAACAATGGAAATGATGCTTTATTTAATAAGTAACATGAAATATGTTCACCAAATTTTATGTGAGGGTAGCCCATGTGTCAAGGATGTTCCCTATTGGTTTTGAGGCCCCTGGGTCAAAGGTCAAGGTCACAGGGGCATCATATGGAAAAACATTGTCAGGACAATAACTGAACAATGCTTGTACCTAGGTTAACCAAATTTTATGTGGATCAGCCCATTTGTCAAGGAGTAATGTGTTGATAGCTTTTTGGTAGAGGATGTTCCCTTTTGATTTGGAGACCCTAGGGTCTAAAGTCAAAGTCACTGGGACTTAATTTATATTGAAACATTTTCCGGACAATAACTCAATAATGATTGTACCTAGGTTCACCGAATTTTATTTAAGGGTAGCCTAAATGTCTAGCATATGCCCCTTTGGTTTTAGGCCCCTGGGTCAAAGGTCAAAGTCACAAGGAAATCATGAGGAAAAACCTTGTCCAACAACCAACTTTATCTAATATCACCAAATTTTATGTACCAATACTCTTTGGGTCAAGGGTGAGAACTTTTGGTTCTGAGGCCCCAGGGCAAGGTCACTGGAAGTTTGTATGGGAAAACTTTGTGCCGGTGATATCTCAACCATGGCTGTACCTAGGTTCTCAAAATCTTTGCTTTGGATAACCCTCCAGTTAAGGATGGGACCTATTCTGATATCCAGGGGTCATTTATCAAGGTCACAGGGACTTCATATGAGATAGAACACAGCATGGACTGCACACGGGCGTATAATGCCCCGCCCAGCGGAGCTCTTGTTTACAAGTGTTAAGGTAATTTTGGATTGGACAGTATATGTCTCATAATATATAAAAAATAGAAAACTCTGTCGTCATCAATATTTCAGCGGATGCCTTTATCAAGAAATTATTTTCATGAAATGATTTCATGATAAAGGCTTTGGCCGAAATATTGATGACAACAGAGTTATGATGTTGTCGGTCTGTCCATCTGTGGATAATTGCTTGTCCAGATGATAACTAAAAAAAATTTTGTACCTAGGTTACCCAAATTTTATGTGTAGATAGCCCTTAGGTAGAGGGTGTGTCCTTTTGATTTTGAGACCCCAGGTTCAAAGGTCATGGTCACTAGGATTAAATTCATATGAAAACTTTGTCCGGACAATTACTCAACATTTACTGTACCTAGGTTCACCAAATTTTATGTGAGAGAGGCCCTGTGTCAATGATGGGTCCTATTGGTTTTGAGGCCCCAGGGTGAAAGGTCAAAGTCACTAGAATATCATAGGAAAAAACTTGTCTGGACGATAACTAAAAAACCACTTAACCTAGATTCACCAAATTTTATGTGTGGATAGCTCTTGGGTTGAGGATGTGTCTTAGACTCCAGGGTTAAAGGTCAATGTCACTGGGAGTAAATGTATTTGAAAATTTTGTTGAGACAATTACCTAACTACGACTGAACCTAGGTTCACAAAATGTATGGGTAGCTCTTATGTCAAGCATAATCCCTTCAGGTTTTGAGGCCCCTGGGTTAGAGGTCAAGGTCCCAAGGACTTCCTCCAGACAATAATTCAACAACCACTTTATCTAGGTTCACCATATTTTATGTATGGATACTTCTTGGGTCAAGGGTGTGTTCTTTTGGTTCCGAGGCCCCAGGGTCAAAGGTCAAGATCACTGGAAGTTCTTACAGGCAAACTTTGTGTCGTTGATAACTTGACAAGGGCTGTACTTAGATTCTGGAAATCTTTGCTTTGGATAGCTCTCCGGTCAAGGATGTGACCTATTCTTAGGTTCCCGGGGTCATAGGTCACCGGAACTTCATGTGAGACGGAACACAGCATGGACTGCACAGGGGCGTATAATGTCCCGCCCAGGGGTGCTCTTGTTTATATATAATACTTGTATATTCCCTTTTGAATTATATTGGACATAATGTCTCATGATAATTCATCCATTTTTCGACTAGAATGATTGGTAAAATCTGTTAACATGACATCACCAATGGGTTTGACATCTAATTCACAAGGTCAATTTTGCATTGAATGCTTATTGTTTAGAATCATGTGCTACGCTAGGTCTTTTAAGTTTCCATAAACAAACAGTACACAGATAAAATATTGAGGTACATGCTTTTGTTTGGTGAGATAATCCGAAAACTTATACAAAAGTTAATAGGGCAAGTTCAATTATTGTTTACTTATATCAGGCAATTCTTATTAGATCAACAACTCATGAATTGTTTAATGGGCATATGTTCAGACTATATCTTGCTCAAATAAGTGTGAATACTGAAGGATGATAGGTAACTACAGACACTTACATACTCCACAATTTTATATCAATGAAAACCATGCAATTGTTTTATATTTTATTGTGTTGATCAATTTTCTTGGTATACCATAACCACCTTACAAAGTATTTAATATCAAAAAATGTGTAACAGTAAGTGAATACAAAAGAAATAAATTGAAAAAACTATGAATGTTTTAGTTTTTTATTAAGTTTGATAGAATGTAATCAGAACAAATGGTAACAATTCATAATTGAGAATTGACAATACTGTGGTAATTTTAACTTTAGGCATAAGCCTATGAAGATTGACAATCCCTGGCCTAAAACATTGATTCCTTGTTTAGTTGGTTGATGATTTGCAAAATGCTGTGAAACTAAAAACACAGTCAAGAATGCATAATGTGTTACTCTTGAATATTGCCAATTACTCAGAAATTAGTATATTTCAGATATTGTACAAATATTTCCAACTTGATATTAGTTCATTGAGATACATTGAACATTTTTTGGGAGGCTGATGGATAACTTTTGCAGCAACCCAAGGAATAAAATGTACCTAGGGAAATTCTGCTTCTTTTACATGAATAATGAATGAAAGAAACAATGATATTATAATTCTTCAGAAATGAATGTGTACATTGTAACAATTTAATTCATTGTACTTCACAATCTGTGAGGGAGGTTTGAGGAGCAATGTATATAGCAATCAAGCTCAATATAACTTGTTATAAGTCAAAGGAAGCAACTATTGCAAGAAATGTTTTGTGCCAGACAAGTTGGTATGAAACCAGTATACTTGGTTTCACCAATGTAATCTTCCCCTAAATGTCACTGGCACCACTAAGTAAATTGCCAATAGGCAGTATGCCTATTTAGTTTAGGTAAGTCCATATCAATCCCGTGAACAATAAGTTCAGATCTGCATCCTATAGCAATAGCTAATGATCCTTCATCTGTAACATTCAGCTCTATATGCTGAAAAACAAAAACAAATAAATTTCTTGTAACATTATAAAATAATACAGCACTATCTGCTATTCAAGTCTAGCTAATGGCTGCAGGAAGGAAGAATGATACGGAACTATTCTAGAAAAGTTAATAGCCATACAACCTAGAATATAGACGTATCATTTACTACATCTAGAACTTAAATCACAGTCCATAGAAGATCTCTGTCTAGTTGATACTATTGTAGGTATACATCATTCAGTGAATCATAATGTAACATTTACATAGCAACACTGCTTGAACCTACACATTAAACTGATTTTGGACAAATACACAAACTCATATATGCAGTATGTGCTTATTTTGACCATCATCTTGGTATGAACATTTATCCAAGATAAGATACACTTATGTCTCTTTTGATGTTGATCAAAACAAGATAAAACTTAGCAATAGACTATGAAATACTTATATGTGATATCCTGTACTTAAAATCATACATAAATATTATGAGCTTACCTCTCCAACATTTACACTAGTTTAGTTTTAACCAAATTTATACATTCATTGTAATTAAATATATAAACTGCTCACTTGTGTTTGTTAGTCCATTGAATTTTGCATTTATTATACTACAATATAGCACTAATATAATTGAAGAACATTAACACAATAACAATTCTTGCATTAGATAGTTGCTGATGTATCTATGGATCCTTCACTAAATGTTGAAATAAAGATGTTACAATATATCTTTTCAATCAAGAAATACATACCGGTGTCAGAGATAGACAATGTTTAGGAGAATATCCACAAAACACCTTCTCATAATCAGTTGGCATTTCCCTGCATCTGTTGCAGATACACACCACTGAGATGGTAAACCATTAGGTTGGGATGATACCCAATTTGTATTGCAGTCTATCTAATATATCACAACCACTTAATATAAAGTCTCTCTCATTTGATCCACATTCAAATTTGAAATCATTTTCTGAAAGAAAGATTTTTTAGTAATTATTTTTTTATCATAAAATGTTACATAAAGTAAAAAAATAACAAAATCAATATTTTGACCAATGCTGTAACATTCGGTTAAAAATAGATTCTTTTCAGTCCAGGCTATTGGCCCAAAGTCTATGCAATAGATAATAAGTTATGTAATGTAGTTGCAATGGTTGATTACTATTCACATGCTATATAATATAATTAAATTTGGATAGTGCTTTTATAAAATAAAGGAGACAACTGCTTCACACATATAGATAAGAGTCTTAGATTGATAGAAAATGTCAATCTCAGTTTTACATGACATTTGAATTGTAACCCGATAAAAATCCAAAGTCCGAACTGAGATAGGAACCCAAAAAACCTTTCAACTTGAAAGTGGACAATAGTCGTTATAAAAGCTAGCTTGAAGGTAATCGGGTACAAGTGCTGTATAATAACTCTGCTACATAAATAATCTAGCACAAGTTTGTTAGCAGTGTTGGCTCAGAGGTGTAATGAGTTGTCACCCACATTTTCCCTAAATGAAAACAATGGTGTCACCACATTGAAGCCAACAGTATTTGTACAATAAGTAATAAATTAAACTTGATAGTTAGTTTTCATAGGGAATAATTCTGCATGTACATACATTATGCTGTAATGTATAAGGGAACAATGGAGAACAGAATGAAATACAGTACAAATAAGTCCCAACCTGATTCACATTCAATTTACAAATATAATCAGACTCTTTCCTTAATCATAATGCACAAATTTGCCATTGTACAGTTAATCTTGCTTAAGCGACCACGTCTCCTAAGCGACCATTTGCACTAAGCGACCACTCTGAGTTCCCACGGACCATTTTAACTCTTTAAATCTTTGCCTTAAGCGACTTTTGTCTAACGCGACCAGCGGCCACTGGTTTTGGCCGAAACTGACTGACTTATTTGTGTTAAACGACCAGCTCAAATAAATCGTATTTGGCGAAAATCGATAAAAATCGGTAATTAGAAATATACACCGGGAGTACATCGTCTCCATGTCTATCACCTATAAAGTCGTATGTCAGGCTCTAGAAATCAATAATTGACAGTCATAAATACTGTAAGATAAAGGGGTAAGTGGGAACAATCAACTAAGTGACACTAATATGATAATACACATTGGACAATTAGCCCCATATCAGGGTCGATTAAAACATCCGTTCTTACCATTCAATCACCGTGGAGAGTTATTGTTTTCTTACACATTTCAAGTCTGCAAATTTGCCTTTTAGTATGTGCATAGAACGTGTTAAGTAATATTCATTAAAAAAATACGTAAACAGAAACAATTTGTAAATTTAAACAAAGAAAGGTCAATATTGAGGACATTATAGACACGTTTTCCGAAAATAGCGTCACGTTCTAATATCAAACGAGGTCAACATTTTTACGCATGTAGTTTGCAGCGCTCGTTAGAACAAAGAATTAGCTGGCGTGTTGGACAATTATCACAATTAATTCTTATAAATTGTGTGAATTTCACAGTTTTAACTGTAACAGCCTTTACTCTGATGACCTAAATATTGGTTGTTTTTATGGCGAAAATGTCCGGGAATAATGGATTTTAACATGTACATAAACAAAAACGGCTGTTTCGCAATCGTTATTTAAACATAAGTTTCACTTAATTAAAATAAATTATTGCAAATTGAAGCTGAATTTAGGATGTTTTGAAAAAAGAAAAATCGATTTGCCCATTATTTGTATGCATTTGACGACATTTAAATAAAAGCCCTTGCAGTTAAAATCGTCCCGTTGACAGAAAATGTTCTATGAAAATGACGAATTTTAGATTGTCAGAACGGCTTCAAGGTCGGTAATCAACATTTGTCTTAAGAGACCATTGTCTTAAACGACCACTTTTTGTCTCTCCCTTGGATGGTCGCCTAACACAAGATCCACTGTATATGTATTCATGTTCCAGACTGCACATTATGAATAGTCCTTAGCTAAGTCAACACAGAAAACAGACTCTACATAGATCAATTTCCATGTTGTGTTAGTGTATTAAACACTGTTGCCTTGTTAATACCCCCATTACACCAAACTCGTTCTCACTACGTTCTGAAAAAATTGGACCGAACGAGCTTCAACTGTGTGCAAACGGACTGGACATAGTTGCAACTTTCTACGGTCTGTGTTCGAACGTTATGAACGAGCTTGGACGAGGTTGAACGGGAATGGGGTTTCAAAACTTTGAGTCGACTCAAAAAATTTTTGCGGCCACCCCGTTCTGCAATTAGACTGAGTGACAACTTACTGACAACAAAAAGGACGTACTGCGAACGGAATTGCCGTACTAGCATCGTACTCATGACGTGCCTTGTCGTAGTTCAATCGGGCCACAATTTGCAGTACGTTTACACACCGACCTGTTCCGTTTGTAACTCGTTCATTCCGTTTGCACACAGACTAAACTCGACTTAATTACGTCCATAGTGCGATGTTATCCCGTCTAAATGCACAAAAACAGAATACGTAGTTCTGAACCAGTTTGCAACACGTTTACAAAGAGTTCCTAAAGTTCGCAGTAGGTTCTCGGTACGTTCTACTCGTTTTTAGTAAGTCATTTGCGTTCGTATGCAGTTCGTACCAGGTCCATAACGTCTACAATACGATCTTATAAGGTTTGGTATAAATACAGACCATTTGGACCCAAGCTCTAAGCCTAGAACCATGGAAGTTGGTAATGCTTTGAATGTTGGCTTTGTACTCTTTTTATAGAAGCGCAGCAAGAAAACAATTACATGGTAGAGGGTAAACACCCTCATTTTTATTGACTGGCTCAGGAGGCTTAGTATCTTGTGGCTTATCTTGAGGCTGGTCTTCAAAGCTTCACATTTTCAGGTAATTTTGGATCGTTTGGAAGTGATTGTCTTAGCACGCACTGTTTGTCTGGTTTTGCTCATTTTTGGAGGCATGATGGCCACAGTGATGCTTGACGAATTGTTTCCTCAAAGCTTGAATCGCGGAACAAGAATGAGAACGGTAAGAAACGTCCTGGATATTTATAGCAAATCGGGTCAGAACGTGACGTTATTTCGTTCAAAACGCCCTAAGATTAAGATTAGAACGAGTTGAACTGTCTTAAACGGGATAATCAAGTGTAAAGGAGCTTAGAAGAATTAGTTATGAACGGGTTAAAACTGACTACGAACGGGTTCGGACTAGTTTGAGACGGTCTCTCGTGATGAGAACAAACAATTTTACCCGATTTGAACTCGATACAAACGGACTACAGACGGGATAAAAATGAAATGCACGCAACGGGAACTGGTTCTGAACGAAGTATGATCTTATAGCTGATATTTTTCGACTTAAACGGCACGTTCTAACTCGTTCACAACCAGTTTCGCGATACTGGGTCGAACGTTCTGAGAACTAGTTTGGTGTAAGGGGGCCCTAAGATTATGTACAGCAGCAGATCACTGCAGTAAAACTCCATGAAACTTGTGCTAATAATTCATTAATTGTTGTGTCTGTTGAATATTGAATAATTGGTTTCACAATGACAATAAGGCAACACTTATGTTGTATGAACACAGATCAATAAAATAAAATGACAATCACCTTAACTCTTTTCTCTCTTTAAAGTTTAGGTTATATTTCAATCATTGGCTGTACCACACTTAGTCGACCAACGAGTGCCATGTCTTGAGCCTATGCCAGTGGCTCAAAAACTAATTTGTCTTGCCGGGTACATGTTCTAACACAAGACCCTCTCTCTCTTAACTGCTTAGCGGATGGTCATCCTCTCTTCACATGGTTAGATTAAGCAGATTCTCAATCTCCTACCCAGCCCATGTAACTCTGAAATGTCAAAAAAGTAAAAATACATATGATATAGGGTCCATGTTCAGACTGAGTAAAATTTATTATAGACCTTTATAACTGACACTAACCTAGCGGTTAGGTCAATCTTCATAGGGGAACCAGCGGTTGTCAGGGGTCCGGACCCCCCCCCCCCTAGAATTTGGAATACGTACCTATCCATTAGTGTATTTCTAGTCTGTAAGTCATTTTTGTTGCATTTTGTTTCAATATGTTGCATTTTTCTGCAAAATGTGTATAATGTGGTAGTGGTTCGAGGTATGGACCCCCCCCCCGCCCTAGGAAAGTTCGGACCCCCCCCCCCCCCCTAGAAAAAATCCTGGATCGCCCCTGAGCTTGCATGAATTTCTTGCTTATATATCATACAATGATACTGAGGGAGTGTTGGGAGTGATCCACTTTATATTGACAAAAGGCGAGTACTAGACTCTAGTCTGGAGTCGAGACAGTTAACGCATATCTTTCATTACCTTTCATGTAAACAAACTCTATCTAGAGACATTTAGTGTCGGGCTATTATTATGTAGCATTATAACATAAAACTATAATAATTAACGAGTCTTTATAGTGCAAGATCATCATTCCTGATGCATAATCAAACGATTACGACAAATTGTTGAGAAAAAAGCTTAAATTGATAAATCCTAACGATTAACCCATGGGAGCCCCTTTCCAGTTAATCTACGCTGTACACATGAAAATAAAGACATTTAACTATGCCAAACTCTTAACATCGCGTTTATTATTGAGAATAATCATAAATGTATTAATACGTTACAATATCTAAACCATAAAATGACAAATATTCATTTCTTTGTTCATTTACTTACGCTAGAAATGCTGGATGACATCATGTACCATTGATGCGAAGGCATGTTTACATTTTTCCGTCCGATTCCGCCGATCTCCGTAGCCGTTCGACAATTTCCGTTTTCTAAAACGCTTACGAATATAATTGTAGGAAACGGAATACAGTCCATTTGCGTTCGCTCAAAACGCGTTTGCTCGTAATTACGGTTTCGCTCGAGATCATATCTCGGTCCCGATCGAATTTACTCTAAAGTTCATTTAAAAAAGATGCGATAACTCAAAATGCGTTGACTCGTATTTTACGTTAACTCGAGCTGGATTTCGAGTCCTATCATTGATAAAATCACTTGAAAATTACGCGCTGGCTCAAAGTATTGATTTTTGAAAATTTTCGCACCTTTCACGGCCAGTTATCATTATCCGATGAAGAGCCTTTTGTTTGACGTGTCACTCGCTATTGAAAACTTGTCAAATTAAATCAAACTGATAATGTAGAAGCCAACAAATCTTGTTTAATTTAAACGTGTCATTATGTGTAAAAAATGTTTACATCTTACATCTTACCTACCTGTACAGGTACAGCATATTAAAGCGAACCTTATGACAGTACGACGTACGTCCAGAAATGTTTGTTAGATAAAAGCTAGATTAAACAAAAATGTTTTTATTTATATTTTAATTCGAGATAAAATTACACGTTCAATTAAAAAATCACGTACATATAAGTTAAGTATTATTCACAACAAGGACGATAGCAGAAACAAAATGAGATTCAAAGTACATGTATATGTATTCTACATAAAACAAAGAAAGGTCAAAATTGAGGACATTGACATCATCAAGTTCAACAAAATTAATAATTTTATGTTATGTTAAATACACTTAACAAGAACACTGTTAAAATGAAAAATAACACCATTGAAATATTACATGTCTTTTATTCAAACTCAAATAACATCTAATATTGAAACATTGCGAGATGACGCCTATAAAGTGAATATCACGATGTGGAAAAATTACAAAAAACAAGATGGCCGATCTGTAATACGTTAACTCGAGATCGCGTTCGCTCGAGCATTTTTTGAAGTCCCGTCTGATTTCGAGCGAACGCGAATGGACATTTTTTTTTATTTCAAAATCACGGTAATTATGTCATTTTAGATTATTTTTTTTAAGGTTTAGCTCTGCATAAGTAATTCTTAACACGATGCACATCAATTATTATATAAACTTTTACAATCGAGCACTAAAAAGATATAGACCTAAAAACTTTAAATCATGAAATATAATAAATGTATTCTTTCATTTTATAAACAGTTTTTATACGCCCGTTTTGAAAAAACGGACGTATTATGTTATGATGTTGTCCGTCCGTCCGTCCGTCTGTGGACAATTGCTTGTCCGGATGATAACTCAAGAAAGGACGTACCCAGGTTCCTCAAATTTTATGTGTGGATAGCCCTTGGGTGGAGGAAGTTCCCTATTGATTTTGAGACCCCAGGGTCAAAGGTCAAGGTCACTGGGACTTAAAATAGGTAAACCTTGTCCGGACAATAACAACGACAGTAGCTTGGTTCACAAAATTTTATGTAAGAGTAGCCCCTGTGTCAAGGATGTTCCCTATTGGTTTTGGGGCCCCTGGGTCAAAGGTCAAGGTCACAGGGGCATCATATAGGAAAAAAACTTGTCCGGACAATAACTGAACAACCAATCTACCTAGGTTTACCAAATTTTATGTGAGAGTAGCCCATGTGTCAAGGATATGCCTTATTGGTTTTGGGGCCCCTGGGTCAAAGGTCAAGGTCACAGGGGCATCATATTGAAAAACATTGTCTGGGCAATAACTCAACAATGACTGAACCTAGGTTCACAAAATTTCATGTGAGAGTAGCCCATGTGTCAAGGATGTACCCTATTGATTTTGGGGCCCCTGGGTCAAGTTTAAACCTTCAACCAGAAGATATCAAATTACCAAGCAGTGACTTCAAATGTTCATTCAATATGTTGATAAAGTCAAAATGGCAAACAATGAAAACCTTGTCCGGACAATAACTGAACCTCCAATGTACCTAGGTTCACCAAATTTTATATGAGAGTAGCCCATGTGTCAAGGATATGCCCTATAGGTTTTGGGGCCCCTGGGTCAAAGGTCAAGGTCACAGGGACATCATATTGAAAAACATTGTCCGGGTAATAACTCAACAATGACTGTACCTAGGTTCACCAAATTTCATGTGAGAGTAGCCCATGTGTCAAGGATGTGCCTTCAGTTTTTGGGTAACAGGGTCAAATTTAAACTTTCAACCAGTAGATATCAAATTACCAAGCAGTTACTTCAAATGTTCAATCAATATGTTTATTAAGTCAAAATGACAAACAATGGAAATAATGCTATATTTAATAAGTTACATGAAATTAGTTCACCAAATTTTATGTGAGGGTAACCCATGTGTCAAGGATGTTCTCTATTGGTTTTGAGGCCCCTGAGTCAAAGGTCATGGTCACAGGGGCATCATATGGAAAAACCTTGTCCGGACAATAACTTAACAATGATTGTACCTAGGTTCACCAAATTTTATTTAAGGGTAGCCTTAATGTCTAGCATATGCCCCTTTGGTTTTAGGCCCCTGAGTCAAAGGTCAAAGTCACAAGGAAATCATGAGGAAAAACCTTGTCCAACAACCAACTTTATCTAAGATTGTGTTCGCGTCAGTAAAATAGACCGTCCCTTTAAATTGTATATAGAGGATACAATAAGAAGGAAAATTTCATCGGGCCCCTGTGACAAAAACAGGAAGTGGAAACATGTAATGACAGTGTTGGGATAAAATGTGAAAATGACTTTTTGGAAATATTTTTTATAGAACTTGGCACAAGACATTGTTAAGTATTGTATAAACATCCTTTATCAACATTTGGATTTATGAAAAAATAGTTTGAATATGTGTTTGGGCCAGAGCTTTTTTTCAGTACTTGGGGAAGGGGCCTGGGGCCTTTTTATATATAGAACATTTGGGGAAAGTTTATTGCAATTTCATCGAAAGTGGAACAAAATATCCGAGGTAAACTCAAAATTTGGGGAAAAATGCATGATTTCAAAGAAATTTTAAGAGGGGAAGGCACCTGTTAACGGCCCCTGTTATATAAGGAAAAAAAGGCCTGGTTTGGGCTCACAACAAAAAGGCTATTTCATGGTCAGGAAATTGTTTTCATTTCATTCTAAATGTCATTTTGTTAAGTGTTTCATATTTATTTCAATACACTTGATGCCTCTCTTACCAAATATATTAAAATTAACAGGAACTTATGGATTTTTTTACTTTGTTTACATACCCCACCCACTTTATTGTTATTGTCAATTTCAACAGTTGATGAACCCCCTGGGCAAGAAAGTAATTGATTTTATTGTTAATATCTTCTAAATTTTGTACTTGTTTGCTTATTGTGACCATACCAGTTCATATAAGTCAAAATAAGTCCAAGAACATACCACTTTGCATTACTGTTTGATGGTTTCTCAGGTTGCCATATCAGGTCTAAGTTTTTAATTACTTAAAGACGGCATGGGTAGTAGCGATGCAAAGTCCCCTAGGTGGTGATGTATTGATATAATGAGTCAGACAAGGAGAGTAGCAGAAGTTGCTGGAATTCCAGTATATATATATATAGATATATATTTACTCAATAATTTCTTTATGATATTATGCATGATGCTATAAGTTGTTTCAGACAAAAAAACAAACTAAAACAAACTTAACTGTATTTTCTTGTATTTAATACTAAACAGAAAACATGAAAACTCATATATAAAAAAGTCCTGTATTTTATATAGCTTTATAAGATGTTAGATTGTATCAATATACCAAATCGTAAATCAATATCAGATCATCTGTCAAGAATTGAACGATTGGTGAATGATACATCAATATCGCGTTTTCTGATGATGGCCCTAGTATGACTGTCAGTTGAGACAAAATTACAAATCCACAGCTGAACATTAAATGCTGAAAGAAAAAAAATACAAGAACATACATTAAACATAAAACATATGCATGAACATGTTATTTAGGGTGTATCAGGATTTGAAATGGGAAAAAAATCTATGAAGTGGGTGTGGTTACTAAACATATTAAAATATCCATAAATTCCAAAATAATTTTGATATATTTTGTAAGTGATGCATTAAGTGTATAGATGTGACCGTGAAAATATAAAAAAAACTCAACAAATAAGACATTTAGAAAGAAATGAAAACATTTAACCTAACCTTGAAAAAGCGTTCCCAACGTCAGTCCAAACACATAATTAAAGTTCTTTTTTCATAAATCCAAATGTTGATATAGGTTGTCCAATTGTAACAAATTACAATGTCTTAGGATGAATTACACAAAAAGTATTGTAGTGGTATGTAACCTATAAACCATTAAAGCACAAATATTGCATTGATTTCCGATAAATAACTCGAAACTGACTGAAATGTTTGCAGCATAAATATTCAGCTTCCGGTAAGAGTTGTCGTAATTGGCGTCTTGACACCTACCCTCTTAAATGTCGAAAAATCATTATTTGTACGGTGATTTATGCTGAATATCATAACATATTTTGGTTTAGAAATATTTTTTGAACAAATTAGATGTGAATAGGTCAGCGTATTTGGCCGTTTACTGGTTTTTAACTTCCATGCAAGTTTTTATTTTATTTTATTCAATGGAATTTGACGACTATGGCCTAAAATAAATTATTTCCAAATATCTTTGCCTCTTTCCTCAAATATGGCAACATTGGTTCCTAGCTATTTACTTTTATTTTCTTGTTACAGAGCGTAAAGCTGGGCACATATTTGCCGGGTCGATTACAAAATTTTCTGCGAAAATTGAGACCGCAGCGCCACCTATCTGATTTTGTATCGCTAATTGACATCTTATTGGAAATATTCATATTTTTCAGGTAAACCAAGATGGGGGCCTACAAGTACATACAGGAGATGTACCGTGAGAGGCAGAGCGATGTACTTCGCTTCTTGCTCAGAGTAAGAACCTGGCAGTATCGCCAACAGTTATTAGTGCATAGTGCCCGAAGACCAAGTAGGCCCGACAAAGCAAGAAAAATAGGATCATGAAGGTAAAGACTCTTGAATTCAGATGTATGCAGGGTTTTACACAACTTATTTCAGGGTTATAGACAATCCCAGAAATTTAGTCCAACAAAGTTATCTCCCCTGACTACTCTTCAAATCTGCCATAAAGGTACTGAAGAAAAATCGATATGCAATGCAGATGTAAAAATATTTTGTTGATAATTATCATTAAGTGTCCCTTAATTTGACTCCTAGTATTTAACAGATAAGATCATACAGATCCGACAGACAGTGGATTAACTTATTACATAATATTACATTTTTAACCATCACAGAATATGACACCATAAACATTGTAGTTATTTATGTACAATAATGTTATTTTAACTAAGTACTAATTGTAAAAAATGGTCTGCCAAATTAGTGATGTAGGACTTGTTTGTGGCCTGTTTTCATATACATTCAAAACTGAATATTTGTATGACAATATTTTCCTTCTGATCCTAAATACATAAGGCGTTTTATTAAAATGAAAATAGATGACACTTTAACGTAAGTTTGACGATTTTTAATTTCGAAGGATTTTTCTTAATAATTTTATTGACTTGGGCATTATTATAGTTGAAATAGAACTTATAATAATATACAGATTAATCTGAAGAAAAAAACTATCAGAATTGATTTCAAAATGCTCAACATGCTATGTACAACTGTCAACTACTTGCGAAGGAATGTAAAAAATAGAAATCTGGTTGAATTTCTTAATCTTATATCCTATAAAAATTGGCAATTTAACGTCCACAGACAGCTTAAAATAGCTTCTCAATTTTAACTTTATATGATTTCATAAAAAGTGATTTTTTGTCGATGTTTTGGTTTGATTAAGTATAATATGAATACATAGCCTTTTGAGCGACATTTAGCTATTTATCAATTAGCTATTTGAGAGATGAGACAAATATCACGGATATTTTTTGTTTCAGCTAATATCAAACTCTTTTAAAAATGTAATTAAGTAAGTTATTTTGTTTATCTGATGTTATATTACTTGAAAACATTTAGTTCTGTCGAATATTTAGATTAGTTGGGAAAATAGCAATTTTAACCAGGACATAACAAAACTTTTATCTTTTCTCTATTTTTCATTTGAATTTATTTACTTTTCATGTTTTGGTTTATTAACTATATTGTTACATAAATTCATCGATCAATATGCCTAGGTTCTATTTTTTTTTATTATTTTCCAAATTAATAGCAATTTTCGGAGGCAGGGGACGGACAAGACACTTTTTCGACATACTTATTTTTTGAAAATTATGGAAATAACAAATTTTACATTATCATAATACCACAAGAAGTCTTGAAAACTTGTACGTGTGTCATAATTGAATGATATTAACATTCATTTACACAAATCTTATGTTTTTATTGTGAAAATTTTAGTTAATAAAGTACATGTTTTTTCTATAATTAATAAGACCGTTACATACACACCATTTTTATTTCCTTTTAATTAAAAAACAACAACTTTTTCCTGCAAATTGTTATAACAAGCAATGTTTAAAAACATGAACTGTTCTATAAAATGTATAAGTTTTTAATTGAAGTTTAATTGCTCCCAAATACAGCCTTTTAAAAAATAGGTTAAAACTGATTCTTACGCCAGGCTGTCAAGTTGTTTCTGCTTTTCCTACTTTCTCCTACTTTTTTGGTTCAGTTTCTACTTTTTCATGTTCCAAGCACTTGTTATTATTAAATCTACAAATTTTTCAATGAGATTATAGAATATTTGCAGCATAATTTAAATATGTCCATGTTATAATATAGGTGTATAATAGGCAATACTGTAGATCATTTGGTTGAGGCTCTGGAGACCCATGCTGGCTGTATCAACTAAACTGTTTGGTTGGGCTTTGACTGTCAGGTGGGTGTGTGAGCCTTAATCAGATGAAAGGCACATTTCACATTTATGCTATTCAGATATTTGGACTAATGTAGTCTTTGTTACCGGTACATAGAATCATGATTTTCTTCTGAGAATTGTATTGTGAGTATGAAACATTATAGCATAAATGAGGTGATACAGGTTCAGGGTGATCCAATTATTATGATAGCAAGTGCTTTTGATATTTACCACTGCTTTAATTAGATTACATATCATTGAAACATTCTGGTAGAAATTGTTTCTAAAAGAAAATATTTTGAATTAAATGCTTACCTTTTCTATAAAAGATGTTTTATTTGTCCACCTCGTTTTCTAGCAATTAGGGTGATGCAATGAAAATTTCAAATTGTGTCTTTTGAAGTTACAATTACTCATGTGTTGGCATATAGAGGTTCTAAATTTGTTTTATGAGGTTGGTTCCTTGGAATATACATTGCGTGTTCAAGTATCCTCCTTAAGGCCCCGTTACACCAAACAAGTTTTCAGAACGTTCGACCTCGTCCTAAAAATATTGCGAAACTGGTTGTGAACGAGTTAGAACATGCCGTTCAAGTCGAAAAATATCAGCTATACGATCACAGTTCGTTCAGAACCAGTTCCCGTTGCGTGCATTACGTTTTTATCCCGTCTGTAGTCTGTTTGCATCGAGTTCAAATCGGGTAAAATTGCTCGTTCTCGTCATGAGACACAGACTCAAACTAGTCCAAACCGGTTCGTAGTCTGTTTTAACCTGTTCATGGCTAGATCTTCTAAGCTCCTTTACACTTGCCCTCCCGTTTAAGACAGTTCAACTCATTGTAAGTACGTTCTTATCTCAATCTTAGTGCGTTTTGAACGTAATAATGTCACGTTCTGACCCGATTGTTATAAATATCCAAGATGTTTCTTCCCATTCTCGTTCCGCGCTTCAAGCTGTGAGGACACAATTCGTCAAGCATCATTGTGACCATCATGCCTCCAAAAATGAGCAGAACCAGACAGGCGGTGCGTGTTAAGACAATAGCTTCCAAACGATCCAAAATCACCAGCACATGTGAAGCTCTTGAATACCAGCCTCAAGATAAGCCACAAGATACTTAGCCTCCTGAGCCAGTCAATAAAAATGAGGATGTTTCTCCTCTACCATGTAATTGTATTCTTTTCCGCTTCTATAAATAAGTGTACAAACCCAACATCCAAAGCATCACTCTCCGTAAACAGGTATCCTGTAGAGCATTGTCGTACAGGCTCCTACTTTCTCAGTGGAAGGTCACGTCGAGATGAACTTTGTGTCGACCAATCAATGCGTAGCTTTCATCTAGACAAACGATGCTAGTACGGCTATTCCGTTGGCAGTACGTCCTTTCCGTTGTCAGTACGTTGTCACTCAGTCTAATTGCAGAACGGGATCGCCGCAAAAAAATTTTGAGTCGACTCAAAGTTCTAAAACCCCATTCCCGTTCAACCCTGTCCTAGCTCGTCCATAACGTTCGAACCCAGACCGTAGGAAGTTGCAACTATGTCCAGTCCGTTGGCACACCGTTGGAGCTCGTTCGGTCCAATATTTTCAGAACGTAGTGAGAACGAGTTTGGTGTAAGGGGGTATTAAAAAGAAATCACATGGAATTAAATCTGGATAAAGCGGAGGCCACTTATACTCGATTTTTATGGAAATCAGTCAACCGTCAAATATTGTATTAACAATTTCAAAACTCTGTTGGCAGAATAAGGAGCTGCATCTTCCAGTTGAAATCATGAGTTATGAAATTGTCCTCCCTTTTTTAAGTTGTGGAATAAATTGTTTTACTTTCAATTTCATATGTCCAAGATAACTCTGGCAGTTTCATAATTTTCTTTATAAAACAATGGTCTGAGCAAACGATGTGCGCTGATGGCTGCCCATATTGTCACTTTTTCGTCACACAATGCAGACTTTTCAGTACTTCAGTATCTTAGGCTTAGTTTATTAATTCAGGGGTGCAGAATTACTATGCCCGACTTGTCCATCTTGTGACTTTGCTGGCAGATAAGTAGATTTTCCAATTGGGTTTTTACAAGGGTAAGTGAATTTTGAAGCTAGAAAAATAATGTTATCAGATGTCTAATCGTTCTTTTTTAAATCACAAACATTTGAAAGCTTGCAGAATCTGTTTACTATATGTAATTCGCATCTCTCAAGACTTGTTATTTACATTTCATTTAAGATATAAGTAATGTAAAACTAATAAAGAAGTGTTGGTTAAAATAAGATGAAACCATTGTATAGCAATATTTGCTTACTTCTCTCTTAATTCTGGCAAGTTGACTTACGCTGTGGACTAGTAGAAATTTCGTTTTTACTTGTCCGTTGACAAGTGGAAACAATCCTTAATTCCACCCCCCTGATTTACTGATTGATTGAGATAAAAATGACATTCATCACTATACCAAATTAATATCTTTAATTATGTTATTATGCTAATTGATCATATGAGCAAATGTTAATCTTGATCTCACATCTGTATCTTTAAGATGTTGCATGACACTTATTTATATTGTTTAAAATTATATTTTCTACTTCTTCTTACTGATCCAAAACTAGAATTACCTTGCTCACTTGGTTATGTCTTTCATTACAGTTCTATTAGGTCTTCTTAGTGTTTTCTCTATAATGTCTTTGAACTTGTTTATGACCTCTTCTAAACACAACAGTAGGGTACTGCCTTTGTCGAGCTGTCTATTTTGGACAGTACCAGTTGCTTCAAATTTGCTCACTAACCTTCTTATATAGTGTTTTGATAGTGTACTTTCCTCTTAAACTTAAACCTTAAACTTCTTCATTTGATTAAACGCCTATTTCTATATTACTTATTCAATGGCGTTGTACAAAAAGATAAATTATAAAAAAATAAATAAGTAAAAACCCTCCACTATAAATATATACAATAACACAAAACAGAATAAAATTCATCACACATGATGTTATATAGTGTAATCGTGCATTTGGTTTTTATATATAAAATTATAGGACCTACATTAATCTTAGTTCATGATTCAACTTAATTTTTATACGCCCGTTTTGAAAAAACGGTCGTATTATGTTATGCTGTTGTCCGTCTGTCCGTCTGTCCGTCCGTCCGTCTGTCCGTCTGTCCGTCCGTGGACAATTGCTTGTCCGGATGATAACTCAAGAAAGGATATACATGTATCTAGGTTCCTAAAATTATATGTGTGGATAGCCCTTGGGTGGAGGAAGTTCCCTATTGATTTTGAGACCCCAGGGTTAAAGGTCAAGGTCACTGGGACTTAAAATAGGTAAAACTTGTCCGGACAATAACTGAACCACCAATGTACCTAAGTTCACCAAATTTAATGTAAGAGTAGCCCATGTGTCAAAGATGTTCCCTATTGGTTTTGGGGCCCCTGCATGAAAGGTCAAGGTCACAGTGGCATCATATGGGGAAAAAAACTTGTCCTGACAATAACTTAACAACCAATTTACCTAGGTTCACCAAATTTTATGTGAGAGAAGCCCATGTGTCAAGGATGTTCCCTATTGGTTTTGGGGCTCTTGGGTCAAAGGTCAAGGTCACTGGGACATCAAATTGAAAAACCTTGTCTGGACCATAACTCAACAATGCCTGTACCTAGGTTCACCAAATTTTATTTAACAGTAGCCCATGTGTCAAAGATGTGCCCTACAGGTTTATGGGGCCCCAGGTTCAAAGGTCAAGGTCACAGGGGCATTATATTGAAAAACATTGTCCAGACAATAACTGAAACATCAATGTACCTAGGTTCACCAAATTTAATGTAAGAGTACCCCATGTGTCAAGAATATGCCCTATTGATTTTGGGGCCCCTGGGTCAAAGTTCAAGGTCACAGTGGCATCATATTTAAAAACATTGTCCAGGTAATAACTCAACAATGACTGTACCTAGGTTCACCAAATTTCATGTGAGAGTAGCCCATGTATCAAGGATGTACCTTATCAGTTTTGGGAAGACACGGTTAAGTTTAAATCTTAAACCGGAAGATATCAAATTACCAAGCTGTGACTTCATATGTTCTATCAATATGTTTATAAAGTCAAAACGGCAAACAATGAAACACTTGTCCAGACAATAACTGAACCACCAATGTACCTAGGTTTTCCAAATTTTATGTGAGGGTAGCCCTTGGGTAAAGGTTATGCCCTATTGGTTTTGGGGCTCCTGGGTCAAAGGTCAAGGTCACTGGGGCATCATATTGAAAATCCTTGTTTGGACAATAACTCATCAACTACTATACCTAGGTTCACAAAATTTTATGTGAAGGTAGCCCTCGTGTCAAGGATATTCCCAACAGGTTTTGGGGCCCCAGATTCAAAGGTCAAGATCACAGAGGCATCATATGGAAAAACCTTGTCCAGACAATAAATGAACAACCAATGTACCTAGGTTACCTAAATTTGGCGTGAAAGTATCCCATGTGTCAAGGTTATGCCCTATTGGTTTTGGGGCACCTTGGTCAAAGGTCAAGGTCACAGGGGCTTCATATTGAAAAGCATTGTCTGGGTAATTACTCAACAATGACTGTACCTAAGTTCACCAAATTTCATGTGACAGTAGCCCATGTGTCAAGGATGTGCCTTATCAGTTTTGGGGAAACAGGGTCAAGTATAAACCTTCAACCAGAAGATATCAAATTACCAAGCAGTCACTTCATAATGTTCTATCAATATTTTTATAAAGTCAAAATGGCAAACAATGAAACTTTTGTCCAGGCAATAACTGAACCACCAATTTACCTAGGTTCATCATATTCTATGTGAGGGTAGCCCTTGTGTCAAGGATATGCCTTTTGGTTTTGGGGCTCCTGGGTCAAAGGTCAAGGTCACAGAGGCATCATATTGAAAAACCTTGTTTGGACAATAACTCAACAAGGACTGTACCTAGGTTCATAAAATTTTATGTGAATGTAGTCCTTGTGTCAAGGATGTTCCCAATAGGTTTTGGGGCCCCAGACCCAAAGGTCAAGGTCACAGAGGCATCATATGGAAAAACCTTGTCCAGACAATAACTGAACAACCAATGTACCTAGGTTCACTAAAGTTTATGTGAAGGTAGCCCATGTGTCATGGTTATGTCCTATTTGTTTTTTGGGCCCCTGGGTCAAAGGTCAAGGTCACAGGGGCATCATTGTCCGTGTAGTAAATCAACAATGACTGCAATTAAGTTCACTAAATTTCATGTGAGAGTAGCCCATGTGTCAAGGATGTTCCCTATTGATTTGAGGGCCCCTGGGTCAAGTTTAAATCATCATCCAGAAGATATCAAATTACCAATCAGAGACTTCAAATGTTCAATCAATATGTTAACAAAGTCAAAATGGCAAACCATGGAAATAATGCTATATTTAATAAGTAAAATGAATTTAGTTCACCAAATGTTATGTGAGGGTATCCCATGTGTCAAGGATGTTCCCAATTGGTTTTTGGTCAAAACTGGGTCAAAGGTCAAGGTCACAGGGGCATCATATGGAAAACCCTTGTCCGGACAACAACTAAACAGTGATTGTACCTAGGTTAACCAAATTTTATGAGGATCAGCCCATTTGTCAAGATGTAATGTGTTGATAGCTATTTGGTATTTGATGTTCTCTTTTGATTTGGAAACCCAAGGGACAAAAGTCAAGGTCACAGGGACTTAATTCATATTGAAACATTTTTCGGACAGTTACTCAATAATAATTGTACCTACATTGTAGGTTTTCCAAATTTTATTTAAGGGTAGCCTTAATGTCTAGCATATGCCCCTTTTGTTTTTGGTCCCTGGGTTAAAGGTTAAAGTCAAAAGAAAAATCATGAGGAAAAACCTTGTCCAACAACCAACTTTACCTAAGATTTACCAAATTTTATGTATCAATACTCTTTGGGTCAAGGGCGAGAACTTTTGGTTCTGAAGCCCCAGGGTCAAGGTCACTGGAAGTTTGTATGGAAAACTTTGTGTCGGTGATAAATCAACCATGGCTGTACCTAGGTTCTCAAAATCTTTGCTTTGGATAGCCCTCCTGTTAAGAATGGGACCTATTCTGAGTTCCGGGGTCATTGGTCAAGGTCACAGGGACTTTATATGAGATAGAACACAGCATGGACTGCACACGGGCGTATAATGCCCCGCCCAGCGGAGCTCTTGTTACATTTGTTTTTATTAATTTGATATTGAAAGTTGTTGTCCTGAACAGTATAACATGATGCCACTGTTAACCGGACTTGTCCTGAACAGTGTAACATAATGCCACTGTTAACCAGACAATTCCCCAAAGGTGTCGAAACATCACCTTTATAGGGCCCTTAAAGTTAATACATCCCCAAAGGTGTCGAAATATCACCTTTAAAGGGACCCCTTATTTTAAGCAGTAATGCAATCATATAAAACAAAGTATGTTTTGACTGAGAGAGAGGCAGTCCTCTCATCCCACGTCAAAATGAATTCACTTAAAACGTTTATCATTGTTAAGGCATTAACTAGCCACGTCAATTTTAGAATAGATCATAAAAAGTAGAGAAATAGTGAGTTTTCAGTCGTTTTTTGAACACATCCAAAGTAGGAGATAATTTGACATCATCTGGTAGCCTATTCCATAGCATGGGGCTTACTGTACTAAAGCTTCTGTCACTGAATTTTTTTTTCTTATTTATTGGTACTACAAAATTCAGGTCTTTAGATTTTGCCGATCTAAGACCCGATCTGCTTTGTACAGGCTTTTGGAGAAATTCAGTCAGGTATGCAGGTGCATTTCCAGTAAAACAGTTGTACATGAAAGTACACATTTTATATTAGATTCTTGCTTTGACTGGTAACCAGTGCAGAGTACAAAGCATCCTTTGAGCTGTCTGATTTTTATACACCCGTTTTGAAAAAACGGACGTATTATGTTATGATGTTGTCCGTCTGTCCGTGGACAATTGCTTGTCCAGATGATAACTCAAGAAAGGATGTACCTAGGTTCCTCAAATTTTATGTGTGGATAGCCCTTGGGTGGAGGAGGTTCCCTATTGATTTTGAGACCCCAGGGTCAAGGTCACTGGGACTTAAAATAGGTAAAACTTGTCCAGTCAATAACTCAACAACAACTTTACTTAGTTTCACAAAATTTTATGTAAGAGTAGCTCATGTGTCAAAGATGTTCCCTATTGGTTTTGGGGCCCCTGGGTCAAAGGTCAAGGTCACAGGGGCCTGATATGGGAAAAAAACTTGTCCTGACAATAACTGAACAACCAATCTACCTAGATTCACCCAATTTTAGGTGAGAGTAGCCCTTGTGTCAAGGATGTTTCCTACTGGTTTTGGGGCCCCTGGGTCAAAGGTCAAGGTCACAAGGGCATTATATTGAAAAACCTTGTCCGGACAATAACTCTACAACCACTGTACCTAGGTTCACAAAATTTTATGTGAAGGTAGCCCATGTGTCAAGGATGTGCCCTACAGGTTTATGGGGCCCCAGGTTCAAAGGTCAAGGTCACAGAGGCATCATATGAAAAAACTTTGTCCGGACAATAACTGAACCACCAATGTACTTAGGTTCACCAAATTTTATGTGAGAGTACCCCATGTGTCAAGGATGTGCTCTAAAGGTTTTGGGACCCCTGGGTCAAAGTTCAAGGTCACAGGGGCATCATATTTCATGTGAGAGTAGCCCATGTGTCAAGGATGTGCCTTATCAGTTTTGGGGAAACAGGGTTAAGTTTACACCTTCAACCAGAAGATATCAAATTACCAAGCAGTGACTTCAAATGTTCAATCAATATGTTAATAAAGTCAAAATGGCAAGCAATAAAAAACTTGTCTTGACAATAACTGAACCACCAATGTACCTAGGTTCACCAAATTTTATGTGAGAGTAGCCCTTTTGTCAAGGATATGCCCTATTAGTTTTGGGGCTCCTGGGTCAAAGGTCAAGGTCACAGGGGCATCATATTGAAAAACCTTGTCCGGACAATAACTCAACAACAACTGCACCTAGGTTCACAAAATTTTATGTAAAGGTAGCTCTTGTGTCAAAGATGCGCCTTATAGGTTTTGGGGTCCCTGGGTCAAAGGTCAAGGTCACAGAGGCATCATATGGAAAAACTTTGTCCAGACAATAACTGAACCACCAATGTACCTAGGTTCACCAAATTTTATGTGAGAGTACCCCATGTGTCAAGGATATGCTCGAAAGGTTTTGGGACCCCTGGGTCAAAGTTCAAGGTCACAGGGGCATCATATTGAAAAACCTTGTTCGGTCAATAACTCAATAATGACTGTACCTAGGTTCACCAAATTTCATGTGAGAGTAGCCCATGTGTCAAGGATGTGCCTTATCAGTTTTGGGGAAACAGGGTTAAGTTTAAACTTTCAACCAGAATGTATCAAATTACCAAGCAGTGACTTCAAATGTTCAATTAATATGTTAATAAAGTCAAAATGGCAAGCAATGAAAAACTTGAGGACAATCACTGATGTGAGAGTAGCCCTTGTGTCAAGGATATGCTCTATTGGTGTGGAGGCCTCTGGGTCAAAGGTGAAGGTCACAGGGGCCATCATATGGAAAAACCTTGTCTGGACAAAAAAAGTCAAAATGGCAAACAATGGAAATAATGCTATGTTTAATAAGTGACATGAAATTAGTTCATCAAATTTTATGTGAGGGTAGCCCATGTGTCATAGATGTTCCCTATTGGTGTTGAGGCCCCTGGGTCAAAGGTGAAGGTCACAGGGGCCATCATATGGAAAAACCTTGTCCGGACAATAACTTAACAATGATTGTACCTAGGTTAACAAATTTTATGTGGATCATCCCATTTGTCAAGGAGTAATGTACTGATAGCTCTTTTGTCGAGGATGTTCCCTTTTGATTTGGAGACCCCAGGGTCAAATGTCAAAGTCACTGGGACTTATTTTGTATTGAAACATTTTCTGGACAATAACTCAATAATGATTGTACCTAGGCTCACCGAATTTTATTTAAGGGTAGCCTAAATGTCTAGCATATGCCTCTTTAATTTTAGGCCCCTGGGTGAAAGATCAAAGTCACAAGGAATCATGAGGAAAAACCTCGTCCAACAACCAACTTTATCTAAGATTGATCACCAAATTTTATGTATCAATACTCTTTGGTTCAAGGGTGAGAACTTTTGGTTCTGAAGCCCCAGGGTCAAGGTCACTGGAAGTTTTTGTGGGAAAACTTTGTGCCGGTGATTACTCAACCATGGCTGTACCTAGGTTTTCAAAATCTTTGCTTTGGATAACCCTCCAGTTAAGGACCTATTCCGGGGTCATTGGTCAAGGTCACAGGGACTTCATATGAGATAGAACACAGCATGGACTGCACATGGGCGTATAATGCCCCACCCAGCGGAGCTCTTATTTAGCCTTAATACTAGTTTGGCACACATGTTTTGAATTCGCTGAAATTTGCATAGATCACATTTTAAGATACAAGATCAAATTACAGTAATCAATGGAGTAATTCTCTGGGTATAATTTATGTAATCTTTGAACTAATGAAGGGCAGCATTTCCCAATTTGTTGTACATTGTATAATGTAATTGTTAATTTTTCCCACCATTTTTGATAAACTTAATAGAATGACATCTTCTGGGCTGTCCCCTTGATGTTGCATGACAGCATTAAATGATTCTATCATTATTTGTGCAAATTAGCTTTCTAACAAGTAGTCAACTGTCTATCTACTTTAACTTTTGACCAAGTTATTCAAGTTCTGTTAGCTATCATAATCATTGTATCGCCCTGTATATGTTCCTACTTTTTGATTAAATGCTCCTACTATTTCCTACTTTTTGGCAAAAAAGTTCCTACTTTTTTCCTACTTTTTGATGAGAGGCCACTTGACAGCCTATTACACACAAAAAAAGCCATTTTTCGACTCTAAAAATCATTAACATAACTATTAAACCTTTTTTGCTCACACCTGTAACATCAAGCCTTATAAAACAAAAGATTGTTTTCACCATTTCCGTTTTTATTTTTCAATTTATGCCGTAAAAAATGGGAAAAATACTGTGCAACAGACCTTATCTATTATAACTGCAGAAAGAATCTTTAGTAACTTAATGGCGGACGGATCACGTGTCCACAATATGGCGGCGGTCTAATTTTCATTTCTGGGATTGTCTATAGTTAACACAAAATATACAAACTGAAAGACCTCCCTGTTGATATTATTTGGGTTCAAAGTTATTAAAAGCATGTAATACTAATAGCTGAATTGAAGCTTACATGGAAATTATTTATTCATAACATTCCCTTAATTCCAATAATGCATTGCGGCAATGATGACTTCCGGTTAATTTTTTTAGAAAATCCGTGATACTATTTTGCCAATGAATCAACTGCAATTTTACCAGTACACTTCGTTCTATGTAAGTATAAGTATTGTTATTGTTTAAAGAAATTATTTAAAACATTTGAATTGTTTCTGAATGCTATTGACGGCAAATTCAGGGAGTAATTAGTTGTTTATTTTGTAACCAAGGGTGGGTGGGGTAATATGATAATGTTACATATGTAACGTGCACCGAGCGGATTGTTGAAAACTGTTCAACAATGATAAAATGCTATATACAATATATATTTATTTTCCTCGGGGTCTACTTTGACCAATGATTAGAAATAACAACTGAAACCAAACATATAGACTGTAATCAACAAACAAGCAATACATACATGTGATCCTATCGGTAATAGTCCGGCCAACACCAAGGATGACCTTGCACGAAATGATGCCACTTTTTCATCCTTGGGCTACTCCCAGAATCCAAGATGGCGACCAAGATGGCGGCTAGAGGCTACATTTTATATGCAAAATGTATTTTTACACATTATGGTCTTAAAATGAAGGACAAAAGTGATTTCAACATTTACAGATCGAGTTGGTTATATTTTGTTATTCTTATACAAACTTTAAAATTTAAAATGGCGGTCAAAATGGCGGATAAAGGCTATTAGCCCAGTATCTAAAGAACAAACTGGCAGAAAGAGACTGAGTGGTGTAGAAATTTATTTACTTATAGAATAGTTCATGTTTTTAAAGAAACCGATTGATTTCACCGAGTTATAATTTATTATTAACAATAATAAATCCAAAATGGCGGCTAAAATGGCTGATATGATCTAATAGTTCAGTATATAATATCAGGTACATACATTGACGGAAACAAACACATTTGGGTTTAAGTTTCAATTTTTGTTGTATGATTTTTTGAATCTTTATAAACTCTCAAGTTCGTAAAACTAGTTAATCCCACCTGATCATCTATTAGCAACTCAAGATTCAAGGTGGAGTCAAAGATTACGATTACGAAGCAAATTCAACCAGTTCAATTTTTTTAGCAATAATGTATTGTAAATAATGAAGTGTTTTCATAATGGCCTAGTTATTTGGCTGAAAACAGTAATATTAGCCTTCGCATGTGGCTATAATGAATGTCTTCAGCCAAATACAGGCCGTTATGAAAACCCTTAATTCACCATTGTCGCAGATAGGGTCCCAATAAATACTCTCAGATTGTACCAACATTCAAAATGGCGGCATTTTTTTGTTGAAGAAAAAAACACGGCCTTTATGAGAAAACTTGGTCACTATGAGATTCAGAACCAATTACAATGCATGAATCTCATAAAAGCCGGGGTTTAAGTGAAATGAAAATATGATAAATAATTCGAGGGTTGCCCGCAAGATACTCGCTCTTCAACGCAATGTACTTATTACAGTCTTGCTGGCAACCCTCGAATTGTGATGGACACACTAATTTAATTTCCAAAATGTAAGCCATTTAAATAAAAAAAAAACAGGAAAAAAAATTGGGTTAATATACAGTTTACAGTAGACAATTTAGTTTAGGATTATTATGAAGTGCTATCATTTTGTGTAAGATTGCAATATGTGTGGATATTTGCAAAGCTTATAACCCTTTTAGTTGAAATATTTCGATGCAGTGAAAATAAACTGAAACCTGTCAATAGCAAAAAAGCATGTGCCAAAAAAATGAGGAAGAAACTAATTGACTGAGCTCTATCAATATCATTACACAAACAATGATACAGTCTGACTTGACTAAACTTGACTCAATTAGAATATGTGCTTAAATGTTTAAGTTTGCTTCTGTCTAATAATATAACATGAGTCGACGATAGCACAATTTCTCTGGTCGTTTTGTATGTTGATAACAACATGTTCAAGTGACGACACAAATTATTGTTGACAGAGTATTTTGCACTCAACAACCTAAGCATATGCAATGGTAAACTAAACATATTAATGATTATTACCTTTAGAAAGTATCCAAGCGGGTACTAGCTTATGGCCAAAAGATATCATAAATGTCTTCACTTTTGATGTAGAATAGGTGAACAAGCTTTAAAAGCATATTTTACACCCATGCTAATAGTGTACCTTCTTTACATTGTCAAAAACTGACTGACTTGTAATATTACATTTTGGACGAATGTCAGTTGACCCCATTGTGAAAGTGTCACTCCTACAAGATATATATCTCAAAAGAGTATCAGCTCTCCAATGTCGTCAGATATTTTTCGTGCTCAGCAAATTGCAGCAAAAGTGAACATTTGTTGTACAATTTTGTTGTCTGTGCTTCTCGTACCAAGTCTCAAAGGTTTATGCGATAAAACATTTATGTAATGTTACCGAAAAAATGAAGAATCACCATATCTTGCAATGCATCGTCTATAATGTTTAAGATATTTAGTCTTAAGTGAAACAATACATTTTTAAATTTTCTACTTGGCCATGTTTTGTAATTAATGAATCTCTAAAAACCACCATCTTGCACAGGGTAACACTATTTGCTAAATCATGAGCTAGACACTGGGTTCAAATAGCAGTGTATACGCTTATAATAAGAATTGGCATCTACGCCACATAATTTCTCTCTATCCTTGTAAATAAAACCAAATTCTACTACACACTTTTGATGGAAATATGCTTTTGTTATTTCTCCATTTTTTATCAATGACCATTTGAAATAATGGACATTCATGATTCAGTTGTGATATCTGATGTCTAGATCGGACTTGAAATGATCCTATTGCAATTTCTCTTATTTACTATCAAAATGTGTTACAATGTCAACAGAGTTTCTATCAATTGCTTTAGCATAAATATACTCTTGAAAGATAATAGAACATGCACACAATACTTACAATGTCATTAGTTTTTTTTTCTTTTTTATAACCCCCTTTAAATATATATTGATTATTATTGAAGTGGCAAACATATTGGGAAAGTGGTCATTATTCTAAGGCCATCACAACATCTGTTGTTCAAGGAATTAAACATTATCAGAATAGTGTCTCTAAATTGCCATTTTAGAAAGAATTTGCTTCCAGAGTCAACTGACAAGCTAACAAGTATTAACGATTTAATTCGCAAGACCAAGAGATATAAAAACCTAAACATAATGCTGTATACCCATTAGTTAGGAGTTATGTCTTTCAATGTGAATTGAAATTAATTTTCAAACTCTAATCATTCATTTTGACCACCATCTTGAATTCTTGAAGTTATCCAAAAATACAAATATGGCATCAATCGGTTACATAAACATAAAAGGATTAACAACTAAATAAAATGCATTGAAATTATTTGGTATACCCCAGTCTATGACCAGCTCATTGTGGCTAGTATACCCGACAGCTAGTTATTTACGCCATTATAGCCGCCATCTTGGATTTTGAAAATTGCCCAGTGATGCCACTGTGGCATCAACGAGTTTTATGAATTAAACTAAAGAGTAATTCCTACAAAAATGCATCAAAACTTTTTTGAAATGCCTCTATGTACGATTCTGCTCATTGTGGTTGATATACCCGACTAGTATAGTTTTTATCCGCCGTTTTGTCCGCCATGTTGAATTGTTCAATAAACAAGGGGTACCATAATTGCATGAAATAAAATTGCAGATCATGTTAGACTAATTTCAGCTATTTAAATGATCAGACTGTGGTAAGGATAGATTTATTATACATTAATCAGCTTTCATCCACCATTTTGTCCGCCATCTTGAATTTTGGGAGTTGCCCAAGAGTGGCGAAGTGGCATCATCCAGTTTCGTAAACTACGATGTCTTAGCTTCAAGAAAATGCAAAAACATTTTCTACATCATTCCATGCACGGTTCAGTCGATTTTTGTAGTTTATATACCGGACTAAACTACAATATCTCTGAAACAACGTTACGCTATCTTTATTTTTACGCCTTTCTAATTGTAACATACTGTATCTGAAAAAAAGTAATCAATAAAAACTTAATAAATATCTTAACTTTATTATTAACTCACTTTTAAAATTTATTTAGTTTTGAATGATGATGTTTTATCCCGAATACCTGTTTAAATATCATATGCGTTCATTTGTTACGGGTTGAGTCCTCGGGTAGGGTTGTATCATCCGTAAAACGGTATGAGTTCAGTTTTAGCCTAGACTTCTTTCTCAAAATGGAGGCCAACGAAAAAAACTCACGACAAGTCATTGAAAATTTATGATAGTAATCAAATGATTTGCCTTAGACAACTGTGAGAGAGGCTAGTGACCTTAAATATTATTTTCTCTGTTTTAGTCCATTTCTATCGGAGTTCCACGTACACAACTATGAGTTACGTTCGGGAGGGAAATTGTTTTTTGGTTGATAGGATCCATTACGATCTAAACAATTTTCCTGTTTAACGTTACATAACTTTCTTCATTGGCTTTTAATTAAAAAGCTTTTTATATGCAATCGACAGATCAACCATTTTTTATACGCCCGTTTTGAAAAAAACGAACGTATTATGTTATGATGTTGTCCGTCTGTCCGTCCGTGGACAATTGCTTGTCCGGATGATAACTCAAGAAAGGATGTACCTAGGTTCCTCAAATTTTATGTGTGGATAGCCCTTGGGTAGAGGGGGTTCCCTATTGATTTTGAGACCCCAGAGTCAAAGGTCAAGGTCACTGGGACTTAAAATAGGTAAAACTTGTCCAGACGATAACTTAACAATGACTGTACCCAGGTTAACAAAATTTTATGTAAGAGTAGCCCATGTGTCAAGGATGTTCCCTAGTGGTTTAAGGGCCCCTGGGTCAAAGGTCAAGGTCACAGGGGCATCATATGGGAAAAAAACTTGTCCGGACAATAACTGAACAACCAATGTACCTAGGTTCACCAAATGTTATGTCAGAGTAGCCCATGTGTCAAGAATGTTCCCTATTGGTTTTGGGGCCGCTGGGTCAAAGGTCAAGGACACAGGGGCATCATATTGAAAAAACTTGTCCGCACAATAACTCAACAATGACTGTACCTAGGTTCACAAAATTTTATGTGAAGGTAGCCCATGTGTCAAGGATGTGCCCTGTAGGTTTTGGGGCCCCAGGTTCAAAGGTCAAGGTCACAGAGGCATCATATGGAAAAACTTTGTCCGGACAATAACTGAACCACCTTTGTACCTAGGTTCCTTCAACCAGTAGATATCAAATTACCAAGCAGTGAATTCAAATATTCAATAAATATGTTAACTAAGTCAAAATGACAAACAATGGAAATAATGCTACATTTAATAAGTAACATGAAATTAGTTCACCAAAGCCCATGTGTCAAGGATGTGCCTTATTGGTTTTGGGGTCCCTGGGTCAAAGGTCAAGGTCACAGGGGCATCATTTTGAAAAACATTGTCTGGGTAATAACTCAACAATGACTTTACCTAGGTTCACCAAATTTCATGTGAGAGTAGCCCATGTGTTAAGGATGTGTCTTATCAGTTTTGGGGAAACAGGGTCAAGTTGAAACCTTCAACCAGAAGATATCAAATTACCAAGCAGTGACTTCAAATGTTCAAGCAATATGTTAATAAAGTCAAAATAGCAAACAATGAAAAACTTGTCCGGACAGTAACTGAAAAACCAATGTACCTAGGTTCACCAAATTTTATGTGAGAATAGCCCATGTGTCAAGGATGTGGCCTATTGGTTTTTGGGCCCCAGGTTCAAAGGTCAAGGTCACAGAGGCATCTTATGGAAAAACTTTGTCTGGACAATAACTGAACCACCTATGTACCTAGGTTCACCAAATTTTATGTGAGAATAGCCCATGTGTCAAGGATGTGGCCTATTGGTTTTGGGGCCTCTAAGTCAAAGTTCAAGGTCACAGGCGCATCATATTGAAAAACATTGTCCGGGTAATAACTCAACAATGACTGTACCTAGGTTCACCAAATTTCATTTGAGAGTAGCCCATTTGTCAAGGATGTGCTTTATCAGTTTTGGGGAAACAGGGTCAAATTTAAACCTTCAACCAGTAGATATCAAATTACCAAGCAGTGACTTCAAATGTTCAATCAATATGTTAATTAAGTCAAAATGGCAAACAATGGAAATAATGCTACATTTAATAAGTAACATGAAACTAGTTCACCAAATTTTATGTGGGGGTAGCCCATGTGTCAAGGATGTTCCCTAATGGTTTTGAGACCCCTGGGTCAAAGGTCAAGGTCACAGGGGCATCATATGGAAAAACCTTGTCCGGACAATAACTAAACAACGATTGTACCTAGGTTAACCAAATTTTATGTGGATTAGCCCATTTGTCAAGGAGTAATGTGTTGATAGCTCTTTGGTAGAGGATGTTCTCTTTTGATTTGGAGACCCCAGGGTCAAAAGTCAAAGTCACTTGGACTTAATTTATATTGAAACATTTTCCGGGCAATAACTCAATAATGATTGTATCTAGGTTCACCAAATTTTATTTAAGGGTAGCCTAAATGTCTAGCATATGCCCCTTTGGTTTTAGGTCCCTGGGTTGAAGGTCAAGGTCACAAGAAAATCATGAGGAAAGACCTCGTTCGACAACCAACTTTATCTAAGATCACCAAATTTTATGTATCAATACTCTTTGGGTCAAGGGTGTGAACTTTTGGTTCTGAGAACCCAGGGTCAAGGTCACTGGAAGTTTGTATGGGAAAACTTTGTGCCGGTGACTCAACCATGACTGTACCTAGATTCTCAAAATTTTTGTTTTGGATAGCCCTCCAGTTAAGGATTGGACCTATTCTGAGATCCCGGGGTCATTGGTCAAGGTCACAGGGACTTCATATGAGATAGAACACATCATGGACTGCACACGGGCGTATAATTTCCCCCTCAGCGGATCTCTCGTTAAATTATAAACCTCTGTTAAGCCATAATCAAAATTCATTCTTGGTAAATACTATCCACTACATAATTACAACCTAAACGAAATAATACAATTTGATTGGTCAAAAGTGAACACGTGACTTGAAAAAATGTGTTTTCATTTCCGTATAAACGCAGTTGCCAACAAGAATTCATTGATATTCATGACATTAAATTACGTCATTCCGGTACTAATTTCATGAATGAAAAATCTATTTTAGCACTGTCACACGCAAAACAAAAGCTATGCATGTCAATAAAAGAAGTAAATCGTCGAAAACATGAAAAATTGTTAGATAATATCATATTGAAAATAAAATAGGAAATAAATGTTAACCGAAATAAACATTTCAGTTTCACTTTTATCTTTACTATAAATAGCTAGTTGACCTCTACCTTGATAAACGCACGGGAAAAGCGTAAAACTTTCAACTTGATTACACGTTCTTTTAAAGCTACACAATCTTGGTTTTTCCTTGTAGTGCTCTTTTTATATAAATTAAAATCCAATTACTTACATTTCTTTGCATAATTGGTTCTGTTATGACATTAAACACTTGAAAAATTGCATCAAAGCGGAGAACAAAATGGCCGACGGCTGGCATGAAAGACCTGTGTACGACCAAGATTATTCCGCGCTACAATGCATTCGGCTCTTACGCCTTAAAATATAGTTCTTGATATCAACGCAAATTTCGCCCAGAAAGGTTGTAATTATAAGGAATGAATTCATAGAAACAGACTTTCATCGAAAAATAAATGTCATTTTGGTGATAGCTAATTTCAGCATAAAGGCCTTCGGCCTTTATGCAAATTAGCTATCACCAAAAGTGACATTTATTTTTCGATGAAAGTCCGTTTCTATGAATTCATTCCTTAATTGAACGCTCTTGAGTCAGCTCTCTAAGGTGGCAACTGACCACAGCCCTCTTCCATATGCATTACGCCAGCAGTTCCTCAACAAAATACATGTCTCGGTATTTATTTTTCTACATTAAGGGGAGAAGGTTATTTATCCTACCGCGAAGTGATCTTTTAGAAGGAAAACCTATTGACCTAATTTTAAAGTAAACTCACTTAAAGAACTTTTTGAATCTGTACCATCATATGCTATACTTAACTTTTTGAAAGAAATAAATGTTTATAATAAGATATAGAGCTTTATATCATTAATTTTGTTAGAATTGATAGTATCATTAATTGCTTTCGGCGCGATATGACCTTTCTGTGTTGGTGCGCCGTAAAATCCAAACAAACAAACCTATTGACCTAATAAACCAATCTTTATTCGGCACCGTTGCTTTATCCGGTAGTCACGTGACTACGCATGACGGACTACTTTTCTACATAATCATAACATTGGGCATCAAAAGCGGCTGCGTTTCATTCTTTTAACGACAACTTGACAAATATATTTTACACAAAATGATTTTATACGAGATTTTACAAACAATTTCAATATAAATCTTTAAATCACTTACTTCATCATTGATTCAAATTCAACAGAAACTCAACCGTTGACGCTGTATACCGAACTCCTAAATTGGCACTGCATTCCATTCTGTGTATAATTTGACGAATATCCAGCCATTATACGGTAAATACATAGGTTGACTATTGTTTTACCAAAGCCAAGCCACACATAAATTAAATATAATGAAACTGGCTTCAAAAAAGCATCGTCGACGATCACGACACTGACACTGGCCATTTTCTGAAAATCGATGACATCCCTTCAGCGTCGCTGCGTGTATTTCTCTGCATAATCCTTATATCCATATCGTCAATTTAAAGTTTGAATAACACATTTACATTTCAGTCTCCTGATAATATCAGTTAAATCCACGATAAATAAGAGTAAACTCGTCATATGACGAATCCTACAAACGCTCCTAAATACGACTGCCATGTTGACAACAAACTTTATTTACATGACGTCATAAAAAACTGATTCGTCCCCGGAAAATTCGCAAGTGATTTATTCGTCCAAAAATAAATTGTTCCTTGTTTATTTAAAAAAATCGAGTTTATTTTTGTAATTCCTTTTTTTCTTTCATTTAAAACATTGCCTTTACTTAATTATAATGGAGTCAATCATCGGGATTATTTCTTGACACGCAAAGACTTATAAGACCGCTTAACACAATCACTGCGCTTCAATTCGGCCATCTGAGTTCAAAGCATGTTAAATGCAGAATTTTCGGATTTTATATTAGTAAATTAAGCAAATGCGAATAGGATAAAAAGAATATTAGGTTAGTGTTTATCTGTTCAAAGTTTATCAGGCTCGTCTCCAAAAGGATTATTTGACTCGGCAAGCCTCGTCGAATAAACCTTTCTCCAACTTGCCGGATAAACTAGATACAGATTGACACGAGCGAGCGAGAGTATTTATTTAAACCGTCTGTTTTATACAAAAATTGTTCTAACCGACGCGGCGACCCATAATAATAAAAATCTAAGTTAAAACTACTATTATTAAATGAAAAAATAGGGATGAACGGCTCTGAAAAGTGCCGCGCGTATACTCCTCATAAGAGGAGCCCTGATAAGGGCTGTATTTGCGCTGTTCATCCCTGAGACTATGTTCAAAAATAGAAAAAGATAAGGAGTAAGAGGCCCTTACAAGGGCCACACACATACACTCTTTTATGACGAGCCCTGAAAAGGGCTGTATGTGTGTTTTCTTACCCTTACTTGGCAATATAAAAATCTAAGTTAAAAATTCAATAATTATACCCCCGCTTCGAAGAAGAGGGGGGTATACTGTTTTACCCTTGTCCGTGCATGCGTGCGTGCGTCCGTCCGTCCGTTACAAAATTTCCGTCACAGTTTTCTCAGCAACTATACCATGCAGCAGCCTGAAACTTTGCATATTGTTTCATCCTATAGTCCCATGTGGTGTAAAGCGATTTCATGCTCCTCGCTCATCTACTTCCTGTTTGTCGCATATTTTTAGATTTTGGCGGGGGTATCACTAGTGAGCATTAGCTCACAGATTTACTTGTTTAATCTCTATTTACAAATACATATAAATCTATATTAAAAATGTTAAGACTATAATTAATAATTAATATCACAGATTTGAAAAAAGTTTCTCGAAAACTGACTAAATTTCCAGTTGATGACCATTTTAGGGGCTAAATTTGTGAATGAAAGAGGTTCAACCTTCATTTCATTCCCAACTTGGTATTACTGTCCCAAGACCTTAAGATTTCTCTGTTTTAAGGTGTTTTGGAGGGATGTTACCAGTGCTTGTAGATTGGCTTAGATTTTAAGTCCATATCTAAAGCTTGTTGGGCGGCCTGATAAGTTAACCTTAAAACTTCCACATTACTGTTTCTTGTTATAATGCGGAGTTTTGTAAAAACTGTGACCAAGAATCACTTGGGTATCTTAAGATAGCCGGGTGTGTCAGTGAAAATGTTAGCGACATATGTATTTTAAAGTACCAAAATAAAACCCACAATTATGTATTGTCTCTCTAACCTTATTTGTACTATGTACATAGTACACTATATTGTCCTAAGACATTTTACCATGTTATACTTTTAAAACACTATTTTAAACTTAAAACTAACAAAAATTTACTATAACAAAAGTTAAGATCTATCATATCAAAACTAAAAAATATTTCACTGTATCACTGTGTCACTGTATATAGGGGTGGGGGGGGGGGTAATGGGGTGGGGTATGTTCTCACTCAGTACTGTTAAAAATAAATAGCTAAAAATAATAATAAATAATGTTAAGATAATATACCACTTAAGTATTAGCAAATAAATAATTTATTAACAACTCAATATGTCTGTTAACCAACGGTTTCCTTATTAGGGCCTATAAAAAATGTCTTAAAAAATACAAAGTAACATTTAAAAGAACAAACTTATGTACACTATGTACAGTAAAATATCTTAAAGTACTGAGTGAGAGGAACTTAGTAAACAGCAAAAAAGAAAAGAGGGGAATCTTTTTTACATTATAATCGGGGTTGATGAGCGTCAAAAATATATACTCATGAGATTTGTGTTTGATAAACACAAAGTATAACTGTATAAAATCACATGGTTTATGAATGAATACATTTAAAAACATAAGTTTTACATATATAAGGGTGGTACTGGAATGCAGGACTGTAGAATTGGGGGTGGGTCGCAACCCCTACCCCCCAGTGGCACAAGTGGCACATTGAGCGTAAGCCCTTAGATGCCCTACCGGCGCCACCAGGATGCAGCGATCGCGGCCCGCGCCCCCCTTCGGATACCTAACAGCAAGTGGTAAGCCAGGTTGCTCTCCCTCTAAGTGTTTTCTCAACTCAGTTACCTGGGGAAGATCACCTCATTGGGAATTCATAACTTTATTTTATAGAAAAACAGACCATATAGTTTATGGGTCTATATGATCTAATTTTATAATCTAAGATAGATCTTACTCGAATAATTTATGAGTATAAACCTAAATATACTCAAACGAAAAAGAAACGCAGGGTAAACTTCAGTGGTGATTTATGGTGAATTATAAGAATGACATTGAAATTGGGATATTGATTTATCAAGAACTATCTTTCGTGAACTAAATTTGGAAATTTTCGTTGGATTTTGACCTTTACTTTTTGTGTTATTCCCGAGGGGAATGTGCCGCTAACCAAGTCATTCAACGCGCGCGACGTGGAGGAGTAAGAGGCAAACCAATGCATGGACGTCTACAACGCAGACCCGCCTCACGTAATCGGTTCCTTACAGTTTGGGAGTGAATACGACGGTTATGATTGCTTACTGTATTGTTAGCAGTTTCAGTGGCAGTAACGTAACGACTACGCAGGTGTGCGAGACGTATAGCTCTGTCCTGACGTCGTGTCGTGACGTGACGCGCAGACGCCCTGTCCGAGGCCGGTCGGCAAGCCTTCCTGTTTCCCTAAGTCGACGAACAAGTCGCACTATGGTCGAAACATTCACGCCAAACTGCATAGACACCTGCTGTTGCGTTTGACCTTGCATTAGCAGCGTAATGGCCTGACCCCGCTGAACGTCAGTAAGCCTTGCCATTTACGTAGAAAGTTAAAACAGAGTTTTAATACGGAAAACAGTGTATAAATGTCTAGAGTATTGGATGATATGGAAAGATGTGTTGAAGAAATTATCAAATTTATTCTGCACGAAATTTTTGCATTTCTTCGCTTGTATTACGTGACACTGAACGTTTCATGCTTCAGTAACTTTTCATTATGTGTTGAGTAAATAGATGCCTAGATAATAATCTGACCAATTTTCTTCATCTTACACAAAGGCGATAAAAAGTTATTCCATATCATTTTACCCTGCGTTTCTTTTTCGTTTGGGTATAATTATTAAATATATGTTTATTTAGTATTTATTATTAGCTACCGACTGAGCTAGCTGGGCGGTTTTCATACTACACCATATCTAACTAATACATCTTGATTATTTTCAGGTTATTTCTCCATCGTTACTCTCTGATTTCATAAACATCTTGGATTAACAGTAGTAAGTATTTCATTTTAAAACAAAAGAGGGAAATGCGATGAACCCTATGCCAGGCTCAACTCTGTAATCTACTTTCTTGTCAGATCATCGGAAACATCCAGACATGACTGATGTTATTGAAGACAATTAGTTTCCATATTAACACAGCTGTGCAACATTCTTATCATATATTTCTTTTAAGTAATTAAATTGATATAATGCAACAACTATTAGGGCTGTCATGATACGCTATGCTCCCCTCGCAGCTCAGTGAATACATTACATTCACACGCTGCCTTAAAACGTCTCGATTTATGATATTGACCTTTACTATGAACCTTTAAACCACCAATGAAAGTTTACCAAATTCCAATTTAGCTGAAAAACTTTATACGCATTTTCATTGGTTGAACGGGTAAACATTACCTTATATGGTATGATCATACTAGTGACGAATGCAACCTCGTATGACGTCATATATAGCGAGGCTGCAATTTGTAGTTAAGTTCAATAAGTTGCTTTATGTTTACAGTTAAAAGATCAGAGAAACACGCTTAAAAAGATCAATATTTACTTTTATTTTTGTTAATTTTCCATTATCTAACTAATGCAAAACTGTTCAACATCTTTGCATTTCGACATTTTGAAATTACAGGCGTGAGAAACTTTGCATCTATTTTTAAAAAATCACGTGACATAACTGCGATTTAAATGATTATGTGTCTCCGTCTAAAAATAGAAATATCAGTTTGTACATAGTATTTTAGCAAAGGAAGAAAGTTCAGCGAGTGAATCTTTCAAACCGATGAATAGGAGAGTAATGATATGCCAGAAGCATATTGCTATATACTGCAATACGGTAGCTCATATTGCAATACATACCATTGTATATTGTGGGGTTTTAGATTCGATGTGCCTTTGCTGTATTTAGCAGAATCATTGCATGTCTTACATGCTACTACTGATATAATCTAGCCTATTTAATTCTTTATGGTCATTAAGAACTGTGATACATTTTTGCATAAAGAAGATGCTTAAGAAACAATCACCCCCTTAGCTGCAGAATATCCTAGCAATCAAGTTCTTGGTCGGCATGCAAGATTCACTACTTCCGGTCCCGAAGTATTTGATTCCAGAACATGTTTTGCACAAGTTGCTTACAACCAAGTGAACATGCCCCATTGGTTTATTTCTCGTAACATAAGTGTAAATTGAATGAACGATTGAAAAAATGATAGGTTGCTACTTTTTATATAGCAAATGCCAAATTTTGGTACATTTGATTCGTAATGCGGTACGTATTGTCACAGCTAGGTTTTGCAATATACCTGATACATTTACCTAATACTACATATTGAGAGGTGCTGGTTCATATTCAAAAGTTACATGTATAAGACCGTCCTGCTTTAGCAGATTTTTTAGGTATTAACTGTAAAGGTATTATTTGTTAGTGTAACTTAATTCTGAAAAAAAAAATTATCAATTTTGCTGGTCATTTTTTTACTACAGTATTAATAGTGAATGTATTTGATTAATTTCAAAACCCTTTTCAAGCATTGGTCTCTGGTTACTGAGATAATACCTGAACTTGACGATTTAAAAGAAAAATTATTCTATGTATTGGATAATAGTTTGACAACCTACGAGAAAAATGTCTGGATACAATACAGTAAGTAATACTGTCATTTTATTTTAAATGAAGAAAAGCTACAGATCCAGTGCTGGGCCCAACCCCTAAGCTACTACTTGCAATTCACATGCTCTACTGACTTAACTTATTACTTACAATATATAATATGAACACCTTGGTACATAAATGAATGGATCCATGTACAAGAGCTTGTTTTTAACACATGCTATGTTCCTTTTCATCAGTCAAAGTGATTAGGGTCAGACAGGTGCTGTAATATTATTTAGCAGCACTAGACGGTAGACCATATTGCACAGCCAGCTGTATAATTTTCAGAATGTGACTTAAACTAATGACCCTCTATCAGTGAAAGCTTACTAATATTTTAAGTTGGTGATCTTAAGAACTGGGACATAATTTATAATTAGCGTATTTAGGGTTGCCTGCAAGACTGCAGTAACTCGCTCTTTTAGGCAATATACTTACTACAGTCTTGCGGTCATCCCTCAATATGTACACAGAGACTTCATGTATGATGTTATGTATTTATCAAAGATTTGTACATAACCGATGGCAATGAAGGTGATATATTGGAAGTGTTGTAATGTTCATAATTTTAATTTATATTTTAGGAAATATGATTACCTCAGAGAAAAGTCAGAAAGCTGGTTTACGAAAGAAGCATATTTTTTTTAAATAATAATTCAATATCTTCAGGAAAGTGATGAGCATTGATTTTCTTAGTAGTTATAAATCCAGTTATTGTGTCTTGACCAATGTGTAAATAAAACATTTAACATTTTCATTTAAATAGATTTCATCTGGTTTAATTTTTTGGATTGCAAAAGTGTAACTGATAATTATTCAGGGTTGCCAGCAGACTTGAAAAGTCAGGGAAATCTGATATTTTTTCAAGGTCAGGAAATTGTCAGGAATTTTGAAAATTGGTCAGTGAAAAATTAAATTCCTGAAGTCAGTGAAAAGTCAGGGAAAAATAATTTCAATGGAGACTTTCTTATATTTTCTAAGGTTATGGCAGTCTCATTGTACATGTATATGAAATTGCTTTAACAACTACTTTTTTGAGTTTTTATTTCTACATTTATGTCTTATAACAAACACTAATATAATTACTTAAATACTTGTGGCAGAAAGGCTTTGCAATCCTTGCCCCCTGAGCTTATTAACCTTATTTACTAACTTGTAGGGACTTGTATTTGTTCACACCTGATAATGAGCTTCACTTACAGATGTAATAGTTAATTTTAGCATGACTATGGACTTGTTATGGGGTCAAGTTACCTTTGAATTTTAAGTTTTTGAGATTCTTTTGTGTGTCATTTTTGTTTCTTTTTACAAGTCGTAGAAAAATGTTCGAGTCTCCTGACCAAGCAGTTGGTTTTACTTGTGTAAAATAGATATGTAGTTGGGTGCTTCTACAGTCTATGTTATATTTCTTTTACTAGGCATTTAATAAACTAGTCTACCATTCCATAAAATATACTTAACCTTCAGTTTAGACTGTTTAATTTGACAAGCCAAATTTATATGTTTTGTGATACTTTGATTCCTCATTTGTAGCTAAATATACATTGTTCTTTAATAATGATAGAATTATTAGTATAATCGTTAAGATGTGCATGCTTATTATGCATAGTTTCATTTTTTTCAACTCGCATAAAAATTACCAAACTGCGTAGATCTATTTTAAAAGCCAGGGCACTAGTTTAGTAAATTTTTGGGAATAATATGGGAACCATTCCCCTCTCAAAATCATATATGTATTCCCCCCCTGGCTCAGATCCCCTTCAATTAAAAAAAATGAAAATGACTCCTGAAACAATGTTTGTAAATATGACTTGTTCATAAACATTTTTGGGTACCAGGAGAATAGGAAGTTTAAGAACAACTTAAGGTAGTTTTATTATTTGTCATTCAACAGTCACAATCTATACTTTAGCTATTCAAATCATTTAGTTTAGAGTGAATGTGACTGGCAAGTCAAAACAGTACAAATTTATGAGACTACGAGTTGACTGAAAATTCCCAATGCTGTCTTTAAGCAATGCAAAATTACCCTTCCTGAGTGTATGGGTACCTGTCTGGTGCCCTGAAAGCATACTTTTGTTGTAAAAATTAATACCATACTGTTAAAAGAATAAAAGAAAAACCAAACAAACGTACTTATGGGTGAACTGGACAGCTGTAGGGAAGGTGGAGGCCGATTAAGTTTAGTAATTTTGGTCAGTGAAAAACTAAGTTTGGTCAGGGAAAAGTCAGTGAAAATTCAGGGAATTTTATTTAAATATGATGCTGGCAACCCTGATTATTCTTGTCCTTAGTCTTTCAATGTAAATATTGTCATATCAAGTGATGTGCATTAAATATTTATGTTTGCTTTTATGTATACAATAACATGCATTTTTTCTCATGCTACATGTGTTCTATATTTTGTCCATTTTCCATTGTTTCATTAAATGGTTAACGATAAATCTTGATGATTTGCATGCTTTTATTTCCATCTAAATCCCAATTGTCCCCTGATATTTGCTGAACGTTATGAAATCTGAACCCAGAAGTGTATTGGTTACATTCACAGAATGAGTAGAATTATTGTAATTTTCAAGCAACTGGTGACCAGACTTGTATTGCACAATATAGTAGTCTACTGTGAATTCAATACACTGTAGCACTAATATGTAACCTTTAAAACAAATGCCCAAGTAGATTGCACTTTGTACATCATAGTTAACAAGTCTTTAATTACTTATACATTGTAAGTTTGTTTCTACCAGATGGAAAACCTACCAAGTTCAAGTACTGAAAGATCCCACAAACACTATGATTGATGGTCATTTATTTCTACAGTGAATACATATTCACTCCACAGTGTAGAAATTTTCTTACTTTAGAATACTATTTGAAGATGTCAATGAATTGCGTATTCACTAACTATTCCATATCCAGAACTAAACTTGACAGATTGGTCTCTGTACGTATTAATAGTGCAGAAAACATTCACAAAACGGTTCAAGAATTGGTTGCTTATTCTTACTTAGAAACAACACAGAAAACCCATAAAATTTGAGTTCCAGATATTGACCTAATTAATTTGATATCAAGTGATGGTATAGGTTGACAATATTAACCAGAGCCTGACCTTCGATGTAATGAATATTCTTGGATAAGGTTAGACCAGGGTTAAACTTTATGCGCTATACCTTTATTATAATAATTACATGCTTCACTTACATTGAATTGTGAGTTTGTTTGCGTGTATACCAGACATTCTGAAGTGTTTTGACATTACACGACATTCGGTCCAGTGACCTCGGAAGAATCACTGAACTGAATCGGGTTTCACTAAACCAAAAAGTAATCAAAATGACAATAGGGCATCACTGTTTTCTGGTTTATAAGAATAATTCGGAGAGGAGGAATTGTTTTCTTGTTTACTTGTTTTTGTGTGTAAATTTATTGATCTAAATCAACGGGAGTATTACCGCCGACTTCGTTGTAATGGCATTTACTAATTTGCACTATATACTGGTACTATTTTGTTTCAGGTTGTTTCATACTCGCGTACTATATACTTAAACCGTTTGCTTTTTGCATGAAACGTTTTCCGCTAACAGGCCGTTCAATAATGACATTAGTGAATTATACCTATTTTAAGTGTGTACCTTTCATTACCTGTGTCCATTATTGGACACTGTACTTTTTATTTGTACTACTTCTTTTGCGTAAAGTTGTATTTTGGACATGTTGAAATTTATGAATTTTAGTATATAGAGATATTTTATTATACTGATCTCAGACAATGTATAAATTAATTTGTATTTTTAACTCTTAGTGCATCTGTACGGGGTGTACACAATCTGATTGGAAGATTTTATTTTAACTGTTTTCACTGTACTTCATGTAAACTTGCACAAAAGTTTACATGTTTAAACTCACTTTTTTCAGAAAAAATAAATATTACTAAACCACTTTTTTGGTATTTTTCTATTAAACTTACTTATTTATTTCATTAGGATTAAAATGAGAACTGAAATTTATGAAAATTATTTGTAAATTTCAATTATTGCAACCGCACCTATTTTAAAGTCATGAAGGACATTCGTAAATTACACAGTCCTTAATGCATAGAAGAATAAAATGTTACGTTGTTAAGTCGTTGAACAATTACAAAGGAAAATACGTTCCAAAAGGCCTCATTTTATTGAACGTTAAAAGAACAACAACAACTGTACCAAGATTAAGTCTTAAATAGAACGGAAATACTTAAAATTTATAATCATGAGGCATTTACCAATAAGCTAATACAAAAATGCAAACAATAAATACCTGGTTCTTCTAACCAAGGTCCTTTAAAATGATAAAAAAATCGTTTTGTTTCTTTCGCCGAAAGGCGTGCATTTTACGCGGGCTCCCTCGTTCCTCTGTCATTTAAACGCTTGATATCCCAATATTCAAGTCAAAAGCATCTAATGATACAGATTTATGGTTTAACGACACTAAATTACAGAAATACAGTCAAACGCTTGATATAGGTTACATACCACTAAATAAAATCCTTCTTTGTTGTATATAAAAGTCTCATTTTCAATGACAAATTACACTATGACCCAGGGGTATGAGATATCCCAAACCATATATAGGTTGAAAGATCTATCTATTCCCCACAAAATGATCAGTATTAGAAAAAAGTTACGTTACTTATAAGAAAATAAATTTCGATTGAAAGTTCCTACCCTGAAAATGTCCTGGTTTTTAACTCTTCACCAGCCGTACAGAGTCATCTCCCCTTTTAACCAGTTTTCGCGACTAAACAAACCAGATCCATTGAATTTTTGCATACTTTCATAGGAAAAGCATTGTCAAAAACATACATGCTCTTCAATATTAAAAAGCACCACAAATGAGGTATCCATGCACTCTCAAAAAATAAATAAGCACCATGTCACACTTTCTATTTCCGGTAAATGCTCACTTCCGGTTAGCATTTAGTGGTATGTAACCTATACCAGTACTCGAGTCAAAAGCACCTAATTATTCAGATTTACGGTCTAACGCCACTAAATTACAGAAAAAGAGTCGACAGATTTATCTCCCTTGCATTAAAACAATGACATGATATGGTAGACCAATTCATACAAATAAAGCACATTTACAGTTAATAAACGACTTATCTGGTTTTTAGAATCAAACGGTATTATAACTAATTTTCAATCTGGTTTTCGGGAACAACGAAGTACAAATGATCATTTAGTGCGTCTTGAAACATTTATAAGAGAGGCTTTTCGGCTAAGCCAAGTTTGATATGAATAATATGGTTTTGCTGACCCTAAAAAGAAAATTGTATAATTGGAAACCAGGGCTACGGGCTCTACACGGTAATTCATATCACCACTAAAAATATTAGAAAGATGTATATTTCTTATTAATGATTTATAAATAAGTTTGATATTTATGTATTTATCAATTTGGAAGTGAATCTACACTGACTCATTGTTTGCAACATTTACAAGAGTCAAAAGCGCAAATACCCAAAATACACAGGGAATGTAAAGTTTCACTTTACATATAAATGAGAAAAAAAGAAACAAAACTGATTTTTTTATATTTGAAAGTATTCGAAGATGTAGAAAGCACATTTAGAACAAGTTCGATATGAATAATCATATGTTTCTTGACCCAATAAAGAAAATCATAAAATGGATATCAGGGGCTACGGACTTTACATACTGACTTGATTGTATTTAGTAGATTGAAAAAAGTAGTTTAATGTAAATTGACCGGTGGAATAATATTCTTTTGATACAGTATTAATTTTCTGACTTTTGAAAAAATGAGCAATAATAGGAACAAACAATTCCGATACTTTACTTGAGAAAACATGAAAAATTTATGTTTCTTAGTAACATAAAATGTCAAAACAAAACAAAGTCCTGAATTTTCAACCTGTTTCTATGTATATTGCAACAAAAAATCTATCAAATAACTTATCTCTATACATATACATGTATAAGTTTGGGAGTAAAAAATACAAAAGAATGAATTATGTGAAAATTCACATGGGGCTACAGACTCTACACCACACCAGTATCTTTTTCTATCACATATTTAAAGCTGTTTGTTTGGTTTTAAGTGTAATTATCCATTATAAAACAATAAACTTCAGCTTACAAACACTACAAATATATATTTAAGTATCTTCTGTAATGTCTAATGTATCAGTTTGACCATTAAAGAAATCTATCAGAAAATTCATACATCACGTCAAATTTAACATTATTTTCGCCAGAATGAAGATTGTCAAGACATACAGTATTTAGATGCATAGCTAGTCTGCACAAGTGCGAAACTAAGAAAATTAGAAAAGTTTTATAATTTTTCTGTGTGAAAAACATATAAATATATTAGGGGCTACGGACTCTACAGGGCTACGGACAGCAATTATTTGTCTTTAGATTTTTCTTGTTCTTTCTGATTTAATTCCTTTCCTGCATTACCTATGTGGCACAACCAAAAACAGAAAACGTAATAAAACAGCAGCTATGTTTCTTTATATTAAGTCAGCACACAGTTTATAACAGGGGCTACGGACTCTACATAAAATTTACAATCTTCAGTAGTTATTTTCCAAAACGAAAATGCTATGTTCTAAAAAACTTCATTTGCGTTAAATAAAAATAACTATAAATTGTAATAGTAAAAAGGTGATACAAGTGAAATAAAGCAGTAACATTGTTTTAAAGTCTATCAAAGATGGTAACGTAAAACTCTTATTTGCGTTACAAGGGTACATGTTTACTATTTCATGAATATTTTCTTAAATATTGATTATAAATAAATTTCGTAAAAATTACCGTATACCTGTATGTCAGTCAGAGATGGAAAACACATAAAAATAACTGTAACACACAAAAACTTTTCAAAACAACTGATGAAAAAAGAACAAAACCTCAGTGAGACTCAAAAACAGTGTAAAAACAGAGTTTTTAGGGAATACAATCCTAAATAATTCAAAAAATGGTAATAGAACATACATAAAACTATACATCATCAGAAAGCTCTCAAGATAATGTCTTGGAAAAAATTACTCTTCATTTAATTCAAACTAAACTTTTCAGAATAGTTCAATGTAGCATTGGCGAAATCAAAAGGTCCCATTTATCTTGGCATAGCCGTTTTGTCAATAAACAACACGTAGTTTCAATTTTCTTCGATCTTGAGAAAGCTTACGATACAACATGGAAATATGGTATTCTCACGGATTTAAAAGATGCCGGTCTTTATAAACGGCAGATTACCAGATTGTCAGACAGAAATTTTCAAGTTAAATTAGGATCAACGTTATCAGAGAGCCACGAACAAGAACAAGGCGTGCCGCAAGGCAGTATTTTATCTGTTACTCTCTGGGCTTAAAATTAATAATATAGTTAAGGTTATAAATCCTGGTACAGATTGCTCATTATATGTTGATGATTTTTTAATCTGCTATCGATCTAAAAATATTCGAAGCATCGAATGTCAATTACAACAGAACTTGGATAAAATTCAATAGTGAGCAACAGAAAATGGTTTTAAATTTTCCAAGTCAAAACAGTACACAATGTGTACATTTTGTCGATTAAGAAAACATCATTATGATCCCAAACTTTACATTTCTGGCTCTAAAATCCCTGTAGTAAATGAAGCTTTTAGGCGTTACATTTGATAAAAAAACTATTTTTATATCACACTTAAAGTCGCTTAAAACAAAATGTATTAAAGCTTTGAATCTACTTAAAGTACTTTCACATACTGATTGGGGATCTGATACCCAAACATTACTTAAATTATACAGAAGTTTTGTTCGTTCAAAACTAGATTACGGGCAATAGTGTACGGATCAGCTCGTAAATCGTATTTACTAATGCTTGATACGATGCTTGATAACCAGGGCTTACGTGTTGCTCTTGGTGCATTTAAAATTCACATATTGAAAGTCTTTATGTTGAAGCTAACGAGCCATCACTAAAATTACGTCGACAAAATCTTTCATTACAATACACAACTCGTTTATCTTCTAACAAAAGAAGCCCGGCGCGAAATGTTATTTTTAAACCTAATTACACCAGTAAATTCGAAAATGAACCGAATGAAATCCAACCATGTGGTCTGCGCGTTAAAAACGACTTAGAAATGCTCAATATAAACACTTCGTCAGTGATACAGAACTTAGATAAAAATATCCCTCCGTAGACCTACAACATTCCAGACGTTAATATTGACTTATAAACTTTTAGTGAATCTATTACTATCCCTGACGCCTTTACATCTGAATTCGTAAATGTCTTGGAAAAATACAAAGGTTGTATTCATTTATTTACCGACGGTTCCAAAGATGGAAACAAAGTTGGGTGCGCCGCATACGGAAATTCTTTTGTTGCAAGAATGCGACTACCTGACAAGGCATCTATATTTACTGCCGAAATAAAAGCAATAGATCTCGCTTTAACGTACATATCAAGTAGTATATATCAATGACGTAGAATAATATCTAGACCGCGCACTGGTTTAAAATCGGTGGCAAAAAGAAATTGACAAGCTATTGTTTACATAGAGATTGTGTCTGTAGTTAGCCATATTTATCATCATGGACCTATCCTGTTGTGCTGTATCATAGTGTATGCTTCAAAAATAGTTTCAAAAAAAGATCACTCGTCATGTTTTTCATTCAGGCACGTAGGAAGCATTTTCAGATTGGGGGTGGGGGGCTAATTTGTTGAGATTTATTTTAAGAAAAAGAAAACGTTTCCTAATGTTACAGTACTTATGTTTAAGTTCAGTTTTACACTGCATTTTAGCATCTTGTTCCATAAAAAGTGTTTGCAAAGTTGATTTTGCCGAAAAAGCACACATTTAGTGTGACAGATTAAATAAAGATCCTCAATCACTATAACTGCTGAAAATATAGGGGGGCTAAGCCCCCCATAGCCCCCCCCCCCCCCCTGTTCCTATGGGCCTGTGTTTTTCATTTTATGAGCGAGTATTCTTGAGATTTGTAAGGTTTTTACCGTTGAATTATTGATTCTGGAACAAGGTCAGACATCATGTTCATTTTGATTTGCAGTCTGCATTATGAATACTGTCTACTGTTTAATTTACCCTCAGGTTTAAACTATTTAGTCATCAATTAACTGATTCAGTGTTAATATTGTTTCTCTTGATTTAATGAATTTTCTCTGTCCTAGAATCCCGTAATCAGTTCTGACTATTCGTCCTCGGTCATATTCGTCCTGTGACTGGTTTTTTGAATTAGTATTAAGAGATCACTGCTATAGAAAAGCAGTAATGTTGAATGCAACACTGAATGAATTTGTGATATATTGGAATCAAACCTTGGTGATTTAGGTGTGATTATTAAAAGTGCTATTTGTATTACACTCCTTTCATATTGAAAATATTTATACATGTTCAAAGCGTTTCACACTCATATGCATAATTATTAATTATAAATAATGTAATTGGCTGAAAGAAATTTTGAGAAAAATGAAACGAAAGCTAAGAATTTGTGATCAATTCATAGAGATCATAGTTGTTAACAAACATTTAGGTTTTAACTTTTTCTTAAAAATTATTTAGAAACTATGCACATTTTAGTGAGTCCGGAAATAAGACGATCTGCTTATGATTTATACATGCATTGCAGTATCCATGTGTTCGGTGAATGTATCGTATCTAATTATGTGAAAGCAAAGATTTTCTTGCAAATTCAAAGACCAGCTAATTTACACTCTCATAGTTTAATGCAAAACATCTCAACCAAGAGGCATGCCTCTTTTTTATGAGGAAATCTGAGTTCAAGTCTCAGTGAGAGTTTATTGGCTGTGTTACAGATGGCTTGAAATCTGTCTCGAGAAAAGCAACACTGAAATTTCTTGAAATTATCTCTTATTATTACGCTACAGTACAACTCCTTCTTGTACCAAACTGGTAACATGTCAGCTATTTATAGACAAGTGACTCTTCTTACATTCCTACTTCTTCCGATATTATCATTATCGTTAAACTTGACATATATTATTGCCTTATGATTCTAGATTTAAAATTTTATTGAATGCATTTGTGATATGTCAATGTGTGTTATGTCACCTTGACAAAAGAAAATATCATAGATTTTCATGTTTGCAACTCCAACAAAAAATGAAATTTAAAAAAATGCCAAAAATTTAGATTAATATCTTTATAAATAATTCAGCCTATCAAATTTAAATGGAAGGAATGGATTCTGCATGAAAAATTACATACCGGGGTAAGCATAATAAATTTAACGAAAATTCATGGAATAATCAAGGATAGTGCATTTTTACCTAAAGATTTTCTTCAAAGAGTTCCGTGATAAGCATTTTGGCTTACTGTCACGTAATAGGAAAATTCCAAAATTGAGGCATATTTTTGATGCCTTAAAATAGCATAACTTTAGTTCTAGGAAAGACATACTAACAATTCGAACTGTTCCATAAAACTCTCTTTAAGAACTTTTAATGATATAATTTACAATACTATCTGACAAAAATAAGATTTGGTCTGGGGTTGCTACTTGTATAACTTACCTTTACTCTTACCGTTTTTAGATGGTAGCAAATTAGACTGGTCAATCACGCAATTTTTATGTGTCTGCCCCCCCCCCCTTCAAAATGGCCACAACATGCTTGAAATTGGTTTTTTAACTGAATTTAATGAATTTCACTTGAGGAAAGTTGTGCCCAAAAAATGAGCTATTTTGGCACGCCTCCCCCAAGGTCTTGACAAATTGAATAAAGACAGAATCTTTCCATCGCCACCAACTACATCACAATCCTTCCGTGGAAACAATGATAATACATTTAAATTAAGAGTAGGGGGTTGTTTGTTTCATTTTTTCATATTTGCATTGCAAGACCCTGCTTAAAATATGGTGGGAGCATTATTATTTAAGAATAAGCAAAACAAATATGTTTGACCTCAATAACCCCCCTGTACATACCCTCCGAAAGTCGGACACGCCCATTTTCGGCAAAAAAGACAAATTTTCTGTATGTTTCTTTTATAATTATTCATAAATATATGTCCAATATATCTTTTTGTAGTGTTTTCATACTGCTAATTCCGAAAATAATGTTTAAAAGGCAATCTGACTAGCACGTTAGCCAAAAAAACTTCAAATATACTATAGAAATACTGAAAATCTAGCAAATATCAACATAAACATATTGTGAAACAAATGGTAAGGTTAATTTATGAATTTTGTATAATGAAATTAGATAAAAAGCAATTAGCATTACATCATTTGATATTGTTGTTACAAATCACCATAGTAAAAATTAGGCATTTTGTTTCAAATCACACAAACATAACATGCATTTCTCATCTATTATCAGATAATTTCGTGCACCAGTAGCTAGTTCAAAATGGCTGCATCAAAACCATCAACAAGATCCAATGCTCAAAAAGTGCTTGGAACAGTTGTATATACCCAAACCCCTGATTTCCCAAATGGTGTCCTTCCAGTGAAAAGGGTAATAATTGAAAATATGATATATTTGATGCGACCACAGCGTGCGGGACAAAGTCAGAGATCGAAAAATGCTGCTGCATTTCTTTTGTCAGAAATGCTTCAAGACCACTGGATCTTTTGTAATATATACACTATAGCAGTGAGACATATCAAGGCTAAGATAATTCAGTTATATAATGACTTCATAAATTTGGTTTAAACCAGAAAAAACGACTAAATGAAAGATACAATGACAGAGTAAGAGACTTCAATACATCAGCAGTAAAGTTGTTTGATATATTCTGTGAAGATGAAAGTAAGAGGAAGAAATTAGAAGAGCTACATGACGATAAAATGACTTCAGTAGAGTATGAATTTCTAGAAGATCAGAAAACAAAACGGTGATGTTTTGTGATGATTTTGTGGATAAGAAGTGGAGCAAGAGTTGAGCGTAAGCAAAAGGTCGAAGCCTCTCTAGATAAGATGAAAGAGCAATCGAAGCTGACAAATCTAGATTGACTAGAGTTGGTAACCTGGAATTATCGCCCTTTGACTCTGAGAAAGACTCAGTGAATAGCGGAACTGACAGTCTGCACTGTGACTCTAAGTCAACAGAAGACGATGGCCCATCGACATCAAAGAAAAGGCGTAGAACACTCAACTATACTCAGGACTAAAAACAAGATGATGGGATGCCACATAGATATCAACATCTGAGAGAAAGTGTGTGTGCGAAAAGTTCCCCCTGAATTTTATGAAACTATAGATAAGTTAAAAAGTGCGTACCACATGTCTCAAACACAAGCTGAAGGCGCTGTTTTGACCGTAGGCAACACGCTGTTTGAAATAATTGGAAATTACATAATGAGTCAGATAAAATGATAGATTTAGATACATCACCACAAAGCAGTAATACGAGATTAGTAGGGAAAAGTTTAGAAGTGTTCGCAATCGATGAGATAGTGAAAGAAATCATGAACTCTGATCAGAAAACTGTAGTAACATTCCATGATGACGGATCTAAGAAACAAGGCACGGGGTTCTTTTCAGTACAAGGATTGACCATTAATGGCAAATATAGGTATTTGCCAACATTCCCAATCGCCAGTGAAAGTAGACGAAACCTGGCAGACCTAAAGCTCCCTGTACTAAAAATGATGGAGACAGCTAGTAGTTTCTCATCAAAAGAGATATATGAAAAGTTAGACTTTGTGATCACAGACCAGACAGCACACAATAAAGGTGTTGAAGAACTTGTATCTGAAAGTTTGAGTCAGATTACTCACCTGGACATTTATTTTGCAATGTTCATCCTTCACTTATGTTCAATAGGGTTATCACAAAACAATGGAATGAGATTGAACATGTGATTAGACCAGATAAGATTTATTCTAGTTTTCTTTAGAATGCTACAAGTAACAAGTCTAGTGTTACAGAACAAGCACTTGACTGTACCACAAGATTGATTAATTATGATTCCCATATAGCTCCTAAGAAAAATGAATCAGTTAGTTTAAAGGATGAACGCTTCAATATGCTAACTTTGACATGTGCAATACTGTTATATCATTTAGATGATGTAGCCTCATTCCTTGAAAAGTTTGAACATGTGACAAATAAATTGGCATGCATAGTCAGGTGTTTCATTGACCTAGAGTTCCTGAAAATATTGTACCTTTCTTGTCATTGACTACATCTAGCAATACCAATTATTCCAAATTGATACATGCATTCCAAGAGCTACACTGTGACTTAACAATGACTGATCCAAGTGACTTGCTGAACGTGGACAAACCAGCTTTCAAACTTGTATCACAGGAACGATTCAATCAAACTTAGTATGATGAGGATATCTGCATTGCAATTAGCAAAACTTCTAGCCAGTTTCAGGATCAGGTAGTTACAATTTTGTCAATGTTACTACCACACTTCGCAGAGGGCTTTAGGAATAAGAAAGGGGACATATTTGGGCTCGGAGAAAAGGGTACCACAGAATATTCTCTTTCACAAGGAACTCGACAAAACAGCAAAACTGGACGAGGCACCAAAACACAATTTGACGGTGGAACGATCAGTAGGATTTATCAACTATGAACTTCTGCGTCACGGTGCAAAACAAATGTCTTCTGCATCATCAGTTCAAGTTAAATCAACGTCAGCAGATTTAATAGACAAACAACCATCAGGATCATATAAAAAAGATAAGGGTTTGGTCAAAGGGGTTGTAAAATTCCAGAAATTATGACCGAGTGGAACAAAAAACAAGAAGAACTCATCAAACAAGGCTTACAAAAGAAAAAGATAGCTAATGTTTCAGTGGACAAAAGAAGAATGAGGGATTTAGAACAATTGAAAGTTCTTGGGGGACCATTTACAGCTAGTGAACAAGTAGATTTATACATACAGAAAGGAAATATTAATAAACACACTAAAATTGACCGACTTGAAGTACGCTATGCAAGAGATACATCCCTATCTGTGCCTAAAACAAGTGATATTTTAGGCTGAAGCAAGATTATAGAAACCTACCTCTGCATGTGTATGCAAGTACAGGGTGGAGAATCAAAACCAGTTCGTATCATATAAAATGTAAACAAACGGACGCCATTTTGGAAAATTTCAGGTATTTTTTCTAATTTACTCCTTTAATCGTCCACTAATGAAAAAGCAAAAATTACCATAACACGCTACTCATTTTTCCGCTTCTAATCGTGTATATAACATACAGATTCAATTAGAATTTCAACAAGTTATCCCGGACATTGGAATCGAAGTGAGCAAGAATTAGGTCAGTTTAGACGGATGCGAACTGGTTCAAATTCATACTTTTGCCTAGTTTATCACAAAAATGCATTTCTTCTCGTTAAAATTGCCATGTATAACCAACGGATCAAGTGTGTAGTCTTGTAGAAAAGTATTAACTCTTCCTGACTTAGTTTTCACATAAAAATAGATTTTTATGAGAATGATGCGAACCAGTTCAGGTTTATACAATGATACGAACCGGTTCAGATTTAGGGTATTTTGCATTTTATTTTTATTATGTCAGTTTCATGGCATTATTTTTCCATACTTACACAATTTTATTTCGTTTTCGTTTCGATTTCAAAACTTTTTACAACGCTCTGATTTTTTCGGGAGTTCTAGCTAAAAATGAATTCATATTACCATATAACTCACCGGTTACGTTTATGAAGAAATGACTATGGACATATGCATGGTCAGGTGGAGAAAGAGTGAATGCGAATGGAACGTTGACATTTTTATCATCCAAAATAGAGATGGTGTTCGGTAAAGTATAAAGTCAATCAGCTAAAAATCCCGAATTAGTCAAATCGTTTGCGAAAGTTGTTAAATTGAGACAAAATGACGATCACATTCGCTATTCGAAGTATTGATAGGGGTAGGCCAATAAATACTTTTTTTTGAAAATCATTGTAAATAGTATTTTTTCTATTGCCAATAGGTTCATATTGATTAAATATGGTAAGATCAGGAATTCAAAATAAGTATTTCGGTTGGAACAGTCCATTTTTTTCAAAATGGCTGCCAAAAAAGAAGAAAAAAATGACACATGTCATTATAATAGTAAAATTCTTCAAACAGAGTGTAGATTTATATTCATTAATTGATTTTACAAATACAAAGGGCATATTTGAAACATTTTAGTGCTAATTATTTAGTACAGATGTGTCATTTAGCCCTTTACTGGTTGCGACATGTGTGGAAAGTAGCCATTTTTTCACAATTACGCGCATAGGGCTATTTCAAGATGCTCTAGTTTCATTACTAATAATCATACAGATATGTAACTTGGCCAAGTTATTAGCTGGGTGAATGTCTTTCAGAACTACCAAGTTGAGCCCCGATCCCCGTTACCATGGCAACGCTGGGGCGAAGCAAAAACGGCAAAAAATGCAATTTTCGCTCTTTTTCCACCCCACATTTGCACTTCAAGCGGTAATATTTTCCAAAAATGTGGTCTAAAGTGCCAGGTCTTTTCAGATACTGAAAACATGTTTTCTTATTAGCATTTGGCGCCATTTCTCTGCACTCAATGACCCCAATTTTTTCTGGCGATGAGGGAGGCTGTGCCCCCTTTAAACCCCAGCAACAAAGGGGGGCACATCCCCTTTTCGGAACCCCCCTGAGACACCTTTTTGTGGAGGAAGCGCGTGAAAAAAAGCTCATTTTTTGGGGACAACTATCCTTAAGAGAAATTAACTTATTCCAGTTAAAAACACCATTTTCAAGGCTGTTGCAGCCATTTTGGAGGGGGATCTAGACACGTAAAAATGCGGGATTGAGCGGTTAAGGGTTAAGTAAAATATCTCCCAAAATACTAGAAAATCACCATTTTTACTGAAAACAAGTAGCAGAGAATTTTGCTGACTTTTTCTTAAATAACATTTCAAAAATTAGAGAATCCTTGCTGCAGTTTCCAACGTAATCACCCCAAGGATGTACCTAGTCTTGACCATTTTAAGGATTTTACCATAGTGAACGGAAGAGGTCAGAGATCTTATATGTGATTTAAATGCCAAATCATCTGAGCTACACATATTGCTAACAAAATAGCTTAAATGTTATCTACAAGAATTATTTCTTCTGATTACTCATTTAATAAATATATTATTGAAACATTGTGTATTTCCATATAAGTGAATTGAGGCAATTGTTAAGCCTCCTTGCAAGATGGTGGGTCTGGATGTGGGATATGCTAACTATAGACTGACTAGCTAACTGTCCTTCGTATCTAAAGTAATTGAAAAGGACGCTTTGAATAGATTGAATTCTCATGTTGATTAAAATAATCTTCTACCCAAATATGTATCTGTATGTAGACCTTTTCACTCATGAATGTGAGTCTTCTTAGATTAGTTAATGACATACTGGGTGGTGTAGAGAAACTTGAAGTAACAGCGTTAAAACCTATTGATCTGACTGCTGCATTTGACACTGTTGATCATGAGATTTTATTGGAAGTACTTAATAATTAACATGGCATAGGTAGTAGTACATGTCACTGAATTGACTCATGTCTTCGTCCACGTGCATGTCGATCAATGTTAATACTAGTTTATCAACTGTTCGTCCATTAGATTGCAGTGGTCTACAAGGTAGTTGTCAGGGTCCGTGGTTTTATCTTTCTCATGCAGGAACCTTATTTGATGTCATTCCATCTGATATATCAGTACACGGTTTTGCAGATGACAACACTGCCAATAAAAGATTCTGTTCTGAACAATTAGAATGAAGAAGCAAATGCCATTTTTGATATAGAAGAGTGTGCTATAATGATAAATTCATGGATGAATGAAAATAAATTAAAAATGAACAACTCAAAGATTGAGTTTTTCATGTTTGGAAGCAAAGCACAGTTGAAAAAATGTTTAACCCAGTCAATCATTATTGCTGTTGTAACTATAAAATCTGTAAAGACTATTCGCTATTTAGGGGCCTTTCTGGGTGAAACTTGCGACTTTAAAAATCATGTCAAAACAAAAAGTAGAACTGCCATGTTCCCTTTTTTACGTATCATAATTATAATGAAATATTTGGATAAAGATGCAACAGAAACACTAGTCCTATCTTTTTCTTAAAAATCTGACAGTTCAAAAGAAACTCTGTACTCACTGCACGGACTATCAGTCAAAGCTAGAATCAACTTTAAAATATGTATTTTCATGTACAACTGTTTTACTGGAATTGCACCTGCATATCCAATTGAAATTCTCCAAAAGCCTGTACTAAGGAGATCTGGTCTTAGGTCTGCAAAATCCAAAGACCTGAATTTTGTGGTCCTACTAAATAAAAAAAACATTTAAATTGACAGAAGTTTTAGTACAGTGGGCCCCATGCTGTGGAATAAGCTACCAGATAGTGTCAAATTATCACCTACTTTGAATGTGTTTAAGCACTACTGCTGAAAATAATGGATCTCTTTAAAGGTAATGTTTCAACACCTTTGGGAAATGTTTAGTTAACAGTGATTTTATGTTACACTGTTCAGGACAAGTCCGGTTAACAGTAGCATCATTTTAGACTGTTCATGACATCATTTTTCATAATCACATAAATAAAATCTATGATTTGGCATTTAAATCACATATAAGATCTCTGACCTCATCTATTCACTATGGAAAAATCCTTAAAATGGTCAAGACTCAAGAATAGGTACACTAAAAAAATATTAACGTTTGAAGTGCAAAATTGGGGTGGAAAAAGAGCGAAAATTGCATTTTTTGCCGTTTTTGCTCCGCCCCAGCATTGCCATGCTAACGGGGATCGGGGCTCAACTTAGTTTTTCTGAAAGACATTCACCCAGGTAATAACTTGGCCAAGTTGCATATCTGTATGATAAATAGTAATGAAACTAGAGCATCTTGAAATAGCCCTTGCGTGTAATGGTGAAAAAATGGCTACTTTTCACACATGTCGCAACCAGTAAAGTTAAATGACACATCTAAACTAAATAAAAAGCACTAAAATATGTTTCAAATATGCCCATTGTATTTGTAAAATCAATAAATGCATATAAATCTACACTCTGTTTGAAGAATTTTACTATTATAATGACATATGTCATTTTTTATCCTTTTTTGTCGGCCATTTTGAAAAAAATGGACTGTTCCAACCGAAATCAAAAAATATTTTTGAAATTTTTACCGAATTTGTTCTCAATGCACTAAATGGCAATAGAAAAAATACTATTTAGAAAAAAAATCAGATTGGCCCACCCCTAGTATTGAAAGACTTTCGTACACATTGAAACCTAATAAATACATACTAAAATTACTCCTTAATAAATTCAAGTACGAATCAAAAAGTGCATGACAAGCTGACGAAATTTAATTTCACAATAAAAATATTTATGTTTCCTCTTTCTTAAACATGACTTATAAAACACATATGTATGTAGGTTTTGAAACAGAGTCCCACCCAAAAAACTACGAATCTGGAGATTTTGGTCACTAAAGCATGTCCTTTAAATAATGCATAATTTTTAAACAATCATTTTTCATTCAATATTATAGTGTAGTCTCAATGACTTGGTGTACTTTATATTAATATTATCACATTCATTTTCATTAGTAAAAAAGTTCTGTGAATAATTTGTAATGTTAAAACATGATTTCATGAAAAATTGCAGACTGGGTCATTATCTGTTATTGTGAAGTATTTAGCAATTTTAGCTAATTTATTTCTAAATGATTACAATTTTTTATTTCTATTTACATTAATTAACTTGGATTGATTTGGAATTGTTTTACACACACCACAGTACAAAATATAACGATCGGCCACGTTTACAAAATTATTGTGGACATAAGTTAAATTTCACGATGCCATTTACTTTTTTAAGTCAAGTAAATGGTTTGATCAATTATATACGGGTATAGATAGATAGCGTAACTTGTTTTCGTAAAAACAACTTAAATAAATATTATACGTTATTTCAAACAAAACTTAATATTTTATGAATGCATATTACAAAATATATACGTTAAATGAGCAAGTTTTGGTACAAAATTCCAAAAAAATTATGATTTTATAGCCGATTTTCTTGTTTTAGCGGATCACAACGGGAAGTCGATCGAAATGCTACGTTGAATATTACTAAATCATCATTAAATGATGTGGGTTTACATTTCTATTAAAATAATAGCCACAAACATTTATAATATACTGTAAAATTCGTAACATTCGATAGTAACCTTTCATGTCATACTGCAGAACGCTGTATCGCTTGGACGTTGTTTTCAGCTGAGGTTTACTTTAATTTTACGGGTATAACGCGCATTAAAAAAATCTGAGCAAAATCTGAAAAAAATCAGCCGATTTATTCTTCGAAATCGAGATGATCGGCCGTTTTTTCGGCAAAAAGACAAAATCTCGCGGCCGATTTCTTTGGCAATATCGAAAAGAAATAGCTTACGGCCGTTTTTTTCAAGGCGAAATCGAATTTGTTAGGATCGCATAATTTCACTCTTAGTCGTGAAACAGGCTTAACGTTACGGTGCAACGGCCCATAATCATACTATCAATTATTAATAAATATGAGTTCATTCACTTACAACCGACCTCACAGCATTCAATCAATAACAAAGACATCGTCCCACAATATATATTTAAGGTCGGCGGTTAACATCAAAGAAGTTGATTTACATTAACAATAAACTCGGAGGGACACAGAGCCGACTCACATTAAATTGATTTTAATGACGATATCATTAGAGTTTTTTTACTCGGATAAAAAAAATTATATGCCCGTAAATATTACGATATTTTATGGATATTCATAATTATAAAAAAATGTCAAAATCACGACAAATTTTACTAAAACAGTCATTACTCGGTGCTAATTATCACCTAACCTTCTATGCATAAATTAACTACCAACACGTTATCATTTATCAATTGACGCATGTCCACGGTTCAAAGTTTGCGTCTCTAACGCAGGACGCACGACAAAATGAATCACTGCTTGAATGCCGGGTCGGAAAAAAATCGTTAAAAGTCCTACATCCAGATCGGATTAAAAATCCTGATTTCGGCAATAAAACTTTTGAGTGGGCGGGTTTTTTGGTCGTCGGTCGAGAAAGGGAAAACATGTGAATTTTAATTTTGGTATAAAATAATTATGGTACAATACTGTTCGACATTTAAATGAACGACATTGCATTCTATAAATAGATGGTGAAGATATCACCCGTATACTCACCCGCACAACCTTCACAGATTTCGGCGTTTTAGTGCGCAAAAGAATATTTCGGTATATTTCGGTTTATGACAAAATCAAGGTTAAAATTTAAACTAAATAATCAATTATAGCTACAGGAATGTAAATCCATGTATTTAAAGAACATTTAAACATCTAAAGGTACAGATGCATAGTTAAACTTCCGATTTCAAATGTCTGTGTAAAGAATGACTGATGTAAACACGTTATGACGGAGGTTTAATTACTGGTTAAAAAGTTTAATTTAATGAGGAAAGTTGGTTGGATAGTAAAATTTTATTGAGTAGCCACAAAATACATACTATATTTGTTGAGTATACTTGTTGGGGGAAATTACTAGAACGTAAACATTGCCATGATGCTCGGCGTCTCCGTACAAAGGTCCGTCAGACCGTTTGTGTACAGAATGACGATTGTGCAAGTTTTTAATATTAATGCCGTGAAACAGACATCGGCAAAGAACGTATGCAAATGAAGTAAAAAGTAAAATATCATAATCTGAACCGGTTCGTATCATTGTATTAATCTGAACCGGTTCGCATCATTCTTCAAAAATTATATTTTTATGTCCAAACTATATCTGGAGGAGTTGATACTTTACTACAAGACTACATACGTGTTCCGTGGGTTATACATAGCAATTTATACGAGAATAAATGCTTTTTTGTGATAAACTAGGCTAAAGTATCAATTTGAACCAGTTCGCATCCGTCAAATACGATCCAATTTTTGCTCACTTCGATTCCAATGTCCAGGATAACTTGTTGAAATTCTAATTGAATCTGTAGGTAATATACATCATTAGAAGCGGAAAAATGAGTAGCGTGTTATGGTAATTTTCGTTTTTTCATTAGTGGACGAATAAGAGAGTAAATTAGAAAAATTACCTGAAATTTTCCAAAATGGCGTCCGTTGTTTACGTTTTGAGTGATACGAACCGGTTTTGATTCTCCACCCTGAAGTAATATGAAAATATATCTGAGCAATGTAACTTCGAAAACACGTGACACACTTGAAGACTTCAATGAAGCTTTAACTCATATATGAGTGGCTGAATTTTAAACAAAAGTTGTATATTAAGAGACTATCTTATATAAATATAATTGATGCCATATTCTCTGTTAACATATTCAATGATTCAGTTTTCAAACTGGACCTATGTGGGTTATGAGTCATTGTATGTTCGTTTTGTACATAATATTTGGAAATTGGCATGAAAATGTCATTTTTTAGGAGTTGATTTCTATTCAATGATAATCTGGTTCACTTGATTGTCTTTTAAGCATCATTTTTGAACTGAGCAACCAGAAAAACCTGAAAAATGATATATTGGAAGCAGACAAATAACAAAAAAAATTTGAATAACTTCATATTGTGTGCGTTTTGGGGGAAATGGGCATGGCATACTTTCAGGGGGTATGTACAGGGGGTCATTGGATTCAAATTTCAAAAGTTGATGGTGTTTCATTGGTGTTACTATTACCCACATAAAATAAACAGGGTCTCAGTAAATTAGAATTAACAACCCCCTATTAAGACCGAGGTAAGGCGGTCCTTCTTAAGTCAGAGGGTGGTCGACACCTGAATTCCCTTCCCAATAACGTGACAGATGCTCCGTCATTAAATGCCTTACAAAGTAGACTAAATAAACACTGGCACAAGGACAACTCGAAGTTTGAGCCCAAGTGTTTAACTAACATGTAGGTATATTGGACCAAAAGTTATCACTCAGTGTTAAAAAGTATTAAAAATAGGACACCAAAAACCTTTGCGCACCAACCTCATTCATTCAATGTGTTACTAAAAAATTAATAATAAAGAACTAACAAATGAAGATTACTGATAAACAGTAAAACCAGACAGGGGAAAACAAACTAGAAATCCACCTTCAAAAACTTAGGTTTATATGGTCAATTGATCATATCCGGTGGTAAGAACTATGAACTAGGAACTGACAAAATCACATTCATACCATAATTAATTCATAATCACTAATTATAATAACAATGACGTTTCGGTGGACAAGTAAAATAAGAACTGGATTTAATTGACAGCTAAAGTGACTTTAGATTATTTTTCATAAAATTGATATGTACATTAATGGAGTATGCATCAGTCCATGTAGCACATCATACTGTTAATACATGAGTGATGGGATTAGAATCATTCACTAGAAGAACCTACACAACTCAAGACTAGTTTGGTCATAAATACTTCTACCACACCATTCTCACACATATTGATGTATCAAGAAACCACTTATTTAAAACTTACATACAACTTGTAACAACTTCTAACAACAATCCAATTCTAAACCTATACATGTATAACTATTGTACTGTGTTTATACATGGTCTGTGAACTATCTTAAGTATATGAGACATGGGTGTTTGCATGGTGTATGTTTCCAAGTAACACCATATAAAAAGAAACCAGAGAAGAATATTACCTTCATCATATCATCGCTGTCTGTAGCAGAGTTGTAGTTGTAGCTTCTACTATATCAGCACCTCTTGAACGACCCTGAGCTCATCTAGTAGATGATGCGCCCTTCTTGATGCCCCCTTCTACCTCGCGACTTTCTTCTGGCACGTCCTCTCTGAATCTGAAGAGGGCCACTGGTAGATGAAACTGGGGAGCTCCCATTTGCCGAATCAGTTGACTCAGACTAAAAGGTGAACATAAGATTTATGATTAATATGTATCATTAGTATCATTGTAATACTTAGACTAAGTGCATAGTTGTACATCAATAATATCAACAATAGCTAACAGAATGGCAAGTTGAATTAATATGGATCCAAATCTATTCTTTAATGGACATTTGTTAGTGCTTCATATCTCTTATCAACATTCATATGAATATGACAGTTCATCCAACCAATAGAACTCAATTTTCATCACCTCTAACTTATTCAGCTTGAACTTTCTTTCATAAAAGACAAAATATAGTCTATCAAACAAAAATAGGTTATAGCTGTCTTGAAATGGTGCACAAACGTTATTTTTAATCTCTGACTGACCAACATATGTCACACTCAAATAAGAAATTAATCTCAAGCATAGTTTCCTAGTAACTAACACCGCAAAATAAGACAAGTTCTATGCCAGGTCATTCTCGTTTCCAGAGTCTAGTAGGATTCTCAATACCAGCATCTGGCGCCACACGGCTAATTTCAGGAATGAAGCGTCATAATTTTGGCCGAGATCGACCAATCAGAATGCTTTCGCGAAAAGTTTCGCGAGAAACGTCCTCTGACGGTTAATTTATCAACCAATCCAATTGTCGCTTACATAGCGCCTTCGTCTAAAGTTTAAGATAATGTAAGTTATTACTGTTACCAAGGTGACATAATCTAGGTTCCATCTACATAAACAAGACAGCAATCCTGCTGTTTTATGGCTTTAATCAATTTAAGGTCAAATGCAGAGCGCAGTAGCAATTAATATACAACAATCAAGAAAATACATAGTTGTTTGCTTTATGACAGGATGTTAGGCAGGCATGCAATGATTAAATGTGTGTAACGCTAATAAATGATATTATCAGGCTACTATTATACGGGATGACACGCTTCATTTAACAGATTAACAATGGCTGTACTCATTAACTATGTCAGGACTGAAACTTTAATTTTACCAGCGTTAAATAGCATTTGATAATGATCTATTAAATTCGCCGAATTTGAACTCGGGACAACAGGGCCGTTGATTAGGGATAAGGGTTGGGACCGGAGAATATTGCGTATCAAATTTTAAAGTTTTTCATTCGATTATTTGGAAAGTGACAAATAGCCTCTTTTTTAATAAAATGCATTGTCAACATAATGTTATTAATTTAGTGTATGTATGTTTAATAGAAATTTTTAATGGTTTGATTATTTTCGAATAGCAGTTTGAAATTACATGAAAATAATCAGACATTAACTTAACTGTAAAACAAGTTTTATTGAAATTATGTTGTATATATGTATATTATTTATTTAACTTCTGCTCAATCCACATTGCTATCAAGCTAGCTTTAAAGCAAGAGAGTAAAATTTGTTGCTTTTATATGTCTCTCCGAAAATTTCTTTCAATTAAACGTATCGAAAATCCATATATTTACTTCTTGACTCATTGCAGACTTGTGTGAATTTTTATCATTTTATAGTTAGTTTTCTTGAAATGATGATTTTAATGCAGAAATTTGAAGAAATCAGCGTTCTTTTCTGTCGCATGATGATACTGGCATTGGACATTCTTTATATTTTTTTAAATAAATATTCAAAGTATTTTTGTGAAATAATAGTTGTAAAAATTATCTATGATCATAAACACAAGTAAAAATGATTGATTTGTTGTTTTATTTCTTTATGGTTCATTTGTATAAACCTCCACTAGTTTCCAGAAATATCAGCAAAAATCTGCTAAATTTGAGGAATACGCGTGTACTTCAACAGTGTGCCACGGAAAGAGTAATGTGGTGACCTATAATTATTTTGGCACTTTTTCTTTAGGGTTGTCAAAGAACAAATTTAAGATGCAAAATATTGAACAGTTTCTATGAAAATTTGAATTGAGAGAGTATGTCTTTAACTGGCGCCGTTTCGCGGAAATTTTGAGACGCGTTTTTTCATTGGTGTGTAAAAAATATCGGATGCGCATGCGCGCACTCGAAATTAACCGCGTGGCGCCAGAGGCTAGTATTGAGAATCCTACTAGACTCTGGGAACGAGAATGATGCCAGGTATACGTGTTGCTCTTTTAAAATCAAAATGGCGAATCATGGCTATAGCTGAAGGTGGACACGTTTCCCTGTCGAAGTGACTTGCTTTCGTGCAAGATGAGAACAGAATAACCTTATGCGACGGGATAAAATAATCAAACTAAGTAAAAAAACTTGTTGTACAACGGGAAGAATACATTCTCCAGCGAATAGATATGTTCTGTGGAAGCATGCACCCTTCGCAACAAATCAAGTATTTTGTTCTTAAACAACTATCCACTCGCAATTTAATACTCATTCCCACTTAGAGTGCACATTTGATGTCTCCAACGTTTATTATGTTTGCAGGAATTTAACTTACATAATCTATGTAAATGAAATGCATATTTACAAGTGATAATGCTATAGTAAAAGTATAAACGACATATTTCGTGAAGAAAACTTCGATTTTTTCAAAATATTGTCTCATAATAAAGCTAGGGTGTAGAAAACCCCTATGTCTCCAATGACATATTCTTATTGTTAGCTTCAATTTGTTTAAAAAATCAGACAGATTTCCTATCAAATATATCTTTAATATGTCAATTATTACTAAATCCTCAAGAAAAACACATATTATAACGTAAATTCAAAAATAATTTTCCACACCTCATACAACAAACGTTGTCTCCAAACTCCGATAACGTACGGGACATTTATTTAAAGGCTGCATTAATCTCACAGTTTTGCACTCTTTACAAACTATTTTTGCGTAAGTAAAGACCATAAAGTTATGTTATAATGATAAGATCTTTATATTAGCTGGTAAGTAACTAAAGTAAAGTAACTAACAGGAGTGACGGAAAAAATGTAAGTCATAATACTTATTATTTGCAATAAATGATAAATAGTTGCATTGTTCTTAATTGAATACCATCTTGTTTTGAAAAAGTAAATTAAAACAATGCCTCGTGTGATCAAATTATAACTTTAGAAGCATTAATTTGATCAGTTGCATACATTATTTTACTTATTCAATAACGTACGGGACAATGTAGAATTGTCTAAACATGCATTTGCCAGGATAATTTATGGTTGTAAATCACAAGTTACCTAACTACTAAATAGCTTATGTTAGTTTATGCGTTAGTTTGCTATGTTTCTTTGTTAAACTTGTCACAATATTGTTGAATGTTGTTCTCTTGGGAAAATGAAAATGGGTCGCGTAATTATTGTAATTGAAAGGTATTATTGTAATTTTATAAGTAAAACACAAGTACATTGAATTGTAAAACAAATTACACAACAATGTAAGTTGTATTCTTGCAGTTTAACTAAGTTATCAATAGTTTAGATGACCAAACTGAAGTATGTAACGTACGAGCCAAATTTGCTAACATACGGGACAACAATTATACTCTTTATTGGTTGTTTTGTGGTGGTTTATATTTGCACGAAGTTTTGTTATAATACTAAGACATTGGTATCTAACTATTTTAAACAGTTTCATTCTATATTTAACTTATTTGTATCGTTCTGGAACAGTTTATATGAATGATATGTTTAAAACAAATAAAAATATTGAAAATACCGTATTCAATATTTATGTTTTTCTGAAAATATCTGGCATACTCTTCAATCTTTATCATTTATTCCAAAACACAATACCTTATAGAATGCAACTGTATTAAATTTCTCAACAGTTTGACCATTACTTGTTTTAAATAAGTGAAATTTACAGCACAGGTTCGATTTTCAAAAGCACATTTAATAAAATGCTAGGTGTGACTTTTCACAAGCCTATATCTAAAAAAGTATACTAGTCCAGCTGAAAAGATTTTTATACTGCGTACAAAACATGTCTACAATGCCTATAATTGATTTAAAACTCATATTTGATGACATGAAAAAAAATATAAAAAATATGCCCATATGTCCACATTAATTGGGATTGAGTCTTTAGTCTAATCTTTGAACAATAAAATCATTAATGACATAATAATAGCCCCTTGATTGTCTGCCGTCATACTTGAAGCCATTTCCATGGTTAACAGCTGTCACCATGTCAACAGCCATCTTCTTGGCTGACAGCAGTTAATTGGTTGACAGCTATGTCCATAGTTGACAGCTATTTATCGGTTGATAGCCATTTATTGGTTTACAGCTATCCCAATGGTTGACAGCTATATCCATGGTTGACAGCTATCTTACATAGTTGACGGTCATCTTCAATGATTGGCAGCCATCTCCATTGTTGACGGTCATCCTCCATGGTTGGCAGCAATCTCCTTGGTTGACAGCTATCTTACACGGTTGACAGCCATTTCCATGGTTGATAACGAGCCCCTTGATTGTCTGCCGTCATACCTGAAGCCATATTTCCATGGTTGACAGCTGTCACCATGTCAACAGCCATCTTATTGGCCGACAGTAAACTATAATTGACAAACCTCTCCATTGTTGACAGCCACCTATGATGGACACCTATATGGAGACTTCAAAACAACAGATAGACGGTTGTGTGTTTAAGTGTAGCTACAAACCATAGCTATAGCTGTTAATACAATAAGTAGGTAGTTTAACTAAGTTGCTTACAGAGAATGGAAGTCTAGTATTGGTGTGTCTCTTGAAGAACTGTCAGACGAACTGTTAGTATCATATAAACATAATTAATAGAAGACATAATTCAAACCTAGTATGGTTTTGAGCAAGTCATACCACATCGTATAAGTCATATCTCTGCAGTCGGTCAACCTGGAAAGGCTAAATCTCTTAATTAAGCTGTTAATCAGTTACAAGGCACATACTTCCTTCAGTGACAGACAGCTGTCCTACCTGGTAGGAGGGAAATGGCTGTAAAAATTAATTTGTGGCAAAGCTCCATTAAAGTATGCCATGACAGGGAAACTGGCCTATGACTTCTTGTCCAGTAGACTTGTGTGCTACTGACTTTAGCTACCCAGGAGGCTTCCTAACTTGTTAGCAAGATAGTACAAGGCAGTATTACATGTATACATTATAGTAGGGGGGGGGGGTTGTTAATTTGACTTTTTATGAGACCCTGTTTAAAAGATGCTACATGTACTGACATGTAAGAAAAAGCATATCTTTTTAATTTCTGACCCCATTAACCCCCTGTACATACACTCTGAAGGTTGACCACGCCCATTTTCACATAAATTACCAGTTTTTTTACATTTAATTGCAATAAGTTGTATGGTATTGGACTGCAATATGTCAATTTAGATGTTTATTAAGGTGCTGAGTTCAAATATGAAGTCAAAAACAAAATTAATCAAACCAATATGGCTGAAAATTCAAAATGGCCACCAAAATAACCATAGTACGAGCATATTCTGGAGTTTATTTATCCTGGAAATTCAATATGTTGAATCATGCCTGCAATATGTCTAGCTACAGGTTTCTTAAGGTGCTGAATTCAAATATGAAGTAAAAAAACTTAATTTAAGAAACCACTATGGGGAGAAATTCAAAATGGCTGCCAAATTTAACCCATTTTGAGCATATTAGGGTAATTATTTATCCTGGACATTCAATATGTTGAATCATACATGCAATATATCCAGAAATAGGTTTCTAAAGGTGATGAATTCAAAAAGGAAGTTAAAAACTTAATTCAAGGAACCAAATGGCTGCCAAATTTAACCCAGTTTGTTTGACCATATTCGGGTTATTATTTATCCTAGGCATTCAATGTGTTGAATCATGCTAACATTATGTCAATTTATAAGTTTGTTAAGGTAATATGTTCAAATATGAAGTCAAAACTAATTTAAACAACCCAATATGGACAAAAATTCAAAATGGCCACCAAAATAACACATTTTCAATGTATACTGGTAATCAATGCAATAGCAAAGATCCAGTTGAAATAAAGATACTAATGGATAGAGGGATTTTTGGTTCAAACCCACAAGAGTCAAAACCAATTTCCTTGCACAAGAAATATACTTGCAATTTTTCAATTCATGAAGGGATGAATCGCCAATTGGTGTCTTTAATTTACGTATTTTCATTAGTCCAATAGTGTAATGTTAAATTATACATCATCAGGCAACTCACACATATATAAATATAAATATACTAGTAGTCAAATGACCAGGGGAAATAGCTGCAAATTTGGTTAAAATATGTAATCTTAAAAGTTTTGTGTTTAAGTTTGTGTAGAATTGTTTCAGTAGAAAATGTACCAAATGTTTTCTGCTCATCGTCAGTTATGAAGAAAACTTTCTTTACCTGTTAATGTCTTTATATATAAATTCTCATTAGTTACAAAAAGTATGAAATGTGAGTTAAAAGGTTTCCTGTCTGTTTTAGCATTCATGAGAGATTCAAATGTTTAATCAATTAACAAATTGCATTTTGCTTGGTTTGGCTGTGATTGTATCAACCACCCCTCAAAAAAGAAATTGCCTATTTCAATTATTGTTTTCTTTACTTTTCTTTTACTCGGTTGTCACAATCTCATTTTCTTATCATGGAATGTCTTGCATTTGTTTCAAACATGCACAGTTGGCCAAATAATTGAGCACGGTCCATCATCTCAATCATTAGTTTTAACGGAAATGCAAAGTGAGTATAAACATGAATGATATTTGAAAATTGGAGAATACAATTCTTTGAATCTCTGAAAGCAATTGTTGGTCCATTTACTTTTTGTGAAGATTTTGATAAATACATAAGCCAAACTTAATAAAAATAGAAACAAAGAAAGTAAATGAATTGCATCTAGAAATCTGATAAGCTATAAAGTCATTCTTTACCGAGAAATTGCTTTATCATATTTTCAGAATTAAACAAGATAACAACTTGTTAAACAAGAGCAGTCCAAGGACAGCGCGCTCGACTTTTCGGGCGTTTTGTTCATGGCAAGGCTTATCTTTAAACAAAAGTAATTTCAAGACAGGACATAATTTTTGAAAGTATATAATTCAGTCAAACAATAATTACCAATTCATATTTGTAAAATATAAAAGGGGCATTACTCCTAGAACATTCATCCATAGTAACGCCCCTTCAGAGTAAAGTAGACATAGTATCAACGAATAAGCATACCTACTTTCATTTAAATATCTATATGAAGAACTATAAATACATTGTATTTCACTTTGAACAAAATTCAAAATTAAAGTAAGGGGCATAACTTCAAAAAATAACATCATGAGTTATGTCCCTTTGTAGTCGCGTAGATGCAGTACTGATGAATAAGCATACTAATTGTCATTTAAATATCTTCTTAAGTATTGAAAATATTTCACTTCATAATACTTTCTCCCGAATTAAAAAGTTGAAAAGGGTCACAACTCCAACAATAATTCATCAATTATTACGTCCCATTGTATTCAACTAGATGTAGTACTGATGAAAAAGTATACTAACTTTCTATCAAACAAAATATATTAAATTTGAGCAAACATAACCCTTAAATATCAAAGTATAAAGGGGAATAACTCTGAAGTAATTCATCCAGAGTTATGTCCCTTTATAGTCCGATAGATGAAGAACTGACGAATAAGTATTCCAACTTTCATTCAAATATATTTATAAGTTCTAAATATATCCCATGAGAACAAATTTTAATCTTAAATGTTTAAGTATAAAGGGGCACAACTCCAACAATAATTCATCCAAAGTAACGTCCCTTTATAGTTGTGTAGATATAGAACCCATAACTAAGTTTACAAACTTAAAGTCAAATATCTTGATTAGTATTAAAGATATTACATATAGAAATGATTTTAACATTATATTTTGCATTTTTCTGAAGTATAAAAGGGCAATTACTCCAAAAATAATTCATCCACAGTTACATCCCTTCATAGTCGGGTAGATACAGTACCAACAAATAAGTATACAAACTTTAAGACAAATACCTTGATCAGTATTGAATATATTCTACATAGGAAAAACTTTAACCTCATATTTTGCAATTTCTTAAGTATAAAAGGGCAATTACTCTAAAAATAATTCATCCACAGTTATGTGCCTTCACAGTGGTGTAGATATTGTACTGACAAATAAGTATACAAACTTTAAGTCAAATGAATTGATCAGTATTGAAGATATTCTACATAGGAAAAACTTTAACCTCATATTTTGCAATTATTTAATTATAAAAGGGCAATAACTCATAAAATAATTCATCCAGAGTTATCCCCTTTCACAGAATGGTTAATATAGTCCCACTTAATAAGTATACCAACTTTCAATAAAATAACTTGGATAGTGTTGAAGTTATAAGTGTTTCAAAAAACTTTAACCTGAAAACCAACGCCAACGCCAACGCTGACGCCAAAGTGATAGCAATAGCTCTCATTTTCTTCGAAAAGTCGAGCTAAAAAGTTGCAATCTATATTATAGCTTAGATGCTTACATGATAGCATACAGTCATCACCCATGATGATCATTTAGAACTAATATCTATAAAATTTCCTTGGAATTTTAACTCTACTTTGCAACCAAAGGGCCAAGACTTTTTCTATGCAAATATGCATCAATATCTGAATGAAGTAAAGCAATCATAGACACATTTTTTTTCAATCACGACATCATATTATGAGCCGCTAGTTAGGTTGGAACGAATAACCTCTCAGACCTTAACCTCTAATCATACCTCTAGAGCTCTACCTCAGCTATATAATGAATAAAATATATTTACACACATATAATCAAGTGTCATAACTTTGGTCTTCTTTTAAGATTTCATTAACAAAAGTAAATTCATAAATTGCGTAACATGTTTAAAGTGTGCCGTTTATAACTGAAATATGATTTATTTTGGCGACCATTTTGAATTTTCTGCCATATTTGTTTGTTTAATTCAGTTTTGGAGTTAATATTTGAACTCGGCACCATAAAACACCTTTAAATTGATATATTGCAGGCATGTTTCAACATATTCAATGCCCAGTAAATATAATACCCAAATATGTCAAAAATTTGGGTCATTTTGGCAGCCATTTTGAATTTTCCGCCATATTAAGTTGTTTAATTTAGATTTTGACTTCATATTTGAACTCAGCAGCCTAACAAACCTACATATTGATATATTGAAAGCCTATAAGAATTGATTTATAACAGTTGGATATAAAAAATTGTTATTTTTACGTAAAATGGGCGTGTCCTACTTTCAAGGGGTATGTACAGGGGGGTTAATGGGGTCAAACAAACTTTTTTGTTGTTGATTCTATTATCATATTGATGGCACCATATTTTAAGCTGGGTCTCACATGGCTATCTTTAAATAATGAAATTAACAACCCCCCCCCCCCCCCCCTAATTATAGTCTTAAAATATTGGACTTCCATTCTGATGTTGACAACAGGATGCCTGCATAAAATAGACCCCACAAAAAACATTGTGTACAAACACATATATATAGTGTGTGTATATAATATTTTTTGCGGGACGTGTGATGTTGACAAGTCGTGAAGGAAATGGAATATAAATTCTGAATTAAAAAGCAAAAGATTTCAGTTTATCAATATCTTATTATAAATTCAACATTTAATCAAGTTAAATTGCAAAAGAAAAATGCTTTCATGTCAGACAGATGATGTATAACCAATACATAAACAATTGTCTTCAGTTTACATATTTTTCAGACATCACACAACACAACAACCTCAATATAACACTGAGGTCTAAAAATTATCAGGAATATTGACCAGAAAATTATAAATTAAAATAACAATTGGTAAAATAAATTGGAGCCTACTCTATGTTGCTTTTTTTACCAATGCCAGGGGCGGATCCAGGATTTTTTTTCTAGGGGGGGGGGGGGGTCTGAACTTTTCTAGGGGGGTGGGGGTCCACACTTTCAAACCATATTAACATTAATTTATACATTATTTGCAGAATAATGCAACATATTGATAATAAAAATAACATAACCATTTAATCTATATTAATCACTGAGAAAAATTGCTTCATGATACTTAAAAATGACTTACAGTGAAGAAATACACTAATAGACAGGTACGTTTTGGAAATTCTAGGGGGGGGGTTGGACCTCCCCCCTTGCTGGATCTGCCTATGATTGCAAAAAATGGCTGAAAACAGGGTTTTTTTGCTTAATAGGTGAACTTATACAGATCATACTGATATTACAGATATACTTATATAAATCATGCTGTAAGTGTAATATTTATCACTGTACATTGCAGACCTGTTTTTCCTTATATAACAGGGGCCGTTAACAGGTGCCTTCCCCTCCTGAAATTTCTTTAAAATCATGCAGATTTCCCAAAGGTTGGAGTTTACATTGGATTTTTTGTTCCCCTATCTATGAAATTGTGATAAAATTTCCCCAAATATTCTACAAAAAGAAAAACCCTAGGTCCCTTCCCTAATACTAAAAAAAGTGGATAGTCTTTGTAACAGTTGTTTAATTAATACCATTTTATACTTGATCCCACTATGGCACTAAGTTACCAACCACACATAAAACACGTAAATCTCAGAAGCCCGAAACAATTAACACTAGAACTGGGCTTCAGGCACAGTCAGTTTTTTATACATCTAATTTAAATAATGATTAAGTCTTGAGAGTTTCATATTCATCATCTTGGATGTGGATCAACTCTATTTTTCCGAGACAACAAGTTTATTTTCCTTTTCATTTCCGAGTCATATATTCTTCTACATCTTTCAAAACATAATCTGTTACGTTGTACACACGGCTTTTCAAAATATTTTAATCTTGAAGCTTCATTCATAATTCCTTCATTTGATAAAATCCTGAAATAGAAATTGATACTTTTATCTTCAGGATTTTAAGATACAATACATGGAATACTGTATAAATAGACCTAATTCTGTACATCAACTTATACATTTTTCCATCTGTGCACAGGCGGTACAAATGAGGATCTTTATTGCTGAAAAGCTCAAGACAAAGATTATAAATCCCATTGTTATTTGATTCTGGCACAGTTCCGAAGGCCCAATTGAGCAAGATTACATCACTCAGTCTGCGGGAAGAAGGCACTTGCAGGTAAAATATAAAATGCAAATGAAAGTTGTACAGAAGTTTTTAAAAATACATATAATTTAACGAAAATAAATTACATACAGAAAATTAGCTAACTAATAGCTTAACTAACAAAATAAACTGGAAAGTCTGTTACGGTACGAACCGGCTTGAGTACGAATAAATCATAACATGACACCTGTGAGTGGACCAACTTAGTGCTTTTTGTTAGGTTTTCTTACCTGTTTAAAAGATTATATGATTTTTCTATATCGTTATTATGAACCATTACGGTCCTAGCAAGCATCCTAACATGCTTTGATCGCATTTTTGTTTATTCCAAGTTCACCGTAAAGTCATGCATGTATCTGTCTTTCCTTCCAGAGTTATCGTTCTTTTTCTTACTGAGATGAGATCAGTGCGCCTGCGCTAACCAACTTCCTTTTCCGTCAACAGTCTGAGCCTGGTACGTCGTTATTTTTAATGCTAATATTAATCTATCAAATATTGCACAAATCGGTCATTTTAATTACACAAATTCGTGATAAAAATGTCAACATATTATTCTTAATTGTTTGAATAATATCATTTTATCATTATTGGACTTCTAAACGTGAAAAAAACGTTTGACATTAACCTGGTTGGTGATGAGCAGTACTCGCACTGATCAGTTGTTGATTTTGCTTATTTTCTGGATTAATCCATTCTGACACTCAATGATTTCCAATCCAAGCTCCAGATTTTATGTAAATTGATAATATGTCATTATTTTTGTATGAAACTAAAGTTCAAATTCATCTCATTCTGTCTCAATTTCTTTCCCAGGCTGAAATTCTGATAAAATCTTCATGATCACGATAAATCGGCATCTGTATGGTTTACTCATTGGCTTATTAAATGAATGAATATGCATTTAATATTATTGCCAAGCATATTCCACAACTGTCAACCTTTTGTTCCAGTGTGTTAAAGTTGACACACCCCTTTTGTTGGGCTGAAGATGTTAAAAGTCATGTGGATGCCTGTGAGTAGATTGTTTGTAGCTGGATACTGGTGTAGATAAGACACTATGGAGACAGTCAAGAGGCTGAAAACCCCTTTTATTTGAAGAGGCAGCAGACCTCTGATCGTAGAGATACCATAATTTTTCTATTATGTTCAATTGACATCTTATTGGAAATATTTGTATTTTTCAGGTAAACCAAGATGGGGGCCTACAAGTACATGCAGGAGATGTATCGTAAGAAGCAGAGCGATGTACTTCGCTTCTTGCTCAGAGTAAGAACCTGGCAGTATCGTCAACTATCTTCAGTCCATCGTGCCCCAAGACCAAGTAGGCCCGACAAAGCCAGAAGAATGGGATACAGAGCCAAACAAGGTAAAGTTTTGAATTCAGATTAATGCAGTGTTTTACACTACTTATTTCAGGGTGCCAGTGAACACAGTATATAAACTGCAAGACATCCTTGTTGATATTATTTGGGTCCAATTTAAGTGAAAGCATGTAATACTAATAGCTGAATTGCAGCTTACATCATAATTTTTTATTCCTAACATAGTTAGGATGTAATGACGATATTCATAAGATGCTAAAATTGATTATTGTTGCACTTGCACATTGTTGTAAATTGAACTATTCTGTGCATTCAAATTGGGATTTACATGTATGGACCTAGAATCCTGTGTCTGGCCAATAAATCCCTGATCAACGAATATTTATTGGATTGTTACCGGACCTTGGCTGTAGTAAGAATGACTTGCCTGTGGGAGAAAGGTGTATATTGATCATATAATTTTATGAACTTATTTTCTTGTTTCAGGTTACATTATCTACAGAGTCCGTGTACGTCGTGGTGGACGTAAAAGGCCTGTACCCAAAGGTTGCACATATGGTAAACCCAAATCTCATGGTGTGAACCAATTGAAATTCCAGAGATCTCTTAGATCTGTTGCTGAGGTATGCTATATTTCTTCATAATGTTAAAACTACAATAAGAGTCTTGAGAGGACTTTCCATGTTTAGTGGTTTGTGGAACAGTTTCAATTTTAGGGCGATTTTCTTCAGCTATTGTGACTTTAAAGTTATTAAGAATTGCTTGATATTGTAATTTCCAAGGTCTTGTAGTTTAACTCAATTGTTTTTATTTACATTAAAAAATATTCTTAATGGATAATTTGTATGCATTAATTAAATGATGCATGAAAGCAGGGCTTTACATAAATTTTTCAAGTAGATTGCCCATTTGACAACCTGCTATGTATCTTACTTGACCTTACAAATGTTTACTAGGTACTAATCATAATGAGATGCCTAAATCCAGATAAAGGTTGTTAGCGGCAATAGGATGACCTTTTCTATGTCCAGTCCTGGAAAAGAATATTGATTTTGTTGTTTGTAATTTATTGATTTTGTAGTTAGTAATTCAGATTTTATGGAAATGAAACTGAATTTATGCAAGTTTATATATATGCATAAATCAGGTAAGCTGTAAGCCCCACATTTACACTGATTATTTAATATTTTCAGGAACGTGCTGGTCGCAAATGTAAAGGCCTGCGTGTACTTACTTCTTACTGGGTTGCTGAAGATGCCACATACAAGTTCTTTGAAATTGTCATGGTAGATCCATTCCATAAATGTATTAGAGGTGATCCAAAAATACAATGGATTTGCAAGCCAGTCCACAAACACAGAGAACTTCGTGGTCTTACTGCTGCTGGAAAATCATCCCGTGGTCTTGGAAAGGGACACAGATTCAATACAACTATTGGTGGATCACGCAAGGCATTCTGGAGAAAGAACAACTCCCTCAGTCTGCGCAGAAAACGTTAAAAAAATATTTTTTCAAAACCAAAATTTTGTGCTGTCAAATTTTGGAATTTTTTTCATTATTTTTTTCTGGAATTGTTTACTTTGTTTCATGTCAAGTGAGAGTTGTAATTGAAATAAAGTATGTTTCCATGTGTGCAAATTATTATGTTTTCATGTTGTTTTTTCTTATCCATAGTCATTCACTTATAGACTGTTTTCCTTCTATAAAAAGACGATTAATTTGATTTGGAATCGGATGACAATATTGGCTTACAGAATGGTTAGCCAACATATCCTGGGATTCGAAGGCTCCCAGGGATTCTTAACTGGGAATTCTGTTGACCTATGAAAAATAGCTCTGCTGTTATGTGAATTAGTTTCCATGAATTGGGGTTTCCTTTGAGATCTCTGGTAAAAAAAACAGTAGGTGTTGAACCCTGCCTAGAAGTTTAGTATTTTTAAGAATTGCAGTTAATGCATTTAATACACTTAAACGCGTATCTTCACTACAGCAAGTGAGAGCAGATTGACTAGATATTTGTCCAGAAGGAAACTATTTCATCCTAGCTAAAACGAGTCTTGCTGGCAGAAAGATCTATATGTTCTATGAGTTATTGTAACATTTTATTTAACTGTCAGTGGCTCATTTATTACCCCACTAATGTGAATGCTTGATATTTGTTCAGTAATTCACGTACATAAATATGGGTTACATTTTTTTGCGATAGTGAGTACTGAAATACTGTCGAAGTAAATATCCACTGACTTAAAATGACTCCCAGCTGTAAAACTCCTAAGAATCTTGACGATGAGCAAGATCTCAATCATCACTGAGAAGACTGCATCGTAACCTGCCCGGCTAGCTCAGTTGGTAGCACGCAAGTCTACACTCATAGGGTCGTGGGTTCGATTCCCGGGCAGGGTATCTCTGTTTGAAGATAGCCAGATGTTATAACGACATTCTATCAAATGATGGAAGTAATTCTTTCTGATTTGGAATAATGGCACAACATAATTATCTAGGTACAGATTTTATTCAACTGTCGGTGGCGTATATATTAACTCTGCTGATTGATAGCGAGAACAAAAGTACTGAACATAATATTTAAATCAGCCGAATTAATGTATGCCCAGCTGACAGTTGAATAAAATTTAACATTACAACCCATTTGACCGATTTTATTAAAGCTACAAGACTTAACATGGAAGCTGTGAATGGACATTGAGAAAACACTTGATATAGTATGATGACGCTGTTCTTATAAATAATAAGTATCACGTTAAATATACTGTATCCGGAATTTAAATATTTGGTTTTACTCAATGGTACAAACAAACTTTCATCTGTACAATGAATGTAGAAGGAACAATGAGGTTTAATCCATGTTTCATGCATTTCAGCAATAATGTGTAAAAATATTTGTTAGTAGGCACTAACTACCACCTGTGCTCGGATGGAAAACCCATAAAGTTAAGTTCCGAATCAGGTCATTTGTCGGGGAATTAATATCTTAATTGTTACAAACTGACTAAAAAAACAATAGCAAAAACTCACAAGGTATAAATTCAAATATTTTAATATATATACATTAAAAGTCACTTTCTAGCCTTGTTTTTTTCAAGTTTCTTTTTAGTGTTTTCAAATTCCTCCATCAAACACACAAGATTTTCTCTATTAGCTTCAGTTAAAAGATCATTAATTAAACTCTCCAATTTTTCACCACTTTGTAGGAACGAGGTGATGTCGTGTAAGTTGTAATTAAGTCTATGATCAGTGATACGATCTTGTTGGAAATTAAATGTTCGAATCTTCTCAGAACGGTTCTTGTTTCCAACTTGCATCTTTTTTTGACTAGTGACTTGATCCATTTGTTCGGAACGTTGCTTCTCATATATTCTAAAAGTAAAACATAGATGAGTTCAAACCAAATGACTAAAAATAAGGTAACCACTGTAATTCTTGTACTTAAGCTTAGGCCAGACCTTTAATATCTTTCGTCTTACAAAAATCCCGATCCTAATTTTCAGAAATTGAAAAAAAATAATTTCATAATTGATTTTTTTATTACCCACCTTACTTATTTTTGCACCAAAAAAGAAACAAACAGAATCCATTCAAGAAGGAATAAGCTCAACGTGTCAATTATCACACAATTTGAGAAAATGTCAGTGAACTTCTTAGATAAATGACAATTTCACTCAAAACTTGTACAAAATGGGTTTGAAAGTCAATTGTAATTGGCATCTTTTAATATTTGTTTTTTGTTTTTTTTATTTCGACCTACCGTACTCATTTTTTCAAGAAAATTCTCGAAAGACTAAAAATATAAAGTGTGGCCTTAGTTCCTCTGATTTTAAGCCTATAGTGAAAAATTTCATTTGAAAACAGAATTATCTAATACATTGTACAATACATCAACCACTGTCATTATTCTGCTTTGCCTGAAATACTTTTACCAGTCAAAGTGCAACTTGGAACCAGACAATGATAACATCAGTCAAATTTTCTAAAATTGTCCCATTATAATTAGCAGATGTAGGGCCTGTACTATAAGGTGATCACTACCCAGTGCTTTTTGAAAGCAATTTTTTGTAGCATAAGAGTTCTACCCAACGGTTTGCTTTAAGCTAGAAAATCCAAAATGGCAACTTACTCAAACAAAAGTTGAGAATTGTAACAAACGAAAACTATTTAAATCAATTATCACCATATATTACACACATAAAAGTAACAGCATATATAAGCTCTCATTTTCCTGTATAAGTCAGGCTTAAAATGGTGAAATAGTAAAAAATGAAAAATCTACCATAAGGGTTACTATTGTTTTGATATTTTGGCCTGCATTGATCACAAAACGCAATACAGTACCCCCTCTCTTGAACAACACCCACTAGGAGGGACATAAGTATGTTGCAGACACTTTTCTGCAGAGGGTGGCTCTTTAAAGCTTATTCTGAATAGTATAAGAACTGTCATTAAAATATCTAAAAAAAAAACTTCAACTTACCTAGTTCTAAGTAGGGCTAAAGCTAATTCTTTATTTTTATGTTGGGACCTTGTAGTCTGTATTTCTGCAGTTATTCCTACAATACAAAATAATAATAATCATATATAGTTCATTTTTTCTCAACTGTCTAGACAAGAATAATTTCAGTGACTTTGCATGTTAAAATTGTTCATTGTCTAACAATTGTGACACTGCAATAGTGTGTATCTCGTCATCACAAAATTATATAAACTTTGACAGTTGAGAAAAAAATGGACTATAACATAGAAGACAATTTATAGCTCACAGTTGACTGATCTGAAATAGTTTGATTATTTATTGGTCATGCTGCCAAATAATTACAGCTCAATGAATATTAATACAATATACCTAATCCGAAATTCAAATTTATGGGTTTATCGGTCCAAGCACAGCCAGTACAAACAAAGTTTTCTACACATTATTGCTGAATAGCACAAACTATGGATTAAATCATATTGTTCTTTGTACATGTTTTCATTGTAACGGTGAAAGTTTGTTAGTACCGGAGCGGAAAACCCAAATATTTGAATTCCAGTTATAGTCAATTTGTTGATCATCATATCCTTATTAAAGGTTTCCAACTGAAAATTAATCTGACTTCTGAGGCAGAATTTGACAATATAATTATTTCTACAAAAAAACATATAGACAACAGTATATCATTTCTTTGATATTTTACCTGTAGGTAAATGTTTGATTCTAACAGCTGTATCAGTAACATTAGCATTCTGTCCACCTGGTCCACTCGATCTAAATGCTTCTATTTGTAGTTCTTTTGGATTTAGTACAACATCAATCTGTAATGTATATATTGTATGTATACAATTATAGTGGATGAATCAGGGCTTGAATTTAACAAAAAATTGGACTAGCAAATTTTTGCAAGTTGATTTTATTTCAACTCGCAAAATGAAAAAAAATCATTGGAATTCTTTTCTCCAAATTTTAATAGCATACATAATTACTATTAGTCTATGCAAAACAACATAGTGCTATATTTAACTGTAGATAGAACAAGGATGCTATTGTAGAATAGACAAATAATATCGAACATTATTTAGAGTGAATCACAAAAATTTGGGAGTTAATTTATAAGTTACTCACAATTAACAAAATTCACTAGCATTTTGTGAGTATGTGAGCTTAAATTTGAGCCACAGGATGAATAAACATAAAATGTACTATTTACATTTTAAATCGAAGTGCTGAAGAGCTGAATTTGTTTGGGTAACAAAGTCTGTAATTTAGTAGGATTGGAATATTTTCATTTTCTGATATAAGGAAATGACCTTTACTACTGGTAACAAGACTAAAAGGGTCATTCTAAGTACCATTCAGTGACCTCAAGTTTAAAGGTACTGAAAAAAAAAGGTTCATACCCAGTCATCTAAACACACTACATGTATTACTAATTGTAAATAGTGAGCCAGCTGATAATTTTGCTAATATAATTAATCGGGCTAGTTTTTTATACTGGGTTTAACCAGATTCTTTTTCCGCAGCCAACTTAGCTTTCCTTAACCCTTGTCGATAACCAGTACTCACCTACCCTTCTACAAGGTCAGCAACTGATAACTTACTTGATTTAAAATTTGGGGGCCCTACCAGACTAGGGTTAAATCAGCTAGTACTTAAGAAAAATGCAATGACTGCATACCTCAGTAGGTTGTGGACATATAGACACAGCTATAGTACTTGTATGTATGCGCCCACTTCTCTCTGTTTTAGGTATACGTTGTACTCTGTGTACGCCACCTTCATATTTTAATATACCATATACACCAGGACCACTGATTGTAGCTGAAGCCTTTCTATAACCACCTGTGTCTGATTCTATAAATAGAACAAGGACTCTTATTATTAAAGTCTTCATACCAATTTTTACCTTAAATCATTTTATAATGAAATGTCTCAATTACCATATGATTAGGGCTGTGGATTGTTGAGCTAGTGGCGATCCGATCAGAACCACGATTCATGTGTACCGATTTAGAATCGAACCACGAATCACTTGTTAATGGAGAAGCATCCAGGAATTCATGTAATAACGAAAATAAGTGAAGAATTACTGAAGCTTTTACTATTTGGAAATTCATGTACACCAAACATTACCAGACGTTTTATGGGCATTTTCAGTAATAACTTTTTGCTTAAATGTGTATTAATCAAAATTTTGATACAAGATAATTTGGTCCCTACATAAAGTTTTCAGTGGTAATTAAGCTAAAAATGATCTTACATTTTTTTCAAAAAATAGATCGGGATCCAACGATTTTGGAGGTGACGAATATTCGTACTCAATTTCTGGTCGAGATCGCGAATATCCGAGTACTTGGATACTTGCAGAAGCCCTACATAAGATTTTTGATAATCACAGAGCTGTCATTATTACAAGAAACTAGAGGTGAGTATTGCAGCAAAATAATACTGCAAAAATTTCTTGATAGCCGAAATTACTTAAACAATATCGCAAAAATTTCTTGATAGCCGAAATTACTATCTTGATATTGTTATTCAGTGATCCTACATAAGAGAATTATTAACTGATAATAAATTGAAGTCAATTTCATATTGAAATACTGTCAGAACCAATTTTATCCAGCTAAATAATTATCCAGGTAAATATTGCCAGATAATGATATGAATGTAGTTAGTCTTTGGATTTAGCCAGGGAACTGTGGGCCAAGTCTACCGAAATTGCCATCAGAAAAGTGACTTTTAAAATGTGAGTGTACCGAAAAAACTCCAACATATTACAGCAACCATTGTAGCATATATTACTCTAAATCGTTAAAATGGAAATACATATCTTAACAAATCACTGACATGTTTTTCAGTCCAGTTAATTTTCATTCAGTCCAGTAAAAAAATCCATTTTGTTGGACCGAATGTCCAGTGCTGATGCAAGTTTGTTGTAAAATTTGAATGTATCTAAACACTTACCTATAATATCTGTAACATTAAACTGCCATCCTTTATAGGTAGAGAATTGTTGATACATATTAAATATTTCTTCAGCAAACAACATAGCTTCTTGTCCACCGGCCCCTGACTCTATCTCTAATACAATATCTGAGTCGTCTAAACGTTCCACTGGACATATTATATCTACAAGCTAATAGAAGAACATATCAAATTGTTAGTTAGGACGATTACAAAATATTTTTGTGCCATAAATTTTTGACATCTTGTATCCATTAGAATATCTTCGAAGAGGTGCAGGTGAAGAGATTGGTAGATCATGTTATAAAAATTAGATAAAATGTTATTGTTTTTCACTAACAGAATGAATGGGACAGAGATATTAAAATTGTAAAACAGTTAATCATAACACTACTCTTGTAAATGTTTAAAAACTTAAAAAATGTGCTGTTTTTATTGTTAAATGAGTGTGTGATGAATCCTTTGACACTTAGGGCACGTTCGCCTTGGCGATCTCTAGCTTGCACTTTTTGAAAGAGATTTTTTGTAGCGTAAGTGGTCTATGAAACTGTTTGCTTCAAGCTAGCAAATCCAAGATGGCAACTTTCCCAAACAAAAAGTTCAGAATTGTAACAAATGAAAAATATTTAAAATGGTTGTCACCATGATTGTTCTTTTTTACCATGTCAACGAAATATATGCATTAAATAAAATATATATCAGTATTCTTGAAAAAGAAACACGTTCCCACAGGGGGCAGCTGTTTTGAAATAAGCAGAAGTGTTCCAAATGATACAGCTGGCAAGAAAAAACTTGCTACTTATCACTAGCTAGCGATTCAATCTGCTCGATTGTAGCAGACCATTCTATAGGAAATCCCTACATAGCAGTTAGCACTAGCTAGAGATCACCTTGTAGAACGTACTCTTATTGCCAATCACTGACAAAAAATTTCAAGTCTGCTACAGTCAATTTTAGAAACACTTTCTTAGACTGTGATTACACGTGTATAATTAATATAGTCTAAGTAATCTGCATGTCACTACACACATATTTATCTATAGAAATACTGTAGTGAGTATTTATGTACAGGAATTATCAAACAAAAAATGAGTATTTAAATCAGCAGGGTAAACTTGGGAGTCAATAACAGTTAAATGACAAATTAAACAATGATACATCTATATACATAGTAATTAAGAATAACATATTACATTAAGTTCTAATTCTTCAATATCATGTAAACATTGTTCATGTTCTAACTGAGCTTCATCTTTCATGTCTTCATCTGAAACACAACAAGTATATTGATTAGTTATTTACAAATATGACAAAGCTGTCTGGCTAGCTCAGTTGGTAGGACACAATGCTATTGATCGAGGGGTCGTGGGTTCAATTCCCGGGCGGGGCATACTTCAGTGGAGCTTGGTCATGAAATTATTTCTACGGCCATTCTCCCTGCTACCAAAGATTCTTAATTATGTAGGACAGTTGTCAATCACTGACGAAAGTATACACTAAGTTGTTGATTAACATCTAACTCCAGAGATTTAGCCTTTCCAGGAATAGTGAGTAGGTTGACTGACCGCCATTATATGACCTATACAGTATGTTGCTACGGCGTCAAACCCAAGAAAAACAAACAAACAAATATGACAATTTTCAATATTTCATGACATGGTCAATGTCAAGCTGATCAAAACACGATCTAAAACTCTTGGCTTGCACACCGACTTATTTCACATCTTACAAGCTCGGAGCTGCTCTTATTACAGGCCACAATGTCATCTATATTACCTTTGCTATTATAATATTCTTGTTGCTATAAGCTTGTTCACAGCCTAGTTAACCGTAAATATCATGAACAGTCAAAGCTCTACAATATTTGTATCTTCATGTAGATTTGGCTGATTGTCAAATTCCTTACATCATTCCTAGTGACAACATTCTGGCCAAGCTTGTAGAAGATTAAATAAAACCTGTCTGACTTAAAAACAGAATTCACAGCAGGCAGCAGCCCAAACATCCAGTACACCACCATAAGTGCCCACATAGTATCTTTGATAGGTGTATAAAAATAAAATCACAAAGAATGACTTAAAGTCACTTTATAGAACACATATATTATTGTTTAATTTTATTCAATTGTCAGTGGCCAATACATAAACCCATTGATTTAAATACTCAATACTTATAAATTCCCATTCATAAATACATAAATCTATTTGATCTAGCATCATGCCAGGTACAGAAGTATTGTACTGGGTATTTAAATCAGCAGGGTTAATGTATGTGCCACTGACAGTTACTTAAATATTAACAATACCATTGAACCTACCATTTAACATTTGTGTCAATGTTTCTAACTCATCATATTTTACTTTAATATCTTCATAAACATCAACAACTTTTTGTAATGTAACTAATCTGAGTGTTTTATCATGTCCTAATTGTTCACCCCTGTTTCTTCTGGTATCTAAATCCTTCCATTCTTCCACTAAATAATTCAAATAGTCTCTGTATGCATCATTACTTAATGTAAACTTTGTATTCTTCAGAGAATTACTGGCTAGTCTTTTAGAGATGTGAACTGTTGAACTATTAGGGCTACCTTTGAATACCCCACGGAGAGAGCTACTGGCTTGTCTTTTATAAACTGTTGAACCAATTGGACTAGGTTTCAATGTCTGGCAGAGTGAGCTATAGTATTTATGGCAAGTTGTAGAAAGTACTGTCCAGTTTTTGGAAACTAACAAGCATCTTTGTTGAGAATGGTTAGATATCAACCTTCTACAGTAGATCATATTTCTGTGCTGTTTCAATGGATGTAACAATCGCACCAGCGAGGCAGGCTTTGTTTGTAGAGACATTCTGCAAAACAGACGAAATTTTATTTATTTTACTTTTATCTTTTATTTTTATCTTTGCTAATCACCGGTGTGACCTGCCCATAATACTCGTGCGAGGTGTGTGGCAGTACTATGAGATAGATAGATATGCCATAAAAGGCAAAATCTAGCCTAATCTAGGCGATAAAAATAATTTATAAATGTATCAATAACTTTTCAATACTTCTTCTACATATATATACAAAACTGACCATTATGTTTCAGCGTAAGTGGCAGAAATAAGAAAAAGTGAAAATAGAAAAGACAGAGGTAGATAGTTAAAAGATAGAGAATGGTAAAAGGCTTTGGATGACTGCTTTCCTTGCCTCTGGCCAGGCCTCTCCAGCAACCAAAGTGGTCCCTGGGAATTCACCCAACCGGCAAAGCCCCAAACTTCAATGGTTGTACTGGCAGTAAATCTGGGCATTGATATGTAAGAGAGGATAGCCCCTGTCTGAAAGATGCTAGATCAGGGGCCTCAGCAACAGATGCTCAACTTTTAGATAACTTACCATTAAAATTCAACATATTAGATACTGAAACATAAAAGAAATTCAAGAAGACCAGAAACTACATGTAGCAAAAAGTAATCAATATTGAATTATAAGTGTGAGCCTATATAAATAAAAGTGCTCTGTTATAACTTATGTACTATCCGAAATTGGTGTCCGAATAGTGCAACACTTTGCCATTGGATTCAGGTCAAAATGATATTGCAGAGAGTAATTGAAGAAAAATATATATTGAGACAATACATATCAATAATTTAACAAAATAAGTAACCTGATTAGAAGGAAACTGACTTAAACAGACAATTTTACGGCGATCAACCTTGCGATTTCGCCACGGAAACTTCTCCCGGAATGTCGGGTTATATCCCGTCAACATTAACTAAAACACGCAATGGAGATTTTGAGGCGAAATGGACGAAATGGAGATTTTATGGTGAAAAGGAGTTTTAATTGTTTAATAAGTCTTTTATTCCAATGATAATATTTATTTTGTTGACTGAAAATGAACATAGGTATTATATACTACACAAATATCGATTAACATTTAAAAAAGGTTTTACTTAGAACGATTTATTGCCGAATTCCTACAAATTATCGTACCAAAGTCCATTCCGTACACGAATTAGAGTTTAAATTGTTTAATAATTATTCTACTCCAATGATAATATTAATTTTGTTTACTGAGAATTAACATTAATATAATAAACTTTACAAATATCGATTAACATTTTTAAAATGTTATACTAATTTGGATTTATGACCAAATTCCTACAAATTTTCAAACCAAAGTCTTGTTATTTCGTACTCGAAATGGAGGCGAAATGGAGTCTTAATTGTTAAGTAACTATTTTTTTTCAATGATAATATTTCTTTTGTTTACAAAATGTTCCATTTATTTGAATTCATGACCGAATTCCTACAAATTATCAAACCAAAGTCCATTTCGTACTTGAAATGGAGACGAAATGCAGTCTTAATTGTTAAGTAACTATTTTTTCCAACGATAATATTTTTTTGTTTACTGAGAATGAACATTAATATATTAAACTTCACAAATATCGATTAACATTTAAAAAATGCTTCATTAAGTTGGAGTTATGACTGAATTTCTACAAATTTTCAAACCAAAAGTCCATTTCGTACGAGAGTGGAGACGAAATTGAGCAGACATCGGCGAAATGGAGATTTTATTGTTTAATAACTGTGTTGTAGCAATTAAAATACAGATTAACTTGATTGATAATGAAAAGAAGTACAATTGTAAAGATGAATTTAAAAAAAATGTTTATTTCCACCGTATTATTGTATTATTTAATTCATATTTGTCTATTCCTCTTGCTGTACAACATGTACCTGAGTTGAAAATAAAAGATTAGTTCTGTTCTGTTCTGTTCTGTTCTGTTCTGACAAAATGGTCGGCGGAATGGAATACTATTAATTTAAAAAATATACAATTTCAATTGAGTGATTATAAAAAGCCACAAATTAAAATATCTAAGTCATGAAGAATAAAGAATAATTATATTTTGATTAATTAACATTAATTATTAATAATAAATATCCATTTCGCATATTTAATTCGCATGTTATCACATGACGTAGATACTATGTTTCATTCGCTAAACTAAACGTAACTCCGCCCACTTGAGTAAGCGCTTCAGTTTTTATATGGAAACGCCTAACTCTGTATAGTAGGAAAATATTATAATAAATGAATACATGAGATGGAATCTCCATGGCGTCTACCACAAATTTTGTCATTATCAATTATTTCAAATTGTATTTGTTTTACATGACAACCATCTAGATTATTATAACTGTATTTTTTTTATAAATCTATATACATGTAACTGCATAACTAGCTCTTGGCAAATATGAACCACGAAATGAATGTATCTTTTTTTGAATATCCATTCCGTTAGCGATGGAATTAGATAAAAGTAAATACAAACTACATTTATACCATTATAGACGATTTTCCGCGTCACAGTGTAGTCACAACAAGATGGCGGACAAACAATCTCCATTTCGTCAACAAATTGAGCACGGAATGGAGAATTTTGGACGGAATGGACTAGACATTGGCGAAATGGAGTTTTAATTCTTAAATACTTGTTTTACAGCATTTACAATACAAATTCACTTTATTGAGAATAAACAGCGATAAAATAACAAATACAAAAAGTAATAGATATTTTAATAAACGGTTTTAAAACAGAACAGAGATTTTATTACAGGGCTTGAGCAAAACTCACCACCCAAGTTAGTGGAAAATCTTTACGATGTCAAGCATTCAAACAAATCTAAGAACTGTTCGGGGTAAGAATTTCATTTGAATTAACTGATTATGAGTAGTAACTTAGTCAAGTACACAAATATTAGTGGAGTAAGATTATATTATATGATCGAACGATACCTCCATTTCGTAGGCAAAGGGATCGGCGACGAAATGGAGATGTAGAAAATATTTTGTTGCTCATAAACAATGAATTTGATGCATCTTAAGTTTACTGGTAACAAATTAAATCAGGTATAAAGATTTTAAGTGAATATATGTTAAAAGTGTATATTTGATCTTTTTATATAGAAAAAAAATATCCAGAAAGATATTATTTTTGTATGAAAAATGACACATGACCAATCATTCAATTACTCATCTTAATCTACATTCGCGATAAATACCAATGAACATCATGATTAGTTAAATTAGATTCAAACCTATTTTCAAACAGTATGTCCATTTCGTAGGCAAATTCAACACCGGAATGGAGTTCAAATGTTTGAAATATATACAAGTTCAACTGACTGGTCATGAAAAACAAAATAAAGATACGTAAGATATAATAATCGAAATATGTTTTTTACTAATTAACATAAATTATTAATAGTAATTCATTTAATCATTATTATCGTGGGTTGGTTCAATTGTTATCACATGACGTAGATTTTGTTTTTCATTAGCTAGTAAACAATCGTAGCTCCTCCCACTCATGTGGGAAACGCCTAACTTTGTATCGTTAGAGCGAATATAATAAATTAATTAATATTACTAATTTGCATTTTTTTGCAAAGAGTTGGTATAAGCCGACTCGTAAAGAGTTCGTGTATATCATTAATATGCATGAGTTTTTCATAATCATATGTTTTAAAACTGTTTTATAGAATTTCGCAAAGGAAATATAAATTAAATTATAAAATTAAATTATAAAATGGTGGCTTTAAATCCGGGAAATGTTTATTGTCAGGAAATTTTTATCCTCAAAAATAGAACTATTTTATGTCGTTTGGCTTAGTGAACACCCACAAGAAATCAATGCGCCACAACAAAAAGGTTACGGTTTAGCTGCTAAGTACGCTTCTATATTAATCACCTTTTGAGAAACTTTGTTCCTATTTTTCACTGAACTCGATTAAAAAGACTCTTAAAAAGCCTTAAATCTTACGACCAAATGTTATTTTGTTCAGTGAGAACTTACTTTATTCATGTACGAAAACATTTAAATTACGAATTTTACTAAAATATTAGATTTTGTACCTGTAGGCTTAATTAATGCAGTCGTATCTTTTGCAATTTTCCTTCACCTTTGTAAAGATATTTTGTCCACTGAAATAACTTTATATATGTTTGAAAACTATTTATAGATTTTACCTTAGATGGCTCGTTTTTCTGGAATTTTTGTTAAAATTTGTAAAATGTTTTCTTTACACATCATCATTAAGGGTTCTAATTTCTGATTTTCTGCATGTACAGAATTCTTTTTTTAGTAACTGTCTTCCATACATATCATTTAAGGCCCAGAAAGACATTAAACTCAAAAGATCTAAAGTTTTTGTCCACTGAAAACACTTTATACATAAACAAAAACTCTTTACGGATTGAACTTTAAAGCGGTCGTTTTTGCAATTTCAGTTGAATTTTGTAAAGAGTTTTTTATACATCTTCTGTTTCATTAGGTTTCTAAATAAAAAATTTTTAGTACTCGTGTCCCAAACACATCATTAAAGGCCCAGAAAGACATTAAACTCAAAATATCTAAAGTTTTTGCCCACTGAAAAACACTTTATACATGAACAAAATCTCTTTATAGATTTTACCTTTAAGCGATCTTTTTTGCAATTTCAGTTGAATTTTGTAAAGAGTTTTTTATACATCTTCATTAGGTGTACATTTTTAGTGCCCGTGTCACAAACACGTCATTTAAAGCCTAGAAAGATATTAAACTCAAAAGATCTAAAGTTTTTTTTTCCACTGAAAAGACATGAACTATAAAACTCTTTGCAGATTTAACCTTAAAGCGGTCGTTTTTTTTTAAATTTCAGTTGAAATTTGTAAAGAGTTTTATTCATTTGTTCTTCATAAAGTTCTTCATTTGTTTTCTAAGTTCAGATTTTTATGCACAAACTTTTTTTAAGGGCCCGTGTCCCAAACACATAATTTAAGGCCCGGGAAGACATTAAACTAAAAAAATCTAAAGTTTTTTGTCCAATGAAAAGACTTTATTGAAAGGCACTGATAGACATTTAACTAAAAAATTTGCCCACTAAAAACTTTACACACGAACCGGCAAAAACTCTTTAAAGATTTAACCTTGACGCGGTTGTTTTTTGCAATTTCTGTTGAATTTTTATTGAATTTATGCACACATCTTATTTTGGGTTCTTATTATATATTGATTTTCATTTGAAAGTTCTTTTTTTAGTACCTGAGTTCCATAATTATTCCATTTTATGCCATACGAAAACTCTTTACCGATTTTACTAAAAATATTGCAGATTTGCAATTTTCCGTACAAGTTTGTAAAGGGGTTTTGTATACACTAAATTTGGGCTCTTAATTAATGGTAGTTTTATCCTTAAAACTTTTTTTATACCTGTTAATATCATTTTTCGAACCAGAAAGACCTAAAACTCCAACGATTAAAAATATTTTGTTAGATATTAAATCTTTTTAATGCAGTCCTTTCATATGCAATGTCTGTACGATTTTGTATCGAGCTTTTGCAAGCGTTTTAACTTAGCTCACGAAACTAAACAGATTTTGATCGTTTAGCTTTTTGGACCCTCTGAGTCCCTTGATATTAGTAGTCCACGTGAACAGGGGGACTCTAACTGAATGACCACCCGAACACACGTTTTATCATTTTGCTAGGTCTGTCTATATCATGTAGAGTTCATGTATGTTTGGAAAAAAGTAGTCAGAGTGTCATTCTGATGATGATGATGATTGGTGTTTATTTAAGGGTCCGTCCGCTCTAAACAGATGCATTATGTGCAGACCCCGGGGTGTGACCCTTCACCCCTTAAATATAGTGTTTTAGTATCGAAATTAGGTCAAATTTTGTTAAATAAGACCCAATATAATTCATATTGGGTTTGTTTACTTAGTTCGCCAAAGATGTGGTAATTTGTTTAGCCAAAGATAGGTTCTCCCCTTGTTTTGCTAATTCAGCACCTAAAGTATGGGGATTTTCCTTGTATATATAGTTTATTGTTACTCTAGGCATTTGTTTGATTAAGTGATTTGCCTGAGTATGTTTGCTTGCTGGTTGGTGTATTGGGCAGAGTGTAGGCGGAGCTAAATGCCGGACTACTTGCATTTCGTCAACTCTTTACGAGTAAGCTTAGGCCAACTCTTGAATAGGAGTAGATTATCTGTATACAATCAGCCGAGGGGCGTTTCCAGTATCCACTGAGACGAGTTTTAGACACGCCTCTTATGAATATCGCTGAAAACTGGACATGTATATTCTGCGGTCAAATGCGTCAAAATGTGCGGCCAATGAAGTGCGTCCAAATTATAAAATGTTTGTATCGAGTTGTTTTTACTTTTTTGCAATAATATATATTTTTTAATGTAATGACATTCGTTAATATTATGTATCTTTAAACAGATTTTACATTTTAATGAAAATTGAAAACAGTTTAGAAGTTTAAAAATTTAGAGTATTAATACCATGGTCAAAGAGAGGTAAATCGTATAGAAGTGCGTAGATTTCATTTCAGTTTTACTATTTTTCAGTGAGAAAGATGTTTGCTTATTTCGCTCGAAGCAGGTGAATTAAAGCTGTATGGTGACAATACAGATACTTGATATAATAGTGAATGAAATACAACACAATAATAATTCTTACTTTTTATTATCATCAATTATTTCATAAAGAAGTAAAAAGACAAAAGTGTCAACACCAAACAGCGGCTCGGCACGTTGGCGAAAGTTGGATGAAAAAACAACTAATGACGGACCGGAAGTAGATTCACCGGGCGGAAAACAGTAGCAAAAGAAACGTTGAAAATCGTCTTTTGCTTTTAGTGGTGTGTGACTGGAGAGGCTTTTGTCTACTCCCAAAACTTCATGAGATTAAATCTTTAGCTCAAATTTCAAAAGCAGCATGCATTTGTATTTCTGAAAGTTGGCTTGATGACTCGGTAACTGATGCAGAAATTTATATTGATAATTATTCTACAGTACGCAATGATCGAAATAGGCATGGTGGTGGAGTGTGTTTATACATACGAAGTGACCTTTCATTCAACACTCGCAGCGACTTACTTCACAATGATCTTGAAGCTGTATGGGTAGACATTTTTCTTCCGAAGTCCAAACCTATTCTTTGTGGAGCTGTATACAGACTCCCAACTCAACAGAACTTTTATTCTTTACTTAATGATGTTTGCTCTAGAAGCAATGACTTTTTATCACATGAGACTCTTATACTTGGTGATTTTAATACAGATGTTACCTGTAAACATAAACTTCCTATTTTACAAAATTTTAAATCTTTTATCCAAATGTTTCATTTTAGTCAGCTTATATGTAACCCAACTAGAATTAGTGCTTCATCTTCTACAAACATTGATTTGATACTTGTATCTGAGAAAGATAAGATTTCACAGTCTGGTGTAATACATACATCTTTCAGTGATCATTGTTTAATATGTTGCACCAGGAAAAATTGTAAAAGCTTTTTTGGTTGTCACAATCATGTTAAATACAGATCCACTAAAAGTTATAATAAAGAAGATTTTCAAAATCATCTTTTAAACACAGATTGGAGCCAAGTATTATTATGTGATGATGTAAACATTGGCTGGGATTGTTTTAAAACTTTATTTTTATCAGTTTTGGATAGCATTGCTCCTGTCAGACACATAAGGCTCAAACAAAGATCAGAACCATAAATAGACGGTGAAATTCTTCAAACTATTGAAGACAGAAATAAAGCCTTTAAATTGTATGTAAGAGAAAAAACTGATGAGAATTTTAACGCTTTTAAGTTGCTAAGAAATAAAGTTCAATATCTTGTACACAGTGCTAAAACTAATTATTTTTCAAGCGTTATTGAAGAAAATAAAAATGATTCTAAATCTTTATGGCAGTGTTTAAAAACACTTGGCTTACCCTCAAAGAAAAACAATAATGTATCTTCTTGTAATATAGCATTATCTGTTGATGGAGAGGTGTGTTTTGAGAAGTCCACTATTGCTAAGACTTTCAATGATTTTTTCACCACTATTGCATGTAAACTTGTAGATAAACTTCCCAACAGTGTTGGTCAATATGGCGAAACTTTCGTGACTAACTTTTATTCTAAACTCGGTGTCCGATCAAACAGTTTTGCTTTCTCTCTAATGTCTGAGGCTAAAGTGTTAAAATATATCAACAGTTTAAGCCCAAATAAAGCCACTGGCCTTGACGGGCTACCTTCTCGTTTTATCAGGGATGGGGCTCCCATTATTGTTGGCCCCCTGACACATAATATAAATTTGTCTCTTATACAAGGGAGAGTGCCTGAAGAATTGAAAAATGCAAGAGTAGTTCCCCTTTTTAAGAAGAACAACCGTCTATCTGTTGGTAACTACAGACCGGTGTCTATTTTAAATATTTTTTCGAAAATTCTTGAAAAAGTTGTTTATGATCAAATTGATTATTATCTTAAGGAGAAACATTTAATTTACAATTTTCAGTCAGGTTTTAGGGGTGGTTTCTCAACAGATACATGTCTAATTCATTTAATAGATTACATCCGTCTTAAAAATGACAAAGGAAATGTTGTAGGCATGGTGTTGCTGGACCTGCAGAAAGCTTTTGACACTGTCAATCATGCCATTCTTATAACCAAACTTAAAGCATGTGGCTTGGGTAACGACATTTGTCGGTGGTTTGAGTCTTATCTGTCTGAACGACAACAATTAGTAGATGTGTCTGGAACTTTTTCAGGTAATTCAACTGTTACATGTGGGGTTCCACAAGGTTCGATCCTTGGTCCTTTATTATTTCTTTTATATGTTAATGATATGCCCAGAGTAGTAAAAACAAATTATTATTATACGCTGATGATTCTGCCATCCTTGTATCTGGAAAGAACACATCTTATGTTGAACAAGCTTTGTCTCATGATCTTCTTTTAGTAAGTCAGTGGTTAACTGACAATAAATTGTCTTTACATCTTGGTAAAACTGAAACAATACTTTTTGGTTCTAAACAAAAACTTAAATCACAAACAAACCTCAATATCTCATGTAATGGTACAAACATTAATGCTACAAGTTCTGTCAAATACCTTGGTGTAATCATTGATCAGTTTTTGTCTTTCCAATCTATGGCTGAGTCAGTTCTTAAGAAAGCCAATGCTCGACTTAAATTTCTGTATCGTAAAAAAGATTTTCTTAATTTTCATACTAGAAAACAACTTGTGACAGCGTTAGTTCAATGCCACTTTGATTACGCTTGCTCTGTGTGGTACAATGGCATAACGCAAAACTTGAAAAACAGGTTACAAACCACACAAAATAAACTAATTAGATTTATATTTAATTTTGATTCCCGGGCGCACATCGGACCGGAACATTTCATTAAGCTAAATTGGTTACCGGTACAGAGTAGAGTTGAACAAATAATGTTGTGCCATGTTCATAAAATTAACCATGGCATTGCACCAGAGTACCTGAAACAACATTTTTTATCTCCAACTTCTGTACACTCTTACAGCACAAGATTAAGTACCAAGGGCGGATACTGTATTCCTAGAGTAAAAAATTCAGGAACTAAATCTTTCTGTTACATTGGCTCCAAGCTGTGGAATAACTTACCTACAAATATTTCTAATTTAACAAAATATAAATCTTTTAAAGATACTGTAAAAAACTTTTTGCTTTCTAAAGTAGTTTAAATAATGTGTTCCTGCAAATTTCATAAAATATTTATATAATTTCACATCAACTTTTTATTATTTTCTACATAAGTAATGTGTTTTTTATTTATTTTCCTAGCCAGGTATTGGTCTATCAATTTTTAAGATCTCTGTCTTTGTACATTTGTGATAAACTTTACTGTGTAACATGTGCAACTATTAAATAGTTTCAATTTTCTGTGATATGATACCTTAGTATTACTGTGAACATGTTTTTATTGTTAACATTAATTTCGCCTCTCCGAGTCATACTACCACATGAGGGTCCACAATGGAAACAAGAGTTCACTCTTTTTTGTGATAACCCTGGTGCTGGTATTTTATGACATGGTTTAATATATACAATGTATACATTGTATATGTATGTATATCTAACTTTAATATTTATGTATTTTTTACTATAGTATCATATTGTATTGTTAAATTACATATGTCATGTTGTATTATGCCAATACCTAAATAAATCTATCTATCTATCTAACAGCTAATTCTGCACATAAACATTGAGCATAAAATTACGACTTTTACTGCCAGAAGTTAAACGCAATTGTGTCAGTGTCCATAAAAAATGTTTTTGATTTCATTAAGTTTGTAAAAAGAAAAAAATGATCGGATATTCATTATGGCTCTCAGTCAATTGATTGGTCGATCAAAAATATTTTTTTTGTCTTTACTTTGTAGCACACGTGCAAACACTATAAATAAACTTATTATTCTTATTTCTTATAGAATTGTTGATAAAAATATAACTTTTCGCTTCATGATACATAATTAAATAGATAAATCATCCTATAATGGCTTTGGATGCGAGTCAACTCGTCAAACGTACGAATCGTCAAACTTAATTTAACGCACAACCATTAGACCAACTCGTCAAACTGATAATATAGAGTGATGTATAAAGAAATACACAAACTATTAGTCCGAGAGCTCGCAGGGTTTTAGGTGCGGTATCGCGCCCAAAAGGTTTGATGAGTGATTCTAATGTAGCTTTGTCTGAGGAATTTGAAAATGCATTTCTTATAACTGGCGAGGTAGGCGTTTTCTCACAATCTGAGCTCAAAGATGTACGTTACCAAAACACCAAAATGCACCATAAACTTCATGTATACTTTTTCAGCTGTTACTTACATCAAATCACATTTTTGATTTATGATATTTTATTTCGAATGCATTTACAACATATTTGCACAAATTATATGAAATTTGGTGCTAATACCCATGATGTATCAGCTTTCATTTACGTTACAGTGTAAAATGTACTTAATTGGTGTTGATCCTTTTTTATAAGTGCTTACTGTTATAACAAAGTTAACTAATAACCATGTTTTTGAATACATGATATCTATGTGAACATTTTCCAATGATTTTTGCATCTATTATTCAAGTTGTCTAAAAGTTATAGCATGTTAACTACCGTAACCGAATTTTATCATTTTCATGTTATGTCACATAAGTTTTGCTCTGTTGATAAAATTGATCTCAAACGAATCATTTTTACTACCAAAATTAAAAATGCATGTAATAAGTGCAATTTTGTCTCAGTCAATAGAAAATGTACGCCGTAATTTACGTTACAGTATTTTTTGTTATTAGTTCGTGTAAGAACAATTAAAAAAGTGTTTTTAATTATGCAAACCGATAGAAATCATCTGAGAGAATGTATCACGTACAATCGATCATTTTGCAATGCTTTCAGACGAAATGTTGGTATGTTTTAGAAGAAAATCAGGTTAAATACTGTAACCAAAGTACAAATAAACTACCATTTTTCTATAAGGCTTTTACAATGATGGCTCGTTCATAAAAACTATTCATATGATATTTGAGATTTATTAAAAGAACATACAAGTTTCTAAAGTATAATTCTTACTTGAGAGACATCATTTATAATGTGAAATATACGTTACAGTAACATATTGTATTAATTATAGTACAATTTCAGTATTAATGAGAAATTGTCAGAAAAGTAATGATTGCCAAATCAATTGGCTTTTTTGATAGTCATTGTTTTCAATTGTGGGCATACAAGTGTGTATACTACTTTTCAACCACAGGTTATATGAAAATTGTCGCATTTAAGACCGTTCAGGTAAAGGGATGTAGAATTAAAATCTAAATGATATACGTATAGGTGTTAAGTTTGTATTTTCAATCAAATTATATGTAAACATGCATTATATTCCCCTAAATATATCATATTTTTCTATTAGACATACTGTGCAGTCACACCATTTCTGTTTTAGGCCTTAGTAATTAGGCTAGTTGCGTTATTATTGGTTTGCAATATACGTAATAATACAAATGAGTAATGCCATTCGAGAGCACAATTTAAAATTGAAAGCAAAAGCAACAACATTCCGAAATCACTCGGATATTATTTTACCACTTTAATCAAGTTCGTTATGATTCTTCATTAGTATTTTTAAAAAAAAATCTTTTTAAAATATACATTTATAAAATCCTTCTCCAGATTACCAATGGGATAAACTGTAACCATAACTTAGAGATTGTAATATGCAATTAAGTGTTCGAACTAAATAGATAAATGTAATGATCATTCAAACGATTACATAATATGCGAAGGACAAATAGAGTTGATGTTAAACTTAGTGATATGCATTAACGAAAGATATAGTCTAAGAAGCTTTAATATGTCATCATATTATTTCTTATGATTCATTTTCCTCTCAATTTATCTAAGACGTATATTCATTGAGGTATGAGTTGACATTGGTAAAATATTCAAATAAAACAAGAATGTAAATGGGTTGTGCTTTATTTCCGGTTTTAAATTGTACACCATTGTTTGTGTGACATGTGAACGTATCTAAGTTTAATTGTTTTAATCAAGCTTATTAAATATCATCATATGTTAATTTATTTGTCACGTACATTTTCACGTTGAATATGAAGTTTACCTGGAAAAATTCAGGAAAGAATAAGACATACGACTTATTTCAAAGACGTTTAATGACGTATTTCTAAAGCTTCAAATGTAGTTAAACACTTCGTAAGTTTGTTCAAATAGTTATGCTTATAGGTACTAATGAAGCCCCACTATATTTTATTTAAACACGTTAATTGTATCGGTTTATGCAAAGCTATTAAATTTCTAGCTGTCCAATACTTAAACATTCGGATAACAATTGTTGAAGCAAGTGTTCATTGTTGTAATTGTTACGCACTTAGAGAGAATGCATTTATATCATGCAAATTAATTAGAAAATATTCCAATTTCCATTGCCAATAAGACAAATTAATGAGTACCGCACGTTATCGCTTATGTTTAAAATATTTGCTCCCCGGTAAAATCAAATATTAATATCAAGTCAAATAACAAATTAACGAGTTTTTTTATTAAACATAAAGCTACTTTTTATAAACCATTTACATGTATGCGCATTTTATAGCATTCTGGTGAAATATATCAAACAACTAACCAGTTTTAAAATTTGTTTTGTAACGTAGGCTACGAATTAGCACTCGATGAAACCAAGAAATGTATATTACTATTACATACTTTCGATTAAGTGTGAAGTGTATTTTTGAAATACGATGTACACATTATTTTGCCTAGTCGAACATCGGACTTAATTAATTCTTCATTTGTATGTTCTTATATTGTATGTGTATGACATACTACCCATAGCGCATGAAAACTGCATTATTGTAAACTTCAAACAAGTATATGCGTATAGAACAATCTGTCTCATCAAAACTGATTATATTCATGAGAGTTTATTTCAGTAGGTTTATAGAAAGAAAACTTTTTCTTACTTTTTTAAAATAAAGTTAATATTCTCCCTAGCAATACTTTAGGAAAATAAACTTAAACTAGTTATGTTTACAATATCTATAAAAAGTAACCCTGAATGACCTATCATTTGAAAGTGTTAGTAGATGAATGACCATTGAAATAGACATTTGATTCAGGATTCGAATGTTTTGTCCACGCTATCAATAACATTCAAAGGTAGTATTCTGCTTCGATGACAATATGTTAACAATAACGTACATGTTATAAACACTGTATGTTTACACTTATGTCTAATGTTAAAAAATAAATTCAAGGGGCTTAAACACTTGCACGTTCTAATCAATTGACAGCAAATATCTTATAAAAGAGTTTCACCAATGGCAAAAAACTAAAATGACTTTGAGTAAAATTAATAATTTGGTAGTGATTTTCTTAGGATATTGACCATAGTATATTTATCGAAGTCTAAATAGATATAATGTTCAGTATAATCATTTATATACATATGATGTAAAACAATAGATACATGTTAACTCTACATTCTACAATGTTTTAATGATAAACATGTCAATATAACTTGAAAAAAAGGGTAAATTACTAAAATCAACAAAGATAAGTCACTTTTAATGCAGTTTTCAAAACTTGTTTAGTTTGAATACTTTAACAAAGTCAATCTATACATTAAATAACTTAATATACCTTAAAGATAAATTAAAATGGAAGATGCGTCAAAGGAGAAAATATGACATAAAAGTTCTAAGATTATATGTCTTGTCAATGCAAATTACTGAGTTTAACATAAGCTTTATATGTCCTTCGTGTATTATCGAATCGTTTAAATGATAATTACAGTTATTTATTTAGTGCGAACTCTTAATTGTGTATTACATTATTATATTATCTATATTATGGTTTTATTTAATCCATTGGTGCTCTAGAGATGGCTTTTATAAATGTATATGTTAAAAAGATTTAAAAAAACTAATGAATAATCATAACGAACTTGATTAAAGTGGTAAAATAATATCCATTTTTGTTTTTGCTCTCTTATGTCATTTATATTGTTACTTATATTGCAAAACATTAATAATGCAACTAGGCCAATTACTAAGGCCTAAAACAGAAAAGGAGCGACTGCACAGTATGTCTGATAGAAGAGTGCGATATATTAAAGAAATTTAGTGCATGTATACATATAATTTGATTGAAAATACAAACTTAAAACCTATAGGTTTATCATTTAGATTTAAATTGTACACCCCTTTACTTGACGGTCTTAAATGCGACAATTTTCATATAACCTGTGCTTGAAAAGTAGTATACACACTTGTATGTCCACAAATGAAAACAATGACCATCAAAATATGCCATTTGATTTGGCAATCAATACTTTTCTGAATTTCTCAATAATACTTAAATTGTACTATAATTTATACAATATGTTACTATAACGTATATTTCACATTCTAAATGATGTCTGTTAAGTAAGAGTTATACTTTAGGAACTTAAATGTTCTATTAATAGATCTCAAATACCATATGAATAGTTTTTATGAACGAGCCATCATTGTAAAAGCCTTATAGAAAAATGGTAATTTGTTTGTACTTTGGTTACAGTATTTAACCTGATTTTCTTCTAAAACATACCAACATTTCGTCTGAAAGCATTGCAAAATGATCGATTGTACGTGATACATTCTCTCAGATGATTTCTATCGGTTTGCATAATTAAAAACACTTTTTTAATTGTTCTTACACGAACTAATAACAAAAAATACTGTAACGTAAATTACGGCGTACATTTTCTATTGACTGAGACAAAATTGCACTTATTACATGCATTTTTAATTTTGGTAGTAAAAATGATTCGTTTGAGATCAATTTTATCAACAGAGCAAAACTTATGTGACATAACATGAAAATGATAAAATTCGGTTACGGTAGTTAACATGCTATAACTTTTAGACAACTTGAATAATAGATGCAAAAATCATTGGAAAATGTTCACATAGATATCATGTATTCAAAAACATGGTTATTAGTTAACTTTGTTATAACAGTAAGCACTTATAAAAAAGGATCAACACCAATTAAGTACATTTTACACTGTAACGTAAATGAAAGCTGATACATCATGGGTATTAGCACCAAATTTCATATAATTTGTGCAAATATGTTGTAAATGCATTCGAAATAAAATATCATAAATCAAAAATGTGATTTGATGTAAGTAACAGCTGAAAAAGTATACATGAAGTTTAGGGTGCATTTTGGTGTTTTTGGTAACGTACATCTTTGAGCTCAGATTGTGGGAAAACGCCTACCTCGCCAGTTATAAGAGATGCATTTTCAAATTCCTCAGACAAAACTACATTAGAATCACTCATCAAACCTTTTGGGCGCGATACCGCACCTAAAACCCTGCGAGCTCTCGGACTATATGATTTATCTAAACATTTTATTCAAAATAATTAACTAATGATTTATTTTCACATAAAATAAGACAACTACCCCCATCCCTCCTATGTATTTTTTCACTCTATATTATCAGTTTGACGAGTCGGTCTAATGGTTGTGCGTAAGTTAACTTTGACGATTCGTACGTTTGACGAGTTGACTGTAAGTGAGTTCAATAAATACTTGCTATACAATACACATGTATGATGTTCAAAGTATGCCGACTCAAACTGTGAAAACGCAATTACAAGTTTGAAATCATAAGAAAACCAACAGCACTATTCAATACATAGCTGTAATTATGTTTAAACATTAAAAATAACAACTCATAATTGTCTTCTTTTTTTATAAATTTTATTCAAAATCGTACATTCTAAATTCCATTGAATTCGGAGGGGGTAATGATAGTCTCCAGTCATAAAATTATTTATCATCTTTTAATATTACAATCATAAAATATTTTCACAACAACGCCCTTTAAACTCATTTTACGAGACAAATATTTCATATCATGCTTTTTATTTACGAAAACACGACACAAACATTTCATAATTTGGCCGCACTTAATCATTCTCGTTCCCAGAGTCTAGTAGGATTCTCCATACTAGCTTCTGGCGCCACACGGTTTATTTCGAGTGCGCGCATGCGCATTCGATATTTTTACCCAAACCAATGAAAAAAACGCGTCTCAAAAATTCCGCGAAACGGAGCCGATTTTAAAAGACTGTTGACTAACAAGCTGGTGGTAGGCCTGTCATACTGCTACTGCATGTGTAAAATGTCATTGAAAGTCTGCTGTGAGTCAATAAGTAAATATATGGATTTTTGATACGTTTAATTGAAAGAAATTGTCGGAGAGACATTTAAAAGCAACAAGTTTTACACTCTTGCCTTACAGCTATCTTGATAGCTTGATAGCTAGTGGATTGAGCAGCAGTTACATAAATAATCTACATAATAATACAACATAATTTCAATAAAACTTGTTTTACAATTAAGCTAGTGTCTGTTTATTTTCGTATAATTTCAAACTGCTATTCGAAATAACCAAACCATTTAAAATCTATAATTAAACTTACATACACTTATAACATTATGTTTACACTGCATTTTATTAAAAATACGCTATTTGCAGAGACATAGATAAGTATCTAATTCCCTGCTATTTGTCACTTTCCAAAAAAATCGAATGAAATACTTTTAAATAAGATATTTTTATCCAATTCTTACATATCTTTACTCTTATATGGTTTATATGAGTTAATGTTTCTTACGGTTGAAACATGCATAACGCATCAAAAATAGAAAAAAATATATGTAAAGTTATTGAATGATGTATTTTCTTTACATTCTATTCATTTTTATAAAAAAAATAATTCTGTATATAATTAACATTTTATGCACTTCAGTACGCAATACTCTCCTGACCCTCATCCCCAATCAACGGCCCTGTTGTCCTGAGTTCAAAGTCGGCAAATGACTTAGATCATTATCAATTGCTATCACTGGTCAATTAAAAGTTTCAGTCCTGAAATAGTTTACGAGTACAGCCACTGTTAATCTGTTAAATGAAGCGTGTCATCCCGTATAATAATCGCCTGATAATATTATTAATTAGTGTTACACACATTTAATTATAGTCTGTCTAACATTCTGTCATAAAGCAAACAACTATTTTCTTGATTGTTGTGTATATTGCTACTGCGCACTGCATTGGACCTTCAAAGGATTAAAGTCATAAAACAGCAAACAGACCCTAGATTATGTCACCTTGAACAGAAATAACTACCATTATCTTAAACTTTAGACGAAGGCACTATGTAAGCGACAATTGGATTGGTTGATAGGTTTAAGCGCCAGATGACGTTTTTCGCGAAACTTTTCGCGAAAGAATTCTGATTGGTCGGTATCGGTCAAAATTTTCTGACGTTTCATTACTGAAATTAGCCGTGTGGCGCATGAGGCTAGTATTTAGAATCCTACTAGACTCTGGGAACGAGAATGCACTCTATTGGCCGCACTTTCTTTGCCGCACTTTCTTGGCCGCACTTTCTTGGCCGCACATTTGGCCGCATTTGACTGCAGAATATACCTGTCCAACTATAACCACTGAGACGAGGTGTCTTATAGAAATGTAACCACTGCGATTATCTATCTTATAGTACTGTATCCACTGAGACGAGGTACCTTACAGAATGGTAACCACTTAGACGAGGAGCCTCATAGTACGGTATCTACTGATTCGAGGTGTCGTATAGTACTGTAACCACTGAGATAAGGTGTCGTATAGTACTGTAACCACCGAGACGATGTGTCTTATAGTACTGTAACCATTGAGACGAGGTGTCTTATAGTACTTTAACCATTGAGGCGAGGTGTCTTATAGTACTGTTACCACTGAGACGATGTGTCTTATAGCATAGTATCCACAGAGACGAGTTGTCTTATATTAAAATAACCACTGAAACAAGGTGTCTTATAGTACTGTTATCATGGAGACCAAGTTTCTTATAGTATGGTTTAAACTAAGAGAAAACTGATGTGTAAATGGTAACTTCTCTGAGAATGACAACTTCACATGCTCTCACTTTAATTGTGTTTAAACAAAGTCCACACGTACATGATGTTAGGAATCTATACTACATGTATTAAATTTGCGAGTTTCCTGTTTTGTGGAAGAAACTGCGCAGCTTTGTATAAATCTTTTGTTTGTCACTGGAGCAACTATATACCGGCATATCAAGTTGACAATTCTTTTTTGACAAAGCCTCTTGATATTTGCAAAAACTGCCAAAAATCAACAAAAATAGTGGGGGTTTTTGTGTCTAAAAATAGTTCTAGATAAAACTAAAAATAGACACGTCAAACCAAACTCCCCGCAGCGGTTATCTCCCTTTATCAAATCAATAACCACTGCCACCACAAGTAAAATTCGAGTTTGATTCTCGACGTGAAGTAAAATATTTCTGATCTTTACTGAATCGAATGTAATCACATGACTGTAACTGCTGTATTATCATGGGGAAACACCCAGAATACGTGCAACCTTCTTGCCATTTTTTGAATATTCACCAAGCATGCGTTCTTTGTTCTCGAAATAATACCCATAAACGGCATACTCACCCATGCTTTTTAAACATGCCTGTTTCGAGGAACAGTTTCGAGAACTGTCATTACCTAAAGCCCGTGCTTGCACGGGCTCCCATCTAGTTGACAATAATTTATAACAACTAACATTGTAAGAGTATAATGATGACTATAATTATGTATGATTGTCGATACAATATATATGCAATAAGAAAACGCTAGAACTCGTTCAACACAGATCTCAGTAGCGTTCATGAAGCCGCTAAAACAAAAACTAAGCATTAAAACTTTGACATTAACACATGTTTGCCAAAATAATTTCAAGATGTGCTAGTAATATACTTGCTCATTTAACGACAACAAATGAACACAATTTAATCTAATATTTGGAAAATGGACTGATTTTAACGACTGTCAAATCACAAATAAAAAGTTGAAACAGTGTATGGCTGTTACTAAATATTGATAGTTTGTATGATTGGTTTTGAATAGCGAAGTCTAAGGCGTGTGATGACTTCAAAGCCTTGTATTTAAAACAAGAATGTATGGAAAATTGCATTTTATAAGTTTGACATCAACATTGTTTAAAAAAGAATAGTGTTAAATAAAGTACATTAGAATAATTAAATTTATGAATTACTAGAACTGTAATTGATTAATCTATTTACATGTATTTAGCTTATGTAATAGAGACACGCTTGCCCGGGTTTAGAATTCAAAGCATGGCCTTTGGCTTTGAAAATTAATGGACCTTTTTTAGTTGAAGTATAGGACGTCATATCAAGCAGCCAAAGGTAAAGTCAATATTATAAAAGTTGTCAGTTGAAACTACAATGATTAGCCTATCATATCAACACTATTTGTGTTTGACCATATTAATCGGCCGATCCAATTCTAAAAAAAAGAAAATGAATGTTTAGTATGAACCGGTATTAGACAAATAATCTGGATAATTTGTCTTACACATCTTTGATTAACACAATAAGAGGACCCCTTTTAGAACCCATTAATATTCCATTGATTAGTTCAATTCGTCACATTTACACATTAGCCATTAAAAGCACCATCCAGAATATGTTGGACCCAATAATTTTGGTTTGTAAAGCATAGTTAATTAAGTCTTAAATAGGCTCTAACCCCCCTTTTTCGGACAAAAGTAAAAAATGTATAATTTTCTGTTGTTATTAATTAGTAATTCATCAACGATTTTGTTGTATTACTTATACACATGATAACGGGAAACGAATTGTTGAATATAACGCACAATGTTGGCGATATCTTAGTGTTAATTCTCGTAAAAATATCATGCCAGACACTATGTGCAATAAAAATACCAGCCTCATCATCTTCATCAAGTCCAATACACTTGGGATGAAACCACTAGAAACACTTATAACAGTTCCAATAAACCCTGAAAAAATAGAAAAAAGTAATAAGATCTCGTTTTTATAAGAAATTAATATGATAATAGTTACACTCATAAACTTAATTGTATTTTCTAATAAATATTTTATGAAACCACAGTAACTTTTAGACAACAACTGAAGTTATTACTTATTGAAAATCAGGAGTTAGCAAGGGAACATTTTCTTGGATAATTGTAAATCTTCCAGTCATTAATTATTAAACAGATCCACGTAAATGGTAAAGTATTGACATAGTTTTTTTTCCATTTTTTTCACCAAACTCATTTCTGATAAATCATCAACACGCCTGTACTGTTATTTTCGGATATTTCATTACCCCCCCCCCCGAAAAACAGTTGTTTATTACCTGCCGTCGTCTTTCTTTTTACCAACACAGTGTAAGATGTTTTTTTGGCAATGCTTTCATAAATGAAAGACATTTTACGCTGTGGAAAGAAATATATATTAATTTACGTACCATGTGAAACCTTACTTTGTAAATCACATACATAAATACATTATTTCATTTGATTATAACAAGCAGACTCCTTCGTTTGGCTTGCTTGAAGTATACAAGTAATGTGAGATAAATAAGTCGAAGAGGGTCAGTAGAAATTTGTCCCCACTTAAGGAATATTCTAGGACATTTGCCCCCGGACATTTGCCCCCTTTTTGCCGAGGCGGACATTTGCCCCCTTTTTGCCGAGGAGGACATTTGCCCCCTTTTTGCCGAGGCGGACATTTGCCCCCTTTTTGCCGAGGCGGACATTTGCCCCCTTTTTGCCGAGGCGGACATTTGCCCCCTTTATTTACATGTCTGCTACTTGTATTATATGCTTAGGAATAACACCAAAGCAAATTATTATCATTATCATATTATGACATGAAAAAAATCAAATACATGCAGGAAGGCCATGCAAGAAGTTACATCTTCATGTTGCAATTATCAAGCTGCAATCATGTGTTAAGACATATAATTTCATAAGACTTTTTATGAGAGCCCATATAGACTTTTATATTTGATCATTTGCAACATAAAGTCAGTCATATAGCTTTAAACATGTACTGTACGAGGGTTGATCCAGAAGTAATGAGACAACGTCTATAACTTTCAAAGTTCGTGTAATAAAATTATAAAATTATAACTATGCGTCACAATTTTTAATTATCTATTAACTCACCAAATATTATATTGTTTCTTCTAATATTGAAAAAAATATATAGCTTTATATTGGTCATGGTTCGGTATATCGCCGCACGCCATTATAGCGTCAGTTCTCAATTATCACTACGGTCTCTTTCAGTAACAGTTTTTATCAAATAGTACGCCAAAACGAATGAAACACATACGACGTGACGTCAAAAGTGTATATTGTTGACGGTTAAATTTTGATTGACATCGGTGCAAACGTTTGCGTTCCACACTATAAAAACTTAACCTACGGAAGAAGAAAATATGGCAAAATCAGACAAAATGGCGCAACCCACAGTTATTCAATATTTTACAAAATAGGCGAAACGCCAAGATAAACTGTGGACATGTTGAATCTAACATCGGTGAAAATGCCTGTAAGCAGGGTACTTGTCAACCGCCGGTTTAGGAGGTTTGAAGATGGTGAGGAAGTTCTAGATGATAAAAATAAACCAGAAAGAACGTCTGAGAGTAGACAAATTTGTAATGTAAAGCGCGCATCCGACGTCATTAACGATAATAGGCTGATGACTATTTGCGAATTAGCAGACGAACTAGAAAAGAAAATGCAGTCCATTCAGTTGAAACACTCATCGTCACCTCTGCCGATAAAGGCCTGGGTATCTAGAGCAGTTGGTACGCACATGTTCATTGTGTTTTTTATATGCAAGGTGCCCTACTCTCCCGTGCAGTACTAAAAAGTTATGCAGTAAATTTCAAGTTCTGATTCAATTAAAGTATTCAAATGAGACAAGTTTAGAATAAAAAACATAATGTAAGCCAACATGATTTTTTTATTAGAAAACGAATTTCGTAGATTGAATTTTACAAGTACGTCCGCCATATTGGATTTTATTAGCGCTAGCATAAGTTCTAAATCAAAGCAGGTGCCCGCTTCCTTGCTTTCGAAACATTTACAGCAGAAATTTTGTCTCTCAATTTGACTGTGTACGAAGAACTTGTGCATTTATTATGTCATCACTGGACTCAAGCTGGTTCAATGATATGCTCAGCCAGTTAATACATAGACATGAACGGTGTATCCCAGCCAATGCAACTCCTTTGAGAAAGAGTGACATTATGTAAGTAAAGGCTATTAATTAGAGGTTAATGATTAGTTGCTACTCGCCATTATGCGATAATCACCCGATGAAGTCCATAATAGCCTGAGGGCCTTTGGCCCGAAGGCTATTATGGACTCGAGGGTGATTATCGCATAATGGCGAGTAGCAACTAATCATTAACGTCTTTAATACGTTTGTTCAGAATCCGGACTCGATTTTTTAGTAAACTAAAACATTTTATTCAGGGACGAATAAATAACTGACGAATTTTCCGAGGACGAATCAGTACTTTGATGACGTAATAAAACAATGACGTAGAATCTAATGTAAACTTTGTTGTCAAATGGCGGTCATGTTTTTAAACGTTTGTGACGAATATACGTTCATTTATCATGGATTAAAACGATATTATCAGGAGACTGGAACGTAATTACTAGTGTATATGTGTTTTTCAAACTTTAAATTGACGATATGGATGTAAGGATTATGTATGGAAATACACAAGGCTCTGAAAGGAAGGGATGAGTCATTCAATGATTCATGGATTTTCCGAAAATGGCATAGACGTTGCTGATTATTTCTAGAAACCAGTTCCATTATATTTAATCTATGCATGGCTTGGCTTTGGTAAAACAGTAGTCAACCTACGCATTTACTGTATAATGGCTGGATATTCGTCAAATTGAACACAGAAAGGAATTCAGTTCGAATTTCGGAGTTTGGTATTTGACAGCGTCAACGGTTGAGTGTCTGTTGAATTTGAATGGTGAAGTAAGTGATTTATAATGAAATTATGTATTTGTAAAATCTCAGATAAATCTTTTTTGTGTCTTATATTTTTGTATAATCTATCCTGACAGTGAAATTCTATTTGACAAAGACTCAAAAATTCTTTCGGCAGCCATGTTCGAAGCTAATTACGACTACTTGATGACGTAATCAGTGCGCGTGCAAGCACTCGGCGCCTATTATGCATAATGGGCGAGTTGCAGGCGGCCAAAATCGCATAATACGGGAAAAAGTCGCGTAATGTCCGTGTAGACTTGTCACATTTGTTACTATATATAGTAACAAACGTATTAAACTTTATTAAGACGTCGTTGACGTCAAATATATGTGGCCTGCGGCGGGATACGTTACCCTACATAGATCAGGAAAGTATAGCTCGAGATTTAGAAAACGCATATGCATGATTTTTCACACCCGTATAGAAAACTACTTTTTACACAACTGTTGTAATTTTCAAGTTTATTCCACGATCGGTTTGGGATTTATGGCGTTTGTCTCATTACTTCTGGATCACCCCTCGTAGATGTGAGACAAAGGAGGTCTATCAGCCATCTTTTTGTATTCTAATTCATGTTTTGAATGTGTCCAAATCAGGGATTACATATAGTATAATGCATATACAAATGGAAAGAATACACTGATATTTAGTAAAACTGTATATTGATTATTATGTACAAATCATTATGTAACAAAATTCTTCTATATTTTTAAAACTCAAATGACTGATGCTTTCATTTGTATAATACAATTATATTTTAAAAATACATGTTGATTGCTTCAAAATCATCCATCGTTTGAAGGACATGTTTTAGTGAACAAAATCTCCAGACTCAGACTCATTGTTTTGGTAGCAACTAATTGTTTCCAAATACGTGAGCCCCATAGACTTATGTTTGTTTCCCAGCTTCAAAATGAATCACTGTATTAGTAATAAAGAGATAACCGAATTTTCCACAATTTAGGATTTTTCGCGTGTTTTTTCCCCTTTTGACCAGCGTCCAGCGTCTTCCCATAATCCTAAAAAAAGCCTGAGTACAGTCCATTATTGAAGTGTACATTCAATTTGTTCTAGAGTGGTCAGTGACCATTTTAGTCCATTTTAAAGTGAATGTTCAAATTAAGTGGAACATATAAATTTCTATGCAAATGTTGATTTAGCAATCATGTTTAAAAGTCAAACCCTGAAATCAATTGGTTATCATTCTTTTATAATTTGTTTACTTCTATGAACAGATTAATGGTTATGAATTACTTATGCATGGTATATATAAATGTAGATCTTTGCCGTGAAGGGTTTTAAAGACATAAAAAGATACTTTAAAATAAGTTTCCGTTTCCACCATAACATGAGCCTGAGGTGGGCGTCGACGATCTTAAAACTCTTAAAACACGTTGGCTTTTATATGCCTAAATACAGAATAAATATCAGACAACTTACTAACAATTGATACAAATTCTTCTTTTCGGGTCTTTTGACAAATGATACGCAATCTCTAGCTTCAATAACATCTTTTTAACTTCAAATTTCTTAAACGTGAACATGTGAACCGCCATGTTTGTTTTGATACGCCATTAAGTGAATATTCAACGTACGTTCAATACAAATAGCTAAACGGTTAAATAGCTAAATGTTTGATGATATGTTTTAAGATATTTATGCATTTATAACATTTTAAGAAATCATCTAACAAGGATTCTATTTTAACTATTTAATAAAAATGACATTATTTTGTACCGGGATAACTAAATAAATTTAGATTGTTATATCATTTCGTTCTACAATTTGAATGACCAACGCGTATGTCAAGTTAATGTTTAACATGCAAAAATGACATTTTAAGTAAGTTTTTTCACATTGAAAGATAAATAGATCTTATAAATTTAATGTACATTAAATCCATTTATCTACTAGTTCGTCTTTTATTATAAGAATGTTTGTCATTATTTTATCAATGCTGTACAGAAGTCAAATTCCTGTTACAATATAGTATACGTTCATTATACATTTAGTGTTTATCCCTTTTAATTACAACCTGAATGAAATAACAAAATCCGATTGGTCAAAAGTGAACACGTGACCTAAAAATGTGCTTTCATTTTCGTATAAACTGCAGTTTTTAATGAATTACGTCATGCCGGAACTACTTTCATGACTCAAAAGCTATTTTAGCGCTTTCCCACGCTATGACGTACAGGTCAATAACTATAATGTCAATGGAAAGTACATGATACACAAAACCAATAAGAATGGTGTGATAAAGTTTTATTGAAAAAAATTAAAATGAGTTTAATGTACAATACAATTGTGCATTAATACCGTTCTTTATCTATATTTCATAAGATGTAATGTTCCAGGAAGTAAATGATATGCTGAATGCAGAATTAAAAACAAATCTTTAATTCTAACTTAAGCTTCCTAGACAGCATTTAAACCATTAAATGTTTATTTATATTTCTAGCGAATGAGTCTTCTTTTTCAAATGATTTTCATATCATTGCCCTTCTGAAGTGCATGCTCTAACAATCTGATTAAAACGCGATCTAAAATTTTACACTCGCATACTCGCTAGTTTAGATCTGGCCTTTTCCAAACGAAGGTCACGTTCAGGTGACCTTTTTTCATCATAATATTCATGACGAAATTGTTATGATACGTAACTTGTTTACATCGCCTACGTCTCACAATTTGAAATGAGCCGCCCAATCGCAGACTGTGAATAATACTGCTGTTAAATAAGCATGCAAACCTTGGTCTAAAAATAGAAATTACGAAATCAAAATGTGTTTAATAGTGTTTTCGTCTAGATGAAAGCTAAGCATTGATTGGTCGACACAAAGTTCATCTCGACGTGACCTTCCACGGAGAAAGTAGAGAGCCTGTACGACAACGCTCTACAGGATATCTGTTTACGGAGAGTGATGCTCTAATGGACTGTTATTCATTCATATAGATATCTAAATCCTTTGGTTTCAGAGGCATCTAGTTTCACTTTCTTGTCTGAAAACAAAAAAAAACAACCTATAAATGAAGATAAATAAAGCTTTAAAATACTATGAGTTCGACACATTTTAAATTGATCCACAATAAGATAAGTAATCAGTATTTTGTCTGGTCAATTTAGAAAAATGTCATGGAAAACATTTCAAAATCACTCAAGTTGCCTCTCATCAAGTCAAACAAAAAATAAAAAAGAACGTATAACATAATGATATGTACATTGGATAATATGTGTATCTAGTCATAATGATGTAGTATCCGCAGAAGTGCATGTGTATACTCCATGCAAATCTATGCATATACATTCTGCATTGAGTAGTGAACAAGGTCAATAATTATAACGTTTTTTATCAGACCGGAATGAAAATGCTTCCAGATTAATATGATCAGACTTTGAATCTATCCTAAGTACCGATCATTTTAAAATGTACATGGGAACATAAAAGTATATAAACCATATAATCTCTGTAATTTGGGGGTAAATAATAAACATTCACTTACTCAGTACAGATAATAGCTTGTCTTTCCATCCAATGTCTTGACATGTAAATTTCCTGACTCGGACTGACTGCTTAAGTTATCATCAAGTGATCCAAATTTCAGTAGTAAACTTTCTCATTCTGATGAAATAACTCAGCATCAGATGCTTTTCAATTCGGAGAAATGTACATCCAACAACCGCTCATTTGTAATCACTGGTTTCAACGAGTTGACATATTTATCTCGGCCACAACTTGGAACATAAACTCACGTGTTCTTCGTAAAAACTTGAAACTTGTTCAACCGTTTAAAAGAGTTACACAATAGCGTACCACCTCTCATGTGTTCTTTTATTAAAAATAAAATCAATGCATGTTCATTTCTATGTATCATTCATGCCGTTATGTCCGAAAACAATGAAAAACTGCATCCAATCGAAGAAAAACATGGCCGACGGTTGGCATAAAAAACCTGTTAACTGAATGAAATTAATGCGCACTATTATGCATTATTGCGTACTTCGGCTCTACGCTTTAAAAAAATAGGTCTTTTTCTAACGCATTTCTTTTGCAAATCAGGCAACAAATTTCCAAAAAATGGTTGTAATTATAAGGAATGAATGTATAGAAACTGACTTTCATCGAAAAATAAACGTCATTTTGTTGATAGCTAATTTCAGCATAAAGGCCTTCGGCCTTTATGCAAATTAGCTATCACTAAAAGTGACGTTTATTTTTCGATGAAAGTCAGTTTCTATACATTCATTTCTTAAATATTTTTTATCTGATGTAATTAATTTTCAATCAAACTGGTTGTATTATCGCCTTGCTAAATGCATACGCGTGTTTTCACACGTGTCACTATTATCGCGGCGATTAATGTATACAATTGTAATTCGCACATTTTTGATGATGTGCTAATCTAATTAATGGAGCAAACAAAATGATACAAATATTTTTTGATATTCTATGTTATATTTAATTGAATTTAAATTTATTTAAATGAAATACTTAATACAGAACAGAACATATCTTTATTTCACCCACGTAAACAATTACAGTATGGGGTACAAAATACAAAATTATAAACATGTAATAAGAAGTGAACAGTCAATGATATAAATTTAATTAAATTTAATTTACATTTATTTAATGTGCGAAACAGCATTTTTGATATTTAAGAAAATTTGCACGTTGTCCCTGATGCTACAAATCAACATTTTCATGTTACACGAACATAAAAACTAAAATGCAAAATTTTCATTATTCAGGGATTTCTTAAAAATAATTTCTATTGATTTATTTCATTGAGCAATAGATTATTAATATACTCCATAAGCGGTTCAGGTCAGAATCCTGGGTAATTGCTATATTCGTTTAGTTTTATTAAATGTATCATATTTGCTTAAAATTTAAATTGAAATTAGTATTAGTCCGGCAGTGATAAGATTAGAAATGCCATTCTGATACCATTTTGAAGTATTTTTTTTTCTAGTTTAGTATATTAATGTATAGTACATTTAAATAAAAGAAAAACACTCAAGCAAATACCAATTCAAACGTAATTTTTAAATAAATCCAATATTGTATATGATACAAAATATAACACATCATTATTTATTCTGGACGACTTACCTAACTATTCCATGATGAAAACCTTGCCAGTCCGGTAGTGATAAGATAATATATTTCGATATTAAGGCCAGTCCGGTAGAGGAAAGGGAGAGTAATCTTACATCAATTAGAAATGCCAATCCGGAAGCAGATACATTTATTTATTTCTTCTTATATTACATAAAATGTTTTTAAAACATTTAATTATTCATTCTTAACTATTTATGTAGCTATTCCATCATAAAAATATCGCCAGTCTGGTAGTGTTATGATTTTATAAGTAGATATTTAGGCCAGTCCGGTAGTGAAAAGGGAGAGTAATCTTACAAAATTTACACATGCCAGTCCGGTACCAAATAACATTATTTATTTCTTCTTATATTACATAAAATGTTTTTAAAACATTTAATTATTCATTCTTAACTATTTATGTAGCTATTCCATCATGAAAATATCGCCAGTCTGGTAGTGTTATGATTTTATAAGTAGATATTTAGGCCAGTCCGGTAGTGAAAAGGGAGAGTAATCTTACAAAATTTACACATGCCAGTCCGGTACCAAATAACATTATTTATTCCTTCTTATATTGCATAAAATGTTTTTAAAACATTTAATTATTCATTCTTAACTATTTATGTAGCTATTCCATCATGAAAATATCGCCAGTCTGGTAGTGTTACGATTTTATAAGTAGATATTAAGGCCAGTCCGGTAGTAAAAAGGGAGAGTAATCTTACATAATCATTTCTCTGGCTCTAAGTCGGGTTAAAACGCTATTTTCACTTATAAAAATCAGTCGATTATCAAGATTTTGCCTTTTGAAATAATAAAAAAATTGAAAACATGTAATTTTATTTTGTATCTTTATGAAAACAAGAAAATATTTAGGCCAGTCCGGTAAAATTACCGGACTGGCGGTCAGTCTGGTAAGGGAAGATACCGAACTAATGCCAGCCGTCTTTACCCTCGCCAAATTTTCAATGGCGGCGAAGCGCAAACCGCCAACTCAAGTTCCCTCAGAAGAGAGTGATCAGCTTCTTATTAGACCACTGTGGGTTGTAACAAAATTTCATTTATGAAGCATATCGTAAACTACAACCTTCACAATAAATCTTAAGCTGTCAATAATTTCCTCTATTCATTTGATTTCAATGTCATATATTTTCGCGATCAAAAATTTCTTGTTTCTACTGTTTTACGATAAACAATGTAATCTTGACTTGTTTATGCATGTGTGCAAGTTTTCAGGCATATGCCTGGAGTTCAGTTTTTTTTACAACAAATTAAACAATGTTTAGCTATTAAATTATGAAGAAAAATGGTTTCAAATTAGTTTTTAGGTTTTTCAAACCCATGTTTATGGCGTTATACCTTTTGACAGGATTGCGTTTATAGTTTGTTGTAGTGGAACGAAGCTGTTATGTTGTTGTTTTAGTCATGTCTCCACTTTTAGTAGTCATTTCTCCACTCTACTCTGGTCATTTCTCCACTTTTATATATAATAGGTTTATTGTGTAAGGTGATAATTATCCATATTGTTGGATTGTTAAATTGAGACATTATAACAATTAAAAGTACAAACTGATATTATTTTAGCATATTTATCAATTTAAGCATGTTAAACATTGATTTTTTTAGCAAACAAACAAACAACAACACGCACACACAATATCCCTAAAATCAAATTGTGTTAGTCATCAGATAATAAGCATGTGTTTCTTTCTTTTTTTTTTTAAGTATAACAGTAATGAATGTAATTGAAATTTTATGAATATTTTGAATGGATTTAGCTTTTATTTTTTTAATTGGAATATTTACAGTTCTTTGAAGGTAAGATTATTTCATTATCATTCCTTTTTATATTTTGAATATTTTATTTTTAGTCAGTTACTAAATTATATCATAAGAAAAATACTAAATAACATACATAATTGCATTTAATTTTCACTTGCATATTAATTAATTTCACCAAAATAATACAATTTTTGTATCATATGTACATACTGGAAACATAAACAAAACAAATTTGACTTCTAGTGCTCTTTAAGTGTTACAAAACTTGGATATAAATTGGTCATTACAAGCTAAAGCTTATTCAAGACCTGACATCAAAGGTAAATTCAAAGGTAAATATGTACTAAATAAACATTCGAAATTATACTATTTAAGTTCAAAAATGAATATTATTTACAAAATCATTATCTACATATTTAATAACATACATATACCTTATATATAAAAAAGTGGAGAAAAGACCAGGGTAGAAAGTGGAGAAATGACTTAGTGGAGAAATGACTGTAACCTCTGATACGTTAGTTGTGTTTATAAATTTCTTGTAGCAATTAGTTATATATAATATATACACCACTCGTTTTTAGATAATAATATATTCCAGATCTAAGTTAGACCTAAAATTAATTGAAATTTTAATGATAATGAGTGAGTTACACCTCTCAGTTTATGTTTTCAAATGAAAATATATTAACTTTCTAATACAGATGGAAACTCCGTTAGATTTGGTGTGTGGATAATAGTAAAAAGAATCCATCACTTATTTCTTGAATTAGAAATTTGGGTTTTTTTTATTTCAGGGAGATAAACAGAAGTGTTTTGAACTAGTGTGTGGTTAATCGTTATATTCACTTTATTTCCACTTTTCAGTGATAAATAAATATAGTTACAATAGAACATATAAACTATATAAACATTGACATATAAACTGCATAAACAATAGAATGAATGAAATGCATACAATGATATGTACAAAAATATTTACATAAGAACTAATTCTAAGGGTTTTTGATTATTATACTATAATCATATTACTATTACATGATTATAGTATAATAATCAAAAACCCTTAGAATTAGTTCTTATGTAAATATTTTTGTACATATCATTGTATTTTAACAAGTTCATTTTCTCTTACAAACGGAGTTTAAGTTCAGTTTTGATCTGGTGTGTAGTTAATCGATTATTATACATAACACTTCCTTTAAATATAAAAGTATGTTTATTTTCTATAATAGTCGGAATTGTATTACCGTTTTGATCTGGTGTGTTCTTGAAAACCTTGGGGTACGAGAATGTTCTTATACTTATAAGTATTTTGTGATCTGATATATTTAGCCGTACATAATGTATAGTGCATACATTTTGTGATTTTCGTATACAGGTCGTATTGTTTTTGTACTTAAAATAATGGACTTGCCCACTAAATAGCTAAATAAGCTAATAAAATTATGCATGAACAGCATTTGACTGATTTAAACATACCACTTAGATATTTATACTGAATACCGCAATTACCGGTGAACCTGAAACACCGGTGATAACAAAGATATCCCGATTATAGACGCATGCGCAGGTAATGGATTTCTTTGTCTTTCACGTTCTGTTTATTTTGGTTTCCGCCATTTTTTCCGAAGTGAAAGTTGTTTAAAAATGACATTTTTAAGCGGGAATGAATTAAAATACTTTTTGACTCACCATTTTTGATATAAATCCGATAGAAAATAGAGAAATAATACATGCTGTTTTTCAGTTATTATTTTAAAAAAAATTAAACAATTGTTACATTTTTTTCTTTATGGGTTGATTAAAATGGGTTGGAAGTTTAACTGCGCACATTTACTTTGCTGTTTACGTATGACGTCACTGACCTTGGGAGATTATTTACCTCATCACTGGTAATACGTATTTGGGAACAAAGATGGCAGATTACACTATTCAAACAAAAATGGTGTTAGTTTAACTCATTCTGTCAGGATTTTCGTAAACTGAAGATTATAATATGTTTTAAAGACATGGAATGATAAATCAGTAAATATAACATGCTTGTAGTTTTTTGTTTAGTTACTGAAAAAACGGTCTAAAAATAGCATCACCGGTAATAGGTATACCCAGTATAACATTTTTTTAAATAGTGTTACATTGTAAATGTAATATAATGATATGTTTTTAAAATAAGTGTAAACTAACTAAACTGTAAAATTGTGTGTATAATTCATTTCTAAATATTGATGAGTTATGAAACTAGCTATATTTATATACACAATGTGTACATGGACGACCTGTAGTTGTATGAGTCAAAATATATTTTTGCAACAAAATTGGCATATCAAATCCAAAAAAATAAAGTATGTTTGTGAGTGACTTTGGATATGTTGTTTGTTTGATTGAAGCATACTCTTAACAACCCATGTAAAAATGACCAATATTTCGACCTGTTTAGGGTTTAAGTGACTATGGTACGCATGTATGCTTGATATATTATCGCAAATTAATGTTTTTAACACATTGTAAAATAATTTTGTATTATATCAATACTTTTAAATTAAAAAGCAATGAAAATAGTTAAAGTATCTGTGAAGAGAGTGTATGCATTTAATTATCACCTTCATCACTTTTGAAATTGATTTTAAGTATGTATTGTCAAAAAGGTATGCATTTGAAGCCCATTCAAATTGTTAATTTCAAAACACTCAATTATATCAATTAGCACCTTTAATTTCCCGTTAATTATATTTATTGTTTGATGATACAGATGTTTAACAAAATATCTGTGATTTTTTTACGCAAGTGAAACTTATCATATATCCAAACCTGTACTTATTCATTATGCACCAGTAAATCTTCATAATTGTCTCAAATATTAGAAAAAGTGCTCAAAATTTCGATTTTGACTATTTAGTATGTAACACAAATTTTTGATATCTTGTGTGCGCAAATATATTTGTTTCTTCATATACGGTTTATATATTAATATATTTATTGTCCGTATTCTGTATCAAATTGTATAGAGATAAAAATTTTAAATGAACAATAACCTGTCCTCATAGACCATTAAATTTCAATGAAACTTCCGAATTTCCAAATAAAGGGGTCAGGACTATTAACCATCTGCATGCTTAATTATTGATAATTTACTTATTATGATTTATTCATAATATATTGGATGGTCTGTTGAACATTTTATCATCATACAGAATTAATCCAAAAAGCAATTAAATATATCATCTTATATTTGACACATGTCACGTATAGCCACATGTCTATGGATATTAACACGATATCTAATGTTGCAGGCTCGTGTCATTCAACAGCGATATACAATAATGATATCACCGACACAATATATTTGAACGTTAATCCCAATCCTGTGTCAATCAACAACCATACACAAAAGGGCACCGATTATATTATGCATAAAATCTCGGTATTTAGTGGCTATCATATAAATGCAAAAAATATGCAATAATAATGCTTGAATTAAGAGAAATATTCTACAAAAATGATTCCAAATTACATTTAAATACTTAATTTATATAAAAAGGTATTTGTGTGTCATTGTCTGATTAAAATGAATACTGCATTTACATGCTTACCATAGTCTCTTACACTGGTCTGACTTTGCCATAAAAGCATCATTTAAATGAAAATAATTATAATTCAAAATTATTTCAAAATGTGAAATAAAACATTAATCCATGATAATATCAATTTCAACAGCATTGACCTCGGGTGATAATTAAACGCAAACACTCTCTTAACAGGTACTTTAACTATTTTAATTGCCTTTTTTATTTAAAATTACATGTATTGTTATAATTCAAAATTATTTTGAAATGTGTTATAAAACATTAATTAATGATGATATAACAAAACTGTCTTTGTGCATATTTTCACTGTCTTTGTGTGTCTTTTGATGCAATCGTATGATAGTCACTTATTCTGGCCTGACTCTTAAAATATAACCATCGTAAAAGTGCATACAATAATTAAGATATAATTCAAAATTATTTTAAAATGTATAATAAAACATTAATTCGCGATAATATAACATAAAAAGTGTCTTTGTGCAATTTTTCACTGTCTTTGTGTGTCTTTTGATACATGCATACGATAGTAACTTATGCTGGTCTGGCTCTAAACATTTGACGGTCGAATAAAAGCATAAAATAATAAAATTATAATTCAAAATTATTTTAAAGTTTGTTATAAAACATTAATTTATGATAATATAACATAAAAAGTGTCTTTGTGCATATACTCATTGTCTTTGTGTGTCTTTTGATGTCTTTTGATGTCTTAACAATTTCAAAGCAGGAGGGACCTCCCTCCCGGAAGTCGAAAAAATATAATTTTAATTCTTTAATACCCATTTTACAAGGTATTTAAAGCTTAAATAGTTATAAATATTTTACTGCATTTTAGCATATATAAATGACAAATCTTAAATTCTTTCCAACTTTTTTATGAAAGGCAATGCCCATGGATGAATTGTTTATTTCTCCTTGCCTACATGTATACGACTCAACTCATAATCAAAATAATACTCATCTCATCATAAACGTTAAAATTAATTTTTTAACAACTCTAGATCTATATTTATAACATGCACGGATTCATGCTTGTTTCAAAATAAAATTATTTCTTAGTCTTTAATCTATTAGTGAAAACATGCAATTATCTTTTGACATTTCATAGACGTCATTTCCGATTTATAGTAAATAAAATCTTAACTGAGCAAAATTCGGAATCTAACCAACCACACTTCTCCCGATTTTATTGGTTAAGAAAAACAAAGAGGATTTTCCCGATTTTCAGGTGTACAAAGTACATGTACATGTATTAGTAAACAGTTTCAGCTTAACTGGCATTTCACTTAAATAATTGACTTCAAAATCTGTACATCTCACACCTTTAATGCGGTTAGAGGTATAAACCCAGTTTAATATGACTATGACTCTGATAAGAAACAGATTCTATTTCTGGTGAATCTTAATTAAGTTGTACAGGGCTTGAACTAGACGTTCAGACTCAAAGGTCAATGACCCTTCAGTCAAAATTTTCAGGGGTCAGAATCAAATTTTCAGGGGTCAAAATCAAATTTTCAGGGGTCAAACTATACTTCACACGTTTTCGTCGATAGATTTTAATGTTGTTGTTGAAGCTTTATGCAATAACTTAAACTACTACGATTTCAGGGTTCTCACTAGGATTTTACAAGTAGAAGCCCAAGACTCTCTTTAATACTGAGAAAAGTGAACCCATAGCCAAAAGTTGGAGTCTATTATCCATATTTTCTGCATGAGATTTTATAAAACAACATTTACATTATAGTTTATGTCACATATGACAAACAGACCCATGTATAAAATCACATTCAGTATGGCAATGCCTTTGTTGTAACTTTTGTAAAATTCACCGAATATAGTGATTTTGTATCAAATTGTTAACTAAAAATATTTATTTTTCAATTAAATTGATCAGATCTTCTGGTTTAGCATGTTTGCTTGCTGGTATATGTTCATCAACAGAGATAAAAAGCATGAAGAGTCATTTTAAAAATATGTTCAAAATGCCTAAATTTTGACCTTTCTTTGTTTAAATATTTTCTTTAAAAATACAGTCTGCTATAAATATCATACCTTTTGTTAAATCATGCTTTTCATGTAGAAATAGATGCTATTTATTGTTTTTTAGAGTCTAAAACACGATTTTAACTGATAGATTATGTGACGAATATTTTAAAATTTTCACATATTCAACCGATGTTTATTCTTGAAATCGAAAAATTGAGGGAATTTCCCCTTACTTATTGCTAAATTAAGAAAATCTAAAAATCAAAATGATAAAGCATAATTTAATTACAACGTAATTTGAACGATGTTTCACTTTATTGGCGATAGCGTCGGTCGCGAAAATGTATGACAGTACGAAAAGAAAATAATTCAATGTAAAATAGTTTTTTTTTACGATTATTTTGACGTGGAATTTAACGATTATTATTATCATTTAATCAGAGTTTATTGTTGTTGTCAACTTTGTCTTAAAAAAAAAACATTTGCAAACTGGCTATTACGTCTATTTAAGCTGCGTCACAACATGCTCAAATTAAATACAATTATCAATTTAACGGCAAGCATCCAAAAAGCTTTATTTACTTTTATTATTGTAGAATCACAGTTTGACACGTGTTTGTTAATTTCAATCGTTTAATTACGTTATCAATCTTATCGGCCCGACATATAGCACTATTGATTTTTAAGCGGACGTTGGTTGGTCTTAAAGGTGACAATATACACAGGGGCCATCAATGAACAAACGAGTCACTAATTATCGGCTTTTGAAGCGTGTATACTAACAGCACAACTCCCGCGTAGTTGATTGGTCGATTACATAAGAAATGCGGATGAAACATACGCTCCATCCGTCGTTAAATCGAGGTCTCGAGGACTGTCATAATCTGGGTAATAATTTGTTTCATTGATTTTCCGAAAATGTCGGCGACTCTTTGATGTGCTAATAGAGCGAAGTTTTAACAGAAAGGGCGACTTCTTCGCCCGAATCGCCCCCTCGGCTCATCCCTGCGTTAGATGTTTGTTTTTCAGAAAAATTTGAACGGACAGTGTAATGTTTTAACTTTCTTAAAATAAAACGATAAAAGGGCGGGTGTGATTGACAAGTATCAGTAAACTTATACACAAAGATGTTTTGTGCGATTGCCGATAGCGTTTACCTTCATTATCGGCAATTATTTGTTTAACAGGTAGTCAACAATTAAAAAACTAGGTCATGCTTGTTTTACGAATTTATGCTTAATAACAATTTAATCATATTAGACTCCATGATCACACAATAAAGCATACGCTATCACATCGATTAAGTGTGAAAACTTGCTGAAAACGTGTTCGTTATCAAACAAAGGATTAATATTGATTTCAATTGCTACTTGTAAACAATTAAAATACAGACACTCCCGATATGCATTTGACAATTTGTTACGTAATAAGTCATGACTACTTCTTGAAATAAATATTATTATTACTGAGATGACATTTAGAAATTGAATTTCCCGAACAATCAACGTATTGAAATTGACGACTGCCGTTTATTCGTCTACGTTACTTTCTCGCCGAATAAACGACTATTCAGTTCGGAGATTGCTACTATGCACGTCTATTTACAACTTCAATCACGTATTTACAACTAAGTAGGAAAGAATAAAAACCAGTTCGCTCGTTTCCCCGTTTTTTCGACATTTTGGTCATAATGTTTACTTAAAAAAAAAAAAAAAAATCGGAAATCGGCGAAAAATACGGTCGGTCGGGAAACCCGAAACAAACCTATTTTTTTAGGCCTTAAGCATGCTTTAATTTTGTATCATATGGAACGAAATCGTTTCAACCATTTCGGTGTAATGTCATTCATTTTCGCGACCTACGTTAGATCGCAATTTCTTAATAAATATCTTTTGTAATTAAAAGCTTATTGTTTTCAGTCTTGATTTAACAAATGGTGCTTCAGGAAACGACGATGTGAAAAGTTTAATTTGTTTTTCGCGCACGCGGTGTTAAGAAAAATCTTCCGATATTGCCAATCGTGTGAAAATAAATTGACTGGTGCCCCTATATCAATATACTCTCTATAGGTACCAGTCTTAGGTATATATGAATGTTATCAAGCGTGTTAAGTAACTCGACTACTCCCTTATCGATTTTCTGACACCTTTGGTCGGCGAGTTAATTTTTTGACACCTTTGGTCGGCGAGTTAATATCCCTGCGTGTGACCGATAATAAGGTCTAATTGACATGTACGCGTAATTGACATGTATAATTGCCGCGGGCAGTCTTGCTTTCCACAACTCTTATCTGAATTAACATTCGTCGGTCAATATAAAGGGTACTTTATTTTAGTCTACTATGATAAAATGTGCTTATTTTTGAAAACTTTTTTCACCACTTGCAATATTTTTTCGCCAGTTGCGGAATTGGCGATTTGCAGCGGAAACCCTGCAATTCCCACAGAACGGCCGTAAAAAAGATTGTAAAAAAATTGTCAGCTCAATAACTCGAATTTTTTTGAGTCGGGGCCTTTTTGACAAACAAACTTAATTTTATTTTAGGCCTAATAAGTGCTATCAAAACTGTGAAGAAAATAAAACGTTAAGACATGACTCGTTACACTACTGAATGTTACGTTACATCAGTGAACATTTTTGTTACAGGAAGAAGTAAATAACTGAAATTTGTTTAAAATTTTAATAAACAATGAACTTAAATATAATAAAGTAATGAAATATTAACATTTAAAAAGTTGTCTAGTGAATGTTTTATACTTCAGAAAAAAGTTATTCGAGTAAGGTAAAAACTTAATATACTTATTTGTTACATGAAAGTATATGGTCTGTTACAGTTAGGAAAGTTGAAACTAAAACTTGATATTGCAGACTGAAAACAACTTAAGTAATGCATTATTGTTCTATCAGTATGATAAACATAGAAGCATTTTAATATTGAATGTTTTATACTTTAGATAAAAGTTATTCGAGTAAGGTCAAAGCTTAAAATACTTATTTGTTACATGAAAGAATAATGTCTGTTACAGTTAGGAAAGTTGAAAATAAAACTTAATATTGCAGACTGAAAACAACTTAAATAACCCAGTACTATACTATCAATGTGTAGACATAGAAGCATTTTAATATTTCCAACCAAGACAAATCTAACATCTAAGATGAATATTTCGTCTTAAACTATTTTGATAAAACTGTTTCACCTATGAACAATACATTGTATATGGTGACCAACACCATAAACTAACACTCAATGACAACAAAAGGAAAATGGCTAACATTTTTTTGCCTTGAAAAATAATTAAACTAAATGTTCAATATTTCTAAACTTTAATAATGTTTAGTATTTTACGTAGAGTCTAGATGCCAACCGACGCTCCTGTACAATCTGTATTTATGAGAAAAATAGACCCCCCATGAACTATCAAGCAGTAGATACTTATTCTTTTTCTGGGAACTGTTTTCAAGGTGAAACGATATTACTCACATCTAACCACATTTTGTCTTAAGAGTTTCTGTGCCAGACTCTACAAATAGACAAAAATCAGTTGGCACCTACACACTACAGATGTAACACAAGGGCTCGCTGCCAGAACAATAGAGAGTTCTGTAGTGGTTATTTGACCAATGAGAGCGTGACTGATCACCACGTGATCATTGATACGGTCTGGTGGCCCGCAGCGTGAGTTAGTTCGGAGAGTTGCTTTCTAGCTCCGAGAGAGAGCGGACGTAGTTTTGTAGATATGTTTAATCTCTATTAATAATAAGTTATAAACCTATGATGAGTGTTTGTCGTTTTGTTCTGGTTGAGTTTAAGGTACTGAGTTAGTTAAGCATGTGGACGGTGGACATGTAGTGCCACACAGATAGACAAAAGTCGGTTGGCATCCAGACGCTACACATAGAAAAAATCGGTTGGCATCTTCACTCAATAAATAGACAAAATCGATTCTTTTAGACTCTACAAATCGAGCAAAATCGGTTAACATAACGCCTCTACAAATAGACAAAAACAGATTTTACAAATCGACCAATATCGATTGGCATCTAGACTCTTCAAATAGACACATATAGGTTGGCATCCAGCCCATATAAGTAGAAAAAATCGGTTGGCATATACACTCTACAAATAGACAAAAATCGGTTGGCATCTAGCCTCAACAAATCGAGAAAAATCAGTTGGCATCTTGACTCTACAAATAGACAAAAATCGGTTGACATCTAGACTTAACAAATAGACAAATTCGGTTGGTCTCTGGACTCTTCAAATCGTCCATTATCAGTTGGCATCTTGACTCTTCTTATGGACAAAAATCGGTTGGCATCTACACTCTACAAATAGACAAATATCGGTTGGCATCCAGCGCATACAAGTAGAAAAATCGGTTGGCATCTACACTCTACAAATAGACAAATATCGGTTGGCATCCAGCCCATACAAGTAGAAAAATCGGTTGGCATCTACACTCTACAAAAAGACAAAAATCGGTTAGCATCTGCACTCGATAATTAGACAAAATCGGTTGACATCTGCACTCGATAATTAGACAAAATCGGTTGGCATCTGCACTCGATAATTAGACAAAAATCAGTTGGCATCTGCACTTTACAATTCAACAAAAATCGGTTGGCAACTAGACAATATAAATTGACAAACATCAGTTGGCATCTGGACTCAACAAATTGACAAAATCGATTGGTATCTGGACTTTTCTAATCTCCCATAATCAGTTGGCATTAGTGATGGCAATCGGTTGGAAAATCCACAATCGATTAATCGGAGAAATCGGTTGGGCGCAACCGACTGACTTTCCGATTATAATCGGTTGGATGCCAAAATCTATATAGCTAAATTCTGGTCATTGTCTTACATAACCATGCAAAATATACATCTACTTCAATGATTTGATATTGTCTATCATTATTTAATATTTAATTGCCTTGCTTCTTAGCTTAATGTAAACATTATGGCACCAGTTCACTCATCTGAGTGAAAAAACTAACAAAATAAACTGTATTTTACATGTCTTTAAGTTTATTTGTGTCAATGGATTGTCCCAAAAGGATATCATCATGCAATATTTGCTTTAGTTGCTTTACAGCACTAGCCCGGTTAGGCTACCAGGTAGCAATTCTCACTAGCTCGATTTTGAAAAGAAAAATGTCCATAGTATCTTATTTTTGTACATCTAAGGCATCAAAAAATATATTTAATCTGTTTTTTCATATTTCTGGGAAATGTCATTCAAAATTTTAGTCACATTATCTACTATAGCTTTATGCAATTGTGTTCACTGTTCAAAGTAATCAGCAACTTATGATATAATGAAATCAGCTAATAGGGCATTACATAATTCACAAATGAGAAGAATACTAGTATTTCAGGTTCTGATCAATTTAATCAAATAACATATTTTTACTAAACAATGTTTATAAATTCGTTTAAATAGGCCTATTTTCCCACAATGAAAAAAAATATTTGAAAAAAATCCATAACGTGCCGTGTACGAAAATTATTGGGGACGAATGTTTTACATTTACTATGACGTTTTTAATACTTCAAATTACTGTTGTATGTTCTCAACCATAACATCATTATTATTAAGAAATCATCATGAAATGAACAGCTTTCATTCTCTATGCTTTATGGCAGCTAGTTTTTGTTAAAATGGTAAAATCGCGGTCCGTGAGAAATTCGTTAATGCAATAACCTTGACCAAAAGTTAAGCTTTGTCATTTAGAAGCGGTAAGACAAAAAAAGTTTGTTTGTCAACAATCACCTTTAATTTGATTGCAAAACGAAACCATAAATGTGTAAAAGAGTGATTACGCAAAACTCTCAGATAAAAGTTATACAAGTTAACGTAAAAGTGCGTTCGAGTACATCTTTTTCGGATACAAACATGATTCGGATACGAAAACAGGACTCGCCCGATCGGGCTACTGACTGTGGTTTTCGCTCGCCCATCGACGATTTCACTCGTCTTGGGCGTCGGGCACGTGGGTTAAGTCGAAGAAAAGTTGTTCTTGAACACATTTTCTGCCGAATCCGCCATTATAGCGCGCGCACGAAAATAAATTATCTCCCTTGGGTACGGGCTAGTTTTTCGCGACGTCGCCGTCCAGAGAAATCGTAATCGATTAATCGTCGCTCAAATTTTTCTAACCGATTTCGGCGACGTCGGCGATAATCGGAACATCACTAGTTGGCATCTTGCCACTACATATGGACTAACTTCGGTTGGCATCTACACCCTACCAATAGACAAAATTCGGTTGGCATCTGCACTCTACAAATAGACAAAAATCGGTTGGCATCTAGACTCAACAAATAGACGGTATCCATCCCTAATTGTCCGTATAAAATTTAACAATTATTAGCCTAACCTAGGTAGGTCTGAAAGACCTGAGTCAGGGTCTGGCATATCCCAGGTAGGTCTGATAGACCTAAGTCTGAGTCTGGCATATCCTAGGTAGGTCTGATAGACCCAAGTCTGAGTCTGAACCATCCTAGATAAGTCTGATAGACCCAAGACTGAGTCTGGCCTATCCAAAGTAGGTCTGATTGACCCGAGTCTTTGTTTGTATTCTTGTCTATCCTAAGAAGGTCTGATATACCAAGGTAAGAGTCTGAACTAACCTAGGTAGGTCTGAAACATCCAAGTCTAAGTCTGGCTTATCCTAGGTAGGTCTGATAGACCCAAGTCTGAGTCTGGACTTCCTAGTTAGGTCTGATAGGCCCAAGTCTGAGTCTGACCTATCATAGGTATGTCTCATAGACCACGGTAAGAGTCTGACCTATCAAAGGTAGGTCTCATAGACCCAAGTATGAGTCTGGACTATCCGAGGTAGGTCTGATAGATCCAAGTCTGAGTCTGGCCTATCCTAGATAGGTCTGATAGACCTAAGTCAGAGTCTGACGTATCATAGGTAGGTCACATCAGGGTTTTTTCCCTTAACAAACTGACGCCGATAGTCGGCGTCTTCCCCTCGAAAAATAATTCCCCATCAAAATCAGTTTCCCCTTAAAAATCATTTTCCCCTTGTTCAGTGTAAAAAAATATCAAAAAGTGGAAATATTTTCATGAATTTCGGCAGTGATTAATATAATTTTGCCGAGCGTTCTGCGTCAGAGACGCAAGCTATTTACCGCGAACGCAATGAATTCAAAGCATGTGCGTTCTCGGGACGCAAAAAAACTTTTCTTGTTCATCAAGTTTCCCATTTTGAAGAGTTATCTTCATTTAAGAAAAGTAAAAAAATGCTTCAATTTTGTAACATAAAAATCGGCGTATTTAGATACCGAATTTGAATTGAGCAATTACTCAATTTTACTTGCCATGCAGCACAGTACATGCTGTGTAAAAAACAATCGGCGAACAAAAGAATTACAATGTAATAGATTTAATATCCAAACTTGACAAGTGTCAATTGTTAAATTCCTTTGAAAGGATTACGTGTCGGCAGATAATTTATACATAGAAGGTCAGGTGATAACTTTTAATTAGTTCCTAGTAGCGACAGTTTGAGTAAACTTTGTCTTGGTTTTGGTGTTATTTGTATCAATAAATACCCATAATATATCATAATATTATTGGGCTTGTAATTAAATTTTAATCTGTGTATGAACAATGGACTAACAATTACGTCATTAAAAATCAATTAAATGCGAGTCGGCGAGAGTCCCTTTGAACTGTTGGTCAAGGCAACTTCTTTGATGAATATTGCCGACCAAAATTCTATATTGATTTGAGAGCTGTGTGGTTGGCTATCAATAAATTAACTCTATATTATTGATTATTTATCGTATAATTAAGGGCCGTTGCACCGTAACTTTTTAGCGTGTTTCGCGACAGAGTAAAATTATGCGATCCTATCAACTAACGACATCGCTGTAGCCTTTTTCTTTTCGATTTGCGGAGGAAAAAATCGGCCGATAATTTTTGTCTTTTTTTCACCGAAAAGTCGATCGATTCTCTCGATTTGACGAAAAAAAATCGGCCAATTTTTTCAGCTTTAGCTCGAATTTTAAAACATATTATACCCGTTAAATTAATGTGAAATTTTGTTGAAAACTACGTCCGTACCAAACCGAGTTCTGCTGTTTGACATGAAGTGTAACTATAAATAGGCACGCTACGTCACGGACGCAACTGTAAAAAAAAACCCGTTAAGCTCGCCATTTGTGATAATTGGGAATCAGATAACCAAAATATTGTTTATTTTTATTAATCTGAACAGTTTTGTTCTGTTTATTTTATTAATAAGTAAGTGAAACAAATTCAAATTAAGCCTAGTTGGATAAATGTATACAGAAAAAATCTAATCATCTGACATCATATGAAAATCAATATGCTAAAATTGATAAATACTTCACCATAACAGATACATCTTAAGACTCTGCAATTAATTAGGAAATTATGTTTTAAACTTTCAAGTGATTTCACTACACTTATTTGTTAATAAAGAACACCAAGTGACTGATGCTTTCATTTGTATAATACAATTATATTTTAAAAATACATGTTGATTGTTTCAAAATCATGCATCGTTTGAAGGACATGTTTTAGTGAAATCTCCAGACTCAGACTCATTGTTTTTGGTAGGAACTAATTGTTTCCAAATACGTGAGCCCCATAGACTTATGCTTGTTTCCCAGCTTCAAAATGAATCACTGTATTAGTAATAAAGAGAAAACTGAATTTTCCCCAATTTGGGATTTTTTGCGTGTTATTTCCCCTTTTTACCAGCGTCCAGCGTCTTCCCCGATCCCTAAAAAAACCCTGCACATAGACCATGGTAAGAGTCTGACTGATCCTTGGTTGGTCTCATAAACCCAAGTCTGAGTCTGACCTATCATAGGTAGGTCTTATAGGCCGTTGCCAGAGTCTAGTACATCCTAGGTAGGTCTGATAGACCACAGTAAGAGTCTGGCCTAATCTAAGAAGGTCTGATCTACCCGATTCTTTGTTTGTTTGTAGTCTGTGTCTGACCTATCCTAGGTAGGTCTGATAGACCCGAGTCACAGTCTGTCCTATCCTAGGTATGTTTGATATACCAAGGTAAGAGTCTGACCTAACCTAGGTAGGTCTGATAGACCCAAGATTTGTTTTAAAAATTGTTTTAGATCTGTTTTGTTAAGTAATTGATGAAAACAAAATTTTACAGAACATGTAAAAATCATTCAGTTTTACTGGCCGTGTCGGTTGTGCTACTGTCATTATCACTTAAAGAGGTGCCGCCAAATTTATAACAAAGGCTTTAACAAGTTTCATGATACACGGGAGCAATTTGTTTTACGCAATCCAGCCATGATTAAAACAAGAAAAAAGGAAATAAAAATAAGTTAAGTTTCTGTCCGTATTCGATCCCACGATTTAAAGATTTACCAGTAGCCTGACTGACTCACCACTCGACCACTTTACGGTACATATAAAAATAAGTTATAATACGTAAGTGGTATGTTCTAACAATGTGCTCTATGTGAATTACCGAAATTAACCGAGCATTAAATATACATACCGTGTTATGTGACGTTTTGATTTATTCAATCGGACAGTTCAATATAATCGTACAATAGTATTTACAGGTTATACCTATCGTCATGGTTATGATTGGGCTGTTCCAACCTGTCACGGCTCAACGAATAAAATCGGACTATACAAGGGTAATAAAATCAGATCCCGTTGTTATGTATTAGTTAGATTATGTTTTCATTTTACTATAAGGTTTAGTGCGAGGGGCGGAGCCCCGAGCACTGAACCTTATAGTAAAATGAAAACATAATCTAACTGGCTTAGCACAGCATTTTCCACAAGTTCAACACGCTATAAGTAGGTCATTTTAAAGACACAACTTATAAATCCTGGACATCAAAAGAAAATTGTTGTATAGTGGTTACATCGTATTAGAGGTGAAAATTTCAAGTATCACATGTGTTTCATGACTTTCTCGTGCTTTCTTGCATGTGATATAAATTGAGGCCCGCATAGATATATCAATATTGTTACTACTGTGTTATGTACTGTATAAATGAATATCTTGCAGAACTACATAAGTAAATTGTTTCTTACTTAATTTCATGCTATTATTCGGAAAACAGGTAACTCTGCATCGGGTTCTTAACTGTTTGACATGAAGTCAAAATGGAAACCATATTAAAAGAAATAAAATTAAATTTATCAGACACCATTTAATTGGGCAAACGACAATTTTGTTAGCTGGCCAACGGTCAGACATAATTTTACTATGGTATATATTTTTGAGTGCATACTAACACATTGCCAAACTTGGCTACCAAACCCTCTTAATTGTCCAATATATGGGTTACAAATGGCGAAAATAAAACTTGGTAAAACAGAACAGTTTAGTTCAGCTTTTCGAAGAAAATGAGAGCCGATTACGATCACTCAGGCGTTGGCATCCAATGTCTCACTGTCTATGTTGGCAAACTTAATCACTTAATCTGTATCAAAGTTTTGATAACTCGAACACGAAACGGCAAAGAACGATGTCAATTAGGGACATATTAATTTTTAATAATTATTTTTGCTGTTCAATACAAAGATACCAACTCAGCATTTGAACTAGGTTCTTGCACTCATTGCAGGGCCTCAGTAATTGTGTTCATTCACCGTAACATACTGAAATACTACTGTCATAGCTAACCACGAAAAAGCATGCAAGACAGGTGTCTAAATTTAGAATAAGTTGTGTCTTTAAACGCCATACTATACAATATAGTACATGTCTACTATCAACAATCCTCGAACGCTGATTGGACAAGGGGAAAATGCTATGTGCTAAAGGTATTTAAACAACTTAACAACGGGTATACATCTATGACCAAATTAACTTCCAGTATGTATAAACCATACAGGAAGATAACCCTGTCAAAATGTATGCCGTAGATCAGATAATTTTTAAGATATATTTTAGCTAGTATAGTCCTTTATGATATTTAATAACAATCAATGTCCATCGATTCAATCATACTGAATGGATCTTTAATTTTCATGAAATGATATAAAAGTCAATGTAATATACTCAGCAAAAATAGAAACTTTACATTGTGTAAACCTGAATTTCGTTGCTAAATCATTATGTGTAATAAACAAAACTATCGAATCTTATTGGCATTTTGATGTACATGTACTACACAAATCCGAAAATTTCGTGCAGTTATATGCTCCACGAGCGACTTAATCCGCCATTTCCGGTTTCTTACACCGACCACGCCACAGACAATCTCAAGTCATGTGGAGTGAAACTTTTCTCACAGAAACGTTTGCTTGTTTTTAAAACCAAGAAAAAGCACTTTTGTTTAGTCTTACGACTTTCAGAAGCAATACCACGGCTCTCTGAAAATCAAAGAAATCAGGCTATTGGGATGCTCCAAGCGGGTGCCTGGATTATGGACGTTGCGCAGCACTTTGGTTGCTCTCGGCAAATCATTCATAACCTTAGCACCCGGTTCGGTAATACTGGGTCCGTACATGACCGCCCGAGACCCGGTGCACCACGTCTGACGTCACGTAGGGACGACCGCGTCATCGGCTTAAATCATCTACGTAATAGGTTTTTGCCAGCTACAGCTACTGCTCGTCAATTTGGTGTGAGTGCCCAAACCATACGGAACCGCCTAAGGCAATCTCATGTTCCAATTCGTGCCCGCAGGCCTTATACTGGGCAGATAATGAGACCCCGCCATAGGGTCGCCAGCTTGGCATGGGCACAACGTCACGAACGCTGGACACGTAACTAGTGGGGAACAGTTATTTTCAGTGACGAATCTCGCTTCAGAATTAGCCATGCCGACGGAAGGGTGCGAATTTATCGTCGCAGAAATGAAAGATTCGCACAATGTTGCATCAGGGAAAGGGACAGGTTTGGTGGGGGAAATGTGTTGGTATGGGGTGGAATTATGGGGGATCAAAGGACACAACTTGTGGTAGTCCCCGGTAATCTGAATGCACAAGGTTACGTGAATATTCTCACGAATACTCTAGTACCTTTCATGCAGGCTCATGGTCCTGGACTAACCTTCCAGCATGACAATGCAAGGCCACATACTGCCCGCTTGACAACCAATTTTCTGGCGCGTAACAACGTCAACGTCTTGCCATGGCCCGCTCTTTCCCCAGATATGAATCCCATTGAACATATCTGGGATGAACTTGGACGAAGAGTAATGGCAAACCACCATATAAACAGCGTGAACGATCTCACTAATGCACTGCAGGTGGAATGGCAGGCGTTGCCTAACGTCCTAATTAGACGTTACGTATACGCTCCATGAGGCGGAGAGTTAGAGCGTGTATTGCCAGATATGGGGGGCACACACGTTACTGAGGTGTTCTAAACAACATTAAGGACTCAAATAAAAATAATCAACGCATCCAAACTTTTGTTCACCATCACCTTTAATTCCTGTATTTTTCATTCTGACCCCTAGGTTTAACTCTTACGTCGTATTCATGTTCGTACAGGTTATATCAACAAACATGTAACTAAAGTGATGCAATGTCTTCAAGGAATAAAATGCATTACTTTTTTTTAGATATTCCGACGGAAACTCAAATTATTCCCACTTAAACACCATGTAAAGTTTTTTATTTTGCTGAGTATAGATACTAGTATGTATATTGGAACCGGAAGCCAAGTAAAAACATCAGATTAATGTTATTTCTTAACTTTTGGAAAAATACCGCTATGTATTTTAGTTTATACTAATTTATTTTAGTTCGCAGGAGCGGATCCAGGATTTTCTTTAGGGGGGTCCGAACTTTTCTAGGGGGGGGGGGGGGTCCGAACCTAGAACCACAACCACACTTTACACATTTTGCAGAAAAAAAATGCAACATATTGATAATAAAAGCTACATAACCAATAATTCTATGTTAAGCACAGAGAAAATGTGCTTTATACTACTTAAAATGACTTACAAACAAGAAATACATTTATGGACATGTACATTTTCCAAATGCCTGACCCCTCCTCCGCTGGATCCGCCCATGGTTCGATTGTGAAACAAGTTACTACAACATAGATTTATAACTTTCGAATCTGCTTCCTGGACCAGTCCCCCAGTACTGAGCTAGCGGATGATGTTTCTTTGCTCATAAAAACAACGGGGTATATTTTAGGTGGTATTCAAACCAACGCGGAGCTAGCTAAATAATGATTTCCAACCCAACGTCGTAACAGCTCAGCCACGCCCGCTCCGTTGCATCGGTAGCGGCCGGGGATTAATTTTATGTATTTTTGCACTTAAAAAACATTTTCATTATTTATTAGTAACAAATATTTTGATGACGTACGTCTAAGATCACTAACTTTAATGATGGCTTGTGAATTTCACTGACAACTACTTGCACATATGTATACAGTATAACCTGCATTAACAGCCACCTGTAATCAGCAGTCACCTGCTGTAAGCAGCCAATCTGGCTTCCTCCCAATGAAAATCACTCTATTTTGCACCTGTAATAAGCAGCCACCTGCTGTCTGTGGCCAGTGGTCACCCATTTCCTTACAAATTCATCAATTTACCTGTATTAAGTGGTCACGGTCAATTAAATTTTAGAATTAAAAAAGTGTCACCATCATTGTATAATGGTCCAGATGTGTGAAAACCCACCCAGTTAAGTTTTTAAACAGGCAAAATTTATCAACAAAGTGTGATCACATAAATTAAGACTTTCAATATACAACTGACATTGTCTCTTGTGCCCTTTTTGAAGACCATTTAATAAGAAACTGCATAAATAATTATCTTGAATAAGATTGGACAAATCAAATATGTAATAGCTTCTATTTAAAGACCGGTAGTTGCTTAAATTTTTAATAAATTTTAATTTAATTAGATTGTTGTTTTCTTAATTAAGATTATTTTGAATTAGTATTTACATAATTTCTGAGGCCAGTATAAATAATCACTCACTGCTGCTAGACTAATCAAAACATTATTTTTTTTTATCTTAACCTGGATTAAGTGGTCACCTGCTGTAAGCAGCCAATCTAGTCACTTCCATTCGCTGGCTGCTTAATGCAGGTTATACTGTATATAAAATTTACAACACCCTTGAATGTCTGATGTAGGATTACAGTAAGACTTAAAATTTCCAATCAATTACAAGCGTATTCCTCCTTGATCATAACAATCTCTCATATTTTCGTCTGTTGCAATACATGTACATGTACAGGCACGTAAAAAACATTTCTAGATTAGGGGTGGGTGGGGAGGGGGGGGGGGGTAATTTATTCAGATTTATTTCAAGAAAGAAATCAATACTTAATTACTATATACGTCTAGTTTTGTCGTACAAAACCCTCGCCCTTTTTTTCAGGCGTGAGACTGACTAAGACCTTTAGTTATCTTAAGCAGTTAAATATAACGTGTAATTTTGATTTAGCTGAAAAAGCACGAATCAGTTGTGTGTGACAGATTCAATAAACACCCCAGTCAATATATCTGATGAAAATATTTGGGGGGGCTTAGTAGGGCTGTCGCGATACATCAGAAGCGTACCGCGATATATTGCAATACGCTAGCTAAGTATCGCGATACGTACCGCGATATATTGCTTTGCAAACCAGAGGTGCCGGCATAATGCCTTTGCCTTAAACAACTTTTTTAACTGCTCAGTTTGTTAGTATTGATTTTGAAAGGAAAGTGTCTGTAGCAGACTTGGGTAAAGCTGCACATTTTTAGAGTTAGGGAAACAGATTATTCCTTGAAAAGTAAATTTAAGAATATAACTTCATGAAGGAAAAATGGGGACTGTGTATTATTTGGCCTATAATATATAACAAAGCACTGCAAGTCATGTAAAGTAAATGAAGTTTAAATCAACGTATGTTTTTACTTGTACTCAACATTACAGTCCAGAAATTACCATGACAAGCATATTTTGTAAATGCGTAAGAGTCAAATTTTAGGGTCATTTCTCGTGAAAGTCATGGCAACCTTACAAGAGCATAATTATGAAACTGTAAAAAAAGTTTCCTTTACGTTTATTGAGTGCATATCGTTTAGAAATAATTTAATTTCTTTCAATGATAAACATTTTGTCATGATATAGTCTAGCCTCTTTCTGTTGGGTCAATAAGGGCTACACTAATGTTTTGCTTATAAAAATGCCTAGGTGTGAAGAAACAAGAATATATATGCACAAGTCCAGTAAAAACGAACGCGCTCTGATCGCTTAAATTCTTTGAACTTTATTTTCATTAGAATGAACCATTGAAAACTGATGATTCGTTACATTTTCTAATAAATTAAAAAAATCGCCAAATACTGGTACGCTAAATTCGTACCGCGATACGTATCGTCGCAGCGGCGTATTGCAATATACCGGTATACCGGTATATTGTGGCAGCCATAGGGCTTAGCTTAGCTTAGCCTTCTGTTCCTACGGGCCTGCATGTATCACCATCGTACATTATATCGAAAGCATCGTATACATGTATTGAATGCATTTTCCATACTGTTCAGACCCAAGCTCTGGGGATTTCACCGAAAATGCGAAAGAAATGGATTTTTCGGTGATAGTTGTAATAAAACAATAACTTATTATTAAATACAATTCAATTAGGGACTTTAGTCAGTTATCTTTCCCTGATAAAATCTGAAGCAATCCAATTAAATACCTAATTTGCATAAATTTGCATATTATAATAATCTGATCAAGCTGAAATTAGTACCATATGATAGGTTGACCATGAAAACATGGGTATGGAGGCTTAATTTAAATTTCTATCCAAGTTGGTTATTGTGTTATTAGGGAAAAACGGAATTTCGATAATGGCGGACTTAATTTGCATATTATGCAAATTGTTTAAGTAATATAGGGTGCCATTACTCGGATTCTCATTCAGCACCGTTCAAAGACATATAAACTGCAAAATAACTTTGTGGGGACTCAAGTACAGGGTTCACCTTGAATATGGCATTTTACTGCAGGGCTATAGACAAAACTGTGACTAGTAAGGGTTGGTTAGGGCGCTGATATTTGCTAATGTTTTATCATCAAGTATTTTTCTAATTTATATTTTTTATCTTCATGGTATGGTCTAAACTTCCGTGCATTCGGTTTTTAAAAAATAATTAAGAACATAGAATTATTGAAGTTTGAAATTTATATCTCGGAAAACGGTCAAAAAGTGACGTAATCACTTGTTTTGATGATAACCCGATTATTTTCAAAACGTTTACAAAATCTTATAGTCGAAACATATCATAATTTAGAACCAAATTCATTTTTATTCGAAACATAACAATTAACCGCGCAATGCGTTTTTAAAGTTTAAAGTCGATTTTTTGGAAATTAGTGACGTCATCGGTTTTTGGCCAATAGCATCTTCCTGCCCAAAATTTGAAAAATCACCTTGCAGATTCGTAAAGAGCACAATTTTTTCTTTAAAAAACCATCTTAATATTGCTGGTATGCCGATGAGTACAGCAAACCACTTTTTAGACGCTTTTCTCAACTGGGCCGACATACTAATCTACTCGAGATCACGTACGTGTCTAAATGGGCGTGCTTGTTATTTCCATTCTTATTGCAACCTGCGCACATGTTTGTTATTGACATTTTTTTTAAATTAGGAGCTATTGAATGTTGGTAACGTGCGCCATGCAGCGTTTATGTCATATACTTAAGTTCCTACCAGTGGGTGTTGTCTCCTTGGGAGATAATTTTTCTAACATTAGGACGGATAAAAAACTTACCATAAAGTCACAGCATGTTGGTCATGTGTTCCACGGATTTTTCTGGAAAAAATAATGGGGCGAGCGAGCGATGAAAAAAAAATCTCAATTCAGTTGCTTTTTATAGCGGTTCGAAGTTTTATGAGTGAGCGAAGAAATAAAATATTTTTTATACCGTAAAAATTAAGGTGCGAGCAAATCCGTAGAAGATACGATTAACTCAAGCCTGAGATGTTACATGATTTTTTCCATTTTTTATTGAAAATCCGATAATAGGTTGTTCTGTTTATTAAAACTAGCATTGTTATACTTAACAGTGTTTGTGTAAAAAGTCCCGTGCGCTTACTGTCGCTGAAATATCCGACAGTCTGTCCGACGTTTGAATCATACCAGCGATAGAACATGTGTGAATATTTAAAATGCAGTTTTAAGTTTATTGGATAATCAATCAAATCAGTGATGGGCCTCGTTTTTAGCTATTGCTGTACCGACTGTTACATGTTTTAGCTCTGGTTTTGGAACGTACCCGTGAAACCTAAATATCATTTTGAGTGCAAAATTTGCATGCATGTCTATGGAATGTATGTTCTGTAATTATAAAAAGTAAAAACAATATGTTGATTTTTTGTATTTGAGAAGGAAAATGCGAACACTTTTTAGTTAATTCTATGCGATAAGGATTATGATATATCATGTTTTAGGGGTCCAGGTTCAACACAAATTGTCTTAGTACGGGAGCAGCAATGTCCCTTTTATTTATTACGATTGGCGCTCAGAAATCATCTTTCACGCGATTATTTTTTAAAAGTTTTGGTCACATGGTAATATTTGATAACGCACATTTCTGTAAGAAATGAAGGAAACCGTACTGATACTAGTATAAATTAAAAATTATATTTCAGTTTCTAGATAGCTAGATGTTTCTAGTTTCATGGGCATTATTTTTCCATTTACAATATCCTAAATAAGTTTCGGTCCAATCAGCATTTTTGCTAAAACTTTTGATTTTTTTTGTAAATCTTTGTTATTTTTATTGTGCGTGGTTTATGATTTAATGACAACTCTTTTACGACAGGATTATCTTATCTAGACAAAAATATAACTCATTTGTTAACAATATAACTGAGTATAGGGTCCATGCTACCACATATGAAATCCAATGGCCGCCAAGACCAGTTAATGTCGGACAAAATGGCGGCCGATAAGTTGCTTATCTTAGAAAAGCATCAGCGTATGAAATGCCGGACGCTGATTGGTTACTCGGAGCTGTCAATCAAATTCTGGACCTACCTCGATGATACAAAGAAAACAAGTTGGTTTGATCGTGATCTATGATTCTTATCTTACCTTATCGATCACAACATGTGGTCACGGGAAATAGTTTATGATATAGCTACAATAGGTGGTATATGGCTTTATCGAACATCTCTTGATGGGTCTAAACGTTTTGTATATGTTTAGTCGTATTTTCTTTTTTCAAAAAAAAATTCTATACAGTTTATACTACAAAGGTAAATAATTTTACATTCATTTGAGTTGTAAAACAAATAGCCAAACAAAGGCTCGTTTCATGGAAATGTTCCGAATAATAGATTTTCTATCTGAAATTTTTTACTAAAGTTTTACTACATAAATAAAGTGTTTTGTATAATAAACGATTGACCTCACAAAAGATCAAAACTGCGCTCAAATTCCGTCTGTTGTAGAAAAAAACGGGCTTTTATATTAAAAATAAAGCGTAATGTATAAAAAGAACGATTTACCACACACCAACTCAAGACTGCGCCTTAATTATATCTGTTATAGAAAATGAGCATGTTTTTGTATTAGAAAGATGTGTAATGTATAACAAACGATTTACCTCACACCACATCCAAACTGCGCTTAAATTCCGTCTGTTGGAGAAAATGATAATGTTTAACACTAAAAATGAAGTTTAATGTATAATAAACTATTTACTACACACCAACTGAAAACTGCGCTTAAATACCACCTGTAAAAAATACATGTAAACATATTTCATGTTTAAAATGAAGTGTAATATTTACTCAGCAAAAAGAAAACTTAACACACTAAATTTCTCATTTTAATAGGTTATTCTTCTCATTGATTTACTTTCACTACACATATTGATTGGCCTGTCAATACACTTCCAGTTTTGATAATCTCATCCCGGCGCACCTCGCATGCTTTGCACGATTTTACATTTCCGGTTTTCAACACTAACCACGTGTTGTCACCTCATTGTGTGTTTCAAGTAAAATCTCTTACAGAGAAACATTAACGGTTGCTTACAAACAAGAAATAACAACATTTTCAGTATTTTTGATTATTCTTAATTATGACACGGCTCTCTGAAGATCAGAGAAATCAGGCTATTGGCATGCTGAATGCCGGTGCTATGGTAAATGATGTTGCGCAGCAATTTGGTTGCTCTCGTCAAATCATACACAACCTTGTTAGTCGCTATACAGCTACTGGCTCCGTACGCGACCGTCAAAGACCAGGTAGGGAGCGTGCGACGTCACGAAGAAACGACCGCGCGATTACGTTAGCTCACTTACGTAATCGTTTTTTGCCAGCTACAGTAACTGCTCGGCAGCTAGGGGTCTCTGCTCAGACTATCCGAAACCGTCTGAGGAAATCACACTTTCCATTTCGGGCTTGCAGACCTTACACTGGACCGCTTCTAACGGCACGTCATAGGGCTCAAAGACCGGCCTGGTGTAGACGGCATCGCCTGTGGAGGCGAGCCCAATGGAACAATGTGATTTTCTCAGATGAGTCACGCTTCAGGGTTAGCTTAACAGACTGTAGGGTGAGAATTTACCGTCGCAAAAATGAAAGATTTGACCAATGCTGCGTCAGGGAAGCGGGCAGGTTCGGTGGCGGCAGCGTTATGGTCTGGGGAGGAATCATGGGTAACCAAAAGACAGAACTTGTGGTTGTTCAGGGACATGTCAATGCGCAAGGCTATATCGATATTCTCCGCAATTATTTGCTCCCATTTATGCAGAACCATGGACCTCAGGCAATCTTTCAACATGATAATGCTAGACCCCATACAGCCCGAGTAACCACAGCTTTCTTGGCAACAATAATGTGAACGTCATACCCTGGCCAGCACTCTCCCCGGATCTTAACCCCATTGAGCACATATGGTATGAACTCGGGCGCAGGGCACGAAACAATCACCAAATCAACAACATTTATGACCTGAGACAAGCTTTGCTGTTAGAATGGCAGGCAATTCCGTATGACGTCATTAGACATTACGTCAACTCCATGAGAAGGAGAATATTGGCTTGCATCAACAGCAATGGTAGTCAAACACGCTACTGACAAGCTCCTGTCGACATTGTCTTTTAAATCTCAAATTCAATACCGAAAAGTCACACAAGGTCCAAGTTTAACTACTTTCGATATTTTAATAAATTGACCCCTACCTTAGTTGACTTCACATTTCAAATTACTCTGGGGAATAGTAATGAAATTCACAAAACTGTCGGATAATTGATCAAGGTAAAACATGCTGTTAGTAGTTTTATGGTGCATTTAACCAAAGTAAAAATATTCCGTTTCAAATTCCATGTTAAGTTTTCATTTTTGCTCAGTATATAATAAAACGATTTACCACACCCCACATCAAAACTGCGCTTAAATTCCGTTTGTAAGAGAAAATGTACACGTTTTTATATTGAAAATGTGAAGTATAATAAAAGATTTACCACACGCCAAATTTAAACTGCGCCTAAATTCCGTCTGTAATAAAAAGTACATGTAAACATGTTTTATATTAAAAATGAAGTGTAATGTATAATAAAACGATTTACCACACACCACATCAGAACTACGCTTAAATTCCGTCTGTAAGAGAAAATGAACATGTTTTTATATTAAAAATGAAGTGTAATGTATAATAAACAATTTACCACACACCGGCAGAAATGCGCTTTAATTCCGTCTGTTATAGAAAATGAGCATGTTTTTTAAAATTAGATTGGTGTGCCATGTATAAATAACAATTTACTACACATCAGATCGAAACTGCGCTTAACTTTCGCCTATAATAGTAAATAAACATGTTTTATATAAAAAATGGAAGTGTAATGTATAACAAACGATTTACCACACACCACATCAGAACTACGCTTAAATTCCGTCTGTAAGAGAAAATGAACATGTTTTTATATTAAAAATGAAATGTAATTAGTCCGATTTTATTCGGTGAGCCGTGACAAGTTGGATGAGTCTAATCATAACCATGACGATAGGTATAACCAGTGAATACTACACTGAAAATCAATACAAACTATAATATCCCAAGTATGTATGCATGATATAATAGTTCAAAAAATCAATGTTCAAAATAGCGCAGTCGGTAACGAGTCGGAATCATAGGGCCAATAAATAAATTTTACTGTCACTGCCTCCACATTTTTTTATATTTATTCTTGAATTCAAGCTTAGTTGTACGTATCATATAATGAATGTTGTGCTATAATTTGGTTGTGTGTAATGTTTTATTTTCTGATTCTCAATTTTTATATCCTGCAATTTACATTGTACTTAATAATAATAATACATTTATATTATACATTCGGCTTCAAATGCAGTGGCTGAATAGATATCAGACTAGGATACTATAGGTCATACTACCGATCAAATTTTCCAAAGTTACATGCATCCCATTTTGCTTCTCTTTCTTATAAAATGCATGTACATAGAATCATGTCTATAAGACACGGTCGAGACAGTTTAGTATATAACATCGAAGTTATAAATAAGCTCAAACTCAGGCAAATATGCATATTCTATTATATATACATTTAGCTTCGTGCTGCACAGAGATTTCGAGTTGTACGTTTCCATGATGGCAAAAATAAAAAAAAAATAAAAAAAATAAAGGATACCAAGCAGGATTCAAACCCGGGGTTACAAAAACAATGTGTAACAATCCAAATGTCTTACCGCCACGACCACTGAGTCACTTAAATCGATGTCGAAATTTTTTAACAAAGACAGTAATCAGTTGCTTGGTTAAACAAGCTGTGTTACCTTTTTGTAGGAATGTTCCAAAAATCTATAAATACAAAAGTGCAGTCACGGCTCATCGGATAAAATCAGACTATAATGTAAAGTAAACGATTTACTACAAACCAAATTAAAACTGCGCTAAGATGTAATGTATGATAAACGATTCTGAAATTGAAAAAATTTAATAAAATATATAATACATGACGATCAACCACAAACTCGATCAAAACACTTCTGTTATTCTCTATGAAATAAGAAAATTCGTAGAATTTCGATACGAGAAATAAGTGATTGATTCTATAAACGATTTACCACACACCAATTCTAAACTCGACGGAGTTTCCCTCTATGTTAGAAAGTTAATATAATTTTATTTGCAAAAAAATAAACTGTTGGTATATTTTACTATTGATCAAAACACCACTAATTTTAGGTCTAATAAGGATTTTTAATTTATCTTTATTTTTAAAAAAATGGAGTGTGATGAAAACATAACGAATTACTACACAAAATAAAGACACAAGTAATGTATCAGAGCTTATGATCAAAGAGAGACAACTCTAACAAACTCCACAAAGAAAACCCATAAAATGGGTTAAGAGTTAACTCCCTAAGAACACGAAAATCTGCCGACATTTTCTATGACATTTTCTAACGCGTTATTGATTAATTTACATAATTATGTTAAGTTATACCATAAGTAGGCTTTAAAACAGGTACACAATCGAAAATAAACCTCATATCTTGTAATACAAAGTAGTTAGTGGTAGTGTGTGCGTGGTGTGTGGTAGTGTGTGGTTTTTCGTGAGGTCGAATTGTACTTTGTTTTTACATTATCATTGTGCATGTTCTACTCATGTATACATCTTTTATAGTGCTTGTGTTGCTTACTGACTGACTGACTGACCAACCGTCTTACCTATACTCCAGTGTCCATATTTTGTCACCCTTACGAATTATAAGGAAATAAGTAAAAAACATGAGGAATAGATTGAATAAATTGCAACTGCTTATTTGCTCTTGAAATCACTCCAGCGTTAAATACTATGTATAGAATATTTTTACTCACGACAACTCACGCGCACCTGTTGAAATGTCGCAAACCAAAACAAAAACTGTGGGGAAATTAGGATAGGGACGAAAACAGGACTTGGGACGATACATATCCACAGACCAACAATGACTGTGACATTATTTTTTGGATATCTTGTATTCATTAGAATATTTTTATTCCAGTGGTGCTGGTCAAGAAGTTGGTAGATCATGTCATCTGTTAGAATTTAAAGGCAAGAAAATTATGGTAGGCAGTGTTTCATTTTGCTGTGCGTCCTGCGTCAAAGACGCAAGTATTTTACCGCGGACGCAATTAATTCAAAGTATGTGCGTCCTCGGGACGCAAAAACTTTCTCATACATCTAGTTTTCCCTTTAAAAGTGTAAAATTCATTTATAAAAAAGTAGAAAAAATGCTTATTTTTTGTTAAGATTAATCTTTTTTATGTAAAATCGGCCTATTTAAAATACCGAATTTGAATAGAGAAATTATTCTATTTTACTTGCCATGCGGTACGTTACATGATGTGTGAAAAAAGAATTCGGGAAACTAAAGAATTAAAATTTTTAATATACAAGCTTGACCAGTGTCGATTGTTAATTGTTAAATCCTTTTGAAAGGATTACGTTCTGGCAGTTAATTAATTGGACGAATTCAAGAAAATGTCAACGACAAACTAGTGTCAATATTTTCTCAATTCAATAATGGTGACAAACGTATTTCCTCCATTGAAACTAAACTAGATGATTGTTTACAAATTCGTCAAAATGTAAATCAAATGTGTAAACGCTTGAATGAATACGATTCAATGCTACTACTACTCGAGTACAAATCAATTGACATTAAGGCGCGAAGCAGGAGGAAAAATCTTCCAGAGGAACGTGGTGAAACATGCTCCGACAAGATCATGCAATTCATTTCTCGTGAACTAAACAAAGAACATTCCATCGCTATTGACAGAGCTCATAGACCTGGTCGTTTTAAGAAGGATACTAATAGAGGCATAGTTGCCTTCAGAGACTTTCCTGACACTCGGCTCATTTTAACAAATGCCTACAAATTGAAGTCATCTCACTTCAGTTTTAATAGAGACTATCCTCAAGAGATAACACAAGCTAGGAAATCTGGACCAAATATAAATCATTAAAAGCCTCAAATCAAGACAAACGTGTGAATATGATGTACCCAGCAAAAATAACTATTAACAATGTTTCACATTGTGATGCCTTTCCTCACTAGGATTCCTTTATGCGCAACAGTAGAGTTGGCGTTATTTCACAATCATCATCACATGGTTCTAGACCCATCACGACTAACAATAATTCATCTGCTGAAAATTTACATGCTATATCTACACACACCTCAACAAATAGTCGTCAATTATCACCTAGTGGATCACCAACAACTATACGCACAAGGCGTGAATCTAGGTCTTCTCGACGTTCTTCCAGACGTTCAAGTGCTCCAAGACGCCTTTCATACACACCTGCTCAAATTTCTTCAAATGAGAGTTCATCATCCAACGTCAGACCTCCAACACAAAATACATCCACCAACATACGACGCCGTGTGAATTTTGTGTGAGTGTGTGTGGGGGTGCGTGCGTGCGTGTGTGTGTGCGTGTGAAACCAATCTTAATCAAGCCAAGTTGAATAATGTATACAGAAATTAAAATTCTAATCATTATATGAAAATCAATATGCTAAAATTGATAAACACTTCACCACGACCAGTGTTCAATCTAGAGCGCGCCATAGCGCCACTGGCCCCTTATGAACGCAAATGGCGCAATATCAATCGTCTATTGGGCCCGTCGGGCGCACTCGCCGAAAATATGGCTATATCGCGAATTTGACAAATTTTCGTTTATTCTATGCCATTTAGTTTCGTTACATCCATTTAGCTAAATTAAACGGGTACCTCAGTCTTCGAGTTAAGCCACCGGACCGAAGACCGAGTCCGTCTTAAACGCCGACGGTTCGGTAAAAAGATACGGATCGCAAGACCGACTGTGCGGTAGAAATTTCAATAGCAATATTACTAAAAACGGATAATTGAACATAAAAATTGCAGTTACAGGCAATTTACCCCCATATTAAATATTCACGCCATATTCTCTCTGTGATTCATGATTTACATTTACATAACTATTGTACCATATTGTATTTCTTTCTTTATTTAGCTTGATTGTGGAATACATCCAGGATTAAATGGATTTGCTTCTCTACCTTTCCTTGATCTTGTTGATATTGAAGAAATTGATTTGATACTTATCAGTCAGTAAGTAATATTTTTTTTTAATATTTTAACTTTGACTTACAATTTAAGATTTAAATTAGAGTCCTTTCTGCTGCCTTTGTTATTTTTCTTTTTAATATTTTCCTTTTCAAATATTTTTTTTGGTTTCCAACATGAAGAGTGGCTGTCTCTTTGAACATACTTTGCTCATATAGAACATAATGTACACCCGTTTTGAAAAAATGACGTATTATGGTAGGGCGTCCGTCCGTCTGCCCGTCCGTCCGTTAGCCACATCGATGTCCGCTCAATATCTTGCGTTTCTGAGTGACAGTCATGGTACTTGGAAGGAAGATTGGTCATACTCAGTTGATGACCCCTATACATTTTGAGGTCACTAGGTCAAAGGTCAAGGTCACTGGGACTTAAAATATGAAAACCTTGTCCGAACAATAACTCAACAATGACTGTACCTATGTTCACCAAATTTTATGTGAAATAGCCCATGTGTCAAGGAAGTGCCTAATTGGTTTTAGTGCTCCTAGGTCAAAGGTCAAGGTCTTAGGGGAAAGACCTTGTCCGGACAATAACTGAACCACCACTGTACTTAGGTTCACAAAATTTTATGTGAAAGTAGCCCATGTGTCAAGGATGTGCCATGTTGGTTTTGGGGCCCAAGGGTCAAAGGTCAAGCTCACAGGGGCATCATATGGAAAAACCTTGTCAGAACGATTACTCAACCACTGTACCTAGATTCACCAAATTTGATGTGAGAAGAACCTATGTGTCAAGGATGTGCCCTATTGGTATTGGGGCCACAGGGTCAAAGGTCAAGGTCACAGGGACATCATATGGAAAAACCTTGTCCGGAAGAGAACTCACCAACCACTGTACCTAGGTTCACCAAATTTTATGTGAGAAGAGCCCATGTGTCAAGGATGTACCCTATCGGTTTTGGGGTCCCAGGGTCAAAGGACAAGGTCACAAGGACATCAAATGGAAAAACCTTGTCCGGACAACAACCACTGTATCTAGGTTCACCAAATTTTATGTGAGAAGAGCCCATGTGTCAAGGATATGCCCTATCGGTTTTGGGGTCCCAGTGTCAAAGGTCAAGGTCGCAAGGACATCATATGAAAAAACTTTGTCCGGGCAATAACTCAACAAGCACTGTACCTAGGTTTGCTAAAATTTTATGTATGGATACTCCTTGAGTAAAGGATGTATCCTATTGATTTTGATACCCAACGGTCAAAGGTCAAGGTCACTGGGACTTATTTATATGAAAACTTTGTCTGGAGAATAACTCAACAATCACTGTACCCATGAGCACCAAATTTTATGTGATAGTAGTCCATGTGTCAAGGATGTGCTTTTTCGGTTTTGAGGCCCCAGGGTCAAATGTCAAGGTTACAGGGACATCGTATGGAAAAACCTTTTCTGGACGATAACTCAATAACCACTTTTCCTAGGTTCACCAAATTTTATGTGTTGATAGCCCTTTGGTAGAGGATGTTCCCTTTTTATTTTGAGACCCCAGGGTCAAAGGTCAAAGTCACTAAATTTATATTAGAACATTGTCCGGACTATAACTCAATAATGACCTAGGTTAACCAAATTTTATTTAAGGGTAGCCTTAATGTCTAGCATATGCCCCTTTGGTTTTGAGGCCCCTGATTTAAAGGTCAATGTCGCAAGGACATCATAAGGAAAAACCTTGTCCAGAGAATAACTCAACAACCACTTTATCTAGGTTCACTTAATTTTATGTATCAATACTCTTTGGATCAAGGTTGTGAACTTTAGGTTCTGACGCCCCATGGTCAAGGTCACTGGAAGTTCATATCGGAAAACTTTGTGCCTGTAATAATCACGGCTGTACCTAGGTTCTCAAAATCTTTGCTTTGGATAGCCCTCCTGTTAAGGATGTGACCTATTCTGACGTCCCGGGGTCATTGGTTAAGGTCACAGAGACTTCATATGAGATAGAACACAGCATGGACTGCACACGGGCGTATAATGCCCCGCCCAGCGGAGCTCTTGTTCATTCTATGCAATGCAGATAAGTTAAAGTCTTTGATGGACTGACAGTTTTAATAATAAGAATTATTTCTTAAGTCATTTGTGAACTTTCAATTGATGTTTTTGATAAAATTAGGATATAAATAGTCGTTTGATAATGATAAACCACAGTCTGTAGCGAAGTTGGTAGCACACTGAGATTCCCAAACTAGTGTCTCAAAAATGTTTGAATCTCACCCAGGGAGGTCATACTCTTCCATGAAATTTTGACAATAATGTCAATTTTCTTTTGTTAATAAGGTATATGGAGAAGTTTCCAGCCTTGTGGAAGGGTAGGTGAGTACTGGTTATAGACAAGGGTCCAGGAAAGCTAGGTTAGGTGCACTGGACACAGTAAAATAACCTAAATAATTGGATTGACATGACGTTAAACCCTGTAAAATCAAAGCACTGGAGTGCTGGAGGAACGATGACTGAACTTATTAAAAAAAAAAAAGAATTAAGATTTTGTCAAATATCGAAATTGTTCAGCAATATTATCCATAAAATACTTTATTATGTATCAATTAATTGAAGTTAAAAAGAGCAGTCAAAGTACAGCGCGTTAGACTTTTCGAGTGTTTAGCTCATGGCAAGGTTTATCTTCCTTTCAAAGGAATTAAATCAGTGGAACAATAATTATCAATTTATACAAATATAAAAGGAAATAACTCCCATAACATACATCCATAGTAACGGCCCTTTATAGTTAAGAAGACGTATCGTCAATAAATAAGCATACCTATTATTATTTATATATCTTAAGGTTCTTGAACTGTAACTAACTTCGTTAAACTTCGGCACTCGGTACAGTCCGGTTTTTTCCCCGAATACCTATCTTCGTCAAGTTTCGTAATTGCTATTTTTCGTAATTTTCACCACGTGACCTGGGTTTTTCCAGAAGTCACAGGGTAACACATTTTCCGAAATTGTCGAAACAAGACGCTCTACAGCGTGATCGTAGAGTCAGTTATCGTACAAATAATGGTTTATCGACATAAAACAATGAAAAGTCGTAGTGGATCATAACTATAGTGTTGATTCTGTGTGTACAGATATAAAATGCACTGTTTTTGCGATGTAAATTCGGTATGACTAAAACACGCAATGGAGATTTTGAGGCGAAATGGACGAAATGGAGAATTTGAGGCGAAATGGAGTTTTAACTGTTTAATAACTCTTTTTTTACAATGATGATATTTATTTTGTTTACTGAAAATGAACATAGGTATAATATGCTACACAAATATCGATGAACAATTAAAAATGTTTAATTTATTGTCGAATTCCTACAAATTATCGTACCAAAGTCAGAATATGAAGACAAAGCACATAATATGCCAACATTACTAACTCTGGAGTCAAACTTTTAGTGCAAAAAACGACAACAGCAGAAAGCATAGCTGGTACAGGTTTAATGCCCAAATAGTTCCCTCAAGCTAACCAAAATCAGTGAAGGTTTTATACAATAATGCAGAGTCTAACATAGATTTTTCCATCTCCAATACCAATTTTAGATGATATATTTGTATAAAGTAGTATTATATGTAATTGACCATTTTGACGTTATTTTTCTCTATAAAATCTCTTGCAGTTTCAGTATAGTAATCTCATACAAATTCTTATAAAAAAAATTAGAAACGGTAAAATTTCTTAAAAATTTTATATTGTGGGCAGTTTATACTGCAGAAATTTTTAAAACTAGTTGCATGTGTCTAACTAACTTTAAACTTGAGATTTTTGCTTTTAAAGATAGAGTAAATTTTTTAACATTCTCAAAAACTCGGATTTTTGCTTGGGGGTACATGTATGCAAAGCTCTGTATTTTTATAAGTATTTGTCCAAAGTGTAATCTGATTGCTCTGATTTATCATGACATGATTGTGTAACAGGAAAAGTGATTAAAATATGGAAAGAAAACAGCAGAATTTGAAAAAAAATGTTGATTTACTTTTTCTCCCAGCACAATTTACTGTCTTTTTGAAAATCAAGGGTCACGTTTTAAAAATTCACATAACTTAAGTTACAAACGGTATATTTCTTTAAAAATTCACCGTTTAATGTATGTATTTGTATAGATTCCAGAAACAATATCTATACTATTAAATTTGCGAGTTTCCTGTTTTGTGGAAGAAACTGCGCAGCTTTGAATAAATCTTTTGTTTGTCGCTGGAGCACCTATATACCAGCATATCAAGTTGACAATTCTTTTTTGACTAAGCCTCTTGATATTTGCAAAAACTGCCAAAAATCAACAAAAATAGTGGTTTTTTGTGTTCAAAAAATAGTTCTAGATAAAACTAAAAATAGACACGTCAAACCGAAAAATCGAGTTTGATTCTCGACGTGAAGTAAAATATTTCTGATCTTTACTGAATCGAATGTAATGCCTCTGTCACATGACTGTAACTGCTGTATTATTATGGGGAATCACCCAGAATACGTGCAACCTTCTTGCCATTTTTTGAATATTCACCAAGCACGCGTTCTTTGTTTTCGAAATAATACCCATAAACGGCATACTCAACCAATTCTTATATTTTACATTATGCAGAGTAAAACACTTCACGTACTTCACATTTAATTTCGAGAGATACTGCGATCTGTCTGCGCAATTCACAAGAACGGTGACAAATTGTTAGTTACAATAATTAGATTCTTATAGAAATTACTGCACCACAAAGCATCACTTGAGAGCTATCAGAGACATAGGTAAAAATTTAAACGTGTCTGGTCACGCTATCTACCGAAGGTACGCTGCCGCTTCAAAGGGAGCTACAAAGCGGTGTAATATGGGAGAACATATTCTCGGTCCATTTTTTCACAAGCAAGCTCAATATGGCGGAACATCACCAGGAGCACGCGACCGGGGCACACGCTGCACATGGGAATCCGCACAAAGGTAAGAAGGGGCCCTGCTGTATCTTATTATTTGGTTTAGTAAAAGAGTGGATTCCTTTTAAAAGAACTCTTTCTTGAGACGGACAGCTGTGTAGTTCTCAATGTGCGGATTCATCGACTCGCCAGCCAGGCCGCGCCCCAATGGCTTAGTTCTACATTGCAAGACATCACGTTTTCAAATTTTCACATTTTACATTCATTTCTTATGATTTTTCACATTTTTATTTTATCAGAAAACGCGACTGGACTACCCAATGGCTGTGATGCCGAACACCTTTTGTTATTTGTTTTTTGTCCTGCAAGTCATACATATTAATTAATGTTCATCCCTCATTCCTTCTGTGTATGGAACAGATTTCCATCTAGATGGAACAGAATTCCATCTAGCTGAATCGCAGGAATAAGACTATTCATGAGAGGAGCCAGATTCGCAGCTTATGTGGTATACTACCACAGGGGGCTGGCACGGTGCTGGGATTGTATATTTAGGCAGGATCTATCCAATCTAATTGAAAGATCCTGATTGAGGTCATTTAGGGTCTAATATGACAAAATCCCCAAATACATTGTGATGTCTTTATAGTCCGGCCAACACCAAGGATGACCTTGCACGAAAGGATGCAGAAAATGTTATTCAATTTATTGGTAGACATGGTCTTACTGATTCCAAATTCGCGTGATGCCACTTTGTCATCCTTGGGCAACTCCCAAAATCCAAGATGGCGACCAAGATGGCGGCTAGAGGATAAATTATACATGCAAAATGTAGTTTTGCACATAATGTTCTTAAAATGAAGGACAAAAGTGATTTCAACACCTGCAGATCCCAGTTGGTTGAATTTTGTTATTCATATATAAATCTTTAAATTCAAAATGGCGGTCAAAATGGCGTCAAAATTGCGGATAAAGGCTATTAGCGCAGTATACAAAAGCAAACTGGCAGAAAGAGACTGAGTGGTGTAGAAATTTATTTACTTATAGAATAGTTCATGAAATTAAAAAAACGATTGATTTCACTAAGTTATAAGTTATTATAAACAATTATAAATCCTAATGGCGGCTAACATGGCGGATATGATCTACAAATGTAATAGTTTAGTATATAATATAACATACATGGACGAAAACAAACACGTGTGGGATTAAGTTTCAATGTTTTTTTTCTGTTTTTGAAACTCTAAAGTTTGTATAACTAGTTAATCCCACCTGATTAGGCCATGCCAAATTGGAATTAAGCGTCAACTGTTAAGCGTCAACTTAAATTTGACAAACCTAGGTACCTATTCACAAAAACACAAACCGAAAACGAAAACACAAATATTTTTACCTCAAAATCAATGCATCATATATATATATATATATATATATATATATATATATATATATATATATATATATATATATATATATATATATATTCTATAGAATAACATCCTCATAATATGAAGCAATGGTCTGAATTTAATATAAAATGACTAGTGGTCAGGGATGGGGTCAATTACTTGCAAAGTAATTAATTATAATTACCATTATTCTCAACCTCAGTAATTATAATTAATTGTTAATTACCCTGAGTAAGGACAATAATTAATTACAATTACCATTATTTACATAAACAATTAATTATCAATTAATTATTTCAATGACGTATTTAGGCAAAAATTGAAATTCCATTTACTGACATGTATTTATCATTGTCACTACCTTTAAAACACTAAATAGAAGATAAGATAACTCATATTGCAGTATACATATACTTGATACTTATTTTTTCCAAATAATTCTTAGTTATGTTTTATTTATACAATGTACATCATATCAACAGAAACAATGTGAAACATTTACTCAATCTGGGCATTGGCTTTGATCATCATAAGATAGTGGTTAACGAATTACATACAATCACTTGTAAATGGTTAGTGAATTCAGTAGTAATTGATTAGTGGATTATCTTATAACCTTAGATAAAAGGTGATAATGTCAATGACTCAGTGTATTCAAGATGATCACCTCAATGCTCATCTGTCAGTGACCAGTCAGACAATTTAATATTTTACTACAACACCATGCAGGATTATCAATCAATTAGCTATAGATTTCATGTTACAAACATTATTGTTATGACAGTAAAGAACCCATTCATCAGATGTGAAAGGTGTGAAAAAAACAGAAAAGAGGGGGCCAGTTTGGAAATTAAGTCACATTTAATGAAACATATGCAATGTATCATGAAGTAATTGAAAAATAATTGAAATCAATTAATTATTGCCTAAATTTCCTAAGTAATTAATTATAATTACATTGTACCATTGTTTTTCATTTTTTGATAAAATAATTAATTACAATTACCATTGTTTTCACACAGTAATTAATTGACAATTAATTGTTCAAAGCAATTAATTGGCCCCATCCCTGCTAGTGGTTTTTTTTCACGTAAAATATATAGTATTAATGACGCGGTTATGATAAATAGCTTAGTAAATTCGATGAATAATGTCGTCGTAACCGAACACAATTTTTCCTGAATTAAATTGTCGTATCGAATCCCGGAACATCGGAATTATTTAAGAAAATTTTGCAATTTTGTTTTTTATTTTGATTGAGGACTCTAAAACCTACGCGCACGCGGACGCTTAATAAAATTCCAATATGGCATGGCCTTATCTATTAGCAACCCAAGATTTAAGGTGGAGTCCAAGATTACGGTTACGAAAGAAATTCAACCAGTTCTAATTTTTTAGCAATAATGCAATGCAAATTATGCAATGTTTTCATAATGCCAATGGCCAAGTTATTTGGCTGAAGACAGTCACATTAGCCTTCAACATGCGGCCTCAGGCTATAATGACTGTCTTCAGCTAAATAACAGGCCATTATGAAAACACTTAATTCACCATCGTCGCAGACAGGGTCTTTATCAAAACACTCAGATTGTACATTCAAAATGGCGGCTTTTTGTGGAAGAAGAAATACGGCCTTCATGAGAAAACTCGGCCATTATGAGATTCGAAACCAATCAAAATGTCTAAATCTCTTAATAGCCGAGGTATTTATTTAAAGCAGTGTGTTTCCATAATGGCCGAGTATTTGGTTATCATGCCGTAGAGAACGCCATATCAGCCCTGAAATTAAAGTCCAATATCATACAGTTAATAAATAATGTTACTTATTTACTGGATATAATGAAATGAAAATTTGATTAATAATTGGAATGGACAAACTAATTTAATTTCCAAACTGTAAGCCATTTAAATAAAGAAACGGGAAAACAAATTGGGGTTAGTATACAGTTTACAGTAAACAATTTATTATAGGGTCATTGGGAAGTGCTATTATTTGGTTAATTTTACAAAACTAGACTAAATTAGAATATGTTCTTAAATGTTTATGTTTGTTTCAGTTTAATATTACATAACGATAGCACAATTTCTCTGGTCGTTTTTGTATGGTGATAGCAACATGTTTAAGTGACGACACAAATCACTGTTTACAGAGTATTTTGTACTCAATACCCTAAGCACATCACATGCAATGGTAAACTTATCATATTAATGATTATTATCTTTAAAAAGTATACAAGTGGGTACTAGCTTGTGGCCAAAAGATATCATAACTGTCTTCACTTTGATGAAGGATAGGTGAACAAGCTTTAAAGGCATATTTATACCCATGCTATTCGTGTACTCTCTTTACATTGTCAATAACTGACTGACTTGTAACATTACAATTTGGACGAATGTCAGTTGAACCCATTGTTATAGTGTCACTCGTACAAGAAATATATTTCAAAATGAGTATCAGCACACCAATGTTGATATTTTTGGTGCTCAACAAATTGCAGCAACAATGATCATTTGTTGTACAACTTTGTTGACTGCGCTTCTCGTACCAAGTCTTAATTGTTAATGCGATTAAACATAATTTTTTATATATTTTTAATTTTTTTTAATAAATGTTACCGATAAAATGAAGATTCACCATATCTTGCAATGCATCGTCAATAATGTTTGGAGTGGAACATATTTGAATATTACGTACGAGATCGACAAGTTGTCTTAGCGTACCATCCTACTTTAGGGGAGTCTTAGCAGTTGAGAGTGAATATACTCCAAATGTGTTTTGATATCAGACCTGTTAATAAACATTTGACACTGATGCATCAGACCTGTTATGTGTCCTTTTAAGATATTTAGACTTAAGTGATACAAGACATTTCTAAATTTTCTACTTGACCATGTTTTGTAGTTAGGGACTTTAGTCAGTTATCAATCTCTGATAAAATCTGAAGCAATCCAATTGGTTATTGGAATCCTCGGATGTTATCATTGAAGTGCTATGGAAGGATAACATAATATTTCATCTAATATCTTTCTTGTAAATAAAGATATTAAAAGAAGTGATGAAATTTAGATAGTTCTTTACTCTAAAAATACATACATGTAGCTTGAATTTCAAACAAATTAAATGATTTACAAAAAAGTTATAAGATATTAATTTTGGCAGATAGACATTAAAAAGTAAGGGTAAAATCCCAGTAATCAAACTAATTGGACCTACCCATTTGAAGAGTATACTTGGGAAATAACTGACTAGGTCCCTTATTGATAAATCCCTTAAAACTACCTATTTGCACAGGGTAACACTATTTGCTAAATCATGAGCTAGACACTGGGTTCAAACAGCAGTGCATACGCTTAAAGAATTGGCATCTACGCGACGCAATTTCTTTCTATTCTTGTAAATAAAAACTAGTTATACTACAAACTTTTAAAGGAAATGTGCTTTTGATATTTCTCTTTTTTTGATGGATGGATGGAGTCGTTTACAATGGAATAAAGAATACTCATGATTCAGTTGTGATATCTTATGTCAAGATCATACTTGAAATCCTATTGCAATGTCTCTTTTTTACTATCAAAATGTGTTACAATGTCAACAGAATTTCTATCGATTGCTTTGGTATCAATATACTCTTAGAATACCTTGAATTGAACATGCACACAATACTTTCAATAACATTTGTCTTTTACTTGTTTATAACCTCATTTTAGTACATATTGATTATTATTGAAGTGGCAAACATACATGGAAAAGTAGTCGTTGTTCTAAGGATATGAAAATATCGTATCACAATGTTGTTCAATAAATAAAAGATTTTCAGAAAAGTGTCTCTAAATTGCCATCTTAGAAACAATTTGCTTCTAGTTCTCAAGTCAACTGACAAGCTAGTATCAATGATTCAATATTAGCAAGACCAAGAGATGTAAAAAACCTAAACATGTTGACGTATACCCATTAGAAAGGAGATATGTCAATTTATGTGACTTGCATTAAATTTCCGCTCTTATCATTCATTTTGACCACCATCTTGGATTCTTGAAGCTATCCAAGAATACCAGTAGGGCATCAATCGGTTACATAAACAAAAGTGGATTAACTACAAAATAAAATGCATTAATTTTTTGGTATACTACAGTCAATGACTTAGCTCATTGTGGTAGATGTATACCCGACATCTAGTAAATTTACGTCATTCTAGCCGCCATCTTGGATTTTGGGAATTGCTCAATGAGGTCACTATGGCATCAACCAGTTTTATAAACAAAACTAAAGAGTTATAACTACAAAATGCATTTAACTTTTTTGATATGCCACAGTGTACGATTCTGCTCATTGTAGTTGACGTATCCGACAAATGTAGCTTTAATCCGCCATTTTGTCCGCCATCTTGGATTGGAGAATAAACGGAGGTTACCAAATTGCATGAAATAAAATTGCAGATAATGTTAGACTCATTTTAGCTTTTAAAATAAGCAGACTTTGATAAAGATGGATTTATAATACATTAATCAGCTCTCATCCGCCATTTTGTCCGCCATCTTGAATTTTGGGAGTTGCCCAAGAGTGCCGAAGTGGCATCATCCAGTTTCGTAAACTACAGTGTCTCAGCTTTAAGAAAATGCAAAAACATTTTCTACATCCTTCCAGGCACGGTTCATTCGATTTTTGTAGTTTATATACCGGACTATTAAAAGAGAATAAGCCTAATATTACTCTAAAATTATAGGCAAAATCGTTTTGTCCAACGAGAACTCGCAACATCGTAAACAAGCAGATTCTCCCTATAAAATGCCATTTGTAACACAGCACGGGGAAAATAAACATACGCAATCAAACCATGCAAACAATGAACATGTTTTTAACTACTGTCCAGCACGATCCTCAGGTAATGCTTTGATGAATGAATTAATGCGCACAAAATTTGTTTAATTGTAGACTTCCAGTTTCCATGTCTATTTACGTGCGTCAAACTGGAATGGAATGTTGGATTAGCTGTACCAGGTAGTTGCTACCATTGAGAAACCGTCTAACAAATTCTGTCATTTGAATGATCAACACAAACTACATGTACATCCCGATGCAAAAGTTTGACAGTTGACACTGTTGAGAACAAATATGCAAATAATATGATACTAAGACTGTGTTGAAATTTGTATGAAATGTATTTAAAATGATTAAATTTTGTTTCGTCAAGGAACGCGTTATAGTTGTTGTTTTTCTGCTTTTTAAACCCGATCACAGGGTAAAATTATGTGTGAGATGGTGTTCGCTGTGTTGCGGCTTCTCGACCGAGTAAAGGAGACCGATATTTTTAGGTTTCAGGTCGGCGTGTGATTTTATTTCTTGCTGAAAATGAAAAAGTTGTTACTGCCTTTGGAAAGTACAATGACTGCAATATAAATATTTCATAATTTGAATAATTCACTGCGCAGAAATTTGTCATAGACCGAACCAAAGCATTAAGCTACCGATTTTTGGAGTGCTCCCCCTTATTCACTTTCAAGACATGTCACAATGTATTTGGGGCTTTTGTCATATTTAGGTCCTAAAGCACCTTAATATACAATCCCAGCACCATGCCAGGCCCCTGTTGCTGGTACCATTCTTCATTACTTTGGTCATGGCCGGGCATTGAACCCGTGACCTTCTGTGGTAGCCACTTTAATGTGTAGCTGAAAAACTGCTCAACACCAAAACCGACATGTATCTGTTTAACCAAATATATTATTCATCAATATAATCTGTTCATATTCCACATCCAAACTGACGTTTATCTCCTGTGGACAATAGCTTGCTTAGCTAAGACAAACCAATAATATTCGGTTGTTCGTGGATGTTTACTTATTAAACGTCATGTTAGTGGATAGCGTTATTTGTCGGCCAATGAAATCACTGCATTTCAATTTTTTTTAGTGTTAAAATCCATCGAACGTCCGGTTTTTATGGTGGCTGATTTACGCCATTTCGTATTTTCGTTCCTTCGCCACGAAGAAACGAAAATAAGAAGGCACAACAAATCCACAGTTTGTCGTATCTTTGTTTCTTCGCGGCGAAACAACGCGACAATGCGACAGATAAAATGTGTCGTTTTTTTGCCTTACATCTGTTGTATTTTAGTTTTTTCGCCACGAACAAACAAAGGCACGACAAATCCACAGTTTGTCGTATCTTCGTTTCTTCGCGGCAAAGAAACGAACACACAACAAAATAAATGCTACAATACGACAGATAAAATGTATCGTGTTTTCGCCTTAAATCTATCGTTTCTTCGTATTTTCATTTCTTTGTTTCTTCACGTTCCAGTTTAACAAGTGCATGCGCACATCAAGTATACATATGCATTAACAACAATGGAGGAGAATAGCGATCAATATAGTATCTTTTTCACTATTTCTTTATGTATGTAAATAAGGACCTACAGTACTTACTCAAATAGAAACTGAAACGAAGATATGAAGATACGACAGATTTAAGGCGAAAACACGACCCGTGAATCTTACTGGCACGTAGCCACCGAGAGAAAGTAAAACACTGGCAACCCCCCCCCCCCCAACTGATCAAGTTTCATATGGCTTTTAAACATGCCTGTTTCGAGGAACAGTTTCGAGAACTGTCATTACCTAAAGCCCGTGCTTGCACGGGCTCTCATCTAGTAATTATAAGAATTGTGGAAGGTCACAATTACAGTTCCAGAACCTTAAGTATTGAAAATACAAAAATGTATTTCAATTTGAAGAAATTTCAACATTACAATAAGGGGGCATAATTCCAAAAATAAATAATGAAGAGTTATTTCCTTCTACAGTTATGAACAATGAATAAGCATACCATCTTTCATAAAAACAACTTAGATGGGTATTCATTTTGTTCACTTCGAAGTTCTCAAACCATAACTTAAAGCTGAAAAGGGGCACAACTCCTAAAATAGCACTTCATAGTTATTCCCTTTTGTAGTCGTGTAAATGTAGTGCTGATAAATAAGCATATTAACTTTAAATCAAATATCTTTAACAGTGCTGAAAAGATTTAGTTAAAATAAATTTTAACCTTAAATGTTATAAGAATAAAGGGACATAACTTCAAAAGTAATTCATCCAGAGTTATGTCCCTTATAAATCTGAAAGATAAAGAACTGAGAAATAAGTATCAAATATATTTATAACTACTAAATACATGTATATCCCATTTGAACAAATTTTAATCTTAAATGCTTGTTGTTTGTTATTGCACACTCATACATTTGGTATCGTTAGAAAGAGAATGTTATTATGCATTGAATAAAAAAGGAATTGTGAAATTTGAGCCAGTTCTGTCGGTACAGTAATGTGTTGAAAATTGACATTGAGGATTTGCAAGTTACAAATGATTGCGTTGAGTCAGTTTTAAATGAAATTTTTTTTTCAATAGCGTGTGTGACCCCCCATAAACCCGAATGAGTTTTCTGGTCTTCCGGCTAGATTCCTTCGCAAACTTGTCACATCGATGCGTAAAAAGAGCACCGAACCCATTCGGGTTAATGGGGGTCACTCACACTATTGAAAAAAAAAGTTTCATTTAAAACTGACTCAACGCAATCATTTGTAACTTGCAAATCCTCAATGTCAATTTTCAAGTTGACAACACATTACTGTACCGACAGAACTGGCTCAAATTTCACGATTCCTTTTTTATTCAATACATAATAACATTCTCTTTCTAACGATACTAAATGTATGAGTGTGCAATAACAAACAAAAAAGATATGGTTTTTGTAGACTGGACAAGACTTTTGTCCATTAGTATAGATATGAAATTAAGTTATTCAGATAAACTCAAAGTATAATACTTATCAAAAGAACCAATTCTAAATTTACATCTAGTTTTGGCGGCAAAATTACCAACTGATCTTTATGAAGACAAAGACTGGACTGACAAGAAAATATGAGGGTCAAATACCTTTACAGTTCAATGATTTCAATAAAACCAGATAACTCTAAACAAATTGATTATTTAACATTTGAAATAATGTCAAACAAGGGAGACAACTGCAGTAAATATTAACACTAATTTTAACAAGATTGACAGATTAACCTCCCTTAAATAAACAAACTATTTAATAGAATTTGACTCTGTTACATACTTCACTGGCTCGTAAGTGACGTCTCATCATTTGTTTAACTTATTAATCAGTCAAATTCGTAATATTTCGTCGTCTTGTCATATCTGTCAAGCATAAATGGTCAACAAAAATAATAATTTAAAACATATCTATTAATCTATATACATACATACTACTACTACTATCTCATCTTACTCATACCTCTTGAATAAATTCTTTTAAATTTAAACCTTTTATACTATACACATAATTTATAGCTTTGACAATTTAATCAACTCCACCAAAATCATACTACTGAAATAATACATTATTTCTCATTCCCCTCCCTCCTAGGAAGTTTTAAATGTGACCTCACATTTAACAAGAACATAAAAACAAAAACAAATAAAATAAAACAGCATTATAATCTTGTTAATATGTTATACTGTTTCATTATATTTATATACCATAAACAATGTATTTTATTATAAAAATTACATGAAAGTATCTATACTTACTAAAAGTATACTTCACAAAATTATCATACCAATATTTCATAATTTACAATATAATCTTTAAGCTTATCAGGGGGTTTCCTTTCCCGAGTTGACCGTCTAGGTAATGATGTGTCAGCTGGCTGTAATTTAGACTGAACTTCAGAGATTTTGTCAATCTCTTTCTGTCTCTTAACTTCCCTTCTCTTTAGTCTTTTCTTCTTGAACTGTATTATCTTCTTTATCCCTATCACAATCTATATTCTTCTCTACTATTTGATCATCATTAAGATGTCTCGTCTCTCTATAGAACCATCATCTACTTCATCGTCACCTATATCTTTGTTATCTTCTTCATCTGTTTTATCACTACTATTTGTTGAAGTTTCATCATGCTCAGAAGGAATATAGGCGTCGCTATTTTCATTGTACAGTAACTATTACAAAATGATTTTTCTCATCGGAATCTTCTGAATGTTCCTCTCCGACGTCGGATTCTTCACTGTTACTATTTTCAACTAATTCTTCTCTTGTCTCTTGACAATATTCTGTATTTTCTCATTCATCATTATCTTCTATTTTCTTCCGCACTAGATACAGATGGTTTCTATGCAAAGTTTTCTCAATATGAGAATCCACAGATCTTAATTTAAATACAGAGATTTCTTCCCTAGGCTGGTCAATTATCTCATTGATTTCTTCTTCAAATCTGTTTGCTATTTTGTGTTTCCCGTCAAACTTCATTATCTTGACTAAAACATGATCACCAAATTTTAATTTTGCTGCTTTGGCATTAATATCATATACTTTCTTCTGTTTTTATACTTGCTTTTTCGTTAAAATCTTTAACAATTTCATAAGTTTTCACCATTCTTCCTTTAAATTAATACGGTATTCTTGTTGGTCTTGTGAAGTATCAGGGTCACTGTTAACCTGTTGAAACATTGAGTCTATTGGTAATTTTGGTTTTCGTCCAAACATAAGGTCAAATGGGGATAAACTGGTAGATTCACGTGAACCTTTCAGGGGTAGCATTTCCCATAGGATGATAAATTGTGGTGTGACTTTTCTTGCTATTTAATAAATTGCATAATTGTTTCATTAATTTTGATTCAAAATTGGGTCCTTGGTCCGAATGTAGCCTAGTTGGTATTCCAAAATTCAATATAAAGTGATTATATATACATTCAGCAGGAGTCTTGGCTGTTTGATTTTTTGTAGGTATGGCTATGAAGTACTTGGTAAAGTGGTCCGTAATAACCAGTATGTTTAAAATACCTCCTTTGGATGGTTCTAAGCGTAAAAAGTCTGTGCAGATTAGTTCTAGTGGATATGAAGTAGTAATATTCACTAGCGGTGCTTTGCTTAATTGACACTTCCTTCTAATACATCTTTCACAAGTACTAATAAAATTTTCAACATCATTCGACATCCCAGGCCAGAAGAAACGTTCCCTCAATAATCTCATTGTTCTGTCTTTACCAGGATGTCCTACATCTGTGTGCAATCCATTCAAAATATCTTGTCAAAATTTCCTCGGAATTACTAGTTGTTCAATGTAGTTACCATTTTCTTCAATTCGTCTGTAAAGTATACCTCTTTTCATTATGAAATTGCTAAAGTTTCTTTTCATTACTACATCAATTCTGGTTAAATTCTTGGTTGGTATTTTCTTTTCTATCACTGCTATTCTCCATCTATCAATAGTTTCATCCTCTCTTTGGCTTTTTCGTATTTCTCTAAATTTAATTTGTGACATAACTTGTCCTGGATTTTCAGTAGCTTCTATAATGTTGATATTGTTGCATGGTATTGTTTCTATAAACGGAGGTTGACTTGTAGTGTCACTGCAGATGACTTTCACTGAATTGTTGTCAATAACTTGTTGTTCTGTATTAGATGGGTACCTATTAAGTCCATCTGCATCAGCGTTCTTTATTCCTGGTCTATAGAAGATACCAAAATTGTATTCGCCTAGTGCGGAAGCCCATCTTTGACCTGTCGCATCAAGTTTGGCTGAAGTCAATACATATGTTAATGGGTTATTAATTTATTATCTGTAAGAACAGTAAATTCTTTCATCTGTAGATAATCAGAAAATTTCTCTGTTATAGCCCATTTAAGTGCCAGAAATTCTAATTTATAAGCACTATAATTCTTTTCTGATTTTGTTAAAGATCTACTGGCATAAGCAATAACTCTTTTGATCTTGTCTTCTTTTTGATATAGGACTGCACCTAATCCTTTAGTGGATGCATCTGTATGTAGTTCAAAAGGTTTTGAGAAATCTGGGTATGCCAATACAGGTGGGGAAGATAAACGTTGTTTTAGTTCTTCCAAAATAAGTTGTTCTTGTTCTGTCCATATCCATCTTTTGTGAACTCTTTTTAGCTCGACTATTCCGAGAATGGTGGGGCTATCCTACTCAGTTGTGCGGTGGCGTCGGCGGTGGCGTCGGCGTAACACTTCTTGGTTAAGTTTTTAGGTGCAACATTTTTATATATTTGAAACTACTGAAGGGATTCACTTGAAACTTTACACATGTCTACGGGATTACTATTGGAGGTCAAATACCAGGTTGCATAACTTAAGATTGACTTTTGACTCGATTATTGCCCTTTTATACTTATAAAATTTCTTTGTTAAGTTTTTTGGTGCAACATTTTATCTTTGAAACTACTGAAGGGATTCTCACTCAACCCAACAGGTTTGCAAACCATAATGGCCGTTGTTTACACGAATACCCCGGATAGTCGAGCGCGCTGTCCGTGGACTGCTCTTGTTAATTTCTTGCTTGATGTTGGAGGTAATAGGTCTGCCAATGGTCAAATAATTTTACTAAAATCCTTAAAGAAACGACGGTAGTATCCAGTAAACGCTTAACATGATCTTAATTCATCAGAATTAGATGGTGTATGCCAGTTTAATATTTTATTAATCTTTTCTGGGTCAGTAGATACTCCTTCCTCTGAAACTATTTGTCCTAAAAAGTGAACTTTTTGATGAATGAAGAAACATTTTTCTGCCGATAGTTTAGCTCATTTTCTTTTAATCTTGTAAGAACAAGGTCGAACCTATGTAGATGTTCTTCATAATTATTAGAAAAAGTAATGAGATCATCTAGATAAATAATACAAATGTTCATGTTGTAATCACCCAGGCATTCTTCCATTAATCTTTGGTATGTCGCTGGGGAGTTGCAGAGTCCGAATGGTAATTTCTCATATTCATAAAATCCGAGAGGCCCGACTGTAAATGCTGTTCTTTCTTTGTGGGATTCTTCTATTTCCACTTGATGGTAGCCTGCCTTCTTATCGATAACTGAGAAATATTTGCTACCTTGTAGACAATCAAAGGCTTCTTCAATATGTGGTATAGCATAGGCATCTTTAATACTTCTTTTATTTAGCATTCTGTAGTCGATACACATCCTTCGTTTGCCATTCTTCGTTCTGACTAAAACTATGTTACTGGTCCATGGAGATTTCGATTTTCTAATTATTCCTGCATTTAATAATTGGTCTAAATGTTGTCTAACTTCTTAAACCATCATAGGTGGTATTCTCCTGTGACGTTGTTTAAATGGTGTTTCGTATCCTGGTAATGATTCTATTCTATGTTTAATTTTGTTGCAATTTCCAATATCTGTATCACTCTTTGAAAAAATGCCTCGATGTTTCTCTAGTAGTTGTTTTAATCTTCTGTTTTGTTCTGGTGTTAACGTATTGTCGGTATCAATATGTATCTGTTTCAATGTATCAGTTTCATTTATGGATTCTATCAGCTTGTCTGTATTTTCATGGTCTACAGTAACAAGTTGTAACTCACAAATAATTGCTCTTGGTGGAATCACTTCTGTATTTGTTGTAATGCTAGACACCTTCACTGTGAGTTCTGCATTATTTTGGTATTTGTACTGAATAATGCCAGAGGTAATGTCAATGGATATTGGTAACTAACTTAGACTCTTCTGGCTCATGAATGATGACAGTTGTATCTTGATAATTAACTTCTTTATCAGTGAACACTGGTATATTGATAGATTCATTTTTTTAAAAATGATTTTATCATTAACTGCATTTCTTAACACTGCTATTCTATTGTTCTTTCTTAATTCTTTCTCTCTTAAATTCAAACACCTGAAAGATTGAAATAAAGCTTTATTCACAGATAGTTTCAGATTTTTGTAAAAATTGATCTCCGAAATGTGTTTTATAAATGTTCAGTAGTTCTTGTAGTATATTTGTACCTAGAATTACTGGTGTTCTTTCTGAATATTTAGTATCATTGCTTACTAAAAATAAACATGTAATTTCATTTGATTGTATATCAGGGTCTGAAATACATGTATTTAGATCCAGAGCTATATACCCTTCATATGGTAACTGATTACCATCAGCACATTCAATCTTTAAAGGACTTGTTAAGGGAAGCAATTCTATTTCTGAAAAATTTGCTTCAAAAAAAGATTTTGAAATTATACTTACACAGCTCCATGTATCTATCAATGCTCTAGTATTGATGTTGTTTAGAGTTATGTTGGTTTCATTTATTTCTCCTATTAAATCTTGGTTTTTCTTCATTTCTCCTGCCTGGTGTTGAAACAGGGGCTCTTACTTTTTTTGGACAGTGTCTAGCAATGTGTCCCTCCTCATGACAGTCATAACATTCAAATATGGCATTTAATTTCCTTTTCCTCTTGATCTATAACTTCCTCTATAAGGTTGATATTGTACTTGTTCTTTAAGTTCTTCCTTTTCTTTCTCAATTTGATCTATACGTTCATTCAGTTTCTTCAGTAATTCTTTCACTTCTGTTAACTCACTGTCTTGTTTTACTGCTGGGGCACATTTTCTGATCTCTTGTTGTTCTTCCTTCATCTCTAATTCTAATTTTAATTCGATTTTAAATTTGTCATAATCATGAATCATATCATTCTTGTAAGCTGCTTGTTGTTTGATATTATACTGTAGGCCTTCAAACAACACATTCTTTAAAATTTCATCATCCCCTCTGGGTAATCCTTTCATTTGGACGGCTTGATTAAACAATTCCTCTAATCTTGATGAATAACTGGTAATACTTTCATTTAACTTTTGTTTACAAGAAAAAAAATTACATAATATACTTTCTTTAGTTTCGATGTGTCCAACTGTGGATTCTAATTTTCTTAATACTTGTGATATTGTTACCCCAGTGCCTAATCTTCTTATAACATCACTTGCGTTTCCTATTAACGCTCTTCTTATTCCCAATAATATTTGTTCTTCAGAAAATACTTTAGCCGATTGAAAAGACTGTACTTCAAATTTAAATGTCGGCCAACTCACTTCTCCTTTATTGTCTTCTCCATAAAAGGTTGCTAATTTAGGATAATGATATGTAGCACTAAATTTTGTATCAGTACAAGTATGAGTTGTTGTTTCTTTTTTTGATTCGTGTTCTATCCCAAATGCTTTTGCCTTATTCTTAATTAATCTTGTGATGTCATCAGTATTTTCAATTCCTAACTCTTTCAATGAATTTAACAACTGTCGTTCATGTTTCGATATACTCACAGGCTCTTCACAATCACTTAATTCTAATTCCTTATCAGGTAATTTCATAGCCATGTTTAAGATACCTTAAAAATACTAACTTATTCAATTGAATAAATGTAAAATATAAATTTCAATATCCACTTTTCACAGTCTATATAGTCACAATTTTATACAATAATTGTCTACGTATCAAAGTTCTTTACTTTTTATATAAAGACTTACACAAATTTTCACACTAAACTTTAAATAAGTTTATGACATATAATACAAAGAAAATAACTCAATACTATAGTAGCCACTAGTATCTCAACATTTATTGCTCGATATTTTCAATGATGTATGGATATCTACACTGGTAAAATTCCTGATTCCTGGAAGAAAGCTTTAATTATACCAATACCGAAGCCGAGTAAAGACAATACTGACCCTCTGAACTACCGACCAATATCTCTAACTAGTTTTATTTGTAAAACCTTGGAACGCATGATTAATAAAAGGCTCATCTGGTACTTAGAATCAAACGGTATTATAACTAATTTTCAATCTGGTTTTCGAAAACAGCGAAGTACAAATGATCATTTAGTACGCCTCGAAACTTTCATTAGAGAGGCTTTTGTCAATAAACAGCATGTAGTTTCAATTTTTTGCGATCTCGAGAAAGCTTACGATTCCACATGGAAGTATGGTATTCTCAAAGATTTAAAAGATGCCGGTCTAAACGGTAGACTACCTATGTTAATTTCTAGTTTTCTGTCTGACAGAAATTTTCAAGTTAAAGTAGGATCAACTCTATCAGAACCCGGGTCGATAGCGCAGTTGGTAGCGCGCCGGGATTTGGATACTCGTGCCCGAGGGGTGCGGGTTCGAATCCCACCCGGGGAGGTTATACCCTTCCATTAAAATTTAACAATAATGTCGATTTTCCTCCATTGATTAGATAATATGGAGACGTTTCCGGCCTTGTGGAAGGGTAGGTGAGTACTGGTGATAGACAATGGTCCAGGAAAGCTAGGTTAGGTGCGCTGGACGCCGTGAAATGACATAAATTGTGTTGATACGGCGATAACTCCAATAAATAAATCAACACTATCAGAGAGCCACAAACAAGAACAAGGCCTACCACAAGGCAGTATTTTATCTGTTACACTTTTTAGTCTTAAAATTAATAATATTGTTAAGGTTATAAATCCTGGTACAGATTGCTCATTATATGTAGATGATTTTTTAATCTGTTATTGATCTAAAAATATTCGAAGTATCGAACGCCAACTACAACAAAACTTGGATAAAATTTAAAAGTGGGCAACAGAAAATGGTTTTAAATTTTCCAAGTCAAAAACACAATGTGTACATTTTTGTGGATTAAGAAAACATCATAATGATCCCGAACTTTTCATTTCTGGCTCAAAAATTCCTGTTGTAAATGAAGCTAAATTTTTAGGCGTTACATTTGATAAAAAAACTCTTTTATACCACACTTAGAATCGCCAAAAACAAAATGTATTAAAGCTTTAAATCTACTTAAAGTACTTTCACATACTGATTGGGGATCTGATACCCAAACATTACTTCAATTATACAGACGTCTCGTTCGTTCAAAACTAGATTATGGGTCAATTGTGTACGGATCAGCACGTAAATCGTACTTGCAAATGCTTGATACAATACATAACCAGGGCTTACGTTTTGCCCTTGGTGCCTTTAAAACTTCACCTGTTGAAAGTCTTTATGTTGAAGCTAACGAGCCTTCATTAAAATTACGTCGACAAAAGCTTTCATTACAATACGCAACTCGGAATATCTTCTAACAATAGTAACCCGACACGAAAAGTTGTTTTTAAACCAAATTACATTGATATGACAACAAACCGAACGAAATTAAACTATTTGGCCTGCGCGTTAAAAACGACTTAGAAATGCTTAATATCAACACTTCTACCGTTTTACAGAACTTAGATGAAAATGTCCCTCCTTGGACCTACAACATACCAGACGTTAATATTGACTTATCAAACTATCGTAAATCTTTTACCAGCCCAGAAGCCTTCAAATCCGAATTCGTAAACATCTTAGAAAAATATAAAGATTGTACAAATATTTACTGACGGCTCAAAAGATGGTAACAAAGTTGGTTGCGCTGCATAAGCATATTCTTTTGTTGCAAGAATGCGACTGCCTGACCAGGCATCCATATTTACAGCCGAAGTCAAAGCATTAGATCTTGCTTTAACTTACATGTCAAATAGTATCAATAAAAGTTTTATCATGTTCTCAGATTCTCTATCTGTATTACTGGCCATAAAAAATCGTAATTCAGACAATATTCTTATTAAAAGTATCGAATTAAAATTACATGAAATTTTAAAATCTAAAATAGTTCACCTCTGCTTGATACCAAGTCATATTGGTATACATGGAAATGAAAAAGTAGACATTTTAGCTAAAGAATCTCTAAACCTTCAACCAATAGATATCAAATTACAAAGCAGTGACTTCAAATGTTCAATCAACACGTTAATTAAGTCAAAATGGCAATCAATGTGGAACAATGCTATTTTATTAAGTTACATGACATTAAGCCAACCCTTGATTCATCTTCGTCAATAATATTTTCTAATCGCCGAGATCAAATAGTGATTACGCGATGTAGAATTGTTCATACCAGATTAACACATTTATACCTTCTCAAAGGAGAGGAAGCACCTAATTGTATACCATGTGACGAGCATTTCAATGTAAAACACGTTCTCATTGACTGTCAGCATCTTAAATACTTCCGTGACAAACATTTTAAAGTTAACTCACTTAAAGAACTTTTTGAGTCTGTACCATCATATGCGATACTTAACTTTTAGAAGGAAATAAATGTATATAATAAGATATAGAGCTTTACATCATTAATATCGTTTGAATAAATAGTATCATTGATTGCTTTAGGCGCGATATGACCTTTTTGTGTTGGTGCGCCGTAAAACCCAAACAAACAAACAAACAAACAATACTATAGTAGCTAATTACTCATAACCTTGTTACAAGCCAATGTAAAATCTATTAGATAATTCCAGGTGAGGCAACTCAAAATATTTATATCAACTTGTTTCACCTTAATATAATTTGCTTTACACAATCACCATTTGTCTCATAAATAAATAAATAAAAGTTGCTCAACGCTATATATGAATGTTGTAAAGTAATTCTATGTAGACTAGATTTACTCAAAGTTTGAATGAAATAAATGACAACAGATGATCAGTATGAAATTGGTGAAGTCAACCAAATTGTTACAGTATTGTGTACTAATAATTGCTATACACACCCACAATCATAGTTTCAAGGGTAATATTCTTCATTCTAAATTGTATAAAATAAATGATTTAGTTTGTACAATGATTACTGAACATATCAATATTTATAAGTGTCAAGGATCAGCATGTTTATATGCAAATACAGCAATAAAATTCAATTGATATCATATATCACTTGTGAATCTATATTTCTAGAGTATTTATATCCCCATAATATCAAATAATTTATATCAGTTCACAAATGATAAATTGTTTGCATAAAATTGTTGACACTAATCATCTTCAGTGATTTACTCAGCTGGACAAATTTCGATCTAGAAGAGTAAATATCAGTTGTCATCAAATAAAATTAATATAATTAGCTTTTTAACACTTTATCTTACCTGTTTCGAGTGTTGTTACCAACAAACAAAGCTGTATTATTATTTACTTGTCTACACTAACTAACTATCAAGTAAACATGTTGCAAATTTAGTCTAATTGTCATTCTGTACACAAACGGTCTGACTGACCTTTGTACGGAGACGCCGCGCATCACGGGTAAACTGTTTATTTACCTGAAAACACGTGGCAATGTTTACATTCTAACAATTTCCCCCCTTCAAGTGATCTGAACAAATAGAGTATGAATTTTGTGTCTACTCAATAAAATTTGACTATCCAACCAACTATCCTCAACAAATTAATCTTTTTAACTGGAAGTTTAAATCTTCATCATAACGTGTTTACATCTGTCATTCTTTACACAATAATTTGAAATCGAAAGTCGAGTACACGGTTTAACTATGTACCTATGCCTACAGAGGTTTAAAAGTACTTAGTATATATATATTAATATTCCTGTAACTATAAGCGGTTATTATTTTACATTTTAGTAATTATATTTGGCGAAAAAATGCCATCAAAGTTATTCACAACAACGATTTTCTTTGATATTTGTATTCATACGCGGAACTACTTGACGCGGAAGTAAATTGCGGATGATTGGAGCTCGTTATGCGTCTAAGTATAGAGGTGATATCTTCACCGTCTATTTATAAAATGTCTAATTGTCGTTCATTTTAAGTGTCACGTGATTGTCATGTGATATAAAATTAATGTTCATTAACCAATCAAATAAGCTCAATTCATTCAGTCCGTTACACTATTAGTCAATATTTGGTTCAAGCACAATGTCAAGTGTAGCCGACCAATGAAATAAGCTCAATTCATTCAGTGCGTTCATCACTAATGTAGGTCAATGTCAAGTTATGGTGACGTGTAGTCTAAGGAAATAAGGTCACAGACAGCAGATTACAAATACCTGGGAAGATGAACCGGAAGTGATTGTAAAGCGTAAAAATAATTGTAGTTATAAAATATTTATCATTTAATCTAATTTTATATCAAAACATATTGTAATTTAAGGAATAAATTATAAATAATTATTCTCAAAGTTTAAAAAATATATCGATTTACTAATAAGTACATGACATGTGTTTATTCAAAACCGAAAGTAAGAAATGTAAACAAATAAATCTGGACTGTTTTAAGGATAATATATGGTTTTCAGAACGATACTATTGTTTGTTAGACCATATGACCTGATGATTGAGGTAATTAATAAGAAATTGTTGATTATTTGTTAATTAGGGCCCTTCACCAAGAAAATTGTGAAAACGTCTCTCTTACTACCTTTACAATATCATGCACAAATCAATAGGTAAATATATCAAAACTGCAGTTATTTTCTGACCCAAAAATTCTGGACATGAAATATATTCCCCCTTTTGATCACAATTTTATGATATAACTGCAATAAATGAATATTTACAAATAATTTATACTCACAAAATCCAAAACTTATCCTAATCCAATATTTTTTTAACGTCACAATTTAAACACAGTGTCACTATCACTGACTTCACAAAATGTTAAAGATAAAATGTCCTAATCTTCTCTCCTCCCTTTGAAAAATGCTGTCCTCAGATGATAAAAATATGATGCTTCCATTCTTCCTCCAAAAAATCTCTACTGTACCAATAAACACGTTGGGCGCCAGTTGTAACCGGGTGGTCGTGAGTAAAGTGGTCCACATTGGTTAATAAGTAGAATAACTATATGATTCTGTTCAATAATCTATTTCTTGAGTATAATTTCTCCAATCATATAATATACAATTCTCTGTAGTGAAATAATACTCTCTTCTATACAATGTACAACTATTCCAAAGTCTATTCCCTAGTCTATTTCTATTACTCTGTAATGAACAATATACATAGTATTAGTATTAATAGTCTACTTGATTCTCTTATTCTCTTTATATTACTATAAAATATATAGATAACTTCTTGATATTAGAATTTAAATATATACTTATGATAAGTTTATATTTAGATTCTAATATCAAGTGGCTAGTCTTGAAATTAATATTACATACAAACAGTATCAATACAAAATAATACAAAGTTACAAATTGTACAAACTATGACAAATTTAAAAATAATAATATAATCTCTTACCATCTATGGGATAAATGATATCAAATATCTCTCTGAATTATCTCTGGTCTCTCACAGTGAAAAGTTAGAGAAATGGAGGTATGTGATAAAGAAAAGGGCGTGGTAACGAATTACAAAGTACCATCCTGAAAACCATTCAGTTACTTAATATAAATAATAAATCACTGTTATAAATAGAAATTCTTGTACTTATTAATGAAATAGATATAAAATTAAGTTATTTAGATAAACTCAAAGTATAATACTGACCTAACTTATCAAAAGAACCAATTCTAAGTTTACATCTACTTAAGGAGGCAAAATTACCAACTGATCTCTATGAAGACAAAGACTGGACTGACAAGGACATGAGAGGGTCATATATCTTTACAGTTCAATGATTTCAATAAAACCAGATAACTTATTTAACATTTAAAAATGTATAACAAGGGAGACAACTGCAGTAAATCTTAACACTAATTTTAACAAGATTGACAGATTAACCTCCCTTATATAAACAAACTATTTAATAGAATTTGACCCTGTTACACAAACTTTACGTCATTTATATTGGAGCTTAAAAACTTTAACGTCCAAACCATCGTCAACGCCAACGCCGACGCATAAATGATGGCACATTCTGCAAATTACTAAATTCACATAATTTTTCCGCAAGAGTTAACAACAAACGTTGAATTCATTTGAAATTTACTTAAGAAGACGCTTTACCTCTGTATTAACACAGTGGTCTGTATAAACAGACGCCGTCTTGTTTTCAGGGCTTTCGAAAACAAAAATCCGACCATTGCAATCGCCAATGTCAATTTTCAAAACTGGCCATTTGTGCCATTAAATTAATTTGATATTTTTTTGCGCGCATGCAACTAGTACATTGTAACTATGATTATGTATAGTCCAAATAATTACATGAAAAACACAGACAATGTAGAACTTGTATGGGATGAGGTAAAACACAACACAGTTTAGATTGATTGAAATGGGCATTTATTTTTTAATGCCAAAACATGAGATCGACCTATGTACATAAGCTAATAAACTATATAAAGTATTTTTACCGAATTACATATCTGGACGGCCAAACCGCCATTATGTCATTGTTATGAAATACCATAAGTTTCAAAAATGCTGACACACATTTTGGAATTGGTTTATCAATTTCCATTCAAAACTGCAAACAGGTGTAAATAAGTCGCCAAACAATACGCTGAAATAAATTTTAAAGTCGCAAAAAATGAAATAAATAGACCCAACAGGAGCTGAGATTACTGACTGTTTAGAATTTTTATAAAAAAGAACAATGCTAGGATGGCACATAGAAACTGACTTCGAGTTACGAAACGATACATGTACGCGACCAGTATTTACTCGATTAAATATTTTTGGAGGGCGGAGATTTACTCTGAACACGCTAGATGTTTACTTTCGCATACAGCGAAAATTAGTTAGACCGTCGCACATATTGATCATAGAGGAACTAGGTCATCATTTTGTTAACCCATATTGATGCGTGTTATATATATGTATATAATGGTTTTACACAACACCCCAATATTACAACCCAGATATTGTAATGTTAACCGTTAACAATTCCTTGATTTATAAAATTTAAACGCTTTTCCTCAATTATTGCACCTTTGAATCGACAAGCTACGTCGTAGACAAGAAAGTATAAAAGGCAGAGTATATGGGGGAGAGAGAGAAGACTGGTAATTGAATAATTAAGAGCGCCATCTAGCGGAAATTCGCTTAGCAAGACAATATACTTTTGTGAACAATTCAAAGGACCAACAACACTACTCTCCAATTCATCGGTTCGAAAGATTCACGTGCTCACTTTCTTCCTCTGCTAAAATACTTCGTACAAACTGATATTTCTATTTTTAGACAGAGACACATAAACATTTAAATCGCATGACTGTCACGTGGTTTTTTAAAAATATATGCAAACATTTCTCACGCCTGTTATTTCAAAATGTCGAAATGCAAAGATGTTGGACAGTTTTGCATTAGTTAGATAATGGAAAATTAACAATAATAAAAGTATATATTGATCTTTTTAAACGTGTATCTCTGATCTTTTAACTGTAAACATAGAGCAACTAATTGAACTTAAATACAAAGTTTAGCCACGCTATATATGACGTCATACGAGGCTGTATTCGTCACTAGTATGATCATACCATATAAGGCATTGTTTACCCATTCAACCAATGAAAATGTGTATAAAGTTTTTCAGCTAAATTTGAATTTGGTAAACTTTCTTTGGTCATTCAAAGGTTCATAGTAAAGGTCAATATCATAAATCGACACGTTTTAAGGCAGCGGGTGAATGTAATGTATTCACTGAGCTGCGAGGGGAGCGTACAACAACACAAGCCGGCGTAGTATTGTATTACAATGAGGTGGTAATGAGTGTCTCGCTTGAACTACGCCTCTTTGTCTATGTTGAACATTTTTGAAGCGTGAAATGAGTAATCTTATACTTTCTTGTTACCATTGGAACGATGTTTAGGCATCGTTCCCAAAAATAAATAATGACATGTTTTAAAAGCTGTACATGTATGTATTCTATTATTTCAGTTTCCACTTAGATCATTGTGGAGGTTTACCATACTTTCTAGAGAAGACTGGTTTTAAAGGTCGTTGTTTTATGACTCATGCATCTAAGGCTATTTATAGATGGTTATTATCAGATTATGTCAAAGTCAGGTTAGCTGTTTCGAACTTCTTTTACTATACAGTTCCACCCCTCCTAACGACCACCCCTTGTAAGCAGTCACCCCTTGTAAGTGGCCAGCTCGTTATTTAAACGAGGCCAACATTCTTACACAGTTTTCGAAGCGCTAGTTATTAAATTATTTGTTGCTTAATAAGATTTTTATCCCACTAAATACTAATAAATATCGTAAATTTCACAGTTTTATTTTCGTACTTTTACCTGATAGGGCATTTAGTCTGAATAACTTAATTACTGATTTTCTTTTTCACCGTGGTTGTATATAGCGGCAAGTACTTTTTTATCTTTTCAAAAGTAAAGAATATTACTCAGACTGGAAATAATTTACTGTCAACTGGCCTTTTCTTATAAAGCATAAAACAAGCATTCAATTAAAAAGGCACTATGTCATCAAAACTTTACCTCCAGACCCCCTCTCAAAGCCAAACCCCCTCTTAAGTGGTCACCCCTCTTAAGCAGCCAATTTGACTGTTTCCTTGGCTGGCTGTTTAAGAGGGGTTGGACTGTATTTATGTTTAAAAATGTGGTTAAATGTTTAAGGATGCTGTCTTTAAATCACTCACTGTAGTATTTTGCTGTAGAAAGTTGTTTGTTTTGAGCCCAGCTACAGACCTGTGTAGGCAGTTGCTCTTGGGCAATTTGAGTCATGTTTTGATGCATGTGCGACCATTGCATTAGTGAATTGAGGAAAGCCTTATACATTTGTATATAAATAGACCGAGTTATGATATTCAACTGCTATGTTTATTTGTGTATTATTAAATCCAAATTTGTCAGTTATTGTTATTTATATGTATGTACATGTATAATAAAAATAATTATCTATGTTGACCTTGAAAATTGGTTAACACCAAATATGTTATCTACAATAAATAAAGCCATCAACATCATCATCATAACCATTAATAAATTTGATTTTTTTCCAATCTCCATCATATTGGGTAGTGCAAACTTCTTTTATTAATTGACAAATAGTTTAATAAGTATAAATTATAATTATTACAGTAATATAGGTACAGATGATATGTTATATACAGATAAAGATATTGAGAATAGTATGGATAAAATAGAAACTATCAACTTTCATCAGGTAAGTCTTTAACCTCTGTTTTTATATGCCCGTTTTGAAAAAAAACGGACGTATTATGTTATGATGCTGTCCGTCCGTCTGTCCGCCCGTCTGTATGTCCGTGGACAATTGCTTGTCCGGATGATAACTCAAGAAAGGATGAACCTAGGTTCTCAAATTTTATGTGTGGATAGCCCTTGGTTAGAGGATGTTCCCTATTGATTTTGAGACCCCAGGGTCAAAGGTCAAGGTCAATGGGACTTAAAATATAAAAACTTTGTCCGGACGATAACTCAACAAAGACTGTACCTAGGTTAACCAAGTTTTATGTAAGAGTAGCCCATGTGTCAAGGATGTTCCCTAATGGTTTTGGGGCCCCTGGGTCAAAGGTCAAAGTCACGGAGGCATCATATGGGGAAAAAACTTGTCCGGACAATAACTGAACAACCATATTGAAAAACCTTGTCCGGACAATAACTAATCAACCAATGTACCTAGGTTCACCAAATTTTATGTGAAGGTAGCCCATGTGTCAAGGATGTGCCCTACAGGCTTTAGGGCCCCTGGGTCAAAGGTCAAGGTCACAGGGGCATCATATGGAAAAACCTTGTCCGGACAATAACTAATCAACCAATGTACTTAGGTTCACCAAATTTTATGTGAGAGTAGCCCACGTGTCAAGGATGTTCCCAATAGGTTTTGGGGCTCCTGGGTCAAAGGTCAAGGTCACAGAGGCATCATATGAAAAAACATTGTCCGGACAATAAGTCAACAACTACTGTATCTTGGTTCACCAAATTTTATGTGAAGGTAGCCCATGTGTCAAGGATGTGCCCCATAGGTTACCCCATAGGGCCCCTGGGTCAAAGGTCAAGGTCACAGGGGCATCATATTGAAAAACCTTGTCCGGACAATAACTGATCCACCAATGTACCTAGGTTCACCAAATTTTATGTGAGAGTAGCCCGTGTGTTAAGGATGTGCCCTATTGGTTTTGGGGCCCCTGGGTCAAAGGTCAAAGGGGCATCAAATTGAAAAACATTGTCTGGACAATAACTCAACAATGACTGTACCTAGGTTCACCAAATTTTATGTGAGAGTAGCCCATGTGTCAAGGATATGCCCTATTGGTTTTTGGGCCCCTGGGTCAAAGGTCAAGGTCACAGGGGCATCATATGGAAAAACCTTGTCCAAACAATAACTGAACAACCAATGTACCTAGGTTCACCAAATTGTATGTGAGAGAAGCCCATGTGTCAAGGATGTTCCCTACAGGTTTTTGGGCCCCTGGGTCAAAGGTCAAGGTCACAGGGGCATCATATTGAAAATCGTTGTCTGTACAATAACTCAACAACTGCAGAAATCTAAAATAATACATCCTTGCTGGATACCAAGTCATATTGGCATATATGGAAATAAAAAAGCAGACATTTTAGCTAAAGAATCTTCAAACCTTCAACTAGTAGATATCAAATTACCAAGCAGTGACTTAAAATGTTCAATCAATATGTTAATTAAGTCAAAATGGCAAGCAATGTGAAATAATGCTATATTTGATAAGTTGCATGACATTAGTTCACCAAATTTTATGTGAGGGTAGCCCATGTGTCAAGGATGTTCCCTATTGGTTTTGGGGCCCCTGGGTCAAAGGTCAAGGTCACAGGGGCATCATATTGAAAAACCTTGTCTGGATAATAACTCAACAAAGACTGTACCTAGGTTCACCAAATTTTATGTGAGAGTAGCCCATGTGTCAAGGATTTATGTGTTGATAGCTCTTTGGTAGAGGATGTTCCCTTTTGATTTTGAGACCCCAGGGTCAAAGGTCAAATTCACTGGGAATTAATTTTAAAACATTTTCTGGACAATAACTCAATAATGACTGTAGATAGGTTCACCAAATTTTATGTAAGGGTAGCCTAAGTGTCTTGCATATGCCTCTTTGGTTTTGAGGCCTCTGGGTCAAAGGTCAAGGTTGCAAGGAAATCATGAGCAAAAACCTTGTCCAACTACCAACTTTATCCTGTATGGATACTCTTTGGGTCAAGGGTGTGATTGTTTGGTTCTGAGGCCCCAGGGTCAAGGTCACTGGAAGTTTATATGGGAAAACTTTGTGCTGGTGATAACTCAACCATGGCTGTGCCTAGGTTCTCAAAATATTTGCTTTGGATTGCCTTCCAGTTAAGGATGTGACCAGAGATTCCGGGGTCATTGGTCAAGGTCACAGGGACTTCATATGAGATAGAACACAGCATGGACTGCACACGGGCGTATAATGCCCCGCCCAGCGGAGCTCTTGTTTTTACATTCATAGCTAGTTCAAAATGTTTCTACTATTTGTGTGAATAGCTTCTTAGTTTAGCTTCATTTTTTTACATTGATTTTCCTTTTTTTATTTTTCATCCGATTTATTTCAAATTTTTAATAAATGTAGATCACATATGGGCATAATACCAGTAAAATTTCATCCAGATATCTTTACTAGAAATATGTTTAATTTTAAGTCAAAAGTCAAAATTCCCATGGGATCGGCAAATTCCCATGGAAGAATGGCTCTCCCTGTACAGCAAGTGCTCGATAGCAAACGTCGCGAAAACCCGGCAGTGCTACAAATATTGCATTATGTACAGATAGCCTGGTTTCCGATGTTTACTTAATAGTAAGGGCATGTTCCGCAAGTCGATCGCTAGCTAGGGCTTTGTAGCTATTTTCTTCGGAATGGTTTGCTAAGATCGAGCAAATTGAATCGCTAGCTAGCGAAACATAGCGAGTTTTTTTCTCGCTAGCCGTATCATTCGGAACACTTTGGCTTAATACAAAATGGCTGCCCCCTGTGGGAATGCGTTTTTTTTTCAAGAATACTGAAATATATTTCATTCAATGCATATATATATTTCGTCAAAGTGGTTAAATAGAATATTCATGGGGATAATTGATTTAAATATTTTTCATTTGTTACAATTTTGAACTTTTTGTTTGAGAAAGTCGCCATTTTGTTTTTGCTAGCTTGAAGCAAACTGTTCCGTATACCTCTTATGCTGCAAAAAATCGCTTTCAAAAAAGCGATAGCTAGCAATCGACTTGCGGAACGTGCCCTAACTGTTAGATACAGTAAGGGGCAGGTAATCCAGACTACATTACAGACTGCTATACGACGTCGCGCTAACGGTCCCATTATGCATCAGCACTGCGCTGTATTGCACTAAATTTAAAATGGCAAATACGGCTCATTAAACAACAAAATATACTAAAAATACATAAATAAATATTATAATAACATTGTATGGATGATTTCTAATGTTTATATCCTTATACATGTATAGGGCTGGGTACCGCCAGGAAATTTATACCACGGTGATATTGATTATGCCAACCCTGCTGACATATATGTTAACGTGTAAAACCTAAATCACAGGAACTACTCGTTCACGGGTACTGTAATACCGGTATTTCCGATAAAAAACCGCGGTTACCGGTTTACCGGTAATACCGGGCACCTCTATACATGTATAATGTATTAATGGTAAAAATCAGTAAAATACTAAAATGTCCGGAGATTAAAATGTTGATCTGTCTAATAGAACGAGCGTTGTTAATAGCAACTAACCAGAAACAGTATTAATTAGTGAAATGGACGGTTGTGCAACATGTGACATTTCTCGCTGGAAAATCAGTAATATCACAGTAAATAATTGAAATAAATTACTGAAACTTGGCAGAAATGTGAATTAACATACATATTACTGATTTAAACTGACAAAACTATCATGACAAACTGTCACAGTTAAAAAATGGATACAAACAGTTGTTTACATGAACAAACGTAATGCCGGTAATGACAAATGCCAGACTGGAGGTTTGACAAATAAGCCATGTGAAATCAGGAATGATGTGAAATATCTTTGTGAAATTCATAGACCAGACATGATGCATTGTAATGATTATGTAACATAGAGCATTTAATGCAAAATTTTTATTTTAAGAAATCTTTATAATTCATATCAATATCTAAATCTATATTTTCCCAGCCAAGCCAATTGTTTATGTTAATGATTTGGTAGATGATTAAGTTCTCAAATAATCTTATCAACATAAGTAATCAGCATGTTTTTTTGTTTGTAACAAATAATCTCAGTTTGAAACACCTTCTGGTGATGTCTATTGTTAGATAAATTATATAATAAAAATTCTTGATCAGTCTCAAGTATTGACATATGCTAGTCTGTTTGTTTTATAATCTTATTGATAAGGTGTCAGATCCTGACATTTACTACTTAATTATTTTACAAGTAATTGTCAAAAAGTAATATTCTTATTGGCTGATTAAGACTTTAGATTATTTTTATGTTACCCGCCCCTAATTTTGACTTTCCCTATAAAACTTTTAAGTGATAGGAAAAAGAGATAGATTCAAGATGTAGGCAAAACGTTGCATTTAAGTTACTAAGTCTGTACATAGGAAGTTTTAACTATTAACATATTTTGGACATTACATTTGAATACTTGTTTAATTTACACTGCTTACTTGTTGTTATTTAATGTGTTGTAAGAACCATTAAAGGAATAGAAAACAGACAGTGTTGTAATAAATCTAGAACAATTTATGTTGTGGTTCTTAAGTTGATGTGTTTAATCGACTGAACCTTTCTGTGAATTTACTAAGCCGGTGTGTTGAATTGGCTGACCCTTCTGTTCGCCAGAGGTTATGTGAATTTGGTTCGAGTCGGGGCATTCCTGCTAATTCCCCATTACAAGGAGCCCCGTTCTTATAGGAAACAACCATCCTTTTCTTACTGGTGACAATTATCCTAGTGCACCTGTCGAGATCTATGGTGAAGCCAATGTTATCTACAAATTATATAGAGTAAGTTAAACATAGAAATAAGCCTTGCAGTTTCAGGATACAGTTAACATATGATAGAGTGAAACCTGACGGGACCATGAAGATAAATTAATTATTATAGTTAAATAGTTTAATGTCAGACCATTTCAATATATTCTATTCTGGATGTGTTATTTTGTCGTAAAAGTGATTTTAATATTCTATTATATGAAACAAAAGCACTTAAACCATTGCAATGTATGGTCATATATTTTGGGAAATCCCAAATGAAAACCCTGAGTAAATGTTTCGATTATATAATCGATTGATTGATCGAAAAGGGTTGTTCAATAATTTCTGATGGATTATCTTTTTTTCAGTATTTTCACTTTTATTATTTGTTAAGTTCTTTTCAATAGTTTGTAACAAGTTCCAAGTATCACATATAACATATCGTCCATTGATAGCCAAAAGGGCTTATCAGCACTTTGGGTCAAAAATGACTTTTTATCATAAAACACATCATTTTAATGTTATCTAGCTGTGGAAAAAATATTAAGCACGAGTCCTTAAAAAAACATTAAAAAAAATGGCGACAATGAAAATGTTTGTTAGGACATTGGTCATTTTAACTTCCGCCAAAAGTGCTTATCATCAGTATTGTTACAGCCAAAAGGGCTTATCAGTCAAAATTCATGCTGATAAGCCCTTTTAGCCAGAGATGTTTACAAGGCAAGTTCTGCATTATTTAATCCCCATTATTAGATAAATAGTCAAGTTATGTGTTTACATTATAAGTACATCCTGTAGCACCTGATAACATCAGTTTTTCACTGATCAATACAAAATTGGTAAGTTCATTAGGGAATCTACATAATGATTAGCGTTTTTGATGCAGTAGTTGTATTCTACTAAACAGTAAGTAAAGTTTTGTTTTATTTTATGAACTGTTAAATGCCTGAACTAACTACTTATCAGCGGTATGGAAACAAAAATCATAATTTAGTAACAAAGAGATAAACTATAAAATGCATGTCCTTTGTGGGTTGTTGAGCCCTTTTGGCTGTGAAATATATTTAGTATAGGAATTTAAGATTTCTAAATATCCAATCATACTATTTGTACAATACTAAGAATAAGATTGACCAAATGATATCCTTTGTGACACTTAATGCTGTAAAATCAACAGTATAACTGCTTTTTAGAAAATTTGATTTGCTGATGAGCCCTTTTGGTCGCTGTGTTTTTATGATTTGTTTTTGGAACGATGCTAATTTAGCATCGTTCCAATGGTAACAAGAAAGTATAAGATGACTCTTTTCACGCTTCAACAATTTTCAACATAGACAAAGAGGCGTAGTTCAAGCGTGAAACTCATTTACATCTCATTTAAATGTAATACAACGCTGGCTTGTGTTGTCGTTCTTGAAACTCTTCAGAAAAAGGGAGGTTACTCTCAGGACATATAAATCTTGCAATGGAGATAGCACAACTCAACCCGTAGACAACTCAACCCGTGACAACTGCAATAATTACTTGTTTGAGTAAAAAGAGCCTACGATGTTTTGCCAATGCCTGTTATATGCGTAACATAATTACATCATTCGATAGTAATAAACAATATTAAATGATCGTATTATATTAAGAAGTGGCTAGAGTTACGGTACCGTATGGGGACGGATCGTCAAGGGGGCGAATAATCTTGGGGACGTATTGTCTGTATACCTTGGATATGACTAATACACTTACCGGATGTTTAATATACGGTGATACGACGTTGTCGTCTTCAAAGTGTCACATTTAAAGTTTACACGAGCGATTTTAAGTTATAGAGTTTTGATTATAATTTGGAATGAATATGTGTAAGTGTGTATGGAACTTTATACAAATATTTACATGAAATAGACGATTCTTAGAGTGATTTTCATTGTGAATAATTTGCAAGTGCAAAACGTTAATTTGACTTAAAATTCGTGAACAAAAATGGGAATGTAGCTTGATGCAAAAGAGCATAGTACTTGGGGGAAAACCTTAAATGAATTGTTAGAAAGTCGATTTTTTGTGAAAAAATCAGCTTGTCATTGCACACCAAATCTTTGAAATGTTAACGAAAATATCAACGATCTCGTTAAAATACCCATTGATAACCAAAAATGAGAAGTTGTCAGCTCCTTTTGGTGAAAGAAAATAGTCCAGAACAATCTTTGGTTTGGTGAGATCGCTGCTGCATGACCCTAAAATGTGTTGATAAAAATTAATTCTTTGACTGGTTTATTTTGTTTGATGAAGTAAGATAAACATTGCCATGAGCAAACCACTTGAGAAGTCTAGTGCTATCCCTTTGTTAAATTCTGTTAATTGATATTTAATACATTATTTTATAGATAATATACATAATAATATATTCTTTAATAAAAAAAATAAGTTCAGGACATCGTTCCTTCAGCACTCCAGTGCTTTGATTTCTTACTGGTATGAATTCAGACTGGTCACATTAGGAGTTGTATATTGCTGTTGTACTTGAGAAACTGTGTTTGCCTGATACCATTTAAGAATTAAATAAGTTTTATTTCATTAAAGTATCATAGTAATAGCATTGTATGATAAACACATTCCGGCAATCATTGATAAGTCAAATGCATACCAGTTTTCAAGCTCTGAAATAGTATTGCTTTATGTTGAATTCAATTATTTAATGTAATTCATATCAATATTTACAACAAAAAGATTTTGTTAAATAATTCGATTGACAAAATTCTGCACATGTATAATAGTATTCACTGCAAATCATGTACATTAGAATACACTTCTTTTGCCATTTATTGGCCCATCTTTGATTGATGAGCAAGCAGTCGAGGATCATCAAAACTTGTCATTGAACGAACAATGATACACAATTAGGAGAGGCTATGGAAAGTATAAGTGCACCAAACAATTTCCAAGTCTCCGATTACTGCTGAAGGTACAGGGGACAGAGTCTTACACCAGCTAAACCAGTCAGGAGGAGAATGACTCAACAACTGCTGAAGGCAAAGACCAGGCGAGTTTAGAGCGAGAAGCCCAGAATCAACAAAGGCCCAAACATCAGCAAAAAGCTGTTGATAGATTAACAGTTTATTCAAAATGAGGGGAAACATACAAAAGCTATTGAGAGCACAGACACATTGAGCAATGTTGATGTTCTGAGACAACTGTTGAAAACACAATTCCAGTGTCTTATATAGACAACCCAAGACGCAGGAGAAGAAATCAACAACTACTCACGACAAAGAACTGAAAGTGACTATGTCATCTGATGATGATAGTGAAGATTACTTATCTTTGAGTAAACTGATACAGCTAGAGCCTATGAGAAGAGCGAAGCAAAAAAGATAAACACTGAAAGAACCTGTAGATGTTTAAAATAGTTTCATCTGCATATGAATTATGTGATGATATTGACAAAAGCTACACACTAACAACTTCATTCTGAACTGTTTGAGCCCAGAGAATAATCAAGGCCAAGAAAATTGGTCTGAAAAAGAATTATGCCAGCAAGGAAAGATGGGCGAGGAAGACTTTTTAGTTGCATTTAATGACGTACCTGCACATTGTAAAGGTCATATAGCGGCGGTCAATCAACCTACTTACTCCTCCTGAAAAGGCTAAATCTCTGGATTAAGTTGTCAACCAACTTCTAAGCACATACTTTTGTCAGTGACTGACAACTGCCCTATATTATTAAAAATCATTGATAGGAGGGACAATGGCTGTAAAAATAATTTCATGACCAAACACCACGAAAGTATGACCGGGAATTGAACCCATGACCCCTTGATCAGACTTGCGTGTTACCAACTGAGCTAGCCGGGTGACTAAGAAAGACTTTATACAAGCTCAAAGCACCAAAAGCAAACATAAAAAAGAAAACTGTCAATTTAAAAGGCAATTGATAAAAGAAAAGCAGAAAGCACTGTTCAGTCAATGTTTAAAATATTTGTGATGGCTACAACTACCAATCTTCCAGCCAGAAATGGTCTACTACGTAAAACGATACATCAAGATGAAAATTTACTGGTCTTTTATGAAGACCTACCCAGTAACAGTTGGATTTAAGACAGGCCCTCATGCCCACACATTCTGAAGGAAGAAGATGATATTGACGAAGAAATTAATTAAACTTGACAATTAAATGGTCAATAGTTTTAAAAAATTAATCATGAAAGTTATTTAAATGATATTAAATGGTTGAAATACATTGTATCAGTCTTTTTCATTTACTGATAAGTCCTTATTACCCTAGAATGTTGTGTAAAATTCGGCAGCCAAAAGGGCTTAACAACAAAAGCCCCCAATATGGCTATAATTTTCAATGCATCAACTTGATAATTACAGAACAATTCATTGGTATATAACTCTAATAAAATATCAACATTCAATCACTAAGATCATTAAACCTGATTTACTACAGAGCCTTGAAACTTTAAACCTCATTTTCTCAAAACTTGACAAAGTGCTGATAAGCCCTTTTGGCTATCAATGGACGATATAATATAAGTTATAATAGTTTAAACAGCACCAAAATGTGTGTGAGTTCATATACACCGTGTCCCCTCGGGTAGCCTCTGATAACAATGCAACATAAATTCTTGTCAAATGTCCGCCATTTTGTTCATCGATTCGATTATGTTTTTCTTTGTAATCTTAACATTTATAAGCAAATAAGACATATCGATGTCCTGATCTTTATAAAATAACGTTATACAGCGAGTTTTCAACATGAATAATAAATCTATTACTCACAATACTGTAAATCAAGGGCCCGACAACTCCAACATCCCAGCTTCTTCCATCATCAAATTCTGCGTGACTGTTCAATATGCAGTGTTTATTTTTGGTCAATTTTATAGCCGTTTATGGGCTATATTCCCAATCTGAAATCATATCTTTTTTTCCCAAATTTCAATCCAAAATTCCCAATTTATCTTGAAAATTTTGTTTTTTGAAAGAAGACAGCTGTAAATATGTTACCGCTTAAAATTATTAATCCCAGTAATCTTTCTTTTTAATTAACTTACTAAATAAATGAAGAATGAAACAAAAAACTTTGTTAAATCTGTTTTTATAGTTATTAAATTTGTGTCGCAGATTATGATGAATATGAAGTCTGCAAGTGAGTTGTAGTCGAGAAAGCTGACAGCATGTATGGCAAAAGCCTGCAAATACACGTAGAATGCACAAATTAAGAAATAAAGACGAGAAGAACGTTCGCACGTTTCAGTGTCTATGGCGAAGTGCGCATACCTTTTATTGCAAAAGATAAGAAAAATACAAAATGACAACAATAATGAGAGAATGCTAAATGAAGAATAAACATATGCGACATAAATACATATCATAAATACCTGCAAATACACGTAGAATGCACAAATTAAGAAATAAAGACGAGAAGAACGTTCGCACGTTTCAGTGTCTATGGCGAAGTGCGCATGCGTGCGGAAAGTGCAGGTGGACAACGAATACTTACAGCATCGTTGTCGTCACATATGAAGATAATGTAGATGTGAGTATGATATGGTTAGAATGAAAATGAATTTATAAAGGATAAAGATGATAATAAGAAGCTAAACAGATGTATATAACATAATCATACACTCATACAGAAGACACACTCATCACACTCATCCATCAGGAATGGTGTCTAATGACCCGGTGACATTTGCATGACATTTTTTCCCAATTTAAACCAAAATGCCAATAAAATTCCCAACTCTAAGGGTATGGGTCATATTCCCAAATTTGTGGAAAAAAACCATTGATATGACGAATTTTCCAGTCATTATAAAGTTAATACAAAGGTTGGCTTGCGTTTCATTCATTGAAGCAAGCCAAACTATGCATTAAGAATAAATAATGAAACTGGCAGTCAAAGATCTTTCTCAAATACGAATCCACGTTAGATTTTCTTTGCTCTATAGTCTATTCTCGGAAAACCATTTTCATCTTGCCCTAACAGTTTATGCCGTCAGCGAGTGTTTCCTTAATAAAGTCCATATATCCCTATCTTCCGTGTCCATTTTTAAATAGATCCTTGTACTTCCGATCCTTAAATCCACAAAAATTATAAGCTTAAAACTTAACTTGACAAATAGATCTAGTAAATACTATGAACTTCATAACACGGTTGCCAGTATGACGTCATGATTAAACGTAGTAAAAAGCAATTGGGGTGCGCCACGGGGGAAATGAAATAAAATACTGCATTAGTTTTTATGTACATTTTAGAGCTAGACATATTTCAAAGGGATTTGAAGTATTATAAAATCGTAATAAAGATTTTTGACGTTGTATATGGGTCCTTATACCCCTCGAAGCTACATATAACCCCTCGGCTGACGCCTCGGGGTATATGTGCTCTCGGGGTATAAGGACCCATATACACCGTCAAAAATCTTTATAACTAATATTATATTGACTTGATAAGGTAATATGTTTAAAAAATTAAATTCTATTAAGTAAGCATATATAAAAATGTAGTTAGTAAAGAAATAAACTATAAGTTAAGATTTTTTATATAAACCTCAAAAGTTAAGACATATTTATATAGATCCTGATTTAATTTTATTATTTTCCAAAAGTCTGATTTTTTGTATAAACCTTGTTACACATATATAACCTTCTTATCAGACTAGATAACATTCACACTAGGGGTCCTGCATTGAAAGGGACAGTTTTGTTAGATATTATATACACTGTTAGTTTTTACTGGGTGCTGAATGGCTGAGGTCTCTAGTTACACTATGATATCCAAGGGAAAACTCTGAAAATACAAATAACATGTACATGTTTTCATAGAGAAGTTTATTATGGAGGCCTATAAATATATATGTCTGAGTCCGTAAAGAATCTTCATAAATTATGGAGTAGTTTGGCACTATTTTAAATATTATTTTTATTAATGTTTTAGTCTTTAAATACATTACATATGTAAATCAATTTCAATTCTACAATTATTATATTTCATTTAAGGCATTAAAAGTAGATCTAATGTACCTAATTATTGACTCATTTTAAAATTATCACTAGATTTATGATCAGTGCATTCAAAACAAATAAATTAATGCATTATGAACCAAATAATGATAATAATTTGTGTATATATTGTCAAATAATCTTCTGGCTTAAGCTAAATCAAATGTATAAGAAAATCTGCAGTTAACTTAGCAACTACCCAACTAATATTTTATATCAGTGGTTAAACTCTACTACTCTCCATATATGGATTTTTATAACTTGGACCAGTGCCAAATTATAGAAAAGTAAGCATGATTTAAACTTTGATATAGACTATATACATGTATATAGATACAGACTATATATGACTAGCATAGAAAAGATCTGAAAAGAGGTATTGTTTTGTAAGAATGTGTTTATTGTGATACATTTATATTTTAAGTCTGAAAGAAAAACCTACCAGTCTAATAGGAAAATTATACATTCATGTCAATAATATACATGTTTATTATTTTCAATACATGTATTTGATGAGCAAAAATACAGAAATTTACTGTATATATTTTTACTATTGAATATTTTTTACAACTACGTACGCCGTTAAATACACATTATTATAAATAACTAGTATTATGTTTTTGATTTTTTTTCAAAATAAGTTAGGTGTAAATCTTGAATGCTGTTTATCAAATTGAACAGAATTGTAAATTACAAGTAATAAAATCTGATAAATTAACCAATGAAAGAAGAAGCTGTCAAAATTATTACTATGGCAACCAGCTGATATTCCAGGTTCAACAGTCTACATATAGCCACAGATCTTAGATGAGATAAGCAATTAAGACTAATTGTTAAGTACAATGTATAAATATACAGACTGTGTAATATACCGGGGTAATGTCAGAGAGTAGATCTTATTCAAAGATAAAGCAATACTGATCTTATTTTAGCTACTACATTTATTTAACTTATAGTTAGATGAACGGTATAATGATTAGACTGTTAGCCAATATGTGATTATGAAAAACAGAACTTTCTCTCACAAACTTAGCAGAATGTTATATTATGCTAATATGTATAATTATTTTTTCTGATGAAACTAGAATAAAGTAAAAATGTATACTGATATGTATATAGATAAAATTGAATTTGTTCAATGAACTACAGTGATAATGTCACCAGAAGAGAGTAAATATAATTGTCTTCATTGGCCTGTCAACAAAATATACTCCAAATATAACATTTGTTTCTTCTAGTATGAATCAATATAAGCACTTGATTGATACACTTATGAACTAAAATATTATCACTGAAAATGCCCCAAACACACCTAGTAATTGAAACATTTGGAGTACATGGTTTTCCATACAGTAAAAGCTTCTGCAATTCTTCACTTGTTTTTTTTATAACATGAATTCCTGGATGCTTCTCAATCAACGACTGAATAGTGGTTTGATTCGTGAATTGGTACACACGAATCACGGTTATGGTCCGATTGCCACTAGCTCAACAATCCACAGCCCTTATCTTTTTGATTACATTTTATGATTGAATAATTTGACTATTTCATAACCTCAACTTAAATTCTGTTGAATATATTTTGTAAATTGATCATGATTATGTTTTATAAAGTGTTCACAGTCACTACAGTGAACAACTGTCAGATCTTAATTGATTTTTTTACAAACCAAATAAAGTTTGGCTAACTTGTGTAACTAGTAGGCTTCTAGTACATTTAGGGGATAAAATTTACAAACATTGCCTCAAGTTAAATCAAGCACTAGCTAGAAAAATCATACTGCTAGTAAGCTAGTTATAGTTTTGATGAAGACTAATCTTATAGTGAGGTATTATACAAAATTACCTAAGATAAAACATGTATTTGGTTTCAATAATGCCTGAATCTATGTATGCTAGTTCTGGGGTCAGGCTAGTAGGTTAAGTTGATGACTGCCATCTTTAATTTTCTCGTGCGTTAGGTCTATTATTGATGTTTGAAGTTAAGGCAAATTATTAGCTAGCCTAATTGTATGAATCAAGTAGATTTCACTAGCCTGTATTAAATTGATGACTGCCATCTTTAATTTTCTCGAACACTCAGTCCATTATTAATGTTATGAAGTTCAAGGCAAATTATTAGCTAGCCTGATTGTAAGAATCAAGTAGATTTCACAAGCCTGTATCTATGCAAGTTCTGGGGTCAGGCTAGTGGGTAAAGTTGATGACTGCCATCTTTAATTTTCTCGAGCACTCTGACCATAATAATTATGTTATGAAGTTCAAGGCAAAATTATTAGCTAGCCTGATTGTATGAATCAAGTAGATTTCACAAGCCTTTATCTATACTAGTCATGGGGTCAGGCTAGTGGGTTAAGTTGATGACTGCCATCTTAAATTTCCTTATGCACTCGGTCCATGTTATGAAGTTGAGGGCAAAATTATCAGTTAGCCCATTTTTATGAATCATGTAGATTTTACAAGCCTGTATCAATGTATGCTAGTCCTGTAGTCAGGCTAGTGGGTTAAATTGATGAGTGGTGTACATGATTAATAGTGTTATCTATTCCTCATTTTTTACGAAACTTAAAATCTAGGGAAGCCTGTATTCAAGTAATTGCATCATGCTCTTCTACAAAATGTATTCATAGAAGCAGGTTAACAAATTTATTTTTTATGTAATATATAAACAACCAAATAATCATTAAAAGTACTAGATTTTTTAGATGAAAATTTAATTTAACTCTTTACCTAATACATCAGTCTACCAAATCCTTACCAGATTCTCATACAAGTCAGAGATAAAGTGTACCTTATCTTCATAGAAAGTTTAAATGATGACTACTGTTTAGACACCTTTATACTTTAACAGGCATTTACTATAATAAAAAGTGATTTAATCAAATTTAAGTATGAACAAATATTTTAGAGTATTAAATTTTCTATCTAATAGTGTAAATTATATATTTTTTCAACAATTAGTATTGTTTGTTTGTTTGTTGGGTTTAACGCCGTAGCAACACATTATATAGGTTATATCACGGCGGTCAGTCAACCTACTCACTCCTCCTGGAAAGGCTAAATCTTATTTAGCTGTTAACCAACTACTAAGCGCATACTTTCGTCAGTGACTGACAACTGCCCTACATAATTAAAAATCATTGGTAGGAGGGAGAATGGCCGTAGAAATAATTTCATGACCAAGCTCCACGAAAGTATGCCCCGCCCGGGAATCGAACCCACGACCCCTCGATCAGTAGACTTGCGTGCTACCAACTGAGCTAGCCGGGCGGCTTCAACAATTAGTATAAAAGATATGACAGTTTAAATATTACACAAAACTAAAAATATATGTGAAAACTTAAATTGATATCAAATACAACATAAAAATATCATTTAAATTAGTAAAAAATGTTTAAAGGTCAAATTTATCGATGGACACAAAAAACGATTAAACATCAAAATATTACGTATTTCTATTATATCTAAGCATACACTCACGCTTAACGCATGTAAACAATGTATCTATCGAGATATTTAACCCTGATTTAAACCTGTATCAATTTAGCCGATATTACAGCATCGCTTATCTACCGTCTGTGACGTCATCGTAGTCCTATCGATTAAAACCTGTTGTAACAGTCAATGGATTGTAATATATACACGCCTGTCAATAAATCAGTCACAAAAACATTTTGAAATTAAATTTGCATTTTTGTTATTAATAATGACATTTCCTACATGAATTTTTAATCTTATATAAACCAGTTTAATAACTAGGCTATATTGATATAAAGCGCTGTTTTATATTTGATTGCATTCATCGACAATTCCAAGATATGAAGTAGTTTTTTGTGATGTACTTTTTATTTGCGTGAAAAAGGTTCAAAAAGAAATTAAATTGAATACGTCATTACATTGAATGAGTCTGAAACTGGTTAAGAGCAATCGCGTTTTTTTTATTTTCATATGATGACCAAGTGAAATTGGAAAAAAGATTGAAAAAAAAACCGGCAGAAATAACTTAGACTACGTAAAGTTATGATTTCGTCATATTTGACAGATACTTGCCAAAAATATAATCTTCGTGCGGAAAGCGCTATTTAATTTCCTTTTTGAAAAGAAAATATTGTACCTCGTGTTTTTTTCTCAAGCAACCAAAGGTGAAAAAAGGAAAATCAGGTGACAGCAATGTTGTGCAGAAAATACTACTCAAATTGTTTCGTAATGTTGGGTGCAGTAAATATTAGTTTGAAAATAAGTATAAAAATTAATTTATCTAAAAATCGCATCTAAAAATCATGGAAATGAAAATTGATTAAACATTAAAATATTTATATCTTTATATCGCTGGTTGTGCGATTATATCAAATGATGAGACCGGCATTCTAAACCTCGCTATTTTGCACAAATAAATATATTAATGCGTAATATGAACTTGAACGCCTGAACGGTCATCTGCTAACATTTACCTTATCTCCAATAAATCGCGTAACATATGTCAGCGGATTAAAAATTTCTTTTGAATTCACAGCATGACGGCTGTTAGACAATGTTGAAATTCATTGAGGGTGTGGTACGTACATTGTATATTAATGTCGACGGCAGAGTAATAGCCAACATGTGTTAGGATTTGAGAGTCTGTGTCCATGGAAACATACCCAATAATATCAATAATTTGATGTCACACAAGAGTAATTGATAAAATATTTTGATGTACCCCTAACTTTAAATATGTTAATTAAGTTTGTGAGGTTCCCCACGGGGAACAATAAAATTCGTACAAGATGACAAAAAAGTCCCGCGGTGAGCCTCTATATATTGGGGTCCTTAATATAGACTAAGATTGCACCGCCAACAAATTGCATTAGTTACACATGACCTGTCAAAAGGCTGCCGCCAATTATATACTTATTAATTATAGTTAATATTGGTCTGAATAATGATGTTTGAAAATAATATTTTGAATCGGAGTTGATATTGTTTTTCACGGAAGTCAATTTGCGCTAATTTATCTATTTTTTTTACTAGTTTGTTAGACAAATATATAAACAGTTGAATTTACCAAGGAGAAATTTGTGATTTTATTGAAACTTATATTCTCATAGGGAAATACGGAAAAGCATCTAAATACAACAAAGGGAATTATTAAGAACTACATGTATTCAAAACACGATAGAGATACGATATGAAATTATTTACTTCGTCGCCGAGTTGTGGTCGTTTTGATCAAGTTATCTTAATCTATTTTGAAACCATAACGAATGCAGTCCCTCGAACTAAGATGAAATTCTTATAAACCATTACAGTTTAAAGTTTTTTAAATCATAAGTTGCATCGGAATTAATGTTTTAACATTCATTGATAATAATTCAGACTGGTGCTGAAGAAATCTGAAACAGCATGATCAACTGTAAGTAATAAATTCTCATTTTCATAAGAATATGGGCTCCGACCTAATACTTCAAATTTACTTAAATTGATATAATGACAGAATTACAAACTTAGTTGTAAATAGCAATTATTTAATTAGCATTTATTTCTAATTACAAGCACAAGACACAAATTTTCCTTACTATAATATATACTAATAATCTCAAAAAAGTCTCAAACACCTGTTTAACGGTCATAAACACCACCTTCATAAATAATGCGCGATCGTCAAAATTCTTTCGCTGTTCGATCTAGAAAGGATTATTCTACATAAAATACTTTTTTATTTGAAGAAAATCGATCTATATCTTCTCTATATATTCTATAATTAGGAAACATACTATCTTGCACCTGTGTTTCTAATAACCGCTTTCAGGATGTAGGACTACGATGACGTCATACCGATTCCGGTCACGAACGATAACTCATGCATAACTTAATGCAGGTGTGTTACGCTCAAGAGTTAAAATTCGTATTGCGCCGTTGTTTGATGACCAAATTTCGCGAAAGTTTGGATAATATTTTATAATTATCTATATTTTTTGAAAATTGAAGAATTACAACCAGGAAATTTGAACTTTAAGATCAATATCTTTCAAAAGTGCAGTTGATAATCATAGTTAATTGGTGTTAGTTTTGTCACTAGCAGTTTGACATTCCAAATTGTATAAGATAAGATCAATTAACAGATGTTTATTGTTGCAGCTGTGAGAACAATATAGATCATAAAACCATCAGGGGGCCTGTTAAACATTGAAATAACCTCTTATCACTGATTAATCAATGTTAATCCCTTTGATAATGATATTGTGACTGATTTGTATATTTAACTGCAGTCTGGAACTTATAAAACTTAACATTTTGAAAAAGATATGGAGATTTTTTTGTTATTTCTCTGAATAAACATTTTGTTGTCAAAATCATCATTTTTGCATTATTAAAAACTTTTTCTTGAAATTAAAGTTCATTAGAAGATGATATTTTATCACTAAAAAGTATTATTAAAAAAAATGATTTAATTATTAACAAAACCAAGGATTAAACATTACTTTAACCAGTCAGACTGTACAAACAGTGAGTGTGACACCTGGATGTATACCTGTATGTTTTAAATCAAATTTGTGATTAAAGTTAAAATATAACATACTATTTTTTTCTGAGCATTCATTATGTAAGTGATTTATCCACAATATGCTGTAATTTTTTTTTCATTATTTAGTGGAAATATGTTTTTTGATAGCACAAAGTTTAGAGGGGACAAAAGGTACAGTATTAGAATCACATACAGGGGACAAAATGGGACAGTATTAGGTAAAGGGTTAAGAAATGAAAAAGAATTAACAATAAGCATTTACTACTTTAGACTTTAAAATCATTCAAAAGATCTACTTGCCGTCTTTTGAAACTTCAGCTCAATATCAAATTTCCCTTGTATCTTTTGCAATAGTTTTTCATTGTGAATATTCTCCCATTGAAAACATTGGATTTCTCCCACGGGAGAATTCTCGCATTCTAAAATATGGGAATTTTTTATTTTTGGACTTTTTAAATATTTTTTTTTCACATTCTTGTTAAGAACATCAGTATGATGCCAAATCTCTAGTTTTACCTTGTTGTGACCTTTATTTATGGAATTAGAAATGGGAGAAAATTCCCTCGTTCTAAATGGATTTCCCATGGGATTTTTGACTTTTGACTTAAAATTAATCATATTTCTTGTAAAGATATCTGGATGAAAGTTTACTGGTGTTATGCCCTTGTGTAGATCTACATTTATTGAAAATTTGAAATAAATCGGATGAAAAATAAAAAAGTAAGTTTGCAAGATTTCTGGATTCGCAAACGTATTCCGGACTGTGTTAATAGTTTAAACAACACCAAAATTCTAATAGTTTTCAAAGTATCATATATTATGTTCTCTATAATGAGTTTTGTATAATTAATTTTATAAGAAATATATTTGGAATTTTATAAGAAATATAGTTGGGGCAGGTCAATGAAAATTATCCAATGAAATTAATCAACTTAGAAGAATAATACTTTGGGTTATCAATTAATCATGTAAATGTTTATTTGTGACATCATTCAATACAGATTTTTGTCTAACAATATACAAAGTCAGATGGTAATTTCAACTAAGATTATATTGATAAGATATCTTATATTGACTTGATAAAGTAATTGTTCAATCAATTAAATTCTATTAAGAAATAATATATTAATAATATAGATAGTAATTGTTCAAACAATTAAATTCTATTAAGAAATAATATATAAATAATATAGATAGTAAAGAAATAAACTAAAAGTTTAGAATTTTTAGCTCGACTTTACGTAGTAATGTAGAGCTCTCCTACTCGCCCCAGCGTCGGCGTCGGCGTCCGCGTCCGCGTCCACCTTTCTGATTAAAGTTTTTGTGCAGTAAAATACTTTCTTCTATATCTTTGTTATTTCTTAAGATATTAACTTCAAACTTTAAATATATGTTCCTTACTACCAACCACATCTCATGTGACAAGGTATATAACTCCAAACACATTTCTTTCAGAATTATCCCCCCTTGAACTGATTAAAGTTTTTGTGCACAGATTAAAGTTTTTGTGCAGTAAAATACTTTCTCCTATATCTTTGTTATTTCTTAAGATATTAACTTCAAACTTTAAATATATGCTTCTTATTATCAACCACATCTCATGTGACAAGGTTCATAACTCTAAATATATTTTTTTCAGAATTATCTCCCCTTGAACTTAGAGTTTTCTTTCAAAAATGTTTGTTTTTACTGCAACTGTTTTATTCCTTTAGGTATTGACTTCAAACTTTAAATGTACATTCCTTATTATCAACCACATCTCATGTGACAAGGTGTATAACTCCAAATATATTTTTTCAGAATTATCTCCCCTTGAACTTAGAGTTTTCTTTAAAAAGTGTTTGTTTTTACTGCAACTGTTTTATTTCTATAGGTATTGACTTCAAACTTTAAATGTACATTCCTTATTATCAACCACATCTCATGTGACAAGGTGTATAACTCCAAATATATTTTTTCAGAATTATCTCCCCTTGAAATTTAAAAAATGTTTGTTTTTACTGCAACTGTTTTATTTCTTAAGGTATTGACTTCAAACTTTAAATATATGTTTTTTATTATCAACCACATCCCATGTGACTAGGTTTATAACTCCTTATACATATTTTTTACTCCTGTGACAAACACTAACTAAGTCGAGCATGCTGTCTCCTCTGACAGCTCTTGTTTATATAAATCCTAAAAGTTCAGACATACTTATATAGATCCTAATTTAATTCTATCATTTTCCAAATGTCTGATTTTTTTTATAAACCTGGGTACATATATTTACACACCGCTTCCTTTGTTTAACATGGGTTAATATATTTCGGAATCACCTAGTAAACAAAAGATTTCACGTAAGCGAGTTGTTCTTTTTCACGTGAGCGAGTTGATATTTAGATATCAACCCGGCCACGTGAAAAAGAAAAACATGCCTCGTGAAATTTTAATTAGTGTATTCAATGGAACGCTATCTTCGTGTAAATTTAGAACTTAAAATAAACACGAACTGTTTAATTTTGAAATTTTGTTTTTACTAAAAAAACTTATTTCCATGAAATGTTTACTACAGAACTTTAATCATTTAGAAAATATGTATAGAACTTTTGATTTCTTCAAAAAAAATGAAAATGAATATGTTGTATTTATCCATGTAATGATTTAATAGCGACATTAACCACATAAAATACTTCAAATTCTGGCTCATTGACATTCGATATTTCAACCAAACTATATATGATCAAAAATAAGTATGTAAGATAACACTGTTCATAACTATGTTCAACATGTAAGACTAAAATTGCGTAATATACCGAAAATGAGATGATGTCATTGAATAAGAACAAAATATCAGTTTGAATAAAAATTAAACAATATAAAGAATCCGGAAACTTATTCATGCATTATTTGTTATTTAACAAATATTATTTACCGTCGCGGATCCTAAAACATGTAATCAAATCACGCAAGTTATCTGTTAATTAATAGTTTCAGATCAACTAAACGCTCGTGAGAGAAAGATACCCTCAAATCAAATTCGTTTGTAAAAATGTGGTCCATGCCCAATCAATGTACATGTGTAACTTATCACTCGAATCGTTGGGTAAGTCGGATATTAACCTCATGCTACGGATTTTCTGTGTTTAAACAACCTGGTCTTGGACTTCTCAAAATCCTCAAACGCTTCGCGTTTCGGATTTTCACGAAAAGTCCAAGGCCAGGTTGTTCTAACTCAGAAAACCCTCGCACTCAGTTAATATCCTTTACATACGCCCCTCTTATCAGACTAGATAACATTCACATTAGGGGTCCTGCATTGAAAGGGACAGTTTAATTAGATATTATATACACTTAGTTTTTACTGGGTGCTTATTGACTAAGGTCTATATTTACACTATGATATCTAAGGGGAAAATCTGAAAATACAAATTACATGTACATGTTTTCATAGAGCACTCTCACTAAGTATTTATTTATACTCGCCCGTATGCATGATGCTTTGGGCGAGTGTTTTCTATCATATGTCGTCTGCTAAGTAATTTAGGGTTTGACTATTTAAATCAAAGCACTGAAAGTACTGGGGTATTCATTGTTTTTAGATTTATTCAATTTTTGTTGGGTTTTATGCTGTAGAAACACCTTATAAAGGTTATATCACAACGGTCAGTCCACCTACTCACTGTTCCTGAAGAGGCTTTATCTCTTGATTTAGCTGTTAACAAACTACTAGGTGCACTATGACTACTGTTGTAATTAGTCAAAGCTATTAACTGTTACAATATCACATTGTTTAATTAGTCTGCGTGTCAAAAAACCTCTAATATTGGAGATATTTAAAACTATGTCATTGTTATCTGTTATGTGTGCTACGTAGTACACATTTTTGAGTCAAGTTGGACTAACACCCTTCTGCTATTCTATGATTTATATAGTAACTGAACAGAAAATAATGTATTTAAACCCCATTACTGCTTATCATAAATGTCTTAGAAATTAATTTTACCTGCACTGATGGTGTTTAATGATGAAGGTTAAATTTACAGATATAATTAAGAATTAATTGTTTGATAAATTATATTTCTTTTTTTCATTCGATGACCTGATTTAACAAAGAGGTTAATGTAGTCAAGTGAATGGGATTATTTTTTGGAAAATAGTTGAAAGTGTTTTATATGCACAAATTATCTATATCTTGTAAGAAAATAAACAAATGTTAAGATTCAAAGTGTTATATTAAGATTTAATACCCGAGTTCAATATTACACACAAACTAGTAATTTTGAAGAAAAAGTGATATATGTTCCAAACATTAATTATGTTGATGACTTCAACAAGTACATATAATATATTCAATACATTAATTGATAGTATAATAATTATCATTCATATTATTAATATATTTAAGTTAAATGCAGTTATTATATTTTTTAAATGAGTATGTTTTATTAACATTTATTATTCAGGAACTTTTCCTTAATCTCTCCAGATCTTGTCAGATTACACTTTGGTGAAATGAAACTTTTCCATCATAAGCCTTTATTCTTTATTGAATAGATTTTATAGATTTTATAATCCCTTAGCTCTCACAGTGCTTCAAACTGTACCTTCACAGAGATAAAAAACTATATCAATTTTTATTTTCTTGAAAGGGTTTGATACTCCAGTATCCAAGTCAGGGTGCTACTTAATGTATCATAGTCAACACTAATAGTGTGGCTTTACCAATGATAGTTCACACTATTTTATTGCACAAGATTTTTAAAAGACCCCCCCCCCAAAAAAAAACCCACTTCAAAACAGAGGATTTTCCGAATTTACTGACTTGTAAGTATCTAAACCCGATATAGTCATGGATGGATTTTATTGCAAGTATTTTATCCATTGTGATACTCATTGACAAAATGTGTATTGATGATTTTATCCTTGTTAAATTTATTTCACCTAAGAAGCAGTGATCAGGGAATAATACCGTTACGTCAGGGAAAAATCAGGGAATTATCAGGGAATTTCATTTTGAAAGTTCCGTGGCCACCCTGTAAAAGAACATTTTTTGTGTTCAGGTTCCAAAGTTTGGTTGCGTTTGCCAAAGTCGCACCTAATTAATAAAGGGTAGTGATCTGATCCCAAGGTATCATTATGAACATCCCAAGTTGATAAGAGTGCAGTCCTATCATCACATAGTGTTAAATCTAAATTTGATTGGTCCCCGGTTGCTTTGCTAATTCTATTGGAGCACTGTTATTAATCCCTTGCAAAATTTTGGTTGGATTTCCATAGAATTGTTTAGTTTTCTAATGTTTTCTATGTAATAAAGCCTTAAGATTTCCTTAGAATTTCTAAGAAATCCTAGGAATTCTTTGTTGGAAAACTTTGGAAAACAATGGCGGTATTGGCACCAAATTTTCCCAAGAATTCCAAAGTAATCCAAACCTGAAACTTCCTAACAAATCCATAGCCTTTCAAGTGAGAAAACAATGGAAATCCTAGGAATTCTCTGTTGGAAAAATTTGGAAAACAATGGCGGTATTGGCATCAAATTTCCCAAGAATTCCATAGTAGTCCAAACTTGAAACTTCATTATATCCTAAAAAATCCATACTTTTGCAAGTGAAAATACACTGGAATACCTAAGTAATCCAAAGTGGACCAATAGCGGTATAATTAATTCACAATTCATTCAAACCCAACAAATCCTTACATTTCTGATTATGAAAACAATGGAATACTTGGGAAATATGTTAAATGAAATCCAGTTCGTTTGTTCCGAATGCCTGTCATAAAAAACAATGAAATGTCAATTTTACAGATGCAGAATAATTTGTTACTTTTGCCATGCATAAAGTCAATAAATGTATATGCCAACAGTTTTTTTAAAAAATGTCCAAAACTTATAATACAACATGAGGTTAAGTATAGCATGCTCAACTATTCACATTGCTCTTTGTATTTGCTATGTACATCAAGTGGTGAAGTTGACATGGTCATTTTGACTATATATTTCAATGAAATACCCTTGAGCTAATAGAGGCTGGAAATGTTGCTTAGTAAATGAAATTAACAATTGAGCTCAAATAAATTAGTATAAACCAAATGAAATTCCTGCACTTTATTTAAATGGTTGAGCCTAAAATAATTCAAACATGATTATAATGTTATAATGTTACAATATGGTTGAAAATCACAGCAAAACATTTAATAAACTGTTAAGTACAGGTAGTCATTAAAAAAGTTGATCTTGTATTTAATCTTCTCTGAAAGACCATACAGTGGCAGTACATACAACATATTATTAGAATATGACTTAAGACGGTATAATACAAACGAATCAATGTTCTTGATAATTATTAAATTATTTAACTGAGAAATAGGGTCATTATACTTCAGACGAACTTGAAAAAAAACTTTGCCTGTACACTCCTAATACAGTATAACCTGCATTAAGCAGCCAGTGAAGGGAAGTGACAATATTGGCTGCTTACAGCAGGTGACCACTTAATCCAGGTTAAGACAAAAATGCTTTGATTAGTCCAGCAGCAGTGAGTGATTATTTTTACTGGCTTTAGCCATAAAATTCATGTAAATACTAATTCAAAATAATCTTAATTAAGAAAACAACAATTTAATTAAATCAAAATTTGTAAAAAATTTAAACAAATATTTAGATATAAGCTATATATTATATATTTGATTTGTCCAATCTTATTTAAGATAATTAATTATGCAGTTTCTTATTGAATGATCTTCAAAAAGGGCACAAGTGACAATGTCAGTTGTATATTGGAAGTCTTAAGTTATGTGATGACACTTTGTTGATAAATTTTGACTGTTTAAAGACTTAACTAGGTGGGGTTTCACACATCTGAACCATTATACAATGATGGTGACACTTTGTTAATTCTAAAATTTAATTGACCGTGACCACTTAATGCAGGTAAATTGATCAATTTTTAAGGAAATGGGTGACCACTGGCCACAGACAGCAGGTGGCTGCTTATAACAGGTGCAAAATAGAGTGATTTTCACTGGGAGGAAGCCAGATTGGCTGCTTACAGCAGGTGACCGCTTATTACAGGTGGCTGTTAATGCAGGTTATACTGTAGTAAATATTATCAAGGTAAAATTAATCAGTGTGTGCGAGTCTGGTAATTGAAAAATGATTGGCATAATCCTTGACAAGGTTGACTGAACTCTTCCAGTCTTCATGATGGTAAATGGGTCTTTGATTTTTTAAAGAAAATGAAGACAAGACTTCAATAGTTGAAATGTAACAGAATGTACTCTCAAAGCATTCAACAGTACCTGCATTCAAAATTTGATCAAAACGCTTGTAATTAGGCATAACTCAAAATCTATTCAAGCTATATTGATAAAACCTTGTATGTGAATATTTTGCAATGAGTAGATTATGCTTATCATTTTATCTTTTTCTGTTCAAAATTCTGGTTGTTATGGATACCGAAATAGTTAAGATTTCACCAAAACAGTTGTATCACAGTGTAACTTAAATTGCATGTCCAGATGATAACTCTACAAGGGATGTACCTAGGTTCACCAAATATTATGAGTAGATAGCCCTTGGGTAAAGGGTATTTCCATTAGGTTCTGAAGCCCCAGGGTCAAATGTCAAGGTCACTGGGACTTCATATGGGAAAAATCTGTCTGGATGATAACTCGATGATGCATAACTCATGTCTTATAAACATGTTTATAAGACATGATTGACCAACATGATCAATGAGGCAAAAAACATGTTTGTACACATCTTATCATGTTTAAGCATATAACATGATTTCTTTTTCGCTATGGGAATATTATGTTTATTTGCTCTGTATTAGAAATGAAATAACTGTATTTCCTTTTTGACTAGATAAAGAGACTGAATCAAATGATATTTTATGGGAAACTAAATGTTTTTATAAAAAAAACTTGGGTTTCAGCAAAATGATTCATAGAATGTTTTGAATTGTTTGGTATCCAATTGTAATTTAACACTAAGTATGTATTCTATTTTTCATTGTAAATTTTGTTTTTGTTTTTATGTCTATAAACTGTAAATGATCTATGTAATTCTATGTTTTGTTTGTTTAAAGTAATTCAATAACTACAAAAATTATTCCATGATATTACATGAGCCACATCTATCATGGTTAAAGAACTGATGTTGAACTTTTTATGAACTAACTAATTCAAGATTTGTTCACTAACAGTTCATGTTTTATGCAAATTGTTCTGTAAAAAAAATAAAGAAGCTTGATGGACAATTCAAGACCAGATAGATTCATAAAATGTTCATGATCAGTTCGTTTTTCAATTTTAAGTCACTTCAAGAAATTTTGCTGATTCATTACAAGTTCATGATTAGTTCATGGCGTAATCATGGACAACTGAACAAAATTTCTTAAGTTAGATAGATCCTTCATCAGTACATGAATAGTTCATGAACAATGTTTAAGGACAGTTCATTACCAGAAGTTCAAGAACTTACATAAAGCACTGATCATGGACTGTTCATGAATTATACATGAAAATCTTGAAAAGTTTGTGAGTTCGTGAACTACATTTCGCAGGGGCAGTGTTGCTTAAAGCATACATTCTTGTATTTCTAGACTCACAATATACTTACAGTTTTAGCCCATGATCAGACTTAAAACATACTTGTTCCTAGCAGATAGTTCCTTCTAGGGCCTGTCTAGGACACACATACATTGTACTATATTAAAAGCGGAATTTATCTGTGACACATACCATATTATATTTACTCCACAAGTGGAGTTGGTGAATCTTTGAGAAATAAACATTGGAACAAACTGAAAGTCTTGATATTAAGACAGACTCTACCTGACTTTTGTCTGGTCAACTAGGTGGCCATTATACTGGAATTTTTGTGTAAGTTAATGACAAAAATGTTATCTTCTGTGAAATTCTTATGTGTGATATTCAAAAAATGTTATATCAAATAAAAAAAATAATTGAATCTTAATGAAATGAATATATAATTTTTTTGTTTTATTTATACATGTAGCTTATATTAAAATTCCCATCTTTTATAACCAATCTTTTTCCTATTTTGAAAACTTTGGAAATTTGGGGAATTTTACTGTGAAGATGCACCTGAGTAGTAGACATTAATGACTAATCTACTCCAAAGTATTCCAAAATCATACAACAGGGATATTTCTTATGTCCTAACTTTTCCAAAGACTTTGGAATTCAACATTGAAACAAGTAGTCATTTCCTAAGTAATCCAATGTTTTCAGATTTGGAATACATAGCAATTCTTGGGAATATCTATTTCAAAGATTTCCATACCTTTCTAATAAAATAATACATAGAAATCTTAGGAATACCTTTGACTATTCTATGCAATGTATTCTAATCTTATCTTATTAATATTGAAAAGTTTGGAATTAATAGGAATTCATAGGAAATCAATGGAAGAAAAACAACATTGAAAAAATCTTTGCAGGGGTTATGATTCGATTCGATTCATCTGCCCAATCTAAAATAATTTTCCCCTTGGTGTCATCCGTTTTTGATCCCCAAAAAGTGTGGTTGGCATTAAAGTCACCTGTGATAATAAGGCCTTGTCTTTCGTTTGGGATGGACTTAAGAATTTTGTCTAGGGCGTCTTTTTCTATGCCTCTAGAGTATACATTTGCCAAATAAAAGATACCGTGTGCCAAATGTATCTTTAGTAACTGGACTTCAGTTTTTGTTTCGTTGTTTTTATCCTTGGGATTTTCCACAGGGAGATACTGATAGTTTAATGAACTTTAGATGTAGAAAGTCAAACCTCCACATGTAGTATTGTTTTTTGAGAACTTTTTATGTTCCAAAGAATATCCAGGAATGTTTTTAACGGACTTATCACTAAATTTTGTTTCCTGGATACAGAGAATGTCTTCATGTGGATTCCTATCCAAAATATATTTTAATTCAGAAATTTTGGCTGCAGTTAATCCTGCAGCATTGAATGAAATTAAGTTAATTTGTTCAGTCATGTGTTCCCTCTAGGGGCCAAAAAGTTTGATATACTTATTTTTGACCTGGGCATAATGTTGCCTTTTAGGAGACTGCGATGGGATTTTATACAGCCTCCTACCTATTTTTAGCTTTCCGGGGGTCTTTTCCACCCTCCTAGATCTTAGGCCAATAGGCGCTCTGGTAGTTGTTTTTGAACTCGCCTTTCATAGAGCAGTTTATTATCTTACATCCGCATTTCTTGTGTAATCGACCCATCAACTACGCGGGAGTTGTGCTGTTAGTATACACGCTTCAAAAGTCGATAATTAGTGACTCGTTTGTTTATTAATGCCCCCTGTGTATATTGTCACCTTTAAGATCAACCAGCGTCCGCTTAAAAATCAATAGTGCTATATGTCGGCCCGATAAGTTTGATATCGTAATTAAACGGTTGAAATTAACAAACACGTGTCAAATTATATCAAAAACAGACTAGAGATTAAGTTAAACATGTTTTATTAGGATTAAGGCACGACTCAGTCAAATACAACTTTATCTTTACTTTTCCAGAATCAATTATAGAATATGAAAACATTTATAAGTCTTCATGTCATAATTCAATTATAACATAAAGTCAGTCATAATCTATATAAGATATATTACTTAAATTTGTACTTATTAACCATCAATCATAATTTCCTGACAAAATTATATTGCCAGAAAACGCATAAATAGGTATATTTTAACAAAAATAATGATATAACATTAGAGAACAACATAGAAAATAAGCAAAATAAGGTAAAAAAACTAATCAATTAACTATATACAACAATGGGTGGGTGGGAGTGGCAAATAAAAAACGATGTTGACTCGAAGTCGTGCAACGAAACTGTGAAGATATTTTAAACCGCGGGAATTAGGATTAAAATAGTCCGCGTATGAATACATTAATTCTATTGGACATTGAAGTGAGTAATTGTTAACATAAGTCACGGGCGTGAATTTTGTTTGAAGATTAAGAAAAGGGGGCTGTAATTTTCTATAATTAATTGATTTTATAATATGTATAAAATACTCTAAATTATATCAAAAACAGACTAGAGATTAAGTTAAACATGTTTTATTAGGATTAAGGCACGACTCAGTCAAATACAACTTTATCTTTACTTTTCCAGAATCAATTATAGAATATGAAAACATTTATAAGTCTTCATGTCATAATTCAATTATAACATAAAGTCAGTCATAATCTATATAAGATATATTACTTAAATTTGTACTTATTAATCATCAATCATAATTTCCTGACAAAATTATATTGCCAGAAAACGCCAACTCCCAGCCCAAAATAGCAAACATGAAAGAACAGTAATTATTTAAAAGTGTTTGACACACTTAAACAACTATTCACTTCTTTCAATTCCACACAGATGTAATCATGCAAAATAATAGCAGCATGCAACAAGCAAAAGGCACATAAATAATATAAAAATTTTAACTAATATTCATCTAAGGCTTTTATATAACTAAGCACAAAGCTCACATTGATAACTATTGCAATAAGATGGAAGCAAAATAAAACAGCTCAAGCAAATTAATACTAAAATATGACTTACACAAGATCTTCACAAGTAACTCATATCTACAGTGTACAAACAACATATATCATTATGATTAATTCAATATAAAGAAGATATACAATGTATAACAAACAAATAAACATTACAAAACTCACATAGCTATATTTACAAGACTATTTAGACAAAGTTTTTGACCCAGATGCAATTATTCCATGTTTATGAAAACCAAAACCCCAACCAAGGATAACGTTGGCAAACAGCTCATTATCTCATGGTTAATCTAGTTTCCGAGACTTCTTTACAATCTGGTGAAACCCCACAGGTGGATAGTTTAACATGTGCAACTATCTCACTTGTAATAGGCTCCAAAGGAATCAGTATAAACCTTCCTTTTGAAGCACCCCCACATGATGTTTAAAAGTGGCAACAGAATAATTACATCCATGTCTTACATGTCATATAACAAGCATCTTGAAATGCTTTAATAAACAAACACATTAATTATACAAAACTGATGTCAGGAACAAATTATACGGTTATAATGTCAGTGCTACCTGCAAAACTTTCTTCATAATTTCACAATGAATATAAATATTTCTCCCTATTTCTTAGCTTTAATCAGTGGTAAATGAGATATGGTGTTAACAAACACCGACCTTAATTTATTGGTACCGTCATAGTTTAAGTGAAGTCCACCATCCCTAACTGCATATAATTCTCACACCGGTTTAGCATTTTTCAAAAAGGGATAAAATGAAGCCACAAATTGAATACCTCGTTCTTTACATTTAATCTTTAGTCTTTTATTAAGTTCTTTTATTTTATTTTCTGTAAAAAATAAATCAATAGGACGTGGTAATATTGACGATATAATAATTATGGTGCGAGAAATCCTGCGAATTAAAGCAATTAAGGAGGAGAGCTGACTTAAAATATTATCCACTGACATATTATCTTGTGCAATATCATTAGTACCAACATGAATGATAGTATAAGGACAAGAAATCAAAGTTCTGTCCTTTTCTATTTTGTTCATTAATCTAGTAATATTTGCTCCTGGAAACGGATAAACTTTGGTAAACTGTATCCCATCTACATATTTCGCAATGGAATCAGATATGATGTGAACCAGGATTTCTGCAAATATACAATGATTATTTATCAATCACTTAATTTCACCAACATTATAAATTTTTAACTTTAGGAATCAGGAAACATACGTTTTAAAATCTTCAGTTTATCGCTCCAGTCTAATTCTAAATATGACCGATAACAATCACTTTTCCAGTCACCTAATAATCTTATGTATTCTGGGGGGATGCCAGATCTAAAGGCTAAAGTTGTAAAGCCACGTCTAAATGAATGCGAAGAAAATTTATTGGCATCTAATCCAATGTTAGATAGACACCAGTAAACAACATTAGATTTAACTGAAAATTCTAAACTATCAAAAATTTTCAATAATATGTCAACTGTAATGGGCTCTGCTCTTTTGATATGCCAGGGATTTAATCTAGCTATACCCTTTAAAGAAAGGTTTAATAAGTAGGCGTTAATGTGATCAAAATTTTAGCCTAACAAGGAATGCATAGTCCTGATACCACTTATATAATTTCTAATACTACTGACTGAACTAAAAGATCTACTCAAAAATTGAGCATATTATCTCAAGGTGGATGTAGTGGCTGGTATAAATTGAAGTTTGAAGTATAAGCAAAACAACACGAAACTTTCCCACTGAATTTTTAAATTCTTGTTAGTCCCTTCTGCAAAGGCCGAAGAAGTGGAATTCTTCAACTCAACTTGTAATTCGTATAATTCTGAAATAGAATGTACTACCAGTTATATCGAAATTTGAAGTAACTTTGTTCTACTTTACATTCCTTCATATTGCCATAACCAGTAGTTAAAGCATTAAATTCCTTTTGAAATGAAGGGTTTAAATGCCATCTTGACAGACAATCTGCTAATCGATTAGATTTAGAGTCCAAATGAACTGCCTTAACTTGAAATTCATTTATACAGGCAATGAAACAAATCTCTCTCAAACACTTTTGAAGAAATTGACATTTGGCCTTACCCGAATTAATCACAATGCAAGTCGCCAATTTATCACAATATATAACTATCTTTTTTCTTGATAGCTCTTTGTGCCAAATATTTAAACTAATAACCACGGTTAACATCTCTAAACAGGTAATGCTTAAGTTTTTCTCTAAAATATGGGTAGGAAATGCTGTATGAAAAAAGTAGTTACCACAAACTCCCCCACAACCAGTCAAACAACTATCACAACTAAAAATGGCATCAGTATAAGACCAATTGCCATAATCAATTAATGATACCCCACTGTACAATGGTAAGAATTTTTCCCACCATATGAGATCCTTGCAAAATAGGCCACATTTTTTCTCTCAGCACCTGCGAAGTCATCCAGGTAATTTAGGCATGCTAATCCCAACTTAAACATCATGAATGCAAAGGCATTAGTTACCCTTTGGCAAATATGAGCAGCTGATCTAAGTCCCATAGATAACACTGTATCAAAAAATATGTGTTTTTTCCAAATAAAACCCACTAAATTATAACTGGCTGGACATATACTTATCTGCCGGTAGGCTCTTTTTAAATCTAATTTGTATAAATGACAACCCCTCCCCTTAGCCTTTATGAGTTTAACAAAATCATCGATCTTAGGAAACACCAATTCAACCTCTTTATTCAGATACATTTCCTTATCTACATAATCATTGACCCCTGTACCATCTTTAGGATAACTTAAATCAAGAATAATCCTACGTTCGTCAGGATTGGACTTGGGTACTGTGTTTAAAGGTGAGAGACACATGCCCTCTTGAAATGGACATAACTTAAAAGGTCCTATGATAGCCTTATGTGAAGCTTCTTTTTGTAAAAATGTTTCAATATGATTCGGATATTCTCTAGCACCTGAATGATTTCTAAAAATTTTTGGAACAACTTTACGTAAATTATTATTAAAATTGGAATCAACTTCTACAGGGAATCCATATCTTAATAATTCACATACTTCTAAATCATTATATCCTTCTAACATTTTCTTCATAAAGTCCACATTAATCTTTAAATTAATGGGAATTTGGCATCCTTGAAAGTTAGGAATACCTGAATTAACTACCTCCTTATGAACCTTAACAAAATTCAATGAAGTATTAGCAATATCCTTTTTAACTACATTACACATTTTACATTTATTGGTATGTTGACATAAACTATGTTTTTCTTTTAATTCTATACTGTTAGAAAGAGGAGATATGTCTTTACAAACTTAGGTAAGAAAATATCGACAATTTTATCATTGACACTACCAATTGTCGAAGACATATTTTGTCAGGCCAATTGATGGGGACAAGTATCAGAACTTTCTGAATGAGGAAGTTCTTTTTTATCATTAGACCAGCAGGTAGCACATACATGTTTAACAAATCTTGATTTTCCTTTAATAATGGCAGCATGGTGAGTTTTATGAATACATTTGTTTCGTTGGAATTGAGGGCACCAAAATACTCTTTCATCTGTATTTTGATTGGCAGAGGAGCTAGAGTCAAATTTAAAACCACTTTTTGGTCTTAATTGAATAGCATCTGTATCTCCTTTGAAAGTATAAGCATTATTTTTTGTTTTACTTTTGGTCAAAATGGCAGTTTCAACATACTGGAAATCTTCCCCCCATTTTAAATGACCCAGCTCAATTTCCCTCAAAACGGCTGCATACAGGGATTTGATGACTGAAACATCATACGAAGTACTTAGATACATCAATTTTTTAAGTAATTCAATTCGACCGTTAACTTCTCATCCTTTTTTGGATGCTGAGATAATCTCTAACTCCCCTGCCACAAACAAATTTAAATTAAGTTTGTCAAAAGTTAAATTTTTTGAAGCAAAGTCAAATCTTAAGTGAGCATGAGGGAAGCGTTGCCTGCTCTTAATGCTTTCAGAAGCTTTGGCTGTTAACCCAGATTTTTTGCGGCTCTTGGACTTATTTTTCTTTGATTTTTTATTTCTCAAAGAATAACCAACTGAGGAAGCCTCAATATTATCAGATTCTGATGAGGACGAACTTGTATTGCTTAATTCAGAATCACTTTCCGACGAATCTGATGAATCCACAAGGGCAAGTTTTTTAAGTTCTTTTTTGGCCTCTTTTCTAAGGTATGGCATACTACGTAAGTCGTTAATGTCAATCATACCTGATTTTACATGAGAGGCTTTTTCGTCTGAGGCTCTCAACACACTAGGACTGTTTAATGATGTTGAAACATATTCAGCCACTGACCTCCTTTTCTTCGATGTTTGACTCACTCCCTTACTTGCCTTAGCCTGTTCTTCATGAAATTTAAGCTCAAGGTGTTGAAATGCCAACTCTTTCTCTCGAAGTTGCCTTCTCAAAAGTTCTAGTTCATTTGCCTGCTTCAAACTATCCGTTTTAACGTCCAACAACTCCATTTGCCTTCTAATTTCTAATTTTTGTATTTCGATGTTTTCATCCGGGCGACTACACGGAGAAGTCGTTATTTTAGCACTATAGTCTATTTCACTATTGAGGCTCTCTGAGGGGAGGCTGACTTGAGGAACACTTTCACCCTTCCCCGTATGTAGTTTTTTGTAGTCAATCCTGTCTTTGGTGCGAGCACCTAGTTCTTTAGAAGATTTGTCGGTCATAACAACCTTCTTCAATATAAATTTATCCAATTTATGTTTAGAATTCACTTTTTTAGTCCTTCCCACGAAGGATTTCCCTTCAGGGTTCCTAAATTAATTATATAGCTATCACCGCTGTATCCAAGACTATTATTTTTTTGCAAACTAAATGAAACTTTTTGAATTGTTGAAGTACACAGTAAAGAACTCAACAAGAACAAATAAAATACGATGTTGACTCGAAGTCGTGCAACGAAACTGTGAAGATATTTTAAACCGCGGGAATTAGGATTAAAATAGTCCGCGTATGAATACATTAATTCTATTGGACATTGAAGTGAGTAATTGTTAACATAAGTCACTGGCGTGAATTTTGTTTGAAGATTAAGAAAAGGGGGCTGTAATTTTCTATAATTAATTGATTTTATAATAAGTATAAAATACACTAAATTGTGATACTACAATAATAAAAGTAGATCAAGCTTTTTGGATGCTTGCCGTTAAATTGATAATTGTATTAAATTATGAACGAGTTGTCAGTTAAAAAGGAGAAATTAGCAGTTTGCCAATGATTGCGTATGTTTTCGAGACCCACGCTATCGTCAATCAAATGAAGCAAAGTTAAATCTACGTTAATAATTTAATGATCTTATTATTTTGATTATAATTTCTTCTTAATTAAGTAACGGGGAAATTCCCTCAATTTTTCGATTTCAAGAATAAACACCGGTTGGTTCAATTGAATTTATGAAAATTGTCAAAGTATTCGTCACGTAATCTACCCGCTTGCAGACTCTAAAAAATCAATAATAAGCATATATTGCTACATAATATGTTATATTTAAGAAAATGTATGTTCTTTACAGCAGACCTAATTAAATAAAAAATATTTAAACAAAGAAGGGTCAAAAACGAGGACACTGATAACATATTTTCCAAAAATGGTCGTATATGCATTTTTAATCTCTTTTGATGAACATATACTAGCAAGTAAAAATGCTAAACCAAAAAGAAGAACGTTTTATTGAAATGAAAATTAGATAATTTAAGTTTACAATTTGATACAAAATCAATGTGTTCTGTGAATTTTGTGTAAAACATAGAACAAATAACTCAGTAACCAAACATCAGGGAGTATTTAATACTCACACTACTTGTGAGTTACAGCAGACATATTATTTACTTAATGTAATAGTAATTACATGTATTTAAAGGATAGAAGTTCTAGAAAAGTTTGCATTTGAGAAGTTTATGAATACTGTTCAAAACATTCCATTCGGCTCATCGAACTTTTCCCGCTTGTCTATCCTCCCAACTTCTCCCTCACATTACTGCACTTCTCCCTAAATTACTGGGAGGGAGAAGTCACTTCTCCCTAAATTTAGTACCCAGGCTCATCCCTGTTTATAAATTATGGAGTCACAGTTGGGCGCTATTTAAAATATTATTCTTATTTATGTTTAAGTCTTTAAATACATTACATATTTTGTAAATCAATGTCATTTTTACAATTATTATATACTATTTATACCCCTCGAAGCTACATATAACCCCTCGGCTGACGCCTCGGGTATATGTGCTCTCGGGGTATAAGGACCCATATACACCGTCAAAAATCTTTATAACTAATAATATACACATTATTATAAAATAACTAGTATTATGCTTTTGCTTTTTTGAAATAAGTTTAGTGTAAATCTTAAATGCTGTTTATCAAATTGAACTATTTGTAAATTGCTAATAATAGAATCTGATCAATTAACTAATGAAAGAAGAAGCTGTCAAAATTGTTACTATGGCAACCAGCTGATATCCCAGGTTCAACAGTCTATATATAGCCACAGATCTTAGATAAGATAAGCAATTAAGACTAAGTGTTATATACAATGTATAGATATACAGACTGTGTAATATAATGTCAGAGAGACTAGATCTTATTTAAAGATAAAGCAATACTAGTCTTATTTTAGCTACTATATTTATTTAACTTATAGTTAGATGAACCCTATAATGATTACCGGTAGACTGTTAGCCAATATGTGATTATGAAAAACAGGACTTGCTCTCACAAACTTAGAAGAATATTATATTATGCTATTATGTATAATTATTTTTTCTGATGAAACTAGAATAAAGAAAAATGTATACTGATATGTATATAGATAAAATTGAATTTGTTCAGTGAACTATAGTGATAATGTCACCAGAAGAGTGTAAATATTGTCTTCATTGGCCTCTCAACAAAATATACACCAAATATAACATTTATTTTTTCTTGTATGAAACACGAGAAGCACTTGCTTGATACACTTATAAACTAAAATACTATCACTGAAATGCCCCAAACACCTGGGGCCACTTTCACAAAACAACTTAAGTTCATTTTTAAACTTAAGTTGTTGCTTAAGTCTAGTTTTTATCTTATCACTGTTTCACAAAAAAACTTAAGTTGATTTTGAAACATAAACTTAAGACAAAACTTAAGTCTAAAACAGGTGACTTAAGTCAGAAATTTCAATATGGCTGCGCCCAATGTTTTAATTCGGAGATGTCATTTGAGTAAGCCGCGAATGATTAGAATATATTTAACTCATTAGAAGTGTTTGACAACCAATACTTAATAAATATGTGCAGATTATTCCAGACCAGTAAGTTACCTACAAGCAGGTCACATAGTTTGCCAGTTAACATGAAAGTTTTTGTTTCATTAAAGCTCTATGCTACTGGCAATCATAACAGAATTCAAATTGCATGACTCATAGAATAAATGACATTTAAATACATATGTGTATTGTTCGTTTTTTTCTCAACTGTCAAAACATGAATAATTTCACGGTGAATGCGTTTGTTGAAATTCTTTTTGTAATTTCCTAAAGTGTATATTATGATCGAGTAAAGCTTCTTATGCTGTATTATAAGTTATTGTTCGTTTATTCTCAACTGTCAAAACATGAATAGTTTCACGGTGACTTCGTGCTCTTTGTCTAACACTTGAGATATTGAGATAGTGTGTAATCATTCACCGTGAAATTATTCAAACTTTGACAGTTTAGAAAAAACGAACAATATAGTCAAGATATTTTTAATGAAAACTAGGCCGCCAGTACAAAAACAATGCATTCAGTCATCGTGAAGTTATTCAAGCTTTGACAGTTGAGAAAAAAAGGATAATACCACTATTTCTATGAAGAGGCAAACAAATAAAAATGCGTGTAAAGACGATTAAAGCTACCCGACAACAAAATTGAGGTTTGAATGCAAAGTAAAAGCAAACAAATTAAATAATGTATCAGTGAATGTTAAAAAGCAACGAAATGCAGAATTTAAATAAGAAAATATTGATTTACCTTTTCATTGATAGCCTCACAAATCCAAATATTTGGCTGCTTTCTCATTAGTCATGAAAGCTTTGCCTGCAGAGTGATTTTGGATCTGGTTTGTATAGTCGCGAAAACTGGTTAAAAGGGGAGATGACTCTGTACGGCTGGTGAAAAGTTTAAAACCAGGACATTTTCAGGGTAGGAACTTTCAATCGAAATTTATTTTCTTATAAGTAACATAACTTTTTTTCTAATACTGATCATTTTGAGGGGAATAGATAGATCTTTCAGCCTCATTGATTTTTTGCATACTTTCATAGGAAAAGCATTGTCAAAGACATACATACTCTTCAATATTAAAAAGCACCACAAATAAGGTATCCTTGCACTCTCAAAAAATAAATAAGCACCATGTCACACTTTCTATTTCCGGTAAATGCTGACTTCCGGTTACCATTTAGTGGTATGTAATCTTTATTTTATAACATGAATTCCTGTATGCTTCTCTATTAACAACTGAATAGTGGTTCGATTCGTGAATTAGTACACATGAATCACAGTTAGGGTCCGATCGCCACTAGCTCAACAATCCACAGCCCTTATCTTTTTGATTACAGTATAACCTGCATTAAGCAGCCAGTGAAGGGAACTGACAATATTGGCTGCTTACAGCAGGTGACCACTTAATCCAGGTTAAGATAAAAATTCTTTGATTAGTCCAGCAATAGTGAGTGATTATTTTTACTGGCTTTAGCCATAAAATTTATGTAAATACTAATTCAAAATAATCTTAATTAAGAAAACAACAATTTAATTAAATCAAAATTTGTAAAAAATTTAAACAAATATTTAGATATAAGCTATATATTATATATTTGATTTGTCCAATCTTATTTAAGATAATTAATTATGCAGTTTCTTATTAAATGATCTTCAAAAAGGGCACAAGTGTCAATGTCAGTTGTATATTGGAAGTCTTAAGTTATGTGATGACACTTTGTTGATAAATTTTGACTGTTTAAAGACTTAATTAGATGGGGTTCACACATCTGAACCATTATACAATGATGGTGACACTTTGTTAATTCTAAAATTTAATTGACCGTGACCACTTAATGCAGGTAAATTGATCAATTTTTAAGGAAATGGGTGACCACTGGCCACAGACAGCAGGTGGCTGCTTATAACAGGTGCAAAATAGGGTGATTTTCATTGGTAGTAAGCCAGATTGGCTGCTTACAGCAGGTGACCGCTTATTACAGGTAGCTGTTAATGCAGGTTATACTGTACATTTAATGATTGAATCATTTGACTATTAGCTCAACTTACATTCTGTTGAATATACAGTTAAGTCTCGATTATCCGAAATCGGATGGAACGAATAACATTGATTATCCAAAGTGATTTCTCGGTCCCGAACATTTTGCTAAATAACGTATAGTAAAAAAGTCCGTTTTATCCGAAATGGGTTATCCGAATATTATGGATTATCCGAACTAAAATTTTGGTCCCTACGTTAATAAAATTATATATTTTCACACCCTTTATCCGCAGGCCGTCAACTCTGACGAAAGGTAAGTCCCCTTATCATCGAGACGTAGACAAAAGGGCGTGAAAAACATACGCACCTGTATATTGTAAATTGTAAAGACGAGTCATTATCGATATTATTTTTGCAAACCGTTGAGCGTTAATTGCCTTTAAATTGTTAATACAGTTGTAATTATCAATTTAAGTTAACCTGTGTTCACTATAAATTGACTTTATTAAAATCACTGTTTGTTTTCTGGGGTTTTTTTTATTTGAATAAATGCCGCAAAATATCAAAGTTTAAAGTGTTCAGTGTGTTTTCGCATACCTTTAAAATTGTCCTTATTTTGTTAAGATTACAAACAAAACTTATGTATATAAGACAGGTAATTTTTGACTAAATGATTCTATTCTCGAATAATCACCTCCTTAAAAACTATTGACTTAATAATGTGACGACAACGACTCAATGTTATTCGTCAGTGACTAAAACCATACCTTCCGCTGTCGGAATCAATATTATTCGTTCGTGACTTCAGCCTCGACCTTCCGTTGTCTTAATGTTTATAATGATTTTTGTTAACGATATGTGTTTAACGCATAAATAATTATTTGTTAGTTTTATGAATGTGAATGTGTATGTATTGTAAATAAAATATTTTAAACTGCATGCTAGTTTGCTTGTTTATTTTTTATTATACTATTTCTTTATCTATTTAAGAGTAAGAATTGTATTACGTTATATGACGTCATCAACTACACACAGTATGTCGATGTCAGATTTTAGCTTTAAATCACTTCGAACTAAGAAGAAAAAAAAAAAGAAGTAAAAAAACACATACTATCAAAGATTTTGAACTTTAATCACATAGAATCAACACAACCAGGGAGTTTTAAATGTAGACGCAAGTTATACCATGTGTAAACATACGAAGTATTAATGACCTTAACTTATATTAAGTCATGTTGGATATTATTTCCCAAGACCTTCGAAAACCGCTTTATCCGAAATCCCGGATTATCCGAATTATTTTTTCGGTCCCTACGAATTCGGATAATCGAGGTTTAACTGTATTTTGTATTGTTCTGGATCATGTTTCATACAGTGTCGCAGTCACTACAGTGAACTACTGATCCTAACTGATTATCTTACAAACTATCCAGGTTGGCTTACTTGTGTAACTAGTAGGCTTCTAGTACATTTAATGGAAAAATTTACAAACATTGCCTCAAGTTAAATCAAGCACTAGCCAGAATAATCATGCTACTAGTGGGCTAGTTATAGTTAGGGTGAAGACTAATCTTGTAGAGATGTATTATGCAAAATTACCTAAGATAAAATATGTATTTGGTTTTCAATAGTGCCTGTATCTATAAATGCTAGTCCTTGGGCCAGGCTAGTGGGTTAAGTTGATGACTGCCATCTTAAATTTTCTTGAGCACTAGGTCTATGATTGATGTTTTGAAGTTCAAGACAAAAATTAAGCTAGCCCGATTGTATGAATCAAGTAGATTTCACAAGCCTGTATCTATGTATGCTAGTGCTGGGGTCAGGCTAGTGGGTTAAGTTAATGACAACTATCGTAAATTTTCTTGAGCACTTGGCCTATTATTAATGTAATGAAGTTCAAGGCAAAATTATCAGCTAGCCCAATTATATGAATCATGTAGATTTCCCAAGCATGTATCTATGTATGCTAGTCCTGGGGTCAGGTTATTTGGTTAAGTTGAGGACAGTCATCCTTAATTTTCTCGAACACTCGGTCCATTATTTATGTTATAAGGTTCAAGGCAAAATTATAAGCTAGTCTGATTGTATGAATCAAGTAGATTTCACAAGCCTGTATCTATGTATGCTAGTCCTGGGTTCAGGCTAGTGGGTTAAGTTGATGACTACTATCTTAACCCTCTAGTGCCCAAACTCCTTTATACTCATCTAAAAATTATTTATTAGAGGATTTAAGCTTTATGTGAAGTTTTATGTAAATAAATGGTGATCTTAAAGTGATATGTCATTTTTTCTAGATTTTTCAGCATGTTGCATATATGCGACATTGGGCTCCTTGTCAAATGTTGCATATATGCAACATTGTTTAAATATTTGTTATTATATAACTGAAAACTTATTTGGGGTACTGTAACATTCATTTCTGTTATTTTTAAACAAAACTAGTCAAAACTTAATAAATTCTTACAAGTGAAATAAGACTTGATATTAAAATTATGTTACCGTCACATCTGACTTATCTGGAATATGCCAGACTCTGACCCAGGTCTAACTGACCTACCTAGGTTATGCCGGAATCAGTCCCAGGTCCAACTGACCTACCTGGGATATGCCAGACTCAAATCCAGGTCTAACTGACCTACCTAGATTATGCCAGACTCAGTCCCAGGTCCAACTGACCTACCTGGGATATGCCAGACTCAGACCCAGATCTAACTGACCTACTTAGGTTATGCCAGACTCAGACCCAGGTCTATCTGACCTACTTAGGTCATGCCAGACTCAGACCCAGGTCTATCTGACCTACTTAGGTCATGCCAGACTCAGACCCATGTCTATCTGACCTACCTGGAATATGTAAGACTCAGACCCAGGTCTATCTGACCTAACGGGATTATGCTAGACTCAGACCCAGTTTGATTTGACCTACCTAGGTTTTGTGAGACTCATTCCAAGGACTATCTAACCTTCCCAGGTTATGCATAACTCAGACCCAGGTCTATCTGACCTACCTAGGTTATGCTATACTCAGACGGAGGTCTATCTGACCTACCTAGGTTATGCAAGACTTAGACCCAGGCAGGCTTCCCAGCGTTCCTAGTTTTTCCTAGTTTTCCTACTTTTTCCTAGTTTTTTCAGCGGGTTCCTACTTTTTCCTAGTTTTTGCCAGAAGGCTCCTAGTATTCCTAGATTTTATATTTCAAGATATTTTTTTTTTTGCAAAATACTGATACCTCATTTGTTTTTCTGTAAGATGTATTTGCAGATAATGGCCAAAGGTTGTTGAATTGACATGTTCCAATGCTAGTCTGGTGTCAGTGTTGCCTTACCAAGCTGCATGTGTTACCACCTGTGGAAACTAAGGCAAACAAAAGTTTTAGACTAAAATAAACTTTAAACAGTATTGATAAAATATTCTTCATTAGTAATCAAGAAACGGTGCCATTTGATCATGGTGTGTGTTAATTGTCTTTGTCTACCTCAATGATGCTTATGCTGAGGGGACTAGGTTGTTACCAAATTTAAAAATTTCAGAAAAAATCATGGTCATTAGACAAAAATACAATATAATAATATGTTATTGATAAAAATGCTTCATTTCAACTAACTTAGCATTAAAGGGAGATACAGGCAAACTTTTTTTTACTTCCCTATTTCCTGATTTTGCATTATATTATTATAATTGTAGTTAAAACAGACACAGTGATGCATTGCTTGTCAAAATATTTATATAAGTTCTTTTTATAGTTATGATGTTTTCTTACTTGACCCACATGGGTCAGGTAAGCCAAAAATAGATTATGTGTTAAAATAAGCCTTTACTGATGAGAAGTTACTAGTACTTTTATTTGAGCAACATTAGTATAATTCTATCACAAAGATACCCAAATCATCTCAGAATGTTTAAAAAAAAAGAAAGCGATCAACTGAAATGTCTATGTTCATTAAGTACAACAAAAAACGGATCTATAAAAAGCTTTGTGATTCCCCCTGTATCCTACTATCGTTTTCAAAAAGTATATGTCATCTGTTTTAATTTGTTCAGTTATATGTCACCAATGCTATTTAGAAATGAGTTTTCTTTATACTGGAGTAATAAGAATGCATAAAATAAAATTTGCCTGTACATACTTTGAATTGACTGTTACTGTTTATTTATGGTAACAACCATTTTAATGCTTTGCTTTGATCAGTGTCTGGCTGCTAGAAAATGTCATTAACCTGTAGCAGAGCACAAGAATATTGCATCTCTATTTTGTCTGCTGTAACACCTAATATATGACCTTTTTGAAAAACTAGTATATTTTTGCAAGCTATGCTATAATGGTATCTCTAAAATAGATCTTAAGTTGCATTTGGTGCATGTTGTCTGCATTTCTAGATGCATGCCAGATCTACCACTCTTTTCAGATAGCTTTAGCTAGTCTTATAAATCACTAACATATAACTAACCCTGCTAACCATGCCTGGTGGAAAGACTAAATTCAACCCTGCTTGGCTTGACAAGTTAGACAACAATGAACATTGTCTATCAGTGTGGTGTAAGCAAGATACTGGCAATAGCTTTTCTGCTTATTATACTGTATGTTGCAAAAGTATATCTTGTTCAAATACTGGATTTGTGCAGCTAGTTGGCCATGCTAACAGTAAAAAACACAAAGAAGCAATGAAAATTCATAAACTTTTGGGCCCAGTGTATGTTTCCTTGTAGTTTTTTGTGTGTTTGTGTTTGTATATTGTATCGTTTATATATTCCTATTCCTATGTACTAATGTAGATGAATATAGATGTGATACTAACAATCATTTTGATAACATGTCCTTTTTTACTAATACCGGTATATAATTATATTGATCAAACATGTATAATGGCGCTGTTTTTTGATTACCAACAATTATCAAACATTTTATTTACTTAGTGTTTCCTTAGAACTAGCACAAGTTCCATGATTATTTTGTAAAATTGTAACGGAAGTGCAGTGTACATATAACTAGAACTTGCTTTGTATAAACAACACTGTTTTGGTTTGTTGATGTTTTATTGCTTGCTAATCAATAAAAAAACATTTCGGGCTCTATGACACCATGACATCTATGCCTGAGCAAAGAAAATGTCAACTTCGCAGCTTCTGTGCCTGTCTTCTATGGTAATTAAGTTCCAGGTTGAAAATGTATACACTTCCATAAAAGAAGTCCTAGTTTTTTTGCATTATCTTCCTAGTTTTCCTAGTATTCTCCTAGTTTTTTGAGTTGGCATTCCTAGTTTTTTTCCTAGTTTTTTACTTTGCACTGCTGGGAAGCCTGCCCAGGTCTATTTGACCTGCCTGGAATATGCTAGACTCCGACCAAGGACTATCTGACCTACCGGGAATATGCTTGACTCAGACCCAGGTCTATCTGACATACCTTGGTTATGCAAGACTCATACCCAGGACTATCTTACCTACCAAAGTTATGCCTAGGTCATACCCAGGACTGTCTGACCTGCCTAGGTTATGCTTAACTCATTTCCAGGACTATCTGACCTACCTAGATTATGCAAAATTCAGAGCCAGATCTATCTGACCTACCTGGAATATGCCAGACTCAGACCCAGGTCAATTTGACCTACCTAGGTTATGCAAGACTTAGACTTAGGTCTATCTGACCTACCTGGGTTTTTCAAGAATCAGACCCAAGTCTATCTGACCTACCTGGAATATACTAGACTCAGACACAGTTTGATTAGACCTACCTAGGTTCTGCAAGACTCATACCCATGACTATCTAACCTACCTAGGTTATGCCTAACTCAGACCCAGGTCTATCTGACCTACCAAGGTTATGCCAGACTCAGACCCAAGTCTATTTGACCTACCTAGGTTATGCCAGACTCAGACCCATGTCTATTTGACCTACCAAGGTTATGCCAGACTCAGACCCAAATCTATCTGACCTACCAAGGTTATAACAGACTCAGACCCAAGTCTATTTGACCTACCTAGGTTATGCAAGACTCAGACCCAAGTCTATTAGACCTACCAAGGTTATAACCCTTTACTGGTTGTAGCTCTCAGCTTTATCTGATACTGGACAGATGGTGTATAGAGATAAACCTAACACTGTGCATACACTAACATTGTTAAACTTGTACACTCAGCAGATAAAGGTTTAACATCACATTGCATTATTTAACACCTCTGTTAGTTTAGAGTCAATAACTGGTTTACTCTTTAATTTAATCATTATAGTGTAAAAGTAAAAAATGTTGGTTTTCAACAATGTAACTATTTAAGACTTAGTACAAAAACTGTTAAAGATATGGGATGTTTAAAATGCATTAAAATATTTTTTGTCACATTTTCAAAAAAAATCAACAAATTTTTATAGCTAACATCGCCGATGTTTCGGTAATTTCTTTGTTTAATCCAAGCTTCTTTGTCTTGTTTCTAACACGTGTCTACAGATATTTATAAATATTAACCACGTCATTGAAATGCAATGCTTACAATGCGTATTGTCGTCTTGATCAAAGGATCATTTCCTGTCGGCAATATACCGATGCTGATTACAAATCATCTGGGGTAAAGTCATGTGCTGTATGATTGACATTTTTATTGCACATCATAAAACTAAGGGGACTGATTGTGCCTTTGATTAATTAGAAACAAGTATTAAGTCTTTCAAATTTAATCTCTTAATTGTCGCTAATTGAGTGTGAAAAGTTGATAACACCCGCAAGCTTGATCATAAGCATGTTTTGTTATAAATACGCCCAGCGTGTATAATCTTTTCCCTTTCAGATAATTGATGGCCAAATAATTTTTTTATCACATGTTTAAAAAGTTTATACAATTAAATAAAATAATACGAACTAGAAATACTAAACTTGCCTAATAATTCTCTGCTTTTCTGCACATATATTACAGTTGAAAAAAGCCAATAATTACCGCGCGCGTTTGCGCATTGTACTTGTTGTTTTTAAACTATAATTACTTGATAATTATTAATTAAAACATTTTTTTAAGTATATTATTAATAAAAGATTAATTTTAACCAAAAATGAAAAAATAAACGTTTTATCGGAAATAATAGCGTTATAGCGCCTTAAAAATGAGACACGTACAAATATATTACAGTTAAAAAAAGCCGATAATTACCGGGCGCGCTCGCGAGTTGTACTTGTTGTTTTTTTTAAACTGTAATTACTCGATAAATATTAATTAAAACATAATTTTTTGAAGGATATTATCTATAAAAGGTTAATTCAACCAAAATAAAAAAAATAAACGTTTTGTCGGAAATATTAAGTTTTATAGCGTATTTAATATCAGACACGTAAAAATGCGGGATTGAGCGGTCCAGGCAGTACACGTAAAAATGCGGGATTGAGCGGTCCAGGCAGTACACGTAAAAATACGGGATTGAGCGGTTGAGGCAGCCACGTAAAAATACGGGATTGACCAGTAAAGGGATAACAGACTCAGACCCAAGTCTATTTGACCTACCAAGGTTATGCAAGACTCAGACCCAAGTCTATTTGACCTACCTAGGTTATGCAAGACTCAGACCCAAGTCTATTTGACCTACCAAGGTTATGCAAGACTCAGACCCAAGTCTATTTGACCTACCTAGGTTATGCAAGACTCAGACCCAGGTCTATCTGACCTACCAAGGTTATAACAGACTCAGACCCAAGTCTATTTGACCTACCTAGGTTATGCAAGACTCAGACCCAGGTCTATCTGACCTACCAAGGTTATAACAGACTCAGTCCCAAGTCTATTTGACCTACCAAGGTTATGCCAGACTCAGTCCCATGTCTATCTGACCTACCTAGGTTATGCCCAACTCAGACCCAAGTCTATTTGACCTACCAAGGTTATAACAGACTCAGACCCAAGTCTATCTGACCTACCAAGGCTATGCCAGACTCAGACCCAAGTCTATTTTACCTACCAAGGTTATGCCAGACTCAGTCCCATGTCTATCTGACCTACCTAGGTTATGCAAGACTCAGACCCTGGTCTATCTGACCTACCTAGGTTATGTCAGACTCAAATCCATGACTATCTGACCTACCTAAGTTATGCCAGACTCAGCCCAGGTCTAACTGACCTACCTTGAATATGCCAGACTCAGACCCAGGTCTAAATGTACTACCAGTGATATGCCAGACTCAGACCCAGGTCTAAATGTACTACCAGTGATATGCCAGACTCAGACCCAGGTCTAAATGTACTACCAGTGATATGCCAGACTCAGACTCCATACCTGGGATTGGCTAGACACAGATTGAGGTCTATCTGACCTATTACTGATTTGTCTGACTCAGACCTATCTGACCTACCTGAGATATGCCAGACTCAGACTTAGGTCAATTTGACCTACTTAGGTTATGTTAAACTCAGGTCTATCCAACCAACTTCGAATATGCCAGACTCAGACTCAGGTCTATCTGACCTATCTGGGATATGCCAGACTCAGGCTCAGGTCTATCTGACCTATCTGGGATATGCCAGACACAGACTCGAGGTCTGTCTGACCTATCTGGGATATGCCAGACACAGACTCGAGGTCTGTCCTAACTTACTGAGATATTCTAGACTCAGAGCCAGGTCTCTCTGAATTACCTGGGATATACCAGACTCAGGTCTGACTGACCTACCTGGGATTGGCTAGACACAGACTGAGGTCTATCTGACCTACATCAGAGGGAACAGACTCTGACTCTTGAAGGTCTGATCTGACCTTTATAGGATAGGCCTGACTCAGTTTTAGGTTTATGGGGTTTATCTCAGATGGCTCAGTTGCATGTCTAAGCAGCAATATTAGCACTACCATTTTCCCCAAGTAATTAATCTATCAAAACAGGCTGCTCATGGAACCAGTGCTTGCTTTTCATTTAAGTACAAAAGCTTCTCCCTCTATCAAAGAAAGTAATTTTGTGTAAAATATGCAGTTTTCATGGAAAATATTATAGTGTTCTAAAGTCTGGAATTACTAGGGCTGCAACGATTCGATTCGATACATCGAAACTCGACTGCGAGGGCAGCGATTCGATTTCGATTCGGGACCCACGAATTTCGATTCGATACTGACTTTTAAACGTATCTACATAAGTTATAAGCATAAAAGCAAAAGGGCACCTTAAAGACACTAACTCTCCGCAACGGTTATTTCCCTTTATTAAATCAAGTAGCAAGGCGTTATCTGCAGTATATTAAGAGCTGCATATTCTGAAACAATTTATGTTTCATGTTGTGTATATATAGATACGTTTTAGCTGATATTACATTAATGATACATTTTCGCGACCTTTATATTCGTACCCAGTCCATTTCGTACTTAAAGAAGCAATCTTAATTTAGCAGATTTTCGGGTTTCATGTGAATTTATTTGAGTAACACTTGTATTTTATCAATAATAAATAGTTTTAATCTCAAATAAATGTATAAATGCATGTATGGAGTAAATTATTCTAAATGATGAATCGAATCGAAAAAAATCGAATCGAAAGAAAAAATATCGAATCGCATCGAATCGATTTTCCGGTGGATCGTTGCAGCTCTAGGAATTACACCTTGACAGTTTGAGTAAAGTTCACCGTGCTATTGGCTGTAGATTGATTGTAGTTAGCAAATATTGCTGTTGTTGCAGATATGCAACATTCATTACTGTTTAAGTTATGTCACAATTGATTAATATAGACATGTAACTTCTTGATTTAAGTAGGTCATCATAAATCCTAGATAACATTTCTAACCATATTAAATACATTTTTGTTCTCAACAAGTATTTTAACAGTTGTTTCAAAACTTAAAAATGCTTTAAATTTGTTTTCCTTTATCTCCCAATGTTGCAAATATGAAACATGTCAACATCAAGCCCATTGTTGCAAATTTGCAACTCTGAAAATTGCGTTCATTTTGTAAGTTTGCCTTTATTTTGAATTGAAATAATATAATATATGTGTCTTAGGAAGACTTAAGACTACTTTATTGTTATATTTGTACAAGACATGCTTAACTAATTTTGTCAAGTTGGATAGATTCAGAATACAATGTAAGTCACTTTAAACATACTGTTGAATCAGCCATATTTGATGACGTCATTAGTGTCTCATAATAGCACTATTAGTAATCAAGGTCAAATACCATGCAGTTGTCATAAATCAAAGTACTGAAGACTCTTAAATAGAATAAATATTGGTATATGTGCTAAGAAGAAAACGTGTTGCACATAATTATGCAATGGTGGGCACTAGAGGGTTAAATTTACTTGAGCACTCAATCTATAAATAATGTTATGAAGTTCAAGGCAAAGTTATCAGCTAGTCCGATTGTATGAATCATGTAGATTTCACAAGACTATATCTATGTTTGCTAGTCCTGGGGTCAGGTTATTTGGTTAAGATGATGACAGCTATCTTAAATTTTCTTGAGCACTTGGTCCATTATTAATGTTATGAAGTTCAAGGCAAAATTATTAGCTAGCCTGATTGTATGAATCAAGTAGATTTCACAAGCCTATATCTATGCTAGTCCTGGGGTCAGGCTAGTGGGATAAGTTGATGACTGCCATCTTAAATTACCTTGAGCACTCGGTCCATTATTAATGTTATGAAGTTCAAGGCAAAATTATCAGCTACCCCGAAGGTATGAATCAAGTAGATTTCACAAGACTGTATCTATGTATGCTTGTCCTGAGGTCAGGCTAGTGGGTTAAGTTGGTGACTGCCATTTTTAATTTTTATTTTGAGCACTACGTCTATTATTAATGTTATGAATAATTAGCTAGCCCAATTGTATTTATTAAGTAGATTTCCCAAGCATGTATCTATGTATGCTAGTCCTGGGGTCGGTTGATGACTGCCATCTTAATTTTTTTTGAGCACTAGGTCTTTGAGTAATGTTTTTTAAGTTCAAGGCAAAATTATTAGCTAGCCCGATTGTATGAATCAAGTAGATTTCACAAGCCTGTATCTATGTATGCTAGTCCTGGGGTCAGGCTAGTGGGTTAAGTTGATGAGTGGTATAAGTGATAGAATAATAGTGTTATCTACTCCTTATTTTTTATGAAACTTAAAATCTAGGGAAGCCTGTATTCAAGTAATTGCATCATGCTCATCTACAAAATGTATTCATAGAAGCAGGTTAACAAATTTACATCTACATGTATGTTATATATTTACAACCAAATTATCATTAAAAGTATTTTATTTTTAAATGAAAACTTCATTTAAGAAATGAAAAAGAATTAACAATTAGCATTTACTATTTTAGACTTTAAAATCATTCAAAAGATCTACAAGCCGTCTTTTGAAACTTCAGCCCATTATAAAATTTCCCTTATATCTTTTGCAATAGTTTTCCATTGTGAATATTCTCCCATTGAAAAAATTGGATTTCTCCCACGGGAGAATTCTCTCATTTTGAAAATGGGATTTCTCCCACGGGAGAATTCTTCCATTCTGAAATATGGGATTTCTCCCACGGGATAATTCTCCCATTCTAAAATCTGGGATTTTTTTTATTTTTGAACTTTTTAAAAAAAAAAATTTTCACATTCTTGCTAAGAACATCAGTATGATGCCAAATCTGTATTTTTACCTTGTTCTGACCTTTATTTATGGAATTAAAAATGGGAGAATTCTCCCATGGGATAAAATTCTCACGTTCTAAATGGGATTCCCATGGGAGAGCTGTTCTCCCATGGGAATTTGCCAATTCCCATGGGAATTTTGACTTAAAATTAAACATATTTCTAGTAAAGATATCTGGATGAAAGTTTACTGGTGTTTTGCCTATATGTAGATCTACATTTATTGAAAATTTGAAATTAATCGGATGAAAAATAAAAAAAGTAAGTTTGCAAGATTTCCGGATTCGCAAACGTATTCCGGACTGATAGAACAATTTTGATGTGCATATTGCTTCAGTTCATATTAGGTGGTCTTTATTTGCAGACCTTTTCTCTACTTAATAAATAGGCACTATTAAACTAAATAAGCACTTTAATACATAATAAGTGCTGTTCTATGAAATAAGCACTATTTTACTAAGAAATCTTGTATGAACTAAGACATGTTTTACAAAATGAATCTTGTTTTACGACATAAGCCGTTGTTATAAAAAAAGCCTTGTTTTACAAAATATGCATTATTTTACCCAATATGCACTATTTTGCTTTTCAAGCACTATTTTACTAAATAAGGACTATTATATGAAGTAAACCCTATTTTTCTTAAACATTTTTTACAAAATAAGCACTAAATTACTTTTTGAGCACTATTTTATTAACTAAGCACTAATTTACCAACAAAGCACTATTTTACAAACAAAGCACTACTTTAACAACAAAGCACTATTTTACAAAGCACTACTTTAACAACAAAGCACTATTTTAACAACAAAGCACTAGTATACTATCTTTTATATATTACAGGAAGTAGATGTTGGTGGTGTAAGGTTTTGGTGTTATACAGCTGGTCATGTTTTAGGTGCTGCCATGTTTATGATAGAGATAGCTGGTGTCAAGGTAGGTTATCTTTTATTATTTCTTTTTGAAATGGGTTGCTTAAAAATATAGGGGTTGACTGATTGAAATACTCATTGAACTGGACAACTAGCTAAACTGCATATAAAGATCATTGTGGTTTAACCTTTAACCCTTTACCTAATACTGTCCCCTTTTGTCCCCTGTATGTGATTCTAATACTGTCCCCTTTTGTCCCCTGTATGTGATTCTAATACTGTCCCCTTTTGTCCCCTCCAGGCTGTCAAGTGGGCCCTACTTTTCCTACTTTTCCCTACTTTTTCACTCTCTCCCTACTTTTTCTTGAAAAAGCCCTACTAGCCCTACTTTTTTGCAATTTTTTGTCGTTAATTTGTGAAAAAAATTGGAAAGTTTGTGTATATTTGTTGAATAGCAGTGTTGTTAAGACTGTCTTTTTGAAAATGCATATTCTTATTGCTTCTGAAAGGTTTTTCCTGCGTTATAAAAGTAATGAATGGTTATTATCACAAGTGTTAACAGAAAGTCATTTCAATTGCAAAATTTGGATAGATTGCAGTTTACCAGTAAGAGTTTGTTTACCACTTCTGCGCATGCCTAACCGGTCAGAGCAGATGCACTTCCATTGCTATGTTAAAATAAACAACAGAAGAAAATGGCTGCATTTTTTTGCATTTCTCGTTTAAAACATAAAAACGGGGGTATGGGGTTCGGGGGCAGTAGCCCCTGATATAACATAAAGTCCTGTTTTTTTCATTGGTAGTTGGCTTTAATTATTTGCCAGGCTTAGTTACTAATAAACACTACAATTTCGCGGAATTTTTACGTACCAGTAAACTGCAATTGTCCCCAAAATTTAGATATTAGAAATAAATGAAGGCCTTTGAATGTTTTACTTTAATTCCTTGGCATTCCCTTTGATGTAATTTGCTGAAAAATTTCACTATCATGGGTTTCTTTTTTACATGGTTTGTATATAAGGCTTAAGCAGTACATATTAGGAATAATTTGTAAGTTAAAGATGTAAATTTAGTCTTGAATCCTGAGTAGCTGAAATCTTTAAGAACATGGTAAAAATATTTAGGTTATAGGTTGTTTAAGATAACTTGAGGTATGTTTTTCATATCTTGGATATTGTTGAATTGCTTCAAATTGGTGATGTCAGTTTATTTAATATGTATATGATATAATTTATGCCAAACAAGTATGTAAACTAATGGTCTGGGTTTAATTAGACTTTTGGAATTTTTCACATGAAATTGTTCAATAGTTGTGTTCCCTTTAAGACTTTTAAGGTTCGAAGGGGCCTGTTTGATTGTCATGAAAATAAGTCCAATTCTATTCAAGCTACTGACTTAAACTTCACAGGTAGACAGATCTCATTGTGCATAAGTGCAGTGCACAAGAACCATATGATAACTTTGCTTCATTATTTTGGAGTAATTGCCCATTGTTGGATGTTCTTGTCCAGAAAATAAGTCCAATATTGTGTTGTGTTTCGTCTCAAGTTATCCTGAATAACACATGATCAAAAATCATCTTAGGCTTTGTCATATCAATGACATATTGACACTGAAGTTCAATGAATATTGTTTTACTTCTATGATAAGAGACCTAATTAATTATGGATACACACAATATACAAATTAAAACAATGTTATATTATTATACACAAACTGACATAGTTATAATGTGCTGTGATATTCTGCTATGCTTTTTATAAATCGAGTCATTAACATGCATGCAATATGATAAAGTTTATGCTAAACCGTAATATACAATACATGTATACAATAATATACATGTATTATCTCAAATCCAATATTTGCATTTTTATTCTGTAACATTTTCTTAACTGTAGATCTTAAGTGCCACTAATTTTCATCAACTTAAAAGATGTTTTCTTATTTTTCTGGCTATGTTAGGACCTTGTGCACCTCCTTAACCTCAGTGGCAGAATAGGACCCCCCTTCAGGGACCTCCCTGAAACATTATTAATGGTTGAGTCACACTTAAAGTGGCGGGATGTGTGCTTCAAAGATATCATTTTTAGGCAACCTTCCTTAGTGAAGTTCACAAAATACAGTTAAAACCACTAATTTCAAGTCTTGTGTGAGCCATTTTGAAGGGGGGGGGGTAGCGACACTTACATTATGAGTTTGAGCAATGTAGGGTTAATTTAATTTTTTACAAAGTCAGCGTATGAGAACAACCCTACTATCCCTACTTTTCAACCCTAAAATTCCTACTTTTGCCCTACTTTTTTCATAAATGTAGCCCAACTTTTTTATGGAAGGGCACTTGACAGCCTGCCCCTCTAACTTTATGCTATCAAAAAACACATTTCCACTAAATAATGTAAACATTTTTTTACAGAATATTGTATTTCATTCACTTACCTAATGAATGCTCAGAAAAAAAAATTATGTTATATTTTGACTTTAATCACAAATTTGATTTAAAAAATACAGGTATACATCCAAATGTCGCACTCATTGTTTGTACAGTCTGAGTGGTTAAATTAATGTTTAATCCTTGGTTTTGCTAACAATTAAATCACTTTTTTTCACAAATAACTTTTTAGTGATAAAATATTATCTCTTAATGAAAAATACCATCTACAGTCAGATCTTGATACAACCACATTCTTGTTATACTGACATATTTTATGGGGACCAATAACAACATGTACATGGTAAAAGGAATTCATTACACTGACATATGTGTTATAACGACACATTTCTCAGAAACAAACCATATTGTTCTATCGAGATTTGACTTTATTTGAATTTCATATTACTAAGGATGAAAGATGACAAATGTTTAAATGTCTGGAATTTCACAAGTTTAATAATTAGTACAGGTAAAAAGAGAACATTCGTAGTTGTTATTTTTAGTTACAATTATTGAAAGAAGAGAAGCAAATAAGATTAACCTAATTATATCAAATTCAATATGAGTCATTTCATGCATATACTTTTGTTACCTCTAGTTTTAGAGAGATCTATACAAATTTACACACTAACAGATTTCATATTTACTTATTACTTTAGGTCATGAACACTGACTGACTGAGTCACATGTCACATTCCTGCAATTAATTTAGTTTATTTACATCTTATTAATTTGAGCCACATTTCACAAAAGTCACATTTATTTCATTCATAACATGAGTTTTCAACAGTCTGGACAATACCCTAACTTAGCTTTTGGTTTTTGTTATTTTTAAACAAGGGAAATGAAACCATTTTATATAACAATTTTCGTTGTCACAGAATATTATTTCACCAAATTCCACCTGGTCGCAATAACACCATCTTTCTTCATTAGTATTAGAAATGTCTAAGCTTGGGATGGATCTGTATTGGTCATTCTGTTGGTCTTGAGTTTTCAGCACTGACTCCTGCATTATTGGTTGGTGATAATAAGTTTTCTCTGCAGACACATTAATCGAATATTTTGAAGTTGGTGGTTTAGTGTAGAATTTGCCGACAAGTTCAGGCAGAATTCCGACTAATGTAAATGTAAAGACCACTGTCTGTGGTTCAAGCATTTTCATGTTTCCTGTCGATGTTTGCGAATGTAGTCAATTTTAGCTTTTCTTTCCTCTTCTTTACCCCACTTTGTAGCCTCATTTATAAAGAAATTTGTTGGATAACATATCTTCTTAATACAGTCACATTGGCAGGCTAGCACAGTACCCTTTTTCTCTGTTATAATACAGTGGGAAAGGGGCTTCTCTCTCATTCTCTGGAAGTGCATGACCTGAAAAAAGTTTAAAAAAAAGAATATAAACAAGATAATATAGGCTGAAGTCAGGTTCACTACTAATAAAAGTTTTTTAATCCAATAAGTTGATGCTTGATATTGGCTAGCATAGAGCTCTCTTTATGATGTTATTGGAGAAAACCCAGGTCAATAATGCAGTTTATAGTGCACTGGGATTTAGAATTTATTTTCATGGAGGGGGAACGGGTTCTAGTCCAACCTTCCAAGGTTAAACCCTTCCATTAAGATTTGACAATAATGCCAATTAACCTCCATTTAAAAGGTATATGGCAACAATTTGAAAGGTAGACCACCTAGTTTTCCGTCCGAAATAGTGAATATCCGAATTCCGTGACACTAGACGAAAACCGATTTTATTTGAAAGCATCACATCGTTTATAAAATAGTTAACAAGCATACATATACTCGGAATATACTCAAAATGATTATTTCAGTCTGATCACCTTACGAAAAAATATAGACGGTAGAACTTGATTAGAATCTAGACATTGAACTGTCATTGAATCCATCGATCAAAAGAATCATTAAATATCGTTCAAATGTTGCGAAAAAGGGAATAATTAGTTAAATAATTCTAAAATATAGTCTTATTTTACAAATATAGATCGATGCAGGCTTAAAACGGACAAATTCGCGCACTTACCGATCTCCGGCCGAATCTTCAGAAAATTCATCTTCCGACTCCGTCTGGGGCTCTTTCGAGGCATAATTCTTTTATTAAGTACTAATTGGAGCTGTGATTTATACTAGTACGGCTTAAATACTTCATTTTCCTCATAGACATTGTTAAAATCAAACGATAGTCCCTTTTTCAATCAAATACATGACCACTGTGCGAGTATAGCTATAGACAGCTAATTGAACCATAATAGCGGATGTTCAAAACTGACGAATAATCAGGGGAGATCACTCTCGCGATACTTCCAAATCTCAGTGTGGTATATAGGTCTTTTTCCGTGCTTTACCGTTTTATTTGGTATTTTTTTTACGAAAAAAATGTTGATATGTAGTCTTGAACGTGTTTAAAACATATTATGTCGCGAAAAAACGAATTTATAGAAGACCTTTAATTTTAAGAAAAAGTTTTTAATAATGCAAAAATGATGATTTTAACAACAAAAATGTTTATTCAGAGAAATAACAAAAAAATCTCCATATCTTTTTCAAAATGTTAAGTTTTATAAGTTCCAGACTGCAGTTAAATATACAAATCAGTCACAATATCATTATCAAAGGGATTAACATTGATTAATTAGTGATAAGAGGTTATATCAATGTTTAACAGGCCCCCTGATGGTTTTATGATCTATATTGTTCTCACAGCTGCAACAATAAACATCTGTTAATTGATCTTATCTTATACAATTTGGAATGTCAAACTGCTAGTGACACAATCAACACCAATTAACAATGATTATCAACTGCACTTTTGAAAGATATTTATCTTATACATTTTTTAACTAATTGAAATGATATATTTATGTTGTATTTGATAACAAATTATGTTTTCACATATTTTTAGTTTTGTATAATATTTCAACTGTCATATCTTTTTACTTATTGTTGAAAAAATATATAGTTTACACCATCAGATAGCAAATTTAATACTCTAAAACATTTGTTCTTACTTAAATTTGATTAAACCAATATTTATTATAGTAAATGCCTGTTAAAATATATAGGTGTCAAAACAGTAGCCATCATTTAAACTTTCTATGAAGATAAGGTACACTTTATCTCTGACTTGTATGAGAATCTGATAGGGATCTGGTAGACTGCTCTATTAGGTAAAGGATTAAACAAATACTATATGAATGGTTTCAATCTGCTTGTAATGTATCCGTATTGAGCCAACAGATTCTTACATAAACTGATCAATCTAACATATATCTGGTAATAATCATCACACTCATTTGTTGCCAGCTTAGCATTGTTTCTTTGAGCAACAAACTTTTTATTTAAATTGAGCAAGAAACTTTTTTGTTTAAATGTCAGTACTCGGGGGACCAGAAATTGGACTTGAACCTTATTAATCTAAGTGGTAAGAACTTTTTTCACAATCCAGCTAAAATAAATTAGTATTAACTATCAATCACAATACACATATTAGCAGTTAAAAAAAAAATTACATATTTATTGTAGGTATTATATACAGGTGATTTCTCCTGTCAAGAAGACAGACATTTATGTTCAGCAGAAATACCAAATGTACATCCTGATGTTGTTATCACGGTTTGTTTATTTTTCTTTCATACATTACTTCAATATACCCATGCCATGTCTCCCAAAATTTTGGAGTCAAATGAAATTTTACAAAAATTTCTAAATTTCAATGAGTAAGTTCCTAACAAAAACACAGTCTTTTGTAATTCAAGGCTTAATGTTATTAATATTTTGTCGTTTAATAAAATTTAAGAGTAACTGCCTTGATAAATAATAATGTTTTTTATTGTGTTGCCTGGCATAGTCAGGAGACATAAAAGTGTTACTTGCGGTGGCACGGGTGGCAGAGGTCGCAATGTGTAGTTATGGCGTTAAACTCAACTAGATTTCAATTTTCCACTTTGAAACTCTGCCTGACAACCTGATTATAACCATGTAATAAAAAAGCTCAATGCTGTACATACTCGATACTAGGCATACTTGAACTCCTTGTTATTATCTATCATATATTATTATACAGGAGTCAACATATGGTACACATATACATGAAGACAGAGAAGACAGGGAAGCTAGATTTACTGGTTTAGTACATGATATAGTAACCAGAGGTGGTAGATGTTTGATACCTGTGTTTGCTTTAGGTAGAGCTCAGGAACTGTTACTGATTTTAGGTAAGTTTTCAAAATTTAAAGTGGACAACCCCAGATTATTTTGACTAATGCAGCCTTTATTTCTACCTAGTCAAGGATTCCAATGCTAGTCTCACACTCGTCGCACCAACATATTAGGGGTAGGAAAAGTTAGGTGCCTGATGTGGGAATGAACCCTTAAAATCCTGCTTGCAAGACAGATGCTCTCTCAACTGAGCTAATCAGGCCAATATATACTTGTCTGGTTCCCAGTCATACTTAGATGGGTATTAGTATGTCAGGCAAAGCAAAATAATGGCAGCCCCTGATGTATTGTTCAAGTTATCTGATATTTCTGTTTCCAAATGTACATTTCTCACTAAATGTTCTAAATGGCAGATGTAAATGCAAAAATTTAGAGATAATAAAATTTTGACAACTGAAGATGCCCTGATGGGTGCTGCCTTCGTTGTGCTTTGCCTGACCCATTAGCAATAGTGGTTTGGGACAGGTAATCCAGACTAAATATATATGACATACAAATAACGTACGATATACAGCCCTGCTGCAACATCTTCTCCCAGTATTGTCCAAAATCCCCTCTGGGGCATCATCGCACAGGTTTATTTTCATGTATTATTATTTCAGATGAATATTGGACCAATCATCCAGAGTTACACGATGTACCTATATACTACGCTTCATCTCTAGCTAAGAAATGTATGAGTGTATATCAAACATATGTTAATGCTATGAATGAAAAAATAAAGAAACAAATTTCCATCAGTAATCCATTTGTCTTTAAACATATCTCTAATCTGAAGGTAAGTGCTTTATCATTCTTTTACTTATTCAGAGATAATAATTAAGCCTGCATCCTAAAATTGATATATTGATAAACTCCCTATTTCATATCTTCATGGGTGAAAGTTTTCAGTATTACAGATATCGGAACGTGCAAGTTGTCACACGGTACGGACGGTACACGCACGTTATACGAACACGGATTGCACGTTACACGAACACGTTAGATAGCTTGATTTGCGGTTAAATACACGATTCCGAGTTTCGTTACCCGTTTAACACGATTGTTCGAAATTCTCAGCTTTTTTCGCCCAGAAAAAACGTTTTAATGACGACATTGCTGATTTCAGTATTTTGAGAATAAATTACTCAATATCATTTATATAAAATCTTTCTATTTCAGTATTTTGAAAGTATGGTTTCAGTATTTTCTAAACTTTCAACTTTAACCTATGTATCTTGTTCAGGGGTGGATTCAGGATTTTTTTTCTAGGGGGGGGGGGTTCCAAACTTTCTAGGAGGGGGTCTAAACTTTTGAACCACTACCACATTATACATATTTTGCAGAATATTGCAACAACATAATCTATGTTAAGCACCGAGAAAAATTGCTTTGTGCTACTTAAAAATGACTTGCAGTCAAGAAATACAATAATGGTCAGGTACATTTTGGAAATTCCAGGGGGGGGGGTCTGGACCCCCCTGACACCCCCTACCCCACTAGATCTGCCTATGTTGTTGGAACCTTAAAATGATTTATTTGAAACAAAAAGTTTGACAGAGAAACATCACCAAGTAGCAATTAATTTTAAAAATCAGTTTACATTTTACTGTTTCGCATTTTGTGATTTTGCATATTATCACCAATCACTGTGTTGAAACTTGAAAATTGTTGTAGTGATTACTGTGTTGCTAATTTTGCTCTGAGTGTTAATACATGCATGTTTTAAGTTTGGTAAATGCTATTTATCTCAAAAAAGCAAAAACTGTGTAAGCGAACTTTTTTTGTTTACAGTAAACATACATGTACAAGTATGGTATGTTCATTGCTAATGAAAGTTTGTCATGCCCCATGGCTGTTTTGGCTGCTGCAGGAAATGGACACAATAAACAAGAAATTGTTTACATTCCAAAGATGACATACACCGTGAAAGTCCGTGATATATATTTCTATTTTATAGAGTATGGAACATTTTGAAGATATCGGACCATCTGTAGTGTTGGCATCACCTGGTATGATGCAGAGTGGTTTATCCAGAGAATTATTTGAGAATTGGTGTACAGATAAAAGAAATGGTGTCATAATAGCTGGTTATTGTGTTGAGGGGACATTAGCTAAGGTAAATATTCAATTAGTCAAACCTTTCAGCTGACCTTTACTTTTATAAAATTCGTGACACTAGATTTGTTTGCCCTTTACCGACCAACCTGAAAAATGCTGCCGACATTATTAAAAAATATGTGGCGGTTTTTTTTATTGGTCACGACCATTCATCATATTACTTTCTAGAAGTTACTTTACACTAGGGGGTGTAACAATACGGTAAAAACCGTATTGCAATATATTGCAATACACAAAATCCCTATTGCAATATATTGCAATACATATTGTTCTTTTGTGCATACAGTGGAACCTGTATTAACAGTCACCTCTATATAGCGTGAGCCTGTCCATTACAGTCAGTTTAGGGTCCTCCCAAACAGTTTTGTTCTAATTTGACCCTTTATATAGCGTGACCCTCTTCAACGCGGTCAGCGGTCACTAGTTTCGGACCGATTTGCGTCGTATAGCGGTCAGTTTAACGGTCAATTGACCGGAACAAGTAATTTTCACGGATGTGTAAAAATAACGATCACCGTCAACAGCTGACAGAATGTAAACATTCTAATCACGCTAACGGCATGAAAAACATATTACTGCAATAGATTATGGCAATTATTGTTAGTTAATCTGTTAAAGAGATGTTTGTGTGTTCTAACTAACAAGATTGAGTGAAAATTATGTATCAAATAAGATAATTTTAATGTTTATGCACGATTATATTAAGATTATTTTTCTCAACATACGAGATATTTTTGTATTGAAATTATTTGCTTTGCAGTTAGTTATGATTTTTCGTCGACATGGCCAGCAATATCTTTATATGAATATGCTTTTCAAGTGGAAAATGACAAGTTATTGAATATTTCCATTGCAATTAGTGCAACTGTGGATATGCGGTTTGACAATACATCAAGTCTGAACAAATGGCTTACTTTTTTAGCTAAATACTAAAATAGCTTGATTTATAATTTCATTTCCAATACAATTCATTGTCCAATGAATATTATGTCTTTACATTAATTTTTATTTAAAATGAAATATCATGTTTATATACGACTATAGTATAATTATAGTGATGAAACAGCATTTATACATAAAAGACTTTTCCTGTATGTATTTTATTTATTTGTTTGTTTTGAGAGACCCTGTATATAGTGGTCACCTGTCTATAGTGGTCACTTTCAGCCAGTCCCTTAGCTGACCGCTATAGACAGGTTTGACTGTACATGCATAGCATGAATTAATGCATGTGCATCGTCTGCATCGTCTTAATTTGATCAACATTGCACATAGATATTTGTATTTTCAAATGATCTATACGTATTATGTAAATGTTTGAATAAGGTAGAAAAAAGGTTTTGAATGAACTTACAAAGATAATTATTCTCTCACTTTAAGAAAAATATTTCAAGTTTCTGAACACATTTTAACATTTATTTAAATTTCAGACTCTGATAAAAACAATCAGTATAGAACATAACTAGAAAAACCAGTTCAGAGAAAAACGAACCGGTTAAAAACCGTCAGAAGTCATATTGCAATATTAACCGGCATATCGGTTAACCGTTACACTCCTACTTTACGCTAATGGTGATTAAAAATTAAATATTTTTTCTGCCTACCGACCCAAAACAATTACAAAATTATGATGCTAGTAAGTGTTTTGTCAAGATGAAAGCTATGCATTGATAAGCCTACACATGACCCCCATGTGCAATTTTAGATGATCTTTAACAGTGGTCCTTAGGATATCTGTTTATGGAGATTGTATAATATTGCATGCATGTAATTGTATTAAATATATTTTCAGACAATTTTATCCGAACCAGAAGAAATAATGACTATGGGAGGACAAAAATTACCATTAAAATGTTCTGTAGATTATATATCATTCTCTGCTCATACTGATTATAAACAAACAAGTGGTTTTCTGAGAACATTGAAACCTACCCATGTTGTAAGTATTATAACTTTTCAAAACATGATTTTTTTTGAAGTTCTGGAAGATTTAAAGCCTATTCATAGTCTAATTGAAATTTTATAACATTTTTATACGCCCGTTTTGAAAAAACGAACATATTATTTTATGATGCTGTCCGTCCGTCCGTCCATATGTCCAAGGACAATTGCTTGTCTGGATGATAACTAAAGAAAGGATGTACCTAGGTTACTCAAATTTTATGTGTGGATAGCCCTTGGGTAGAGGAGATTCCCTATTGATTTTGAGACCCCAGGGTCAAAGGTCAAGGTCACTGGGACTTAAAATATGAAAACCTTGTTCGGACGATAACTCAACAACGACTGTACCTAGGTTCACCAAATTTTATGTGAGAGTAGCTCATGTGTCAAGGAAGTGCTGTATTGGTTTCGGGCCCCTGGGTCAAAGGTCAAGGTCACAGGGACATCATATGGAAAAACCTTGTCCGGACAATAACTGATCAACCACTGTACCTAGGTTCACCAAATTTTATGTGGGAGTAGCCCATCTGTCAAGGATGTTCACTATTGGTTTAGGGGCCCTTGGGTCAAAGGTCAAGGTCACGGGGCATCATATTGAAAAAACTTTGTCCAGACAATATCTCAACAACGACTGTACCTAGGTTTACCAAATTTTATGTGAGAGTAGCCCATGTGTCAAGGATGTTCCCTTTGGTTTTGGGGCCCCCGGGTCAAAGGTCAAGCTCTCAGGGGCACCATATAAAAAAACCATGTCAGGACAATTACTGCACAACCAATGTACCTAGGTTCACCAAATTTTATGTGAGAGTAGCCCATGTGTCAGGGATGTGTCTTATTTATTTTGGGGCCTATGGGTCAAAGGTCAAGGTCACAGGGACGACATATGGAAAAACCTTGTCCAGACAATAACTCAACAACTGCAGTACCTAGGTTCACCAAATTTTATGTGAGAGTAGCCCTGGTGTCAAGGATGTTCGCTATAGGTTTTGGGGGTCAAAGGTCAAGGTCACAGGGGTATCATATGGAAAAACCTTGTCCGGACAATAACTCATCAACCACTGTACATAGGTTCACCAAATTTTATGTGAGAGTAGCCCATGTGTCAAGGATGTTCCCTATTGGTTTTGGGGCCCCTGAGTCAAAAGTCAAGCTCTCAGGGGCATCATATTGAAAAACCTAGTGTGGTCAATAACTCGACAACCGCAGTACCTAGGTTCACCAAATTTTATGTGAGAGTAGCCCATGTGTCAAGGATTTTCCCTATTGGTTTTGGGACCCCAGGGTCAAAGGTCAAGTTCACAGGGACATCATATGGTAAAACGTTGTCCAGACAATAACTCAACAACCACTGTATCTAGGTTCACCAAATTTTGTCTATGGATATTCCTTGAGTAGAGGATGTACCCTATTGATTTTGAGACCCAAGGGACAAAGGTCAAGGTCACTTGGACTTATTTACATGAAAACTTTGTCCGGACAATAACTCAACAACCACTTTTCCTAGGTTCACCAAATTTTGTGTTGATAGCCCTTTGGTAGAGGATGTTCCCTTTTGATTTTGAGACCCCAGGGTCAAAGGTCAAAGTCACTGGGACTTAATTTATATTAAAACATTGTCGGGACAATAACTCAATAATGACTGTACCTAGGTTCTCCAAATTTTATGTAAGGGTAGCCTATATGTCTAGCATATGCCCCTTTGATTTTGAGGCCCCTGGGTCAAAGGTCAAGGTTGCAAGGAAATCATGAGGAAAAACCTTGTCCAACAACCAACTGTATCTAAGATCACGAAATTTTATGTATCAATACTCTTTGGGTCAAGGGTGTGAACTTTTGGTTTTGAGGCCCCAGGGTCAAGGTCACTGGAAGTTCATATGGGAAAACTTTGTGCCGGTGATAACTCAACCATGGCTGTACCTAGGTTCTCAAAATCTTTGCTTTGAATAGCCCTCCAGTTAAGGATGTGACCTATTCAGAGATCTCGGGGTCATTGGTCAAGGTCACAGGGACTTCATATGAGATGGAACACAGCATGGACTGCACACGGGCATATCATGCCCGGCCAAGCGGAGCTCTTGTTCACATTGGGATCACATCTAGGTTTATTGTCTGTGATATAAAAAAAATTGGGGGGATATATATTGGTCGGACAGACTGTAGCTTTTTCTTGTCTGCTCAACTTCTCAGCACATAATGTACAGATTTGATTCAAATGTAATGCCAGATATCAAGCAGACCTGTGCATATCTCATATTGGTTACAGTCCATTGATTTTTTAGCCAAGTTATTGCCTTTGATGAAAAATCTTGTCTGCTCATTTTCTCAGCACCCAATTTCTTGACAAACACCTATGGGGGTATTTTATCACATTCAGTGATAGTTGAGTTTAAATTTGCTTCAACCAAAAATGCAAATTATTTTTTGTCCCTACGAAATTGGACAATTGAAATTTAACTGTATATAATATATTTAAGGTATTAGTTCATGGTGAACAGAATGAAATGGCTAGATTAAAAGCTGCATTAATACGTGAATATGAGGATGATACAGAGTACCAGATGCAGGTGCATAATCCACGCAATACAGTAGCTGTTGAATTACATTTTAGAGGAGAAAAAATGGCTAAGGTAACATTATCAATGATGCATATATACAGTGACATCTTAAATTACTTTTGAACTTTTAAAATTGCTTTCTTTCATGAATACAATGAAATGGGATACTTTATACAATTAAAATTATACATGTTAATATATCTTAAGCAATGCTTTTTTAATTTCACATGTATTGGTTATAATTTAAACAAATTGCACCAATAAAAACCCATATCGTTGTTGTCTAATCAAAACCTCGTATTTTTACCTTTTTTGTATGGAAGTTACAAGGTTTGGACTAGACAACAACAGTATCTTTGTTTCCTTGAGGAAGAATTTTTTTATCTAGCTCAGCACTGGAGAACCAGGAAGTGGACTCTTGAGCCACAGTTCTATGCTATAAGAAGTTGTTTTAATATCAAGCTAAAATGATTTAATGTAAACTGAACAAATGTGTGTTTTATCTAATTATTAAGATTTTAGGTTTTAGTTTCTTTCACGTATCCGACCCCTGATGACAGTTAATGAAATATTATATTTATATATATATATATTTTAAAGGTTGTAGGCAAGTTAGCAGCACAAACTCCACAAGATGGGGATCATGTTTCTGGTATATTAGTGAAGAGAAACTTCAACTATCATATCATGGATCCATCAGATCTATCTAGTATGTATTAATCGGTATTCTATCTGTATTTTTAGCCCACCCTTCTAGCTCAGTCAGTAGTCAGGGGGGCTCATCCAGTCAGTTTGCACTTAATGACCCCATCCATTTTCCCTCTATATTCTATATAAAGCAGTCATTTTGAAAAATCAATTAGATGAGTTGCTTTTTGAGAGTGCTCAGGCATAGCGCTTGCGTAACCGTAGTGAACCAGCCACACGAGCAGACAACGTTTTTTCCGCCTTAGAGTTTAAATTTTCTGATATCCCCCCAACTGTGCGCCGCCATATTGGTATAATGTTGAAACTCTGTAGCAGACGACAGTCTAGGTTTAAACTATTCTGTAGTCTGCCATTGTTTATTACTGTGCGCCACCATATTAGTGTATTATTTACCGATAATATTTCTACATGAAGTTATAATGTATGATTTTAAACGCAAACCAGGTTTAAACATACCAGTATATCATTATGTAGTAGTAACCGTGACTAGTTTTATTCATTTTTTCGATATTGATTATATGGTAGTATATAGCGTTGTTAACAATGTTAAACCCTTGCATGCTTGAGAAACTTAGTCTTATACAAGCAGCCGAAGTTTAAATATTCTGATAAGGTAATTAGATAATATGTAAGATTTAATTATGTATCTATAGTGTAGTGGATAGTATACCTGCCTGCCACACAAAGGTTCCGAGTTCGATTCCAGCCGTTGGTGGTCTAAAATAATATTTGGGTGTCTGCGTTTTTTTCAGTTCATATTATCATTAGTACCAATTTGTGTAAAATTTGGATACAAAATCTAAAATAAATATAAATAATAAAAAAGTCAGAAAAATTCACAAATGTTCAGGTAAGATTAGTTGAAATAACGTCTGTTACCATAGACAGTTAAAATGACACTGAACCATTAAAAATACCAAATAATAAACTGGTCCGAAAATAGGGGTGTATGATAACAGTCAAACAAGAAACATTCAATATAATAACACCATAAACGTATGGTGAATCACCTGCATATGTAATGAACTCTACCATATACTATATACGAGCAAATTCCCTATCCATTTATTCAGTTGCTAGCTGCACAGAGAGAGTAGGTTAGTTGAAAAAAATTTTTGGAATAAATCGTGCTAGGTATATTTATTATTATCATACATTTCTAGTGATTCTATCATTCTGACTAAAGCCTATTTGTAATTTTATTGTTACATAATTCATTTTATTTTAATTCAAGTATTTTAACTTTAGGGTCCAAAGTAAACAAAGTAGAGGGAAACTATTATGTGCTAAAAGTTTAGTGAATTTTAATATACAAAATATATAAAAGTCTCACTTTTAATATACAAAACAGGGTTTCCCATGAAAAAAATTTTTTTTGGGGGGGTCACAATGTCTCCCTATGTTTATGATTTGGAGGTCATTGGTAAATTTTGAAGGTCATATACCAAAATCTGTAATCACTTAACTATACTAATAGTTTTGCACTTTTAAATGAGTTGTCTTGAAGTTTTGACACATGGGTGGGATGTTTTATCTTGCCATCTTCAACATAGGACCAAGCAAATTTACATAGTCAGCTTATGCAAAAAAGTTTTTTTTGTATTTATAAACATGAATCACAGCAAAGTTAAATAGGGTATAATGCTAGTTGGATATTATGTGACTCATTATTAGGTTTTAAATTCACCTTTTAGAGATGCCAATTTAAAGCCATCAACTATCAGCAGTGGTATTTTTCCAAACCATTTTGGGGCCGAATTTTGGCCCCATTCTCCTCCCTAAATATTTTTCCATGTCTTTGAAAAATTCCCCTGCTCTAGAAAAATGTAGGTGTATCGAATTTAAGCCAATTACTTTGAAAATAAGTGCAGTCCTGCATTTTTATGATCGCATTTAAAATGACCCGTAAAATGAACTTGCTAAACAAATTGTAAGAGTAACCTCACTTGTCATTTCTCAATAACGTCGGCTTGCACTTCTACACCACATCAACAAGTCACGCAATTTTAATTTGTTAGAACAAAGTTTTAAGCAACAGGCGTTCATTGAATGCTTTAATTTTTAGTCCACCCTTTTCTCCATTTCTGTAAAATACATTGTCTTAAATAGCTGAGGAGTTTGCTGCAAAGGATGTCAGTTTTCATTGATCTTTGCACTACTTCAGAATGGTAATGGCGGTAACGCCTTTGATGACGGTCGCTTAAACTGTAAGCGAACGTGATCAAGACGTTTACTGACATTTCAGTACTTAGGCCATAATAAATTAATTGCTAGATTATCATCCAAATTTTTGTAAAAATTGGGGAGGGGGGGAGGATTTTATTTTTCAAAGCTTGATCACAAGTACTGTATAGCGGGTATTATCTGCGGGGGTTTTATTTTGGCTTTATTGGCGGAAAATTAAAATGCGCCAAATATAAACACCGCGAATACAAGCCTCCGCAATTTTAAGCCGCCGCCATATTGTTTACTAAGGGACATACTCTTAATAAAGTTTGTAATCATTAAAACATGTATTTATTAACTCCCTTAAAAACAAGAATTTTGTAATGAATTAGGTGAGATTTATTATGTAAATGAACAAAATTTGGTATTAATAACACAAAGGAATTGATTCAAGTTATGTATGAAGCAAACGAAAATACAGGCAGACAACACAGTCATTCTAACAATAAGACGACAGGTTCCATCAAAACTCGGTTACGAAACTTGACGACACTGTCGCCATTTTGTTTACTTTATAAACCCGTATGCCGGTTATTTCCGAATCTTCACGAGTTTAGCTCATACACTTATTTGATGTATAAAAACAAAGTAATCATTAGTATTGCAATTAATTTAATTGCTTGCTGTCAAACCGAAGACAAACTTCTCATCACCTAATTTAACAAATTGAGTAAAAAGAGTGGAGTAAATGTTAATGTAGTTTATTATTTATTGATATTCAAAAGAAAACTATAAAATTATTGTCAAATTCAATTGTAGATCGGAAATCTAACGTCACGTGACGACGCTTTATAATTGATTTTGTCTGTTTAAAGACTCCACTAGGTTGATTATACATTGTTTGTGACAAGCTGTTAATTTGAAAATGTGTTGAACCTTGACCAATGGATTCAGGCGAATTGGCGATTTTTAAGGAATGTGTGGCCGCAAACTTTATTACCGATAATTTTTAACAAAGACAAAGGCGTTATTCACGACTATAAACAAACGTGAAAATTTTGATTGTTCATCACAACAAATTGTTATTATTATAAGACTCTCTCGAGTTGGGCTTACTTATGCAATTTGTTGAACGACCAATCAAACTTAGCGGCACCCAGGTCATATTTTAAAAAAAAAACCATTCAGTTTTAATGGCGATTCTTATCACATAATTAAACTTGTTCCCGTCAATACATCGTCATAGAAATAGATAATCTGCTGTGTAAGCGTTGGTTTTTCACACGTCCACTAAGATTATGCAACTTTGGTGACACTTGGTTAATTCAAAAATTTGAAAAGTCGCGGTCAGTAGTGACCGCTTATACAGGTAAATTGACCTTTTTCGTGGAAATGACATAGTTATGTACCTTTGACCATCTTTTACCGGGAGGTTTAAAATTGGTGCACAGAGTAATTTCCGCCAATATTTAGCATCGCCAATACAAAACTTTTGTTTACGCGAAATTTTTGCCCCGCAGAAATAACCCGCTATACAGTATACTAAACTATATTGAAAAAGCATTATTCATTCATAAAATATTTTATTTCTATAGGTTCAAAAAAATAAAACATTCTTTAATTATCAAATTGATGTTTTATATGTAACCACAAACATACTTATAATGTGTTTATTAATACATTCTTGAAATAAAACGAGAAATGAAACAACATCCACTAGTCGGGATGCGGATCACATCCTGTTAGATCTTTTTTCAACCGACCTGCCAATGACTTTATTTTGCTGTTAATTTTGTCTGCTAGTGGAGCACACTTGTCAAGATTTCCCATGATAAAGTCATTGTAGAGTTCTATTATTGAATTGGTATCTGGGTAACTGCACCCGAACCAATCTTTCAGGGTAGAGTCAGGGCTTGAACTAGACTTTCAGACTCAAGGGTCAATGACCCAAAATTTTCAGGGGTCAAAATCAAATTTTCAGGGGTCAAACTATACTTCACGCGTTTTTGTCCATAGATTTTAATGTTGTTGTTGTAGCTTTATGCAATAACTTCATTTATTAAGATTTCAGGGTTCTCGCTAGGATTTTACAAGTAGGCGCCCAAGACTCTCTTTAATTCTGTGAAAAGTAATCCCACAGTCAAAAGTTGGAGTCCCATATTTTCTGCATGAGATTTCATAAAGCAACATTTACGTTGTAGTTTCTGTCGCATTTGACAAACAGAGCCATGTATAAAATCACTTTCAGTATGGCAATGCCTTTGTTGTAACTTAAATTTTGTAAAATTCACAGAATATAGTGATTTTGTATCAAAAAGTAAAATAAAATTATCTATTTTTCATTTCAATTGATCAGATCTTCTGGTTTAACATGTTTGCTTGCTGGTATATGTTCATCAACAGAGATAAAATCATTAAGGGCCATTTTAAAAATATGCTATAAATGTCCTAAATTTTGACCTCTCTTTGTTTAAATATTTTCTTTAAAACTACAATCTGCTATGAACATCATACCTTTTGTTAAACCATGCTTTTCATGTAGCAATAGATGCTATTTATTGTTTTTAGAGTCTAAAACACTATTTTAACAGATGGATTTTGTGACGAATATTAAAAAAAATCACATAAACAGCCGATGTTCATTCTATAAATCGAAAAAATAATGGAATTTCCCCTTTCTTATTGCTAAATTAAGAAAATCTGAAAATCAAAATGATAAAATATAATTAAAATACAACATAATTTGGACGATGTTTCACTTTATTGGCGATAGCGTCGGTCGCGAAAATGTATGACAGTACGAAATAAAAAACTTTATTCGTTGTAAAATGATATGTATCATCGATTATTTTGACGTGGAATTCAACCATTATTACTATCATTTATTAAGAGTTTATTATTGTGGTCAACTTCAATTGTCTTTAAAAAAACACATTTGCAAACTTGCTATTATACGTCTGTTTAAACTGCGTCACAACATGCTCATAATTCAATACAATTATCAATTTAACGGCTTGCATCCAAAAGCTTATGTACTTAAATCAATGCATTATAACAGTTTGTCGCATGTTTGTTAATTGCAATAGTTTGATTACGTAATCAATCTTATCGGGCCATAGTGTAGCACTATTGATTTTTTGAGCGGTCGCCGATTGGTCTAAATAGGCGACAAAATACACAGGGGTGATCGATAAACAAAGGATTTACTTGTTATCGGCTTTTGAAGCGTGTATACTAACTGCACCTCCGCGTAGCGCGCATCGCTGATTGGTCGATTACATCAAATAGGCGGACGTAACATACGCTACACTTGTTTTCGATCCGAGATCTTGATTCAACTATGATCCTTGAAGGCTAAAACTTAGTTTATAGCGCGACGCATCCATCAATTATACGGCGCGTACCGGCATACGGACATTTTTGCGTAAATTTTTTTTGGTCAAAATGAAATTTTCGGGGCAGCACGAAAAACAGGGGGCGGGCGGGGATGATAATCTAGGAATTAATTTATACTGGCCTTATATAAAGGTAGACCGAGACTCATATCGAGTTTTTGACACAAGTGTAATCGGTTACAAATTACATTTACCACACCGTAGAATCCCCCTTTTATATTAACTCTTTAAACGCCCCTGTTAGAAAGAATTATTTTGTGTGTCCAGTGTGTTGCAATATAAGTTCATTTTACGGGTCATTTGCTGAAAATATGCGTCAAAACGCTCAAATTTGTGTGTCAGGGAAAACCCTGTACAAAATTTGATATTTTCATATGAATAATATATATTTTAAGCAAACATTTTATTATTATTTAAAAGTATTGTTTTAAGTATTATCATATATATTTTGCATAATTTTACACTAGTTTTTATACACCCGTTTTTTCACACCCGTTTTGAAAAAACGGATGTATTATGTTATGATGTTGTCCGTCTGTCTGTCCGTGGACAATTGCTTGCCCGGATGATAACTCAAGAAGGGATGTACCTAGGTTCCTCAAATTTTATGTGTGGATAGCCCATGGGTAGAGGGGGTTCCCTATTGATTTTGACCCCAGGGTCAAAGGTCAAGGTCACAGGGACATCATGTGGAAAAACCTTGTCTGGACAATTACTCTATAACCATAGTACTTAGGTTCACCTAATTTTATGTGAGTGTAGCCCATGAGTCAAGGATGTGCCCTTATGGTTTTGGGGTCCCAGGGTCAAAGTCAAGGTCATAGGGACATCATATGGAAAAACGTAGTCTGGACAATAACTCAACAACCACTGTCTCTAGGTTCACCAAATTTTATGTATGGATACTCCTTGAGTAGCGGATGTACCCTATTGATTTTGAGACCCAACGGTCAAAGGTCAAGGTCACTGGGACTAATTTATATGAAAACTTTGTCCAGACAATAACTCAACAACCACTGTACCTATGTTAACCAAATTTTATGTGATAATAGTCCATGTGTCAAGGATGTGCATTTTTGGTTTTGAGGCCCAGGGTCAAAGGTCAAGGTCACCGGGACATCGTATGGAAAAACCTTTTCTGGATGATAACTCAATAACCACTTTTCCTAGGTTCACCAAATTTTATGTGTTGATAGCTCTTTGGTAGAGGATGCTTCCTTTTGATTTTGAGACCCCAGGGTCAAAGTCACTGGGACTTAATTTATATTAAAACATTGTCCGGAAAAATACTCAATCATGACTGTACCTAGGTTCACCAAATTTTATGTAAGGGTAGCCGTTTAGCATATGCCCCTTTGGTTTTGAGGCCCCTGGGTTAAAGGTCAAGGTCGCAAGGACGTCATAAGGAAAAACCTTGTCCAGAGAATAACTCAACAACCACTTTATCTAGGTTCTCTAAATTTGATGTATCGATACTCTTTGGGTCAAGGGTGTGAACTTTTGGTTCTGAGGCCCAAGGTCAAGGTCACTGGAAGTTCATATGGGAAAACTTTGTGCTGGTGATAACTCAACCATGGCTGTACCTAGGTTCTAAAAATCTTTGTTTTGGATAGCCTTCTAGTTAAGGATGTGACCAATTCTGAGGTCCGGGGTCATTGGTCAAGGTCACAGGGACTTCATATGAGATAGAACACAGCATGGACTGCACACGGGCGTATTATGCCCCGCCCAGTGGAGCTCTTGTTACAATATTCATAATCAACTAAATCAGTAATTACAAAGGAAACTGACTACATGTTTATTTTTCTCCTTAGGCCACACCAAATTGATTACTTGTTCTACGGATGCAGCGCACTAGTTTTCTTGATTTTGAAAAAAAAATATTTTAATTTTTTTCATACTGCCCGCACATTCAAAAACTCCACATCCAAAAAAAAATAATTTTTTGTTACAGCCCGCACATTCAAAAACTCCACATTCCAAAAAAAAATTATACTTTTTTACCGCCTGCACGTTCGAAAAAATTATGCGCTGTTGAAGAAAATGACAACCGAAAAAAAACAACAATAAAAAGTAGCGAAAACGCCGAGTTAACCAATTCTTTTTGGATGTCTTATATATGCGTCACTGTTTGCTGCTCTCTATTACAAGTGCCACAAATATGCGTCTCCTTAACTTTAATCGGTAGGCGGCCAGACTCGTATTTGCGTCGTAAAATATAAACCTCTGATCGTCGCGTGACGCACATATTCGTCATGTGTATGCAGATCTTTACATCGATAAGCGTAGCGAAAAGCACAGCGGGTATAGATAAGATGATTTGGTGATAGATAGAGCAGTTATAACCAATTTAAATCAAGGTCACTGCCTGGAAATTAATTTGCGCTAAGTTAATTTATTCTGCACAAATATTATTTTTAATTTCAAAATGTTTTTTCTTGATTTAATTTTTAACACTTCCATTCAAGTGCATACAGTAAAACTTGGATATAACATACTCGCTGGGCCATATAAATAAGGTATGTTATAACCGAGGTATGTTATATCCATATAGCATACTAAGTAAAACGGGCCAGAAAAAATGGTATGTTGTAACCGAGTGTATGTTATAACCGAGTATGTTATATTCGAGTTTTACTGTAGTTGGTAAATCAAAATTGACAAATTGTAGCGTTTCTTTTATTGAATGTTTCGTTGATAATTGTTGTTATAAATATTTGTATAATTAATATTTGTAACACCTTTTATCCATTACAAAACGTCTTTTTTCGTGAAAATAACTTTGCGGGTCCAAGTTTATAATTCTGGTTAAACTTCACAACACTTTTAAATTAACTGTTACAAACAATAGTTTATGTGATTATGATAAGTAATTGACGCGACAATCACATGTGAAGAATGCAAATAAATTGCAACTAGAAAAAACGCTGTTAAACTTTATTTAAATCAAAGTACTGAAAGTACTGTTGGAAGGAATTGTAGAAAGATTTAAGAGTTCAAAGTTTATATTTCAATATCCATCATTATCTCTTTATCCTTCATTGTCAACTATGTTTCATATTTCATTTCAAATGCACATTATTCTACTGATCGAGGGGTGGTACGATTCCCGGGTGGGTCATATTTTCGTGGAGCTTAGGTATGAAATAATTTCTACGGTCATTCTCCCTTCCTACCACTGATTCTAAATCATGCAGGACAGTAGTCAGTCACTAACAGCTAAACCAGAGATTTAGCCTTTTCAGGAACAGTATGTGGACTGATCGCCGTGATATAACCTAAATAATGTGTTGCTATGGCATTAAGGCCACAACAAATTGATCATAAATATGTTCTATGGATTTTGTCTAAATAATTCAGCTAGCAAGCGAAAAAAAAATTTCCTCCATTTCTGGCATTTTGAGAAGCGAGTGAAAGGCAGAGAATAAATACGATGTATGTGATATTTTCATGATCATTTACGTACCAAATGTAAAAAAACCATTCTAAATATGGACTTTTCACAGAAAAAACATCATAATGTGTAATTCAGAAAAGCATTAGAAGTTCCTTATTAGAGTTTTAAATCATACTTGTCATTTATTCATCATATTGGTGTGATACAATCATGCACATTTAAAGATAAAATATGTCGAAGTCTTTCTTCCTTGGACTTCATTTTTTTGATCTTGGGATACAGGGTATATAGCTCTGATGATCTTGCAGGTTGTTGTTAAAAAGATTACTTTTTGTTAGCATGCATAAATGCCTTTAATATGACACATTAGGGCTGCAACGGTTCGACGAACTACCGTGAAACTCGAACCGAAGGTGGCCGGTACGAGTGTACCGTACCGTGATCTAAAAATCCGAGTGAACCGCGTTTTTTTTAAATATTGTCTATCATATATTCCTATTGGTCATAAAAACGAATTTTAAATCAAAATCTCATGTCAAGACGACGACAAACACAAGTTAATCAAATTAACACAAATTAAATAAATAAGTCGTGATAATCAGTTCTTTAAGCCATTTGTATATGTGTGTAAATCATATTAATTTTCTGTAGTAATCCTAAATTATTAACAAACAAACTGCCATGTACACCGGGTATATTAACCTTTTGTTTGATGACGAACATGTATTTGTAATTTTTAATTGAAACTGATGTAAACAATTTAATATATGTGTCGGCATTTTTCACAGTTTGTCGATATTTGATAACAATAATACAATGTCATAATTGTTATGTCTCATCGTGTAATCATAGACGCTTCTATAGTTTAATTGTTACTTTAAATAATTTTGAAAACTAGTGTGACCTAGTTTTTTTAATTGTTGTTTCTATACGCTAAATTATTGGCAGGTTTTGAACAGATACACATTTGACGATCGCAGGAAAAAAACATTTTTAGACTAACGTAAAATTAACTATGACTCCAGTTATTTTATCATTTTATTTTTAGAAAATTCAAACAATACTTTTTCCGTTCGTATAATTTTCCGTATTTTCTCGAAAAAACCCAACTATTTTTCAATGGATTTTCGTATTTTACCGATGCAAGTGTAATAAAAATGTCGTTTGCTAATCGTGAAAGAAATAAAAGCGTTATGTTGTGTATTGATATTGATGGATTAAAATGCGTTGGTGTTCTTAAGACGTGCAATTGTACGATTAACGCTTACAATATAAAATCGCGCTAATTTTCGGCACGAACGCCGAAACTCCAAAACTTTAAAACTCAACAAAAGAAATTGTCTAAACAAACTTCATTGTCGTCATTTTACAACCCATTTATGTCTTAATTAGTAATATTTTTCGTAAAAACAAATCCCTATGGTAATATAGATATAGTCTAAATGTAATATATTTTCGCGACCCACGCTATCGCATATTAAACTGAAATATTTTTTAAATTTACATAAGTAATGTTAAAAGCTTATTAATTGTTCTTCCTAATATAAAAAAATGCTTCAGGATTCAACAAATTCAAACAAAAGGTCACTGTTTTCGGGCACACGAATTTGAAACAAATCTTCTAACAACTGACGTTTTTTTGTCGATATTGACAATTGTAATGGTAAAATTATATGCATGTTGCATATTTATGTAATTTATGAGTTCAATTAAAAATTCTTACGATGCTATCATAGCTACACTGTATTAATAATCTAAACTATTGTAATATTGTGATAATCATTGACAAACAGTTAAGATAACTATACCTGCTAGTATGCATGACTTTATGAAAATGTTCAGTTTGTTGTTTAATGAGTATTTCAAAAAGGCAAAGAACAGACAAGATGTTTGTATAAACTTGTTAGCAAATTAAAATACTATCATGGTTACAAGTTGATTTATTAAACACAATTATACAAAAGAATCTTTATTATAAATAATACATGTATTACCATATTGAACCTAGGTACGTATTGTGAACCTTAACTGCCGTACCTAGGTACGTACCGTACCGCGACTTGGCTCAAGGTACGCAGCCCTATGACACATACAACATAAATGACTGTATTTTGTTCCAATTGTATTTACTGTCTAATATCATTATGCTGCATAGCTAATACATTTAGTGAATTCATTCAATATTAACCTTCAATTAAATACTTCCAATATTTCTGTATAAATCAGATCTGCTTACATCATGATGGAAAATCTTCAACAGGTCATTCATTCAGTCATTCATTAACACCTGGCCATCGCTCTACATTCTTACAGTAAACTCCAGCTGTGAATATCGTCTGCTAAGTAGTATAATATTATATACAAGCCTGTGGCAAATATTATTGCGCAATAATTCAAAATAACTATTCTCCGTACACAGTATGAATAATGTTTGATTATTGTAAAGAAGCACTAAATATCATAATTTCAAGTATTTGTTTAAATTATTTTTTTATACCCCCGTTTTGAAAAAACGGACGTATTATGTTATGATGTTGTCCGTCTGGCCGTCTGTCCGTCTGTCAGTCTGTCCGTGGACAATTGCTTGTCCGGATGATAACTCAAGAAAGGATGTACCTAGGTTCCTCAAATTTTATGTGTGGATAGCCCTTGGGTATAGGAGGTTCCCTATTGATTTTGAGACCCCAGGGTCAAAGGTCAATGTCACTGGGACTTAAAATAGGTAAAACTTGTCCGGACAATAACTCAACAACGACTGTACCTAGGTTCACAAAATTTTATGTAAGAGTAGCTCATGTGTCAAAGATGTTCCCTATCGGTTTTGGGGCCCCTGGGTCAAAGATCAAGGTCACACGGGCCTCATATGGGAAAAAAACTTGTCCGGACAATAACTGAACAACCAATCTACCTAGATTCACCCAATTTTAGGCGAGAGTAGCCCTTGTGTCAAGAATGTTTCCGTTAGGATTTGGGGCCCCTGGGTCAAAGGTCAAGGTCACAAAGGCATCATATTGAAAAACCTTGTCCGGACAATAACTCTACAACCACTGTACCTAAGTTCACAAAATTTTATGTGAAGGTAGCCCATGTGTCAAGGATGTGCCCTATTGGTTTATGGGGCCCCAGGTTCAAAGGTCAAGGTCACAGAGGCATCATATGAAAAAACTTTGTCCGGACAATAACTGAACCATCAATGTACCTAGGTTCACCAAATTTTATGTGAGAGTAGCCCATGTGTCAAGGATGTGCCCTATTGGTTTATGGGGCCCCTGGGTCAAAGGTCAAGGTCACAGGGGCATCATATCGAAAAACATTGTCCGGGTAATAACTCAACAATGACTGTACCTAGGTTCACCAAATTTCATGTGAGAGTAGCCCATGTGTCAAGGATGTGCCTTATTAGTTTTGGGGAAACAGGGTTAAGTTTAAACCTTCAACCAGAAGATATCAAATTACCAAGCAGTGACTTCAAATGTTCAATCAATATGTTAATAAAGTCAAAATGGCAAGCAATAAAAAACTTGTCCGGACAATAACTGAGCCACCAATGTACCTAGGTTCACCAAATTTTATGTGAGGGTAGCCCTTGTGTCAAGGATATGCCCTATTGGTTATGGGGCTCCTGTGTCAAAGGTCAAGGTCACAGGGGCATCATATTGAAAAACCTTGTCCGGACAATAACTCAACAACAACTGCATCTAGGTTCACAAAATTTTATGTTAAGGTAGCTCTTGTGTCAAGGATGTGCCCTATAGGTTTTGGGGCCCCAGGTTCAAAGGTCAAGGTCACAGAGGCATCATATGGAAAAAATTTGTCCAGACAAAAACTGAACCACCAATGTACCTAGGTTCACCAAATTTTATGTGAGAGTAACCCATGTGTCAAGGATATGCTCTATTAGTTTTGAGGCCCCTGGGTCAAAGGTCAAGGTCACAGGGGCATCATATCGAAAAACATTGTCCGGGTAATAACTCAACAATGACGGTACCTAGGTTCACCAAATTTCATGTGAGAGTAGCCCATGTGTCAAGGATGTGCCTTATAAGTTTTGGGGAAACAGGGTTAAGTTTAAACCTTCAACCAGAAGATATCAAATTACCAAGCAGTGACTTTAAATGTTCAATCAATATGTTAATAAAGTCAAAATGGCAAGCAATAAAAAACTTGTCCGGACAATAACTGAACCACCAATGTACCTAGGTTCACCAAATTTTATGTGAGAGTAGCCCTTGTGTCAAGGATATGCCCTATTGGTTTTGGGGCCCCTGGGTCAAAGGTCAAGGTCACAGGGGCATCATTCAAATGTTCAATCAATATGTTAATAAATTCAAAATGGCAAACAATGAAAATAATGCTATATTTAATAAGTAACCTGAAATTAGTTCACCAAATTTTATGTGAGGGTAGCCCATGTGTCAAGGATGTTCCCTATTGGTGTTGAGGCCCCTAGGTCAAAGGTGAAGGTCACAGGGGCCATCATATGGAAAAACCTTGTCCGGACAATAACTTAACAATGATTGTACCTAGGTTAACAAATTTTATGTTGATCAGCCCATTTGTCAAGGAATAATGTGCTGATAGCTCTTTTGTAGAGGGTGTTCCCTTTTGATTTGGAGACCCAAGGGTCCAAAGTCAAAGTCACTGGGACTTAATTTGTATTGAAACATTTTCTGGACAATAACTCAATAATGATTGTACCTAGGCTCACCGAATTTTATTTAAGGGTAGCCTAAATGTCTAGCATATGCCTCTTTGGTTTTAGGGCCCTGGGTGGAAGGTCAAAGTCACAAGGAAATCATGAGGAAAAACCTTTTCCAACAACCAACTTTATCTAAGATTGATCACCAAATTTTATGTATCAATACTCTTTGGTTCAAGGGTGAGAACTTTTGGTTCTGAAGCCCCAGGGTCAAGGTCACTGGAAGTTTGTGTGGGAAAACTTTTTGCCAGTGATTACTCAACCATGACTGTACCTAGGTTCTCAAAATCTTTTCTTTGGATAGCCCTCCAGTTAAGGACCTATTCCTGGGTCATTGGTCAAGGTCACAGGGACTTCATATGAGATAGAACACAGCACGGGCTGCACACGGGCGTATAATGCCCCGCCCAGCGGAGCTCTTGTTCCAATTCATCTACGTTTGATAGTATTCATATTTTTCTACTGCACTATTTTCTTGGGTGCATTTACTCATTGTTAGGTGTAGTTAGTTCTTTTTCAAATTTCGCAGAGCGCTGACATAGAAAGGAATTTTTTGAAAAAAAATTCCTTCCAAAAATGACTAAATAAAAATATGCGCAAATATGTTCGAATGAGACTTATGATAAAGAACAATTACGATAAACTTTATGACCGAAGATTATTTATTTATTTATGTATGCTGTTATAACATCAACACGAGGAGAGGAGAGATTAATGGGACATGTCAACACGGAAAGTTGTTGTATGCTGCGGTGCTTTTCTGATCAAAAGAAAATCGCCGCCGCTTAATATCTTTGTTTATAGTTAGACAGGAAATCAATTGGAGAGGGATGTATTAATTATCATGCTAGGAAGCAATAAGTCGAAATTTTATTAAAATTAGTTTGTCATGGGAAATAATGTCTGTGTTTAATGTGTGGATAAACTTAAAAAGGCATTAGATAAAATCGGATTTTTTACCTTGCATTACAAATACACATGTAACTTTTTTCTGATGCGAATATTTTAATTCCGTTTTCAACATAAGAAAATCAATTAAACCATGCACATTATGTACGTTTCCGATTTTGGTGTTGCCTCTGATTTTTATATGCCCGGAAGAATTTCGGACATATTATGTTATACCCCCTGGCGTCTGTCCGTCCGTCCGTTAGCAATTTGGTTTCCGAAGCATAACTTAAGTTCCATTTGGCCCACAATATTCAAACTTCATACGATGATTGTCCATATCGGGTAGAAGACCCCTATAGATTTTAGGGTAACAAGGTCAAAGGTCAAGGTCACTATTACCTTAAAACTGAAAACAGTTTCCAGAGCATAACTTAATTTCCATGTGGTCCACAATATTCAAACATCATACAATGATTGTCCATATCGGGTAGAAGACCCCTATAGATTTTGGGGTCACAATGTCAAAGGTCAAGGTCACTATTACCTTAAAACTGAAAACAGTTTCTGGAGCATAACTTAAGTTCCATTTGGTCCACAATATTCAAACTTCATAGGATGATTGTCCATATCGCTTAGAAGACCCCTATAGATTTTGGGGTCAAAGGTCAAGGTCACCATTACCTTAAAACTGAAAACAGTTTCTGGAGCATAACTTAACTAAAAAAAAAAAACACTTTCGGGCAGCGGTGCTCTTGTTTTTCAGAAACAAAATCGCCAAAATACGTCGGATTCTTTTTTGCAATAGTTAAATTTATAATTTGCAATGACCTTGCTAGCTATTCTTTTGTAAAGGAAGATGCAAAACTAAAAGTAACACCATTGGATGCATAATTTAATTTTCTTTCAAAAATGTTAACTTTTGTAAAAATATCTGTATTCCATAAACGATTAAATAAACCAAAAGTTATGACTTAACACCATTAAAAAATGTTAAACCGGTCTAGGTGAACAGAGGTAGACAAGGAGTTTATGTGCTGACAAGTAAATTCTGATGTTTTACTTGTACCTGGACAAGTAAGAACAATTGGTATTTCCACACCTCTGTATCAGCCTTTGAATAGTTCTTTAAACATGCTTAACATTTTGTCAACTTGGCTATCATTAATAAAATTGATTAGAGCAATTATGTGTTTCTCAGTATCATGCTTTTTACAGTTGATAGTGCATGTCTTAGCACTGAGATACCATGATTGCCATTTCATGTTACTGTATTGAGGAATTTGAAAAGTGTAACCATAGATGACCAACCTGTACTAGTGACTGCATGCAGATTATGTTACATGTGTATATCAGGGAAATGTCTAAAAGTTTGTTTGACATTTTTGTAGGAACTCTAGGTGATCTATTAATCCAGATTGAGCTGGTGGATCTGATATTTTTCAAGCGGCTTTTTTGACTGAAAAAAATCACACGATCATGCTAGTGTTTGAAATAAAACAATAAATAACTTCCATGTTTATGCTTCAAAAGGAAAATTTAAGTTCAAAGTTAAAGCTGTTGTCTAAATTCAGACACATAATATGTACACACCTTTTATTAAGCATTTCATTGATTTTCAATTTTTTTTATTCGCTCGCTTTAGATTTTATGTAAAATGTAAAAAAAAGAAATTTAATTTTTTTATTCGCTCGCCTTTGGTTTTTTTAAAAGTTAAAAAAAAAATATTTTAATTTTTTTTCGCTCGCTCGCCCCATTTTTTTCCAAAAAAATCCGTAGAACAAGTTATCAATTTGGTGTGGCCTTATCTTGATTTTCATCACATATATTGCCAATCACTGACAAAAAATTTCAAGTCTGCTACAGTCAATTTTAGAAACACTTCCTTAGACTGTGATTTTATTAATATAGTCCAAGTAATCTGCATGTCACTACACACATATTTATCTATAGAAATACTGTAGTGAGTATTTATGTACAGGAATTATCAAACAAATATTGAGTATTTAAATCAGCAGGGTAAACTTGGGAGTCAATAACAGTTAAATGACAAATTAAACAATGATACAGCTATATACATAGTAATTAAGTATAATATATTACATTAAGTTCTAATTCTTCAATATCATGTAAACATTGTTCATGTTCTAACTGAGCTTCATCTTTCATGTCTTCATCTGAAACACAACAAATATATCGATTAGAAATTTACTTTAGTTACTTTACATCTATTATTCTACTGCACAACGTATGAACGTGAAAGACAATTTTTTTGGTCTAAAGTAATATCAAGGATAGGGATTAGTGATTTTCTCACACTTATTAAGAATGACCCTAAGCAGCAGATCAGTGACCTATTATTAGGTAATGACTTATTATCTGTATACATACAAGAAGATATTAAGATTCTTAGTGTTTGTTTTATGTATAAAATATTACAGTGTCAATACTCTAGTATCAGGTATCATTGATTACATTTATTTATGTATATAAATTTATTAGTTAATTAATTGTTTAATATCAGCCCTTGTCTGATTCAAATATCTAAGTTGTAACCTGGACTAAACTTGTAGATTAATATGAAATAGAGTTCTCCATGGTATCAAAAAGATAATAATCAATCAAACAACTGGTCTTCATGGTTGACTGGTGATACAAGAAACAGGGGTCATAAAACAATCAACTGTTGTATCTGGGAGCCGGACAAAAGGTCCCATGGACAAAAAGTCCCATGTCATTTTTGACAGGGGTGGACAAAAAGTCCCATCTCATCTCTGTTTGGTCCCATATTTTATATGACTCATTCAAGTAACAAAGTTATGATTTATACTCAATGACCACACTCTACTTGTTTAACGCAAAAATAATGCATTTTAAATTAAATAAATGTTGCAGTCAAACTAATCACAATAACTGTTGAAAATGTTATTGTTTGTCACAACAAACAAAACAAAACAAAGCTAGATGAAATCAATTAAGATCCATTTCAACAAGATAAGTGGTGATTACTAGGAATTGGCAATCAGTTATGCTAATTTTTGAATTAAACAAATTTATCAGCTTTAAAAAATCATCTGAAGCCATCTGGATAAGATAGAAGTTGTTATTACAACGATTAGAATTAATTGATAGATGGAGACAGTCCGTCTATCACAGGGACAAAATATGCCGCATCGACATTTGTGAAATGTTTTATGTTTTTTCACTTATAAAGTGAACAAGGATTCATGCTAAGTGAAATTTAATACTCACCACTCTCTGCACGAACATTTCGTGTCAAAATGTGTAAACCACACTCTGTGTGCGGATTGAGTGCATCGGACAGTATCAAATTTTTTTTTCACAAATCGGTAGAAAATGACACAAAAATCACCTCTGCAAAATAAGGATCCATTGGCCCGTTATAAAATAATCAAAACTTGAAAAGTGATCGGTTAGAACTTTTGTTCAGTGTATATGTCTGCCATTTATTGTCAGATCTTGATAACATACCATGTGATGAACAGAATTAGAAAGTAACCACAACTCTACCTGGCTTTATTAGGGATTATTTCCCTTTGTAATTTTTGTGTCAAAGATTTTAATATGTTAGATATCTCTGTCATTTCAGGTCAAATCTTGATGAAAATCCGGCTTTAATGTGGTTTCCACATTACATTTCTTGTCATCATCATTATTATTATTATGATTATTATATATGACCATCATCAATATCATTAACATAACCATATTTTCTATTAACAGACTACACAGATCTTGCAATGAGTACTGTCACACAAAGATTAAGTATCAGGTATACAGGGACACACGCATTGTTGGAATATTTCCTGAACCAATTATCAGGGGATGTCGAGAAGGTTGAAGGGATCACTGATAAAGTTACATTACGTGTATTTAAAACAGTGAATGTTATAGTGGAGAATAAACTAGTCATTATAGAGTGGTTATCTAACCCTGTCACTGATATGTATGCTGACTCTGTAATGACTGTTGTGTTGCGTGCTGAGATGGACCCTAATAGGTTTACAGGTAACTATACTTAACAAAACACCTTGATTTCAATGTTGTAGGAAATGTTTATTTTTCAAAACTTAATATCTGATCGATGATGGAAATATGTTTAGCACCTTACTGTCATCTGCTTGCATGGCTTTTACGCTCCTGTATCAATTCATAACCCAGATTTGTTGCGCATGCGTACATATGGGAAGACTTCTAATTGCTTTAATTAAACAAAAACATAGCAATTAGAAATCTTATCTCTGCAGATGACGCAACGTCTTGCAAAAGTTCTGTGGCAATTTCTCGTTCTTGTAGCAACATTAGAACCACTTCATTTTTCGTTGTGCATATCAACAGACTAACAATTTTCATGAAAACTGACCTCATGGGAATTTTGCATGAGAAGCATGTGCTGGTTTCTGCTTTTCATCACATGCACGACAAATCAGATTTTGCATGAATAAAGAAGCATGAAAACCACGCAAACCAGACGACAGTATTGTCTTATACATTCCCACTATTGATCGGACTTAAATGTTGAAAAATAAATATTTCCTACAATATTGAAATCGGGATACTTAGAAGTTTTGTTAAGTATATAACTTTTACTTTTGTCATCACCAGGTAAATGTTATATAAAGTTCAGTCTCTATGTGAATTTTGTATTTAAAAAAGATGAATGCTCACCTGGCTAGCTCTATTGATAGGGCACAATTCTACTGATCAAGGTGTTGTAGGTTTAATTCCTGGGCTGGGCATCAATTTTTTTAATATGTTATTTAATAATTTTGGGTTCCGCTTAAAAACATATACACATGATCCTTAAAAAATTTGCCTGCCTACCAACCGTGATAAAGATGTAACCATAAACAGAATTGTCTTTTGTTAGACTTTTTCGTACTGTCCTCATAAAAACTATCTTAATAGGCATAAAATATCAGACAATCTAACCCCCTGCAGCCTACCCCAGTTTGTGGGATGCCTGCAGCAGATGAAAAATAAAACCCGGAATTATTTGATTGATTTGACTGTTATAAACGTGTTACTATGATGTCTCTATTTTCAGTGGTACCTAAATGTATTACAGTAGATAAAAGTCACATACAAGAATGTTTATTAGAAATGTTAGGTGACATGTTTGGTAAAGAATGCATTGGTAAATTAATACGAGGAAACAATATCTCTGTAACTGTCGATGACAAAGTGGCACTTGTTAACGTTGAATCAATGGTTAGTATACACTCATTATCCAAACTCCTCACTGTGCTTATGTCACACTTTGCTACTTAACCACTGCCAAGATGCTGGTAATACCATCTATTTATAGAATGCCCAAACTCCTCACAGTGCTTACGTCACACTTTGTTATTTTTACAAATTATTAATTAAAACTATTTTTTCATCTTTATGTACTTTGAACATCATAGTTTACTACAAGATGACTCAATTTGTTGAAAATATTGAATTGTAACAGAAAAGATGAAAAAATATTTTGCTCTCCGAGGGACAAATTTACTTGAGGTGGCAGTGGTTATTGATTAAATAAAGGGAAATAACCGCTGCAGGAGTTAGCTCATTATCATGTTTTTATATTCCTGTTGATGAAAGGCTGTTATACAGTTACCAATTTTGGAGATACTTTCACTTTGTTGGGATGCTAAAAAGCTTATATCGAAAAGTTAAATTATTGTTGATTTTGAAATCCTTTTAAGTATTGCTTTATGTCTTTATCGTTAATACAGTCTACTCTCACTGAGCGACCATCTTTTAAAAAATCTAACTTTTTATCAAAGTGACCACTTGAAAACCATCCTATGTGTATTACTCTATATTTATATTCAATTAAGCAACTTTTCTCTTATGTGACCGGAGAGCATTTTTTTCAGTCCTAAATGCATGACTGTTTTTATTAAGCAACCAAAACTCAAAATACCTCTGTTATCATTGGTAGGAATAGCATTATCTATGATTGTGTATTTGATTAGAAGGTTGCCGAGAAAAACTATCTCAAGCTAGTGTGAAAATCCAAATTATTTATATAATACATGATTATATAACCCCTTATTTCTTTATTTATTATTATTTATTAGATTTTAATGCGTGTCAACACAATTTAGGTCATTTTACGGCGTCTAGCGCACCTAACCTAGCTTATAAAGAAGGTCATGACTATTGTATTATATATATCGAAATTATTGTCAAATTTTCATGGAAGGGTATAACCTCCCCCGGTGGGATTCGAACCCGCACCCCCTTGGACTACCGACCCGGGTTCCCTTAATTACACATCTTGACAATTTAAAAGAAATTAGAAAGCATGATGTACATTTGACCATCTCTAAACAACCACTCGCTGACTGATGTACACTTATTATACACGAGATGCTTTATCGTAGTAATAACTTCTACTACAATTTACCATCATCGCGAAACATGACAGACCGACGGACATCTCCTGTAGAAAAATAGAATGTCTGTCTAGATCTGCAGGTTTACAAGACAAACTGTCTGTCAAAGAATCAGATCTCATTTCACAATTTTCAATTCATCAAAAAATGCAAAGTTACTAAATGTCTTTGGTCCTGTAAGACTTGGTTAGGTTCTGTAAAATTTAACTTTCAAGTTATGTACTGTCGAGTTTTATGGTGACTGATAATTTATATGATATTTACTTTCAGGAAGTAAAATGTGAAGATACTGACCTACAGGCAGTAATACAAACAGCTGTATTAAAATTATATCAAGCTATAGCTCCTATAAAACCTTCTTCGAATCTAGTACATACATCAAATATTGTATCAGCTCAACCTAGTACTAGCACTAGCGCTGGTAGTAGTGACAAGAAATGATTCTGTTATGAATCATAGGTCACTTGCTTGATGGATCACATGGGTGAAAGTTTTCAGGACTGATCCTGAAGTTCAGGATTTTTGGAACAGAGAAAGGGTTCTTTCCATATGATAATGTGACCTTAAAAACATGAAATTTGGAAATTTCAGGATTTTGAAAATGTTGAGCTTTCACCCATGGGATCATGTCATTATGTGATTGGAAAAGATGGAAAAGAGAAGTCAATCCCTAAACATTATATCAAGACAATGTGCTTTAAGCCTTTTAACTAAATGTTAAACATTTGGTTACTGTGAATGCAAGGAATATTGTAATACTAGATTAATGAAGATCTGATTTAAGTTGATGTAGAATTTAATAGAGCAAGCGTTCCCTTTGAATTCCTTCAAGTTACTGAGCAGACATCCCCAACAACAAATGTGCAGTAATTGGTATTGTCAACCTTGTTCCAACATATTTGCCAACTGACTCACCATTTTTAGCTCCACTTTATGAAGTAAATGGAGAGCTCTCCTACTAGGCCTAGCATTTCTGATAAAAGTTTTTTGGCAGTAAAATATTTGTAACTATAACTTTTTTATTTCTTAAGGTATCAACTTCAAACTTTAAATATATGTTATTATCAACCACATCTCATGTGACAAGGTTCATAACTCAAAATACATTTTTTTCAGAATTATCTCCCCTTTGAACTTAGAGTTTTCTTAAAAAAATGGTCGTTTTTTACTGCAACTGTTTTATTTCTTTAGGTATTGACTTCAAATTTTAAAATATGTATGTTCCTTATCATCAACCACATCTCCTGTGACAAATACTTACTTAGGCGAGCACGCTGTCTCCTCTGACAGCTCTTGTAATACTTTATAATTCGATGAGTCTTAGCTCAACCCATTTTGATATGACAACTTAAGCTTAGACACATGAAATCACCAACCAGCTTGTTTATGTATGATAATATAATGTATGATTATATTGAACTGTCCGATTGCATATATTAAAACGTCACAATACACAGAATATTTGATAATCAGTTAATTTTGGTAGTTCCCATAGAGTGTATTATCAGCACGTACAGTTATGTATTATATCTTATTTGGATTACGCATCGTAGTTTGTGTGGCCGAGTGGTGGGGCGGTCAGCCAACAAATCTTTTTATCGTTGGTTCGAATCCCGATAGAAACTTATTTTTATCTATTTTTTCTCATTTAAATCATAGACGGATTGCTTAAAAAAACATTTCCCCTTGCATTATGAACTTGTAGAGAAGCATTTGTTATAAATTTGGTGGCATCTCATTAAGTGATGATGACATTAGCACAAACGACACTGTCTGTAAAATTGAATGATTTTTACATGGTTTGTTTTAAAGTGTTTTATTTCCAAAACTTACTGAATGAAATAGATCCAAAACAAACAAAAAATCAAAATAAAGAACAAAAAAGTAAAAAAAACAAAGACATATTTAGCTTCAGAATCGCACTCCTTTTAAAAATAGATGTTTAGTAGCGTTGCACTTTAACCGTACGACCATTCAACCAGATGAGATATCGCCACCGAATTAACCTACGCATTGTAATTTTTACTGCAAATTTCTGTGTACATATTGTAATATGTAGAACGCTGAAATAAATATATACAGTGTGCGATGACAGTGTAATTATGCAATCAGACAGTTCAATATAATCGTACAATACTTGATAAATCATTACATTGTGCTACATGACACATGTAAAATTTAGAATGTCAAGCTTAGTTGAAATCTGCTAAATTTCAATGCTTATTGTGACTACATCATTTAAAGGTACTCATTCACAGATTTCAACTCAAATGTCAACTTTTTCTGAAACTATCTTAATTTATTGTAAACATTTTTTGAAGCAGAAAATTTGTGTTTTGATAATGACAATTTTAGTGCAAATTGACATACAACTACAAATGATGGAGTTTCATGTAGTAAAAATCTACCCCCTATGTCAAGGTATAGGCAGTTTTAGTGCATTTTTGTCACTTTTATTGTATATTTCTTGCAAGATATTGGTCAGTTTGTCTTAAAATAGTATGAATTATTTTTGACACAATTACAGACACTGAATGGTATTTTGAAAATATAGTAAAAATCTTAACTAAATCTGTGAACTAGTACCTTTAACAATACATTCATGTTTTAGGGGAGTCATACCTCTAGTCTTTATGAACAGGACATGTAATGTCCTAAAAAAGTTCTTGGAAAACGTTAATCAAATTTATAAAAGCTAATTAAGCATTCTGCAAGTAATGTTACTATGATTATAGTTTATTTTTGTAACATACAGTACCCACCAAAAGTTTGGAGACATTTTCACTTTGTAGGACTAATTAATAGCTTTTATCTAAAATCTTTAACCGTTCATTTAGAAATGCTCATCAGTTTTGCTTTATTTTTTTGATTATCTTTATACTTGTAACTGAGACAACAAAAATAACTTAAAAGCTATGTTATGGAGATGCTTACAATAGGCATAGTTTTGGAAGCTTTTGGATGTCAGATGCTAAATTTCATAAATGTGTTGCATTCATGATTTTTTGATTTTTTGTCTTAAACCATACTTAAAAATATTGAAAAAAAAAAATGATTCTACAAAAATGATCATCAAAACTAAAAAAATGAAGTAAATTTCTTTTGTCGCCAAACTTTTGATGGATACTGTAGTTTAAATCATGTGTTGATGAACTAATTAACATTGATTTTAAAATTTGCTTTAATGAATCTTTTTGTCCTTGGTATAGTCCAACAATATTAACCTGAGCTTGACCTTTATGCAAGAATATATTAAACTCAGTATTTACAATCTATTTTTGTCTTCGTTTGTAAATTGCGCTTCATCGGTAGCTTTTTGGCAAAATACATGTACTGAACAATTAATTTTGTTTCCACAGGAATGAATACTTTGAAACTGTGCCACAATATTGCTGACTTTTGTGTTTCTCCCAAAAACAAAAATTGAAAGTACAACAACATGCCATTTTTACAAACCTTGATTTATAGTCATATTGGTAGTTATAAACATGTGTATAACCGTATACACGCATACGGACAATCACAATGTAATGTAAGGCCAGAACAAGTTGATCATGTGTTCTATGGATTTTTCTGGGGAAAAAATGGGGTGAGCGAGCGAAGAAAAAAATATTTAAAAAGTCTTTATTCACTTGCTTTATATAGCGGTTTGACCAAATTTTTATGAGCGAGCGAGGAAATAAAAATATTTTTTTTTGTAAAAAACAAAAATAAAGGTGCGAGCGAATCCATAGAAAATATGATCAATTTGTTGTGGCCTAAGTGAAGTGTGTAATTATTATAATTAGGTAGTTCAAGCTCAGGTTAATATTGCTGCACTATATATGTTAAAAAGTCTATCCTAAAAACACGATTTTGTCGAAGACATTTTGAAGGATTATGTACATGCCATTTCATATTGTCTATCTTAAAACATTTTCGTAACATTTCTTAATTGAAATACCTTTGTTATGTATATATTTTATGTCTTACTTGTAAATAAATCAATGTTCATAAATTTGTCTTGTGTTTTTATATTTATAATATATATATATAAAACTATACCACATGGGCAATAAAAGCGGAGGAAAATTTTTAGAATCTTTTAATAAAAATTTACTATAGACCACTGGCACCAGAGTTCATATCTTATGATCACAGAATAATACGTACGTCCCTATAATATATAGTTCCCTGTGCATACAAACATGTACACTACCTTATAATATATTATAATGAAAGTAAAGTTATAACTCGTACACGGTAATGTATAGTGGACCGATTTTTATTGTATTTGTTGACAAAATATTATATGTGTGCGTATTTAATGAATGTGAGGACTCTGTTGCCAGTGCTATAGACTCTAAGGATTTACATGTGCAATTATTTTACCTCTGTGTGTTCGAACACAACCCTTTAGATTCGCACCTAACTGTTTACTTTGACTGTGTGAAAGGGATTTGTCTTTTGGTAGTGGCTAGAGTTACTCAGTTTTGCATACAAATGCAGTTTAATACTGACCGATTTTGATCAAATTTAAAGGAAAAACAAGTAATTAATTACAATTTTTTTAGCAAACAAAAAAAACTAAATATAAAATCAATATTCTTAAAATCAAATACTGCAAGTCACCAGACAATTGTCATAGTTCTATTTGATAGATCATAAGTTATTTACAGTGACGTAGGAAGCATTTTCAGATTGGGGGACTAATTTGTTCAGATTTATTTTAAGAAAAAGAAAACGGTACAGTACTTATGTTTAAGTTTAGTTTTACACTGCATTTGAGCATCTTCTTCCATTTTGAAGAAAAAACACACATGCATCAATCAAATTAGTGTGACAGATTAAATTAAGAATCTCAATCACTATAACTGCTGAAAATATTGGGAGGACTAAGCCCCTCCAAGCACCCCTGTTCCTACGGGTCTGATTTAAGTAATGCATTTTATATAAATCTGGTAGGTCTGTGTACATTACTGATGCTGTTCCTATGAATTTTGCTTCCACCTTTTAAAATATGGTGACTTGCATGACAAATCAGCATACGCCTGACTGAAAACTTGTGATTGACTTCTATCCATGCTGAAATAAAACTGCAACAATGTATCACAGTTTAGGCTGACATATACTCATTGAAATTTATTTTATATTATTTTCTATAATCAATTTAAGTAAAAATTAAGTTCAGATTTTTAAATATTAAAATGTTTAATCCCAAAGCCATTGTTTGTAACATATGTAAGAAGTCAACATCACTTATGTTATATTTTTTACACCTTTTCAAACAATACCATTATCTATGATTATGCCAATCAAGCTGTCTTTGTAAAAGTTTGATAATTTCCTGACTGACATCTGTTTGCTTCCTTGATTAAGTTGCTACTCTATATTATACTTTTATTATGCAATTCTAAAGTTAAAATCTTAACATTTCTCAAAGCTGTCAGTTATTACTTAATTATTACTTATATTTTTGACTTCTTATTTTTATTGGCTTCAAGCCCTTACAACTTTTTCATTGGTCAATTATAATTGCCCCTCCCCTTTACATTTCATTTCCCATAAATACTAAGAAATATTATTTACAATATATCAATACATTATATAGGAAAATTAAGAAATAAGAAATATAACTACGTGTACGTTTAAGAATATACTTTGTGTTAAAAACTAGGAAAAAACATTTGTTGTCAACTAACGTGGAAATTATTTTTAAATAATTTTGTGGAAAAAGTCTACTTGTGACATTGTTCAATTTGCTGGACTTGGTGAATTAATACATTAAAACGGAATAAACTATGTTATACATTACTACAATATCTTTGTGATCAATTAACTTTTACTTTTATTCATAAACTGGAAGCTGCGAGCCATCGAGATTTGTAGCGCTAACTAAAGCGACGACAACAACAAACTTCAAGAGGTGAGACCCGCCAAAATCAACTCATACATACATATTAGTAAAGTCGCACTGGGTCGAGCTGTCGGCTAAAGATTAGGTAGCCGACCAAGAAATATTATTTAAGATGTGACTAATATATCAACTTTTAAAACTATATTTTCTATTCATGTTTTTATATGGTCTAACTAGGATAAGCGCAAATAAGTGTCACAAACTTTGATTCACAAGCCGCTAGCACGATGATACTCTCATACATTTACAGTATAACCTGCATTAAGCAGCCAGTGGCGGGAAGTTGTTAGATTGGTTGCTTACAAAAAGTGAACACTTTATCGATACTCAGATAGAAATGCTTGGTTAAGTCAGAGACATAGATAATTCCCTGGTTAAGTCTACTTGGACATTAAAAAAAATAGATAGACAAATTCGTTGTTAATGAGTAAGACGGTCTCTTACTAGCTGATCCTCAAAGAAGGCTTTGCATAGAGTTGGTTTTTCGCTGTAAGGAAGCTAGACCAGGCGCGTAGGAAGGATCTGAATATTGGGACCGCAGATCGGATGGATACAGAAGGCTAGCTGTCCCCCCCGGACGTGGAGTTTTTTTTGTGAAACTCGATGTTCAGCCTTTGTATTTGACAACAATATTTTCAACATGTGTCATGAAAAATTAACTCGCGGTCCCATTGCCGCTGCTTGTCAGAATATTGCGGCCGCGGTCCCTGCGCCCCAGCTCCTACGCGCCTGCAGAATTGACCACTGACGATAGGTTGCTGTTTTATATTAGACGGCTATTTAAGGCAAGTTACTAGTATAATATATACTATGAATGAATTAGAGCAACATCGAGTAAGTGACCTGCGCTTTGAACTGATTCATTCATTATTTTTCTTCAACGTTTTGGTTAAGAGATTGTGTTTAATGCATCCTATAAAACATTCCTGTGGTCAATAGATAATTGTCCATAGTATCTGACCTATATAATTTGGTCATTTAGTATTATATATATAATGCTTTGTAGACGAGCGTTATTAACAAATCCTCTTTAACATATTTAAAGTAAGGCTTATCTTTCCATAGTCGCTAATCACTTTCCCGCAGAGTTCTATAAATTTTGGTGAGAAACGTCGGTACATTGTTGATGGTACTTTGAAGTATGCGTTTGTAATCCTTTGCCAATTTTCCGCCTTATTACATCCTATGTATGGAATGGCCTGGAGACCATACCGTGTCCACTGGGATTGTCCTAATAAGATTTCATGTCCATTTAACGCCAATGGTGTGGATACTCCCCAAAAGATTAAGTCCAAAGGTGGGCCTCCTTTTTGATCATAGATTTCTGTTTATGTAATTTCATATTTTGAAAGCTTTTGGTCATTGCACTTCGCACTGGAGAAAAGCCACGTGCTTGAATGTAATGCTTCTGTGCGGTGTTTACTAGATCAATAAGGGACGTACGTGTCATAATTTAGCTTTGATATTACAGTTGTCTCATACTTGTTTGGAATAGAATACATATTACGTAAGTATACACCTAAAACTTCAACTTTTTTATTATATCCCCGCTTCGAAGAAGAGGGGGGGTATACTGTTTTACCCTTGTCCGTGCGTACGTGCGTGCGTCCGTCCGTGCGTCCGTCCGTTACAAAATTTCCGTCGCAGTTTTCTCAGCAACTATAACATGCAGCAGCCTAATACTTTGTATATTGCTTCATCCCATAGTCCCATGTGGTGTAAAGCGATTTCATGCTCCTTGCTCATCTACTTCCTGTTTGTCGCATATTTTTATATTTTTGCGGGTGTATCACTAGTGAGCATTAGCTCACAGATTTACTTGTTTTATCAGACAAAGTTCTGGGAAACAAGTGGATGTATTTAGTAATTGAGATTTGACGCCGTGTCAACACAAATATGGTCATTTTATTGAAGCCAGTTTACTTAAAGCTACAGTCCCATAAACATAAAAATAGCCGTGAGGGCACCGTACGGGCGCCGTACGATCAAGCTTCGCTAGGACCCGTACGAACTCTTGCGTACCCGTATGGACTGTTACGTTTTTATCAAGGTCCGTGAGATGAGCCGTGGATACACGTATCAGTTTTAGAGTCAGATCGTTAACAAAATCGTGGCCGAGTATGGATTAAACATACATATCTTCCAGCTACGGCTACGTACGAGTGTGTTGTTTTGTGCCATGTGCGTACCGTCACCTTAATACGCAAGACTTCTCACGGCCTACGACTGTCTGCACGTACGGGTCCGTGACAAGCCACGATTTTATGGGACTGTGGCATAACTTAGCGGCTTTCTTGGATTCTATTGGATCATCAGTACTCATCTTCCATTTCACAAGTCCGACAACTTTTCCATATAACTTATTAATTGCGGAAAATTTACAGTAGAGTGTAAAATTGTAATAGAAATGGGGGAAACAAGTGGAAGCTTTAAAATAATGTATGTATACTGCTTGGGGACATTTTTCCAGTACGATAGAAACACTATCCATACCTTTTATGAATTTTGACACACAGTGGTTGCAATGGTAGGACAAGGACATTCTTTGGGATTCTGTGCACCTTTTCTAAAGAATCATCCCTAGTTATTTATTTATTGGAGTTAACGCCGTATCAACACAATTTAGGTCATTTCACGGCGTCCAGCGCACCTAACCTAGCTTTCCTGGACCATTGTCTATAACCAGTACTCACCTACCCTTCCACAAGGCCGGAAACTTCTCCATATTATCTAATCAATGGAGGAAAATCGACATTATTGTCAAATTTTCATGGAAGGGTATAACCTCCCCGGGTGGGATTCGAACCCGCACCCCCTCGGGCACGAGTATCCAAATCCCGGCGCGCTACCAACTGCGCTATCGACCCGGGTTTCATCCCTAGTTAAAATCAAGAAACATAAATAATACAGTCAATTTTTGGTCAATCAATTCCAAATATTATTGAATTTACTAGAATTGTGTATACCTATTGAATATCATATCATAGTTATGTTTATTACATGTATCATTCTGACTTTGAACTGCAAAATGATAAAATTAACTTTCGCAAATTTACTTACTTTTTTCGTAAGAATTTTTGTGAAAATGTGCACAGATTTGAATCCCGACATGAAAAAAGCAAATTTTCATAGGCAGGGTATTTTACAGTAATTTATTGCTTTGTTTAACTCAAGTGTACATGGGTATCCACGACGATTGTTTTATTTCGTTGCACCAAAAGCCTTCTGCTAAATCTTTGTGGCTCATACACGCATTTCAAATTGCTCAACTTTTTGTTCTCAATTTCAACTTTTTTTACATTTTTAGTCAGTTTTAGTTTTGAAATTTATTATATTTTTTATTTAGGTGAACATTAGTATAAGAAAACTGGCATCGAAGCAAATAAATAATCTAAACAAAGAAATTGTTTTATGGTTCTGATGATGTCACAACAATGACTAAACAATATTACGTGGCACTGAAGAAGTAGATAGAACTTTAGTTAGGTGATGTAGAACTGCAAACATTGAATAAAGTCATGTTATTGATAGTGAAAACCTAAGAAGGAAGCGAAAATCTAGCATTAAAGTGCACCGGAATTGATTAAAAATACCGGCAGAACTTCAAGAAATTATAAAAGTGCACTGGAAGTGATAAAAATACCGGAAGTTCACTTAGAAACTAAAACAATAGTTCTTGATTGTGTGATATAAGTTACAACATAACGGAATAATGTATATGGCACCTGGGCACACTCTTTTTATCTTTTATCATTTGTTAATCGTGTTTGTGAGGCCAATTTATGGAGCCAGTACTGGTGCCAAAGATGACGCATGCGTACACATGTATCCGGGACATTCGGCGGTAAAACAAACCAGTTTACCGCCATATAAATATTCATTATCATCTACAAAATACGGTTGTGTATCAAATATAACAAGTAAGTTGTATTTAATTAGTTTTCACCGCATCGTTGTATGAAAATTGTAGCCAAACGTCTTATGTCTAAGACTTAGACTGGACCACGTTGTGGGCAAAATATTTCACACGGAGAAGGGCATTGCACTAATAAAGAATTAGATTTTCAGTTTCACTTGCGCAAGACACATGATTGTTCGCATGAAAGAGTCCCTCCGACCATCAGTTATATACAGCAAACACCGATAATGGATACCCGTCTACCGATCGAGGGGTCGTGGGTTTGATTCCAGGGTGGGACATATTTTTGTGGAGTTTGGTCATGAAATAACACTACCATTCTTCCCTCTACAATTAGTAAATCAAGTATGGCAGTTGTCAGTTACTGACGGAAGTATGCTCCTATGATAACTAGTTAACAGCTAAATCCTGTGATTTAGCCTTTCCAGGAACGGTGAGTAGGTTGACTGACCGACGTTATAAGACTTATACAATGTGTTGCTACGGCATTCTACCCAAACCCCAAAATAGAAAATGCTTTGATTGTTTATAACATTTAATTATTGTACATGTTCTTTATTCGTTTCTGTTTAGCGAAATAACTCCGCCTAAAATGACCATAATTTGGGTAAAACGTAAACTAGTTCTACGATTCGAAATAATCAGTCTTTCATTAATATTTTGATTTATGCCGCATTGAAAGCTTAGGTCATTGTAAATAATTACATTTATTAAAATGTATATTTATTTTTTTCAGTCAGTCAACCTAATCACTTACCTTTTATATCATTTTGTTATAATGCGCATGTCATCAAAGGCTTAGGTCATTTACCACGCATGTAGAGTACGTTCCTTATATACATTGTATTTATAATATAAAGTTTATTTAAATGTATTTTTAATTTGTTTCAGTCACGTTGTATACAAATGAGGTTAAAGGTTTTAAAGGCTTTCTCTGTCAAACAAGAAGGGATTTAGATGTTTATATTACATATGGAACATTGTCATCTAAAGATATTATCAATACCACCAATAAATGTGATCAGGTAATAAAATTTTATGGAGTATTTTCTCACGCTTTATGAAATATTAATCTTCTCCAGTAGGCCTATACAGTAATATGAAGCCGACTATTCTGGTTCGATTCCCGCTTGCAACAGGCCATAGGGCCAAAATGATATTGTGTTAATAAGCATGGCGATGATTTGTTTGTATATTTTTTATTTTTTTACAATTCTGAACTTCTGTTTAAGGAAGTCACCATCTTGGATTTGCTAGCTTGAAGCAAAACCGTCACGGCCATTCGCTGCGAATTATCTAATCTTATACACAAATATGCGATCATTAAGGCAATGAGTGATGTTTCAAAATTTACGGACTAAAAACGAAACATCGCATAATGCCTAAACGACCATATATTTGTTTACTTCAACACCGGTAGTTTCAAAATAGCGTCTAAATATGTCCGAGATTATTCGCAGCGAATGGCCGAGGAGTTCCGAATGTATCGTTACGGAACGTTTTGTAACGTTTAGGGTAATTGAACATGCAACTGATTTTGTGAAAGGGCAACTGCAAAATCTCGGACCTTTTCGTCAGACATAATAGCCGATCATTCCGATTCAAAATAGCGTCTAAATATGTCCGAGATTATTCGCAGCGAATGGCCGAGGAGTTCCGAATGTATCGTTACGGAACGTTTTGTAACGTTCGCGGTAACTGAACTCCCTACTGGCGTAAGAGTTACACGTATAATCCCTTGCATACATGGTAAAAGCTGCCTGCCTTCGTGTGGTTCAAGTACATGTATACGTTTCTTGTTATAATATTTTTAATCTTATTTCTTCAGACAGGTTCAATATCTCATTCGAATCCTTCTATAAAGTCATCAGTAACATTTAAATGGACACCACCAGAAGTCGACGTGGGGGATATTTCTATAATGTAAGTATTTTGTATTTAAGATATTATATGGTGTCGGATATTTGCCATCTTTTGTTGATATTTTGTTTCTTCGATAATGAGTACATAAGTGTTGTGGCGAGTATTTAAATCTGCGGGGTTAATGTATGCGCCACAGAGCAACAATTGACAGGATTGGAAATTAAAACGCTGAAGCACTGGCTTTGTTTGGGTTACGAAATATAGGACAGGAATATTTTCTGTTTTTTTTTTAAAATATATTTTGACCCCTGGCAACCTGGAGCTAAAGGGGCACCATTCTTGGTGCCATTCAGTGAGTTTAGGTTTAAAGTTACCTTGTATACACATTTATTTTCCAGCACTTGTAAATTGGCATAAAAGTTAGAACAAAAAAACCCCACCACTATTAAGATGCCGTTCAACTCTTAGTCGTTGGTCACTTATTTTGTATTACAAAAATCAACCGACTGTCAGGGTATACTACATGAAAGTCTTTGACAGCAAGCGTTCTCCAAATGGTGGAGGTATGCTTAATAAATCTGTAAATTAACTTCACTTAAACTAGAATATCTTAAAGTGACTAAAATTAGTAAATTAAATATTAGATTTTATAAGTCATTAATTATAAAAAAAATGTCAATAAAATTGTTTTTAATAATGTTAATTTTTTAGTGCATGTTTCAATACAAAAAACTTTATATAGTGTATACTAATAAATTAAATAAAATAAATAATGAAAATATATATTTTGAAAGTACTGACTAGGGTTTGAACCACCAGTGTCACGTTTTGAACTTTTCAAATGTTTAAATTTCCTTGCACTTATCCTACTGCGCTAATCTGGGTCCTGACATTATACAAGTGTTATTATCTATATATAATAAAAAGAGTACTTTTTTATTTGATGACTTTCTGCCCCCAAATATAAATATGGAAATGAGAAAATATATTTATCATGTTTATAAAATGTATAAATGCAACAAAATTGATAAATCTTACTTTCACATTTCTCGTTTATATTATTAAGTGAGAAAATGTTGAAATATAAACTTTGCGTTATGGTAGAAGCCCTTAGGGGCTACATTTTTAATCTTATTGTATACGCGTTGTATTGAAATTGCGAAGATAACTTATACATACATTCACTATTGTTTTGTGATTTCTATTTAAAAATTCTTTTATGAAAATGCGTATTTAAATATAAAAATAAATTTTATGCAGAAAAAAATTTATATTTGTTTCCATAGAAGGTTTGAAATAGAACATGTTCGTTTTTTATTTACTAGACATGCTTAAAACTTTAGCAATGTGCTTTTGCTGCAAGTCAAATGATAGTTATTAACTTTCCTTATAAGGGTTCTAGGTTTTCATGTAGTAATTCAGGGAAAACTCCAGTGCTTCTAATCTATTTATTACGGATATGAAGCACATTTTTTATTCGACTCTAACGAGTTGAATATACGTCCCTACTAGATTGGGACAAATTGGGTAGGGTAGTTTTCCCTTGTTGGGATACTGCCTTTCCCACCGCTATAACTCTGTTTTCTACGGAGTTACAGCGAGATTTTTTGGTAATCGACTCATTCGAGTCGAATGCCCGTTCCCCTGGGTGGGAAAGGAAGGTAAGAGTAGTATCTCCTTGTTGGGGGACTTATTCCTACCTATGCTCTTCAACTTTGTTTTTACAGATTTGAAGAGTGCATCTTCCAGTCTCCTGAGTGAGACATTGTGGGATGGGTAATTTTCTTCAATTGCTGGAGGAAAATTACAATTCCACGGGAAGCGGGTACTGAAGAGGTTACCGGGCGAGTAGTGTGTTATCTGGGGAGGGTAGAGACTTCCCTGGGGCGGGTAGAGGAGGGTAGAGGGTACCCTGGGGAGGGTTGCCGGGGGAGGGTAGAGGAGGGTAGATGGTACCCTGGGGAGGGTGGAGGCTTCCCTGGGGAGGGTGGAGGGTAGGGGGATGTAGGGAGGGTTGAGGGAATAAGTTTCCCTAGGGAGGGATTGCTGGGGAGAGGCTTCCCCGGAAAGGGTAGTGGGTTCCCTGGGGGGGGGACAGGAGTGGATCTCATTGGGGGTATACCAATTTTATGGTCGTCATGATGGCACCCACAAGACACCATAGTTATAAAAGTTAGAATTATTAAATCGCTATTATATTTAATATTTCAAAATAGAGTATATCTTTCAATATCAGTACAACTGCTACGTACTTTCGGAATGTTTATTAAATTATTAAACATATTAAATTGCTTCATGCTGGTATTGCCACTTATTGCTAGTTGTTTGTAAAAAATATGCCAAGCCATTTAATTCTAAAAAATTAATGCGATGAAAAATACCATGCCACTAGGATCGTGATAACTAGTCGTTTAGATTAACGAAAAACTTCATTTTAACACATGCTTTAGTCATAAGAACTTTGTATTCGTTTTGCTTTCTTCTGTATGTTATTTTATTTAACTACTGCTATATTTTTATCAACTGTCAGCGGCTCGTACTTTAACCCCGCTTATTAGAAGACCAGAATATATTATTTTTATCGATAACGTGCACAGAAGTTTTGTAGTGAGTATTTAAATCGGCGGGTTAATGCATGCGGCACTGGCAGTTAAATAAAAATTTAACGGAACCATCTTCATTTTGTTTTTACTTTGTTATAATCGTGGTTTTAAAATGTTTATTGCTCATTTCGTGTGTGTTGCTTTTTTTCCAGTTGCACCGTCGTTAAAGAGTTCTCCATCTTCTGGATTAACGTCGTATCACCGGAAATGACGTACTCAGCTTGTCCAACAACAACGCAAACGAATACTCCTGAGCCAACATCGTTGTCGTCACATGGAACCAATTCAACATCAAATTCTACCGGAACAAGTTCTGTGTCTCCCACATCGACCACTGTTCCAAACACGACATTAACATCTGTTCATACCACACCAAACACTTCAAAATCTTCAAATATATCATCAACATCATCAACAAAGACAGCAACTTCGTCTAAAGCCACAACTACTGAAAACACGCCAATAAACTCTGCTAGTTTATTTTCTGTTGCTTTAACTGAACATTTCATTATTCTATATAGTACACAGCTATATTTAATTGTTCATTTATCTATGCTTTCTTGGTAAACTTATGTCATACCAAGAAGTATTGAGTAGCATTCTCATTTCTGCCACATTTTAGGGATTTTCATACACAATAGTTATTGAAAATGTCAACTTCTTTGAAGAGGTCAGATATTGGCCTATACTTTTAAAGACTAGGAAAAATTAAGAACTTTATGGGATTTTACAGAACGGTTATCGTACATTATCACGGAAATGTGACGACGTTTTCCGGTTCTTACCGAATGTTTAAAGGAAATTATTAAGAAAATAAGGAAAAGACGAGGTTTACCGGACCTTGCCGATGATTCAATAGAAGTTATTATAATATATTCACTTCAGTATTTGATATGTATAACTACTTAATCTTTCACATGATTTACTCAAAGACTACTTTAAATTCTATCTATATGAAGTATTATTGATTATGTTATTTTTGTTATAAATTAAATATTTTTGTTGATGTGTTTGTTTGTTTGTTTGTTTGTTTATTTGATTTCGTGCTTTTGTCAAAATTGCTTGGTTTTACTCCAAGGTATATTTAGAAGTTGTCAGTCTTAAGGTAGGTATAGTTAGTACTGGTTATAGACAAGTGTCCATAAAACTAGGTTAGTTGAGCTGGGCGCCGTAAATTTACCTAAATTTTGTTGATACCTATCTTTTACTTTTATATAGCCACTATTAGATTAATCTTCAACAGATCACCCACAAGTTCTCCGAATACGGAGGAGATACCGAATAACAAATTTAACTCACAGGAAAAAGCGGATATTTTCGGACAATGAGACACATTGGTCTAGATTATGAATATAAACTAGAGGTCTCGTATGACCGGTACTAGAAATATTTCAAATGACCATAAAGCAAAAAAAAAATAATTTAATCATAGCAACTGTTAGAAAACATCTTTATTGTATTTACTTTGAAAATCCAAGGACTCCAGGTGGTCCGAAATAGAAGCTTTCTCTGTTGATCTTTCTCCACCAAAAACTCTCGCATGTATTAATATGCCATAAAAATTATTTGAAAATTGAATGTGGTCATAGTTTGCCCTGTAGACAGAAGTCACAATGTTTAGACTAAACTTTATCATTAACCCCAGCTACATAGACTCAATGACCATTGACGCCTTGGATTTATCTAAAATGGTTCGGGGTTTACTTGAAACTACTTTTAAAATTACACAATTATTGTGAAACATGACATTAAAGTGACACAAATGACCACATGATGTACGTATGGAGATTAAACATTAAAATAAAAACAATGTTCTTGTAAATACAAGATAGGAATTAAAGGATGTTCACATACAATGTACATTGTCCCAAGGTCATAGAACTACTGATTTGTTCAAAATAAAAAAGCAGAACAGTTGGTTTCGAAGACTTAGAGAGTGCCCTACAAAAGGTCTTTGGCCGATACAATTTTGGAAAATACTGAGCAAGCATAATATATACAATAATTTATTCTTTATTTGAAGCTTATTCATGTAACATTGTTTTAATCATATGCTGATAATCTAATGTTGCTTGTATGAATAAGCTTTAATCATAGTAAAATTAAACAGAATGCTGTGTTTTATTTTAAGTATGTGGGGAAGGGGCCTGGGGCCTTAGTTTGTATAGTACAATGGGGGAAATTTTATCGCATTTTCATTGATAGGGGAATGAAAAATCAAGGGTAACCTCAAAATTTGGGGAAAACTGCATGATTTCAGAAGGGATGGCGCCTGTAAACGGCCCCTGTTATATAAGGAAAAAAAGCCCTGCTGAGAATGTTGAAACAGTAAAAAAAAATAATGGAAGAAAAAAACCTACCTTGACGGTCGTTTGTTTTGATATTTTTGACCCACACTGACCACAAAAGGTCACGTGATTTAGGCATCGTGGAACAGACTACATATTGCAAAGATCTACGGGACGATGGCTTTAAAATAATCTTCAAAATGATGAAAGCGACAAACCCAGCATGCAGTAGGTATGACCTTCTTAATGGATAGAAACAAATATCAATTACATATAATATTACTTTAACTTGTACACCTCGCCATGTAAACAAATGATAAATGATTCTTCTATCAAACCATCAAGGCTAGTCTTAGTAAATATTTGTTTCCAGTGTACTTTTAGTCACCACCTCAAAAATTCATAAGCACTGGTCCGATTTATTATGTTGTATGCATATAGTAAAGGGCAAACGTATTAACTAGCCCAAATGCTAAATCGTGCAAACGCAATAGCAATGAGGGACTTTTTGTCAGTTATCTTCCCCTGATAAAATCTGAAGCAATCCAACTGGTAATTAGGTCTTTACAGTTGGAATCCTCGGATTTTATCATTGAAGTCCTATGTGAGGATAACAAAATATTTCATCTGATATATTTCTTGTTAATGAAGATATTAACAGAAGTGGTGAATTTTAGATAGCTCTTTACCCTAAAAATACTTAGCTTGAATTTCAGACATAGTAAATGATTTACAAAAAATCATTTAAGATTATTTTTGGCAAATTGACATTGAAAATTAAGGGTAAAATCCGAGTAATTAAACTAATTGGACCTACCTATTTGAAGAGTATACAAGGGGAAATAACTGACTAATGTCGCTTATTGTGACATGATGCAATTTTTTATGATTTTTAAGCCTCAAATGTCTAATTTGAGAGAAAAAGGCTCCCAATATTTAGAAAAAAAACAACCCAGCTATATGAACCATTGAAGCAAGATTTTTAAGCAATTAAGTACATAAATGTGGGCCTCGTAATTTAATGTCTTTTCTAAAAGGGGGACAGTAAACATGAAGCATAACAATTGGCCTAATGTATTTGGAGTGCTAACGACGGAACTACGAACTCTTAGCACCGGGAGGTACCCGTGGCCACAGACTAAATGATCTACGTCGAAACAATGATCACTACACAAATTACTTTCATTGTGTATGGACCAAAAGTTCTGACAATTTCTTGGACATAATTCTATACGATTTTTGGTGTTGATGAATTTAAGAGCTTGACTTCTGGTCAGTGATTGAACTTGATATATAACAATAGTTTGGAATTATCGTATCATGAACAAAGCGTTTTGCTGATCCGTTTCTTGACTATACATAAATTATAACTTGGAATATGTTGCTGGGATCAAAGATCGGTCACTACATGTTGTATTTTATATACTTCGTTTTAGGTAAATCAATATTTATTTCATTTGATTTTCTCGGAATTTGATACAGAACACTGTTTCTAGTTAAGTTTGAATTAGTTACCAACTTCTAGTGTGCCGAAGGGGGTACGGGTTCGAACCCGAACCGGGTCGGTTATACCCTTCAATAACAATTAAGGTAGACGGAGAAGTTTCCGCCTTGTGGAAGGGTAGATGAGTACTGGTTATAGACAAGGGTCCAGGAAAGCTAACATCGTCAGGAAAAATATTTTGTCTTTTAATAGACCATGTATATATTTTGATTTATCAAACAAAATAATTCTATCAATGTTAAGAATTTTATGGTTTTTTAGTGAATAATGTAAACATTTTTTTGTATTATTTCAGAATTTCATGATGTTAATGGTTATGCTTGTGTTAAAAGACCCAAGGTATGATCATAAATGCTTATACATAGAATATTTTATTCCAACAATTTTTATTAATAATATATACAATGTATTACACTTCATTGTTTGACTTCACTTCAACCTCTTACAATTTAAAGCCCCTATACTAAGACTAACACTGTTCAGGGACTGCATAGAAAATAAACATTAGTCTGGATTAAGCATTGCTCTTATCAAAGTATTGAAATACAGAAAGAATTCCGTGCACATTGAAACCTAACAAATCCATACCAATGATTACTCCTTACACATTAGATCAAAGTACGAATTGAGCAGGGCAGAAATGCGGACGAAGCGTTTATTCTACCCTGTGCATGTATTACTGGCAAATATCATAAAGATTTTATTTTCCTCTTCTTGCCATACAAAATCTTGAAGTACAGTTTTCTCCTGTACATACAAAAGCTGTAGGTTCATTAATGTAGTTAAATAATAAGATAAATATGGTACAATACTGTAAAACAACTTAAACTTCAAGTTATACAATGAATGACCGCAGTATCACTACATTTAAGAGATACATACACTATCAATATCTTATTATCCAGCTTAGCATATTAACGAGATTTGACTACGCCCCTTCCACACGCTTATCAATATACATGTATGTAAACAGCTGACACTGAGTCAGATGACGGAACTACTTTTATCGTCCAGAAATTGACGATAGTAATTTATTTATATGTCTATAAGACGGTAGAATTACCAGAATTATTTTTCATTATATTCAGGTACGATCCCCATATTGTCGTGACATATATGAAGCTATAAAAGGACATACAATGTGTACCGGTACAATAAGACAACATAATATACATGATACAGGTAAGGTTGCAAGAATTGTTAACTTTAGTCAGTTATCTTTCCCTGATAAATCTGAAGCAATTCAATTGGTAATTAGGTCCTTACAGTTGGAATCCTCGGATTTTATCATTGAATTCCTATGTAAGGGTAACAACATATTTCATCTAATATCTTTCTTGTTAATGAATATATTAACAGAAGTGATGGAATTTAGATAGTTATTTAACTTAAAAAAAAATAACTTGAATTTCAAAGAAATTACATGATATACAGAAAAGTTATTTAAGATTAAATTTGGCAAATGAACATTGAAAAGTAAGGGTAAAATCCGAGTAATCCAACTAATTAGACCTACCTATTTTGAAGAGTATACAAGGGGAAATAACTGACTAAAGTCCCTTATTGTTAAGTGGAAACCGCTATCCTATAGACACAAATACGTATAAAACAATATGACTTCCTAACCTCGAGCACAGAATTTGACACTTGATGTCCGGTTTTCAGATGATATCTTTAAAGGCATTTAGTAAGGAAATAATGGACTTTTGAAATCGTCCGGTTTTCAGACTCCACACCATTTGTCAAATTGAGTCAACCAAATGGACATATTTGCCAGGTGGCTCGGCGTTTCTGTATGAAAAAAAAACATATGTCGTTGATAAACTCATTTAGAAATGACAACTCAAAGACTATTCTTGAAAGGCCAGTCACTTCAATTAGCCATCATGCTTAATAAAAATCCATGCAATAACATTGCGTTACACGATGACCATACAACAGTGTTAGGGCTGCGTATCGTGGCCAAGGTCGCGATACGATACGTTTCGCGATATATGCCTCGCGATTACGATATTAATCGCGATACGATGTAGATTGTAAATTTGGTATAAATGCATAGACAAATTATGATATTTTTATCAAACAATCATAAAATTAAAAAAGCGATATCGTGGGTCGCGAAAATGTATGACATAACGAAATAATGATTGGAGGAATTTTATTTTTACGAAATGGAATACCACATTATGAATAATAAAATACAAATAACTTTATTTGTTGTAAAATAATGACAAAGTTGTATGTTTCTAGTGGAATTTAACGAATTAGTTTATTTAAAAATCAACTAAATATGTCCATTTAAACTGCCACACAACACGCTAATAATTAATAACAATTATCAGCTTATCGGCAAACATAAAAGAAAGTGTTATCTTCCTCAATCAATGTTCACCAAAATTTGTCACGTGTTTGTTAATTGCAACCGTTTGATTATGTAATCAATTTTATCGAGCCGTCATATATGTAGCACTATTGATTTTTTAGAGGACGCCTAACATAAGTAATATTGTCTATGATTGTTACAAGCGTGGATAAAAATTAAATGCGTATTGCGGACTCTCGGCTGGATTTTTAGCGTCCAAATAATAAGTTGCTTGTAACTGCAATTTTATGTTCAATTATTTATTTTTAGTAATATTGCTATTGAAATTGCTACCAGACATTCGGTCTTGCGAGGTATCTTTTTAACGAACCGTCGGCGTTTAAGACGGACTCGGTCTTCGACCCGGTAGCTAGATTCGAAGACTGAGGTACCCGTTTTATTTAGCAAAATGGATGTACCGTCGGCGTTTAATACGGACTCGGTCTTCGGCCCGGTAGCTATATTCGAAGACTGAGGTACCCGTTTAATTTAGCAAAATGGATGTAACGAAACCAAATGGCATAGAATATACGAAAAGTTGTCAAATTCGCTATATAGCCATATTTTCGGCGAGTGCGCCCGACGGGCCCAATGGATGATTGATATTGCACCATTTGCGTTCATGAGGGGCCAATGGCGCGCTCTAGACTGGACACTTAGTAAATATTGCAATTACAGGTTAAATGCTATAGATACAAATGTATATAGTATATTTTGTTTTAACTGATTTCTTGTAAACTAAAAGACCCTCTGAATCGCGATTTTTTAGGACGCGATTCGATACACCCGTATCGGACAGTCGCGAATACGATCTCACGATGCATCGGTGAATCGTTACAGCCCTAAACAGTGTCAACATTTACTTTGTTTCCATTGAATAACTCAGTACTCGATGTAACGCAACGTAAGCTGCATTCAAATGTAAGCCTCCCATTCTTATTTCAGATCGTAGGGAAATAGAACAACTACATAACACCATTAGATCTAACGTATCTCCACCGGCTGCTAATATGATTAAACTGGTATTGTATATATATTGACTTTTCACTGATTTTATTAGAGCAGTAAACAGTATTCTTCTTGTAAATTCATTACATATACAGACGAAGTTCGTTGGCTTGAACTCTGCTAGCTCGAACTACCCGGATAGATCGAATACATTACGTGGAAAATATGTATTTTGTTATTTATCTATGTAATACAGATTCTTAACTAGTTTATTAACCCATCAATTCGCTAATTAGATGTGTGATTGTTTGGTGACAGAAATATGTCATCAAGAAGCCGTTATTGAGTGGTATTTTTTACTTTACTAAAGTACTTATGTTTCATTATAAAAATTCTGTTTAACTAGCCTGTAAAGCCGCCCGGCTCGCTCAGTTGGTAGCATGCAAGTCTTCTGATCGAGGGATCGTGGGTTCGATTCCCGGGCGAGGTATACTTTCGTGGAGCTTGGTCATGAAATTATTTCTACCGCCATTCTCCCTCCTATAGTGCGTATAAAAAAACAAAACACTGTTTATAATAACAATAGAATAAACTAATCCACTAAGAGGGACGCTCAGGATGACAATAACATAAACATGTGGTATGTTTTACGATTGTCTTAGTTGTTAGTGTAATGGAAAAGATTTTTACCAATACAAGCACGATTTACCAACAAATGGTGGTATCCATCATGCTAATTTTGTTACAATGAATTACACACATTTCATTTTCATTACTGCCTACCCCAGAAATGGATTGTCTCATTTCTAATGTTTACCAAAACACGTTTTGTTTTTTTGTACGCACTATACCTATGATTTTTAATTATGTAGGTCAGTTGTCAGTCACTGACGAAAGTGAGCGCATAGAAGTTGGTTAACAGCTATATCCAGAGATTTAGCCTTTCCTGGAACAGTGAGTAGGTTGACTGACCGCCTTTGTATGACATATACAATGTGTTGCTACGGCGTTAAACCCAACAAAAACAAACAAACTAGCATGTAACCATATTACTTATTCAATATTTTCCAGGAATCTAATCAGTTATTAGAGAAGGAAGCACAATTATGGGCGGAACAGTGTACAATGACACACGATCAAACTCATCTAAGATTTTTACCAAGTATGAAACTTTTTTATCCTCTCCTTTTCAGCATAAAATTCTTACGTCCATTCCCTTCTCTTATCAGTGATACTGAATCATGCGGTTTTCTGCCACTGACGAAAGTATGCGCCGAATAACTGCATAACATCTTCACTTAGAGATTTATCCTTTCCAGGAACAGTGAGTAGGTTGACTGACCGCTATGATATGGCCTATACAATATGTTGTTACTGCGTTAAACTCGACCACAAAAATATATGGAAAATCACATTCTTTTCACGGGCAAGAAACTTAAAATTTTAAATGTTGAGTGTCAAAACTGTCTGTTTAAATAAGTGAAATGATATACGTTCATGAATCATCTTATTCCCCTGTTGAGTTTGTTTGTTTGGGTTTTACGGCGCACCAACACAAAAAGGTCATATCGCGCCGAAAACCCTGTTGAGTTGACCAATCCACTATTATACATGTACTTCTACAATATAATGTCATTAATTTTCAATTATTTCTCAATGAGCTATACAAAATGATAAAGATACTGAGACAAATTCTGAGGTATCAAAACTTTTAGAACTCGGTCATAGGAACCAAAAAAGATAAGAAATCTATTTAGCTCTTATATCACCACATAGTCATAAATATGACCTGTCCGGCATGTGAGAGGCTACCAGGAACAGGTCCCCACCGGCATAGCTCAGTGACTTATAGGAAAACAGTTACTGGTGAAAAAGCCGCTTGGAAGTGTTAAGAAGACAACCCCTCTTTGAGTTTAAGGTGCATAGAGATATGCACGACCTAATATTCGACTTTTATAAAAATTTCAATATGATGAAATACTCGTTGGCCTATGTTTGTTTATATTTTAATTGTTTATCGAATGTTATGTAAACAATTCAAAATTGTCAAGGTGCATACAAACATGAGGATTTTTATCAACTATGTGTTAAATAGGTCGGCTTTCTTTTAATTGATAACTGAACCCTTCAAGTATACGTGTTGACTTGATATTTTCATTTTCAAGTAGTTTTAACCATTTAATAATAATCTTAGACTTAGATAAGAGTATACAAGTTTTACAACTATCAATAATATATCAAACATAAACAGTGCCCGCCAAAACGTTTTGGACAATGAAAGTTTGAGAAAAAGTTAATCACCGTGTATACAGCAAGTAAATAAGCGTATTCGTGGAGCTCGAACATGAAATCAATTCCACGGTGATTCTCCCTCCTACCACTGATTCTTAAACATGTAGAGCATTTGTCAATCACTGATTGAAGCGTGTGCTTACTAAACAGCTAACAATACAGAAAATTAGCCTTTCCTAGAGCGGTGAGAAGGTTGACTGACCGCCGTTATATGACCTGTACAATATTGACTTAAGAATTTGCTCTAATGACTCTTTGTTTCTTTAATTCAAAACGTGATTCGGGTTTTCCTTAAAAAAACAGGATTTTGTACAAAAAACTTTTGATGGCACTATATGAACAAGACGGATATGCGTATTAAATGATTTATAACACTGCCATGACTTATCAAATTGTTGAGTTGTTATCAATAAATTGTTTCTGTTGAAATGTTCGTGATATATGCGTCAGGAAATTCTTAATTTGAAAATCTGAAATTAGATAAACATATTTTTATTGTTTGCAATTTTGTTCAATACGTACTTCGGTGCCGGTGTTCCTGGTCGCGACAGGTCATACACAACTACTTTGAAAATTAGGCATTACAGTATACAAAGCGGACCTCTACAGAACACATCCTCTGCACAACAATAGCTTTTGATATTTCCCATAGGTGTAACTTTAATTGAATTTAATCTCTGCAAAGCAACAAACTCTAAACTGCAACATACGTTTGTCTCCTAGTGTCTTGCTCAAGAGAGGTTGTACTGAAGGGACATTCGGTCGTATTTTGATATGGGCGAAAGTCGTCTTTCTGTTTGTCTGTCCATCCGGCATTAGCAAAGTCTTGACCGCTCAATAACTCCAAAGTTATTTCACCTAGATAATGTTTTCTCGGTATCGTAGATGGCCATGACCCATATATGATCCCTATTGATTTTGGGGTCAGTAAGCCAAAGGTCAAGATCACAGTGACCTTTAGCAATTCCTCGGGCGTATAATGCTCCGACTCGTGGAGCTCTATTATTTTAATTTTGTTTAATTGCAGATCGGTTTAGTGTTGGACAGAACATTGCTCTTGGTGGTCCCACAATAAACTGGACAGATGTTGTAGTTAATATATGGGGTCAAGAACAGACTATGTTTACGTATGGTGGTCCAAACAATGCGTCTATGGTCAAGAATTATACACAGGTATTGCCCTCTTTTAATCTTCAACAATCTTGGAGGTTATCTCGTGATATTTGGCAACATAGCGTGATTTATGACGGTATTACGTGGTATTTGTGACATCACGTGATACATGACTCTCACACGTGATATTTGACTTCATGCTATCTACTTCGGCATCACGTGGTTGTTAGTATGTAGTTAGTACGTGGAGTCACGTGATTTTTGATGGCATTATGCGACAGTCATATAATTATAAAACATGATTTTTGTTCTATGTACTTCGTAAATAAAACATTCAGTTTTTAGACTACATCCCTTAGCATGGTAGTTTATTCATTTTATTACTCTATTTCATGCTTTATGGGTTTGCTCTGACGTCATAATGATGACGTTGGTTATTGTCGTCTTAATTATATATTATTTATTTCTATATAGATGGTATGGGCTAACACATTCTTGTTTGGTTGTGGAGTTAGTAAATGTGGTATGAATTATTTCTACGTATGTAACTATGCGTCAAGGTAAGCACATTTGTCAGGGTGTTTGTCTTTGTTAGACCTTCAAAACTAATAGCCCCGAACATACTCAATTTTGACAACTGCAACTTGCTTCAAACATTATCTAAATGTCTTCTAGAGCGGACGTGCCGAGGGATTACAACGTTGGACTGGTAATCATTGGATAGCCAGCTCCGGGTTGGTTCGAATCCCATCTAAAACATACCCCCGTTGTTTCTTTGATCAAGAGACCTTATCCTAGTAGCTCAGTATTAGGGGACCAGGGAGCGGCCTTAAAAGTTATTTGTACAAAGGGACCAGGAAGCGGAATCGAAAGTTAATTATCTAAGTTGTAAGAACTTGTTTCACATTCGAGCAGAAATATATTAGTATATAACAGCTTTCTTGAAAAGCGTTGACTTGGAATTGATCTAAATATCTGAATACTTACTTGGTTAAAGCAAAACCTATTTAATGATGTTTCTTATATTCGCAGTATGGATGAGACCAACATAGATAAACCCTATATAAATTCAACATCTGGCAGATCATGTGATTTATGTACAACAAATTGTGATAATGTGACGTCATCATTATGTGGTAAGTTTGTCATTCGGAACACTTCGACCTTACATGAATGAAAAATCTCGAAAAGGTTTGTAGGGTGGGGGTCTACCCTGGCGGCTTGGGATTTTACCACCTACGCGAGGCGAAGCACGTTACGGTTATGCAAAATAGTTCTTGTAGTATACACACAGATCTTAGAAAAACATATTTCTATGTTATATATTGAACAAAATATTGTTCAGCGATATCATTGAACTGTGTTATTTCAAATTTACGGACTAAAAACGATACATCACTCATCGCCTGAACGATTGTGTATTTGTTTAATTCAACACAAGTAGTTTCAAAATGGCGTCTAAATAGGTCCGAAGTTATACGTAGCGAATGGCCGAGGAGTTCCGAATGGTATGTTAGAATGTAATGTGTCATAAAATGAAAAACCCATCTTGGTACATGTACTAAGAGTTTGGTTACTAGTCGATGATTTTCTTTCTTAAATAAATAAGGAAAATATTTCAATCCTAAGAAATTTGTACACTCAAACAAATTCAGTGCTTCAGCGCTTTGATTTTGATTAAAATTGTTGCTTTGTTGCGATTTAACAACTAAACATTTTGGATAATTCTTAAGAATCCAGTTTAGCCCCTGCTCATGTCCTATCAAGATCTCAATCGTTTAATTGTTTCTTTGAACAAGACACTCTATTTTTAGAGAAGTAAGTGTTCGTACTTATAGTCTATTTTTAGAAAAGTAATGATCGTACATGTACAACACCCTGATGCGCGTATCAATCCAATGTTTTGATATTAAAGATTGCAAAGGAAAGTTATATTTTAGATAAGTAATTGTTTGTTCATATAGTCTATTTTCAGATAAGGAATTGTTTGTTCATATAGTCTATTTTCAGATAAGGAATTGTTCGTACATATAGTCTATTTTTAGATAAGGAATTGTTCGTAGATATAGTCTATTTTTAGATAAGGAATTGTTCGTAGATATAGTCTATTTTTAGATAAGGAATTGTTCGTAGATATAGTCTATTTTTAGATAAGGAATTGTTCGTAGATATAGTCTATTTTTAGATAAGGAATTGTTCGTAGATATAGTCTATTTTTAGATAAGGAATTGTTCGTAGATATAGTCTATTTTTAGATAAGGAATTGTTCGTAGATATAGTCTATTTTTAGATAAGGAATTGTTCGTACATATAGTCTATTTTAGATAAGGAATTGTTCGTAGATATAGTCTATTTTTAGATAAGGAATTGTTCGTAGATATAGTCTATTTTTAGATAAGGAATTGTTCGTAGATATAGTCTATTTTTAGATAAGGAATTGTTCGTACATATAGTCTATTTTAGATAAGGAATTGTTCGTAGATATAGTCTATTTTTAGATAAGGAATTGTTCGTAGATATAGTCTATTTTTAGATAAGGAATTGTTCGTAGATATAGTCTATTTTTAGATAAGTAATGTTCGTACAGCACCCTGAAGCGTGTATCAAACAATGTTTTTATATTACAGATTGCAAAGGAAAGTTATGTTTGAATGGTGGAACATTAAATTTAGATACATGTACATGTTCCTGCATTACAGAAGTTAAAACATATAACTATGAATATTGTGAATGTAAGTAGAATTGATTAACTTACTAGTTCAGAAATTTGATTTATTTTTCCATAATTTTAAAGTACCGTTCAGTGTCTGTAATTGTGTCTAAAATTAATAGTCTTATTATTTTAAGACAAAGTGACCTATATGTTGCAAGAAATATACAATAAAAGTCACAACAAATCCACTATAAGTGTCTATACCGTGACATACGGGGTATACAATTTATATTTACTACATGAAACACCATCAATTGTAGTATGTCAACTTGCACTAAAATTGTCATTATCAGAACACTACTTCCCTGCTTCTAAAAACAGTTCCATACAATTTTTCTGGTTTTAGAAAACGTTGATATTTAAGTTGAAATCTGTGAATGAGTACCTTTAAGAGAATACAGTCACGTGATCTTCTGAACGTAAACAAATCCTTCCTTTAAGCCAAATCCTTGCAGCAGCCCGAATATAAGTAATATACAAAAAGTGCTATTTGATAAAATCCTGACCTATAATTTACAGCCCGCTTATTTCAGATCTGTGGTGCTTTTCACTAAAATTCTTACGACAAAAATCTTCGTAAGTCAGTTTCATAATATTATTATCCGTCTGACTTTGAAGAGCGAATTATATTATAATTCGCACTCCAAAGTCAGACGGATAATAAGCATAACTATGATATGATATTCAAAAGGTATACACAATTCTACACAATTTGTATAATATTTAGAATAAATATGCCAAAAGATGAGCGTATTATTAATGTTACTTGCTTTTGACTTACGAAGATTATTTTTCGGAAGAATTTTTGTGAAACGAACCACTGGCTTCTCAAAAAGGGACACGTTCAGCCCACCTTTGCTCTTATGATGTATTATTGATGCAATCATTATGCTCAGCAACTTGTTTAAATCGTCTGTAGGATATTTGATTGAGAAAATTGAAATAAAGTGCATAAAATAACTGTTACATTTCCTTGACCAACAACGCCTACATTAGCTCCTGAATTGTAATCGTTTACTCTGAATCCTCTGCGCAAATTATTTTGACACATGACCTAGTTACCTCCTAAATTAATTTTTGTGCGGAGGAATTAAAATTAAGAATCAAACCTAGAAATAAGAAAAAAAATAAGAGTTCGCTCATTTTTGTGCTACCCTTGAATAGTTGTGGCTTGACATGATATAATTGAAATTAAATCAACATATTTCAGTAAACATATTTATTGCCATATTTTACTTTTTTTAACTACACAAAATTTATATTATCAAATGTAATTTATTAAAGTGCTATTCGTCATTGCTATGTTGTATTCCATGTACAATGCTCTTTTATTCTGAATGCACTATATAACCTTACTGGGTGTGATGGAATGATTTGATATAAGGAATTGGCTAATTTATGCGCTATTTAATGTCATTCAACATTATTTCAGTATATTGTGATACAAACGGTGACGATCCAAAATGTGGCACAGCACCATATACACCATCCAGCTGTCAGACTAGCACACAAACGGCTTTCCATTGTCCTTGGATGTGTGATATATGTCCTTGTAAGTAATCTTAGACTATTAAAGTATAGGTCAGAATAAGCCAAATCTGAGAGCAGAAACAGCCTTCTTTTTGTTGGTTTTAACGCCGTAGTAACACATTGCATTGGTCATATAACGGCGGTCAGTCAACCTACTCACTATTCCTGGAAAGGCTGAATCTCTGCAACTGCCCTACGTAATTAAGAATCATTGGTAGGAGGGAGAATGGCCGTAGAAATAATTTCATGACCAAGCTCCACGAAAATATGCCCTCCCGGGAATCGCACCCATGACCCCTCGATCAGTAAACTTGCGTGCTACCAACTGAGCTATCCGGGTGAAACAGCCTTCTCTAGAGCCTGGTCCGTGCAATCAGATAGACGGTGCTCGCGGTATTTAGTCACATAATCTTCAGATCATTCGTTTACAATTTAATGAAGCTACGATCAAACATTGCTTTCTTTAGCTCATTGTTTAGATATAAAAACATCTTTTGCAGGTACATGAAATTCGAACACTTTATTACATTAATTTCTTAACCAATTTGATATACTCGAGGCTATTTTAATTTAAAACTTAAAACACATTAAAGTAATTTCAACTTAAAGTTAGAAAAATACACGAATTTCCACCATTGAGTTGATAAACATTTTAACAAACAAACATATACAGGTTGAAACAAGCGAACGAACGAATAAACGCACGGACGAACGAACGAACGAACGGACGGACGGATGGACGGACGGACGGACGGACGGACGAACGAAAGAACGAACGAACGAACGAACGAACGAACGAACGAACGAACGAACGAACGAAAGTATATAATAACCATGCTAATACGTCTTGTTTCATTTGAAGTTTTTTCTGTTATCAGAAAGTTAATATATATAATTATATTATATAATTGCATTATGTCTTATCACTGATAAGCACACGTCTCTTATGCATAAACGTCGTAAGTTTTTCAGAGTAAAACGTCCACTAACAGTCGGCAGAAAACAGAAAATCAAAGGTTTAAAATTTAATCTTTAACAAATTTACCAAGAATCTATTGATGAATCTCATAATTATAAAATATTACAATACTGTCAAAGCCAAATGTATACTTGATAGAAATATAATATTTATTGCATTTTCTAGCTAAATAATTGCCCTTTCTTGTGGTATATAATTTAAGTATGTGCATTAAAATTTGTTGACGCTGCAACAGCAGTCCGGTTATTTCTGAATCAACCCTCTTATTTCCTTTCATTGTGTTTGATATGTTGAAATTTATTTTATTACTCTTAAATGTACATTGTAGATGTTTTAAGTTGTACATGTATCAAAAATGCATTAAATGGTCTATATTTGTGTTGAAAAAATCATGAACGCAAATTCGGGTTTGGATTGAGAAAAAAATGAGACACGTGGAGGAAAAAAATATTTTTGGACATCAGTGTGTGTAAGAACTTTTTGGACGATATAGCTAAGTAAATTGAATAATGATGCAGTAAGCAAATACTTAGTTTTAAGACAATACGCTACCATGTAGAACATGCTTTAAAACTGCATTATTATTATATGAAAAGTTAGCTGGCTGGCACGTTAAACAATGTTTTTATTTTTAAATTCTGGGTCGAAAAGTACCTGGTACGAAACAAAAAGTGTTCCGTAATATAAAGTACCGACATGCATCGTTTTTAACACAAACTAATTCATTCGAACGCTCTTGAGTTTATCAAAACGAACTTTTTTGCTGACGTACATGTCAGAAGTTTTCGATTGAGGTTCAAAAACCTATCCCATACTGATACTACGGGATGGCGTTTCGTCCCTTATATCAAATCTTGCAATTGACTCTAGACCGGGGACCCGGATCTCCAAAAATATGAAGTATATAAAATGGCTATTTCAGTCTGTGATTAAAAGCACATAGAATGCATATATTGAGAATTACACAGATAAATCATGAATAAAGGATGGCAGCAAGGCACATCAGGCTCTTTAATGTAGGCCTGCCACTTCCATAAGCTTGTTTAAGGAATGATCACCCGACTGTAAACTATCTAAACAAACGTTTAAAATTATTTATTAAAATTGAATTAAAAAACAATGCCCTTATTTTTTTGAATTTTATTTGAGTGATTTCTTCTTTGTTATTATATTTTAAACGTAATGAAATCATCAAATAAGTGTATGTCATCGAAGTTTGGCAAATGTTTTAAAACTCAGCCAATCTTTTCACTAAGGATTTATTGGTGAGGGCATTGACTTGTTATATCCCCTTAATATCATGTTATGGAACAAATTTCATTGTGTAATTTGTTATTTTAGAACACGGATTATCCATTGAAGATTATTTATTATACAAACTACATGTACTGAATATTATGTAATGGATCTTGTTTACGATAATGTATACGGGACCGATTTAAATTGAGTTCGTGGATAAATATTATTATTAAAGTATATTGTGTGCGTATTTAACAAGTTTAAGGACTCTGGTACCAGTGTCATTTCCGTATCGAATATATTATTGAACGATTTTATGAGTAACCATTTTGTAAATACAATGTACTTACATATTTAAGTTAGACTATCTTTATTTCAGATGCTGACAGAAACTATACAGAAAGTAGTACGTTGTTACCATGGGAACGAGGCCTACCAATGTGTACTACGTCATCTGTTTCTACGTCAACGGTTGCTACGTCTTCCGTTGCTAGGACAACTGTGTCACCATCGCCAATGAGATCCTCTAGTTCTAAGACGTTTGATTTATTGAGTCCTACATTTGGAATCATTCTGACTTTATCCTTGTATTTGTTTAAGACTTTTTATTTATTTCTTAACGTATAGATCATTTGTGCTATATTTACGCTTGAAACAAAGCAATGTAGGTGATACAAAATTGTGATAATAAAAGCATCATTGTGCGACAGATGCAATCTGGGTAGACGCAGTCGCTATAAAACTACTCACTTAAAGATTTATAAAAATATGGATATTAAAAAATACCTGGTATAGTTCGTTTTTTCTCAACTGTCAAAACATGAATAATTTCACGGGGAATGCGTTTGTTAAAATAATTGTTGTAGTACATCCATGAGTTTCCGAAAGTGTGTATTATGATCGAGTAAAGCTGCAAATGCCGTATGATATGTTTTAGTCAAGATATTTTAAATAACAATTAGGCTGCCAGTACAAAAACAATGCAACCAGTCACCGTGTAATTATTCAAGCTTTGACAGTTGAGAAAAACGGACAATATACACGGGAGCAGCGTACAACTTTGAAGTTGTTTACAAATTACATGTTTGTTTAAAGCTACACAATTGTTTTTTTCCGCTCGCATTGCACTTTTCGTGTTAAACTTACATTTCTTTGCATTATATATTAGCGTCCGCGCCGAAGCACGACGCCCTGATGGAATGAAATCAGCACTGCGTTCAGTTACCGCGAACGTTACAAAACGTCCCGTAACGATACATTCGGAAATCCTCGGCCATTCACTGTCAATAATCTCGGACATATTTAGACGCAATTTTTAAACTACCGGTGTTGAAGTTAACAAATATACGATCGTTTATACAATGAGTGATGTTTCGTTTTTAGTCCATAAATATTGAAACATCACACATTGCCTTAACGATCGTATATTTGTTTATTAGATTAGATTATTCGCAGCAAATGACCGAGGAGTTCCGAATGTATCGTTACGGAACGTTTAGGAACGTTTAGGGTAATTGAACAGGCTACTGGGTAGACGCAGTCGCTATAAAACTACTCACTTAAAGATTTATAAAATATTTGGATATTAAAAAATACATGTAGCCTGTTCAATTACCATAAACGTTCCAAAACGTTCCGTAACAATACATTCGGAACTCCTCGGCCATTCGCTGCGAAAAAGATACTAAAAAGTAGAAAATTGAGATTGCGATGTTTATAATTTACATTAATAATATTTTTTCACCAATTTATTAATTATAGTGTAGTTAACAATTAATCAAGACGTATTTTCCGAATAAAATTATTGAATATGCTAACCTTAACCAGAAAGATCTGTTCTAGTTTATTATCCGTCAGTACATTTCTTACTTTTAAACATTCTTTTGGACGCCCTTTGATGCTTTGCATCAGTGCTTTTTCTTGATCTGTTATGACATAAAAACCCTGAAACGCTGCATCGAAGCGGAGACAAAATGGCCGACCGCTGACATTAAAGACCTGTTAACGAACAAGATTATTCCGCACTACAATGCATTCGGCCCTTGCGCATTAAAATATAGTTCTTGTTATTAACGTTATTTATTATGATAAAGTCGACAAATTTCACCCAGAAAATTGTAATCAATCATTAAATAAATGTATAGTTGACATTCGTAATCGAGCAGCTTTAAACCCCATAAGTAAAGTTAGACATCGATCCAATTCTATACTAGGGGATCTAAAAGATAGAATTCGAAGTGAAGACAGGTAAAAGATCAAAGCCATTTATCCTGCTCCAAGATGTTTTATCACAATTGTAGTATGATAAATTACATTTTATATGTTTTGCAAACAGTATGATGTGCATTGTTTCGTTTACATAAACTGTTCTATTAGACATTTATTATAACTCTTCAACGTCAAGACGGACCAGGGATTTTATATAACAGGGATTTGTAACGATAAGCAAATGTAATAGATTTTCATCAAATTTCACTGTCGTCGCTATTATTTCGGCCAATAAGGAAAACACGTATAACAAGTTTAAATGAAGATATTCACATGAAATTTTGTACCAGTACAATTCAAATTGACATAAATGTTAGGAACAATGTGTTTTTATAGATGATTTTGAGGTAAATTACGCTTACAGACTGTTTCACAAATAATGCATTTTCTCGCCGATCTGCCATTTTTAGCCCCATTTTACATCACCTAAAGTCATATTTTTGGTCATAATTGCAACACTTTTTGTCAACAGCTTCAGTTAACCTTCTTTGATAAAGTCTGAAGCAATCCAATGGGAAAGTAGGTCCTATCAGTTCGAATCCTCGGACTTTATCATTGTAGTCCTATGCAAGGACAATACAATATTTCATCAAATATTAATATCTTTCTTGTTAATTAAGATATTATTAAGAATGATAACATTCAGATAGTTCTTCAACAAAACAATACTTTGCTTGATTTTCAAACATATTAAATGATTTACAAAAAAGGTATTTAATGTATCAAATTGACATTGAAAAACAAGGGCAAAAGCCGAGTAATCCAACTGATAGGACCTAACTATTTGAAGAGTATGCACAGGGAAATTACTGACTAAAGCCCCTTATTGCATACATGTGCATTCTGCATTATATATCGTAGACAAAAATAGACAAATTGAAAAACAAGAGTACGATTGCTTTATCAAAATGCGTTCTATATCTAACTGCTGTTAAATCCAACTAACTTAAAAGTAAGATTACGGTTTTGTTTATATTATTCCCGCTTGGAGGATTTGCTTGATAAGAAGCGCTCTATGTCGAAAAGCCAAAAATGAAATAACAATGTATTTAAATTGAAAACTAAAAGCATAAAAAGGTTAAAAGTTTAATTCAAATTTTATTAAAGTTTGAATAGTTGATGCCGTTGTTGCATTTTTATATTCATCTTCGGTTTATTTAATAAAATTCAGGAGATAAGCCATCTGTCACATGTTTACAAAAACAAGTATTATTTACCAATGGCAACCGAGAAAGTGATTTTCACGCAATTGTTAAACTCACGTTGACCGGATTAAGGTAATATATACAGAACTTTGTTATATTATTTTTGGAAAGATTTATTATATTTTATTAAAAATGAGTTATTAACTGGATAGTCCCTTTAAGAATGAGGTATAAAGAGCAATCATAAGTCGGCCATTTAATGCAGCTTGGATGTTAAAAGAGTTAAAACATGCCATTTCATTGTTGGCAAATTGCTGTAATATGCATGCGAAATCCGTTTCTATACGAAACATTTTTTTTCTCAAAAATAAGTTTTACATTGGCACATTACGCACGACTCAGTTTGCGATGGCTTATATATGGTTTAAAATGGTTTTTAAACGGTGGTCTTTGGTACCTATCCGAGGGCCACCGACAAGAGTTAGAGTCTTTAAGAGTCTTTGTTTTGGCTTATGAAGAAATGAAGAAGTACCTTTGGAGTCCTGCTATACCTTTTTCTAATTATATTCTTACATTATTTTATTCCAAAAGAAATTATATTTACACCATTCAATCCATCGTCGGCTATCACACGATACATTACTCCGAAATGCTGCGTTATGTACCGTAGGCCATTTGGTTGGGAAAATCTCGTAATCATGAGTAATTGATGAGGCAGTTTTATTGGTTCCGCGAGAAAACCACTGTGGAGAACTAGCCAATGGAATTACGTTTTATATCTAATATTTGGTTTACTATTCAAAATGAGAAAATAAACAATGGCCTATCCGTTTTTTTCTATTTTAAGTAACAAAATCCATGTATGACGTCATCGTTATTAAAAAGTATTTAATTGTAACATGCGATTTCATTGGAAGAAGATTGGTCTGCACTGCCTCATGGATATTCATAAAAACGAGATTTTGCCAGTCAAATTGCCTCCGGTACGTATGGAGTGACACGGAAGAAAGTACTGTGGTTACCGACGATGCGTTCAATTCATTAACTAGCCTCTAGAAGCAGAAATGTGATTTATACCCACAACTACTGGAATCGAACCAGCTTGTCAACCTTACTGCCCGTTGACTCAGCTTGTTCTGATTGTACATGGAATAATGAACTTGAAATAAACCCAATTGTATGATAAAAATTATTTATTAAGCCTCCATTTTCTGGAGAAATTATACAAAAATGTATATGTAAATAACAATAACAAATCAAACAAACATATTTACAAGACAAATTTTGTCATTTATTTAACATAATTATAAATGAGGCATATAATAAAACACAATAATAAAAACATAACATAAGTATTTACATAGCTGGAATACAATATGCGAATTCATTCCCCTTTCAAAATCATAACTTTGTAGTGAAACAATTTGTAATCACATTTGCTTATCCAATAACAATCATGTACCAAAAAAGGTGGCGCAACCCACATAGCCATTAAGTATCATTCATGAAACGTCAAACCGTCCGGCTAGTTCAGTTTGTAGCACGCAAGTCTACTGATCGAGGGGTCATAAGTTCAAATCCCGGGCGGGGCATACTTTCGTGGAGCTTGGTCATGAAATTATTTCTACGGCAATTCTCCCTCCTACCAATGATTCTTAATTATATAGGGCAGTTGTCAGTCAATGACTAAGTATGTGCTTAGTAATTGGTTAACAGCTAAATAATGAGATTTAGCCTTTCATGGAACAGTGAATAGGTTTACTGATCGGCGTTATATGACCTATACAATGTGTTGCCACGGCGTTAAACTCAACCAAAACAAACAAACATGAAACGCGTGAAACAACTTGCGCCTTTCAAGTCTCGAAGTATTCTATGATTGGTTTAAAGAGTTCATTTTTTGTACAGAACCACTCGAAACATTTTATTAATATAGATAGAAGCGAAAGGTGTGAAGAGAAGGGAAAAAGGTTTTTCTCATAATTATAACAGCATGAACACCGTTTAGCTACGCTATGAGTGTATCATTTATACCACTTCGTGTGTTATTTCAACACTTATTTTTGATATGAAGTGGGTTGTTATATACATTTTGATATTATTAATATATGGACCAAAATTGCTTTGTAAATTTAAGACCTACTTGGATTATAAACGTTCTTTACCCCAATTCATAGGAGCAGTGGTCCAGTGTTAGGACGAGCGCTTTAGGAATCGATATGTCCTGGGTTCGAATCGTACCAAATCGTTGCTAAATTCCTCGAGCAAAAAAGTTTCCTGTGATTGCTTCACTTCACGCACGGGTGTAAATGGGTACCTGCGAGTGTGGTATAATTTCATTGCTGCAAATTCGCTGATAAAAAGGCAATACAAAGATTGATAACTTGGCCAAGTTGCATATCTGTCAGTCAATTAGTTATGAAATAAGAGCATCTTGAAATAGCCCTAAAGCGTTAATGCGAAAAAATGGTCATTTTCATCCATGTTCTGAACAGTAAATGATTAAACAAATATTTCCTAGTCTCATTTGAACCACTTCTTATAAGGGACCCTTATAAGGGACCTTAGTCAGTTATTTCCCCTTGTACAATGTATACTCTTCAAATAGTTGGTCCAATTAGTTGGGTTACTCAAATTTTACCCTTTCTTTCAATGTCAATATTCCAAAATTAATCTTAAATAACTTTTTTGTAAATCATTTAATTTGTTTGAAATTCAAGCTAAGTATTTTTTAGGGTGAACAACTATTTATATTTAATCAATTTTGTTTATATCTTTATTAACAAGAAATATATTAATTTAGATGAAATATTTAGTCATCTTTAACTAGGAATTCAAGGATAAAATCCGAGGATTCCAACTGTAAGGACCTACTTACCAATTGGATTGCTTCAGATTTTATCAAGGAAAGATAACTGACTAAAGTCTCCAACTACAGCAGACTGCTAAACGCTCCATTGTATTTCCGCTGTATTTTTATCCAGTGTACTAAACCACGACGAGTTTGTCTTTTATGGGTATACATTCTTTGCTTTGACGGGACTCGATTTCTTCAAGTGAGTATTTTCATTATTTATGATAACAGTTTTCAAAATATCAGTCAAGTACTTTTGCATTTGAAATAACTCTACTGTCTTGCACTAAAGCGTCGGTGATTTTTTGTTCAAATATTTTTAATTGCTTTAAGGAGTTCTTGTGTCTATTAAGTTTATACATCACAACACTTAAAACTTAATCACTGGATACTTATTTATAAACTTAGTAAATCCCCGGTGATAGATAAAAATACCCGTTTAAGCTACTGAACTTAATACGCCCCCGGGAAGGTATAAAACCCCGTCTAGTAAAAATTCCGTCCATTTTTGGTGGCGGATTGATTTGACTTTGTGCTAAATTGGATAATTTTATCTAATTATGAAAATGCGTTGCTTGTTTTTGGCTTTTATTTCTTTATTAATCATTTCAGGTAGCTTTATTATTAATAATAAATTTATTGTACTCAGATCTTTATAATTGTGTATATTACTCATTGAATTAATTCTGCTAATATTCAAATATTGATAAATTGATTCGCAGAATTTGGAATGAAATGCATTTGCGTCTAATCTTCGAAATTACAAATGCTTCATTCTTTCATATACTGGATATTTAATTTACCAAGTAACACATTACTGTCATTCGAGTTTGTAATTAATTGTAGATTATTATTCAAGTGTCCATGTGTTTGTGACTTGATGATCGAGAAAGTTAATGTCAGCGGTCGATTGAATAGTGATACTAAAAGTAGACTCCAAAAACCCTTGCTTTAACTTTAACTTGTAATTAGGGACTTCAGTCATTTATCTTCCCCTGATAAAATCTGAAGCAATCCAATTGGTAAGTAGGTCCTTACAGTTGGAATCCTCGGACTTTATCTTTGAAGTCCTTTGTAAGGATAACAAAATATTTCATCTAATATCTTTCTTGTTAATGAAGATATTGACAGAAGTGATAAAATTCAGATAGTTCTTTACCCTAAAAATACTTAGCTTGAATATAAAACAAATTAAATGATTTACAAAAAAAGTTATTTACGATTAATTTTGACAAATTGACATTGAAAAGTAAGGGTAAAATCCGAGTAATCCAACTAATTAGACCTACCTATTTGAAGAGTATACAAGGGGAAATAACTGACTAAAGTCCCTAATTGTAAAACATATTCCAGAAATATGTCTTACATACTTATTATTGTGATCCCGTTGTGCCCAATTTCAGTCATTATTTATTCATTTGATAAACGATTGCAAATCAATATATTTTAATTCATTTCACCATATGAATAATTTTGCATTTATTAAATTCATAAATGTAAATTCTGTCGCAAAATTATAATTGAAAACTTTAATGATAGTTAATTTTTATTTTGTATTTTCTCCATTTGGTATAAAAATAGTATAATTTATAATTTGTCTACAGAATAAAATTTAACTTAATTTAAAATTCTGACATGATGAAATTGTATGTATTATAATTTATGTAAATACTATTGTCAAGAGGCTCACAGGGAAGATTGAGCTTTGCCTAACTGTGTTGTCTCTATAAATAAAATCTTTATTATTATTATTAGTATTGTTATTATGAAATCATTAGGGCAGCATATACTTAAAAATCTTACGATAATAAAACAATACAACATAGACTGAGCATTTATGACTAAATTGGTCGTAAGACGCTTGATAATACAGGCCCAAGAAATGCAATGTATGATATTAAGAGACCAGTTTTCTTCGAAAATGTTTGTGGTTATACTCATTGTTTTGTATCTGGGAATTTCTATCTTGATGTGGATTTACTTGTTTTATGATTACAGTTGTAAATGGAGCTGGTATGGTTACTTCAGACCCTGGATGTTACACCGTTACAAAAGTATATAACTTTATATATTCATTGTATTTTAAAATTTTTCCTTTTTAACTCGTATACCAGAGGTGCGTTCAACAATGCGAGCGCTCGAGCGAGCGCATGCCCAGCTATTTTTTAGGTTATTGAACGATTGCAAGCGCTCGATGTAAAATCCAAATGGCGTCAAACAGCACATTATTAAAAAATAGCGGGTGTGGGAACAATTATTTCTGTTGATACATGAGATCTTTCACATATTTTATGAATCATTATGATACAATTCACTGTACCAAATAAATTCTATTGCATGCATTGCGCGGCTATGTTATGTGGAACAAGTAACACACACGTTTGTGTCCCACTTTCAGGGATATTTCTTTGAAATAAAATTTATTTTTTTCCACGCGCCATCTTTGATATCTGAGCGAAACACCTCTCCAGTTGAATCGCGAGCGCTCGCAAGCACTAGCGCTGGCGCCCGCTTTCAGAACATGAGCGCTCGTTGACGTCCCGAGCACTTGCAAAATCGGCGAGCAAAATCGGTTGGGAAACATTGAATCCCACGGTCGTCCGGGTGGGATTCAAACCCGTCATCTTTTGAAAACTAGATTCGAAATGCTACCAACTGCGTTACAGACCCATGTTTTCATGATTGTATTATTATTATTATTTCAGCCACCGACAATGTCATGTCTAGAGAAATACCAAGTTGTTGGGGATCACATATATTGTCAGTTAAATGTACGACCTGTGCATCCGTCAGATTCCGGTAAGTTGAGTAGTTTTGCTGCTTCGAATTCCATATAAAACTTTATCCGTTTTTTCCTCGAGTAGGAAACTTTATCCTCTATATTTCCGAACTCGAAAGTGATTGATCAAAGTCTTAAGAACTTGTTTCACAATCAAGCTAAAATTAAGCAGTATAATGTTTTAACTAAACGTGTTTTGTAATTCTTGTACAATGATCCTTTGATTCAAGCCTGTGTAGTGAGAGATTTCATTTGAAAACATAATTATCCAATACCTTATTCATTACATCAAGTGCGGCCATTATCATGCTTTTCCTGACGTTCTTTTACCTGTCAAAGTACGACTGGGAATCAAACAAAGCCCTTTACCATTCTTGACGAATATATTCTTACGCCTATACTGAAACTTGGTCCCATTTCAGAGATGAATGAGATTGCTAAAGTTCATAATGATGCAAGATCTCTTGTGAATCCACCAGCAGCAGATATGGTCCAAATTGTAAGTAATTTTTATTATCGCCGTTCCTAAACGGCAATATACACAATAATCTAGTTTTGAGCATTTGAATCTCGCATTTCTTGAAAAAATGCAAACTTATCATCCCTAATTTCGGGCGAGTCTATTAATACATATCAAGAACGTTCGATTAGCTGCTGGAATTTGGGCAGAACATGTTCTTAAAACGAATACATCTGTGTGCTTAGAAAATTTATTATAGTTTTTAAGTGACCAATTAGACACGAAAAAGGCAAAATTCTATATTAGAAAAGCTATTTCACATGCACAGTTAGAAAATGTCAGGAACAGCTCTTGTTCATTCGATGTATTTTATCCATTGTTCTGTAATATGAATCTATGGGCCGACTTGATTTGCCCGGGCGGCTCATAAACCGGCGTGAGCCGCTCGCCGATCGGCTCGCCCCGGTGTGACACATGAATCAAGTGATCCGGCTAACTAATTACTGTTGCAGACGGTCTTTTTTCAAGCAGTGTACTAAATAAACCCATATCAGTAGTTAAAAGTTCAAATTCGCGTCTGGCGAGTAAAATATGTACTTGTAATATAACTCTAACACAAATGACGTGTAAGAGAGGTTTATTGAACACATCAGTTAGTATTTTGTCCATAATCGTAGTAAAGTTTTGTAATAATGGTTTCACCTGAATCTATTTTTAGTCATATTCGTCATGTGCTCGCCGCTAGCCGCTCTAACGAAACCGGCTCATTCGGCGTGCGCCGGTTGTTGACCCGGCTCATTCTCAGAGCAAATAAAGCGAATCGCCGGTAGCCGTTTCTGAATCGGCTTACGCCGCTTTGAGCCACCCGGGCAAATCAAGTCGGCCCTATGTTTTTTATCTATTCGGAAAATTCTGCACAATGAATCAAACACGACCGACTTCTTAGAATTCTAAAAATAGAAATGGGACGGTCTAAACTGCAGACACATATTGCTTGGATGTTTTACTAAAGGAGAATAAGTCTTACAGAGCTAAACATGCTAAACAGCGATTTCAAGTATTTTTGGAAATGCTAATACTTATTAAATAATACCTCTTGTAAAAAATTCCTAATTATGCAATGAATTCGTACAGATCTAATTCTTTTTGCCACAGTATATTGGGAAGCATGAATCATATACGCAATATTTACAAAACACTTTACGAGCATAGTATTTTAAAAAGTTCAATTCGTGGAATGAGAAAATGACACTTCGCCACCGTGGAATTTTATTTTCTGAACAGTCTGAAAGTAAAGAAAAAATCCAGCACATTTATGTTTTGAAATGTCAAGTTAATCGTTTTTCGGCGCAGCGCAGCAGACAACTTTTGACCTATATCTTTAATAACCAATAGAATTTGCTCTACCATACCTGTTTGGCCAATGAAATTCCCTTCCGGTATAGAGAAATGGTTCCATTGGTTATTTGTGGTAAACAGGTGCGTAACACGGACAGTATAGTTGCTGACTATTTACTCCGTGAATTAAGGGTGACTGACTATGCATATTGATTAAACATTCGTCATGGTACGCTCCTAGCGGTGGGACTTAACATCGAATTTACTTTTTATACTTAAAAAAAAATAGCGCTGCGTAGCGCCGAATGTCTTTTTAAAGATAGTTATTTTTATTTAAGACATACAGTAAAGGTAATGAACGATCAGCTTTGATTTGGACACAGCTATGTCAAGATAAAACATTCACAGAATATCAGAGATTTTTACCTGGTTAGTAAAATTTACAATTCATAAGTACGTGCTCTTAAATTTCTATTATTGATTGGGGTCAACACCGTTGCAACACATGTCATATCACGGTGGTCAGTCAACCTACTCACCGTTCCTGGACAAGCTAAATCTCTGGATTTATATATGTTAACTAGTTACTAGGTTCATACTTCCTTCAATGACTGACAACTGCCCTACATTATTAATAACCAGTAAGAGGAGGAACAAATGGCTGTAATAATTGCTTCATGACCAAATTCAATGGAAGAATGTCCCGTTTGGAAATCGAACCCACGGCTCTTTGATCAGTAAATTTGTGCATTACCGACTGAGCTGACTCACTTTAAATCCATATAAAACTCAGTCGTAGTTGAGGCGCAGTAGGGCCCGTAATATTGACGGTCTTACGATGCAAATCATTCTTAGTTGTATTGTTATACTATCGTAAGATTTTTGATAATAAGATGCATGTACCAAGGATTCCGAATCAAGAAAACTTCCATATTCCACATCATAAGCATCTCTTCATTTTACAGGGACTACACTTTTTCTGAGTTCTCGGACTATGATCAGTAAACAAGCTATGCCAAGAGAATTTTCTTACTTTTATTTATACTTGGATTTATGCCGTGCTAGCACACGTTTAGGTCATTGTACGGCGTCCAGGGCACCTAAACCTAGCTTTATTGGGCCCTTGTCTATAATCAGTGCTTTCTGTCCGTTTCTTAAGACCGGAAACTTCTTCATATACCCTTTTAATGAAGGAAAATTGACATCATTGTCAAACTTTCATGAAAGGGCATAACCTCCCCGAGTGAGATTCGAACCGCACCCTATTCAGGACACCAGATTCAAAATCCATGCGCGCTACCAAGTCCGCTACCGACCCGGGTTTCATCCAATCTCCGTAAACACATATCCTGTAGAGCATTGTAATACAGGTTCTCTAAGATCTCAATGGAGGGTCACGTCGAGATGACCTTTATGTCGACCAATCAATGCGTAGCCTTCGTCGACACGAAATTTTATTAATAACGTTTTGATTTCGTATTTTCTATTTTTAGACCAACGTTTGCGAACAAATTAGCAGCGGTATTATTTTCAATATGCGATTGGACGATTCATTTCAAATTGTGTGACGTAGACGTAAACGAAAACAAGTTACTTATCATTACAATCGCATCGTGAATATTATGATGAGAAAAGGTCACCTGAACGTGACCCTCGTTTGAAAATGGCCAGATCTAAATTAGCGTAATCGGGGTTTAATTAGATTGGGTTTCTTCTTACTTTTTCAGGATATGCATTTATGGGACTGAACACATTGATCAGTCCAAAGAATCTGTCATGGACGGAGGTTGTGAATGTTTGGCTACAAGAGAATTCAACCTTCAAATACGGTGGTCCCAATGATCCTAAACTGGTATCAAATTTTACTCAGGTGAGTAGCTATGGTTAAGTGAGATTTTCCTTAAGTGATATCATTAAAACCATTGAATAAAAATATTTGGGACGAATCTGTGCCGTTTATAACTATTTTGCAATTGCAAATGTACCTCGATCATCATAAGGAGTGTCTCAATGTATACGTAGATAATCATTTGTCATTTGCATTGTAAAACTTGTATTGTTGCTCATTAGCAGAACAACAGGCAATTTATTTCTTAATAATATTGTCTTAGCACGTCCATGTTGAAACATTAATAACACTAATTTCAATGGAGTTTTTCGCCGGACCTTATTACTTGTTGAACTTCTACCACTTTTGATGTCCAACGACTATCTTCGTTAATGATGTAGTGCAATGGATTTAGCTCAGTTTAGGCCATTTAATGGCGTCCAGCGCATCTAACCAAGCTTTCCTCGACCATTGTCTATAACCAGTACTCACCTGCCCTTCCGCAAGGCCGGAAACTTCTCCATATTATCTGATCAGTGGAGGAAAATTGACATTATTGTCAAATTTTCATGGAAGGGTAAAACCTCCCCGGGTTGGATTCGAACTCATGCCCCCTTCGGGACATGAAATTCCATATCCCGGCGCGCTACCAACTGCGCTATCGACCCGGGTTGTATCGTTATATCATTATGCTTGAGACCAATTGCTAAGAGTTAGAAAATGATGAACCCATCGTAGAATCATTATAATCTATCTTTAGTAGCTTTATTGAAGAATGCTTAATATATTAACTAGTGTATGTAAATATTTGTACATAGTATTTTGAATTTCAACCAATATGTTCTTGCTAATAAAAGCCATGTTCTCTTCTGTTCTTTATAATACTTTTGTTAAAGAACAAAGTTTTAATTTTTACAGATTATTTGGTCCAAGACGTCTGTTGTTGGTTGTGCTAAACATGTTTGTTCCAGCAATGAAGTTAGATATGCTTGCTCATACGCTCCAGGGTAAATATTACCTAAACTCACCTAAGGGTTCGATAAGCTTAAAAAATCACTTAAGTTATCCTCAGTCCCATAAAATCGTGGCCTGTCGCGGACCCGTACGTGCCGACAGCCGTAGGCCGCGGGAAGCCTTGCGTATTAAGATGAAGGTACGCACATGGCACAAAGCAACATACCCGTACGGAGCCGTAGCTGGAAAATATGCAAGTTTAACCCATCACGATTTGACTTTGAAACTGATACGTGTAACCACGGCTCATCTCACGAACCCTGGTAAAACGTAACAGTCCGTGCGTGTACGTAAGAGTTCGTATGGGTCCTTGCGGAGCTTGATCGCGCAGCGCCCGTACGGTGCCCTCACTGTTATGTTTATAGGACTGTAGCTTTAGTGTTCACTGCTGCATTTGCCTGTACGCAGCTCTGTACAGCAATGTACTCGTACAATGTTCATATTATTTCCAAAAATCTGAAAGAAATAATCGAAAACAATGTCTAATCATGCTTCTGATAGCCTTTTATCTGTAATACAGTCCGATACAAATAAACGGAATAAACAATACACAATAAATAGATACGATTGAAATCTCATTCAGCCTTCATATTTCCGATACACTTCATCAAATCGGTATGTGACGTTTTTCAAATCAAGTCCTACATCATTGAGCGCTATGTGACGTTTTTCAAATCAAGTCTTACATCATTGAGCGCTATGTGACGTTTTTCAAATCAAGTCCTATATCATTGAGCGCTATGTGACGTTTTTCAAATCAAGTCTTACACCATTTAGAGTTATGCCACGTTTTTCAAATCAAGTCTTACATCATTGAGCGCTATGTGACGTTTTTCAAATCAAGTCCTATATCATTGAACGCTATGTGACGTTTTCAAATCAAGACCTACATCATTGAGCGCTATGTGACGTTTTTCAAATCAAGTCCTACATCATTGAGCGCTATGTGACGTTTTTCAAATCAAGTCTTACACCTTTGAGCGCTATGTGACGTTTTTTTCAAATCAAGTCCTATATCATTGAATGCTATGTGTCGTTTTCAAATCAAGACCTACATCATTGAGCGCTATGTGACGTTTTTCAAATCAAGTCCTATATCATTGAGCGCTATGTGACGTTTTTCAAATCAAGTCCTACATCATTGAGTGATATGTGAGGTTTTTCAAATCAAGTCCTACATCATTGGGCGTCATTTTTAAAGTTATCCATTTATGTATAAGTTTCTTTACGTTCACAGATTAGAAGTCGGTAATTTAAACAAACCATACACACAAGATGTGTCCTCGTGTTCAGCCTGTCCTTCTAACTGTACCAATAATTTATGTGGTAAGTATTTTATCACTTGCCTGTCTTCTGTAACCCGGGTGAATAGCACAGTTGGTAGCGCGCCGGGATTTGGAATATCATGTCCCGAAGGTACCGGTTCGAATCCCACCCCGGGAGGTAATACCCTTCCATGAAAATTTGAATATAATGTCAATTTTCTACCATTGATCAGATATTATGTAGAAGTTTCCGGCCTTGTGGAAGGATAGGTGAGTACTGGTCATAGACAAGGGTCCAGGAAAGCTAGGTTTGGTGCGCTGGACGCCGTAAATTGACCTAAATTGTGTTGTCACCGCGTTAAATCCAGTAAATACAAATCTGTAAACATGTTAGGTTAGAGCAGTTGTCATCTTTAGAAATGGTGTGATGATCAACTTGCCGCCACGATTTGACTGAAAGAGTCATTATACTCTTTTCAAATAAAGTATTTTGTTTAAACAAAAAAAAACCAAAAAAAAACAAAAAAAAAAACCGCACGATTATGCATCAAACATTCTTTATAAAGGAACGATCACTGGCACCATGCAGAGTCCTCACATTCTTTAAATACTCACACAAATTATAATTTTGTCTGCAAAATCAATTAGAAATCGCTCCCGTATACATAACCGTGTAAGAGTTATATCTATACTTTCATTATAATATATAAGGTAGTGTACATATCTGTATGCACAGGGAGCTATATATAGGGACGTACGCATTATTTAATGATCATAAGATATGGACTCTGGTGCCAGTGGGAACGATACTTTATTACAATATGCAAGGATTGTCATACTCACAGAAAGCGAACTGTGGCAATAACACCACAAAAACGGAATACAGTTTCTTTAAAAATTTTTATGATGTTTAAACATGTATGTAACTTTTTTCTTTCATTTTCTACTACAGATTGTAATGGTATATTATGTTTAAACGGTGCACAACAAGATCTTGATACGTGCACGTGCACATGTCCAACAGGAAACAATTTGTATAACGATCTCTTCTGTGAATGTAAGCTTTTCTTTATTGTAACACAAGTTTTGTCTTTCATTCATTACTACAACTTGGACAATTTGTCGTATATGATGCTCAATGGTTATTAGCTTAAAGGGATATACAGGCAAATGCTCAATTTGACGCCAAGTGAGTATTTGTCAAGAAAAAGAAATTGGCGAAGAATATATTTTTATTACCATCATTAGTTGTTGTTGTAGATCACGTGACTACATGCCCTGTATATATCATTTCAGTGTATTGTATTCCAAACGGAGACGATGCTGGTTGTGGAAGCAAATATCCTAAGAACTCATGTGAAACAAACAGAGATACAGCCTTTAAATGTCCATGGATGTGTGATCTATGTCCATGTATGTATAAGTTTCATTTAATCCTCAGTGACACATACGTCAACCCCGCTGATTGAAATACTTAATATTTGTTTGTTGATTCCCGTATTTCTGTTATGCTTCAGTCCAATAAAATCGTGGCTTGTTGCGGACCCGAACGTGCAGACAGCCGTAGGAGCCGTAGGCTGTGGGAAGCCTTGTGTATTAAGGTGACGGTAAGCACATGACACAAAACAACACACCCGTACGGAGCCGTAGCTGGAAGATATACAAGTTTAATCCATACTCGGCCACGATAGTGTTCACGAATTGACTTTGAAACTGATACTTGTATCCATGGCTCATCTGATGGTCTCTGGTAAAAACGTAACAGTCGGCCGTACGAGTCCTTGCGGAGCTTGATCGCACGGCGCCCGTATAGTGCCCTCACGGCTATTTTTATGTTTATGGGACTGTAGCATAATATCGATAAAAATAGATATCCGTATTTAAGAACGGGATTTATAAAGTATTCAAATCAGCGAGGTTATGTGGTTTGATTATATTGACCTAGGACAGGTTAAGGTAGACGCTCTGAGGTAATTTTTTTTCATCAATAACTTTTCACGCTGTAGATACGACCTTAGACCTACGCCCTTATTATTGTTTGGGATATGAAGATTGAATTTTTTGTCTCTGGTCAATGAAAACATACTCAAATTTCTTAGATTATTGTTTCTATCTGCATAAAAGTCTTTAATATAGGGACTTTGTTTTTTTTCATGTTAAGAATTTGAGACTAAATAATAAACAATCATGACTTTGCAATTTCCATGGCGAATTTTATCGTGAAACTTTCTGTTCTTAAAATTTGTAGATGCAGGAAAGAATTACACACGTGGCAGCGTTCCTCTACCTTATCAAAGAGGTAAAAAAGAATGTGCTTCCGGTGTGACTCCACATGGACCAGTTAGGGTCACAACTCCTGTGACCAGAAGTCCCTCTTCTTCTAGGACCGGAAGTCCCTCTAAACAAGGAACTGGACAAGACAATGGAGGTTCGTCTACGCAGCAAACATTATGGACAATAGTGATGTCATATTTTGTGATTTTGTTTTTTATTAAAAAGTAAACTCACCCATTCTGGAGCAGTGATCATTTGCGCTGTCCACCGCGTGTGATAATATTGTTTTAATGCTTGACTTAATCCGTCCAAAACTGAGTGAGCTATACTTATATGTTATTACTTTTTTTCATTTTTAAAACATTGTTTATGTTTCATTTATTTTTGACCACAGTTTTCTTCTGTACAATATTTCAGTATGAAGGATATTTAACTATCCGGATTAGAAGTACTTGTAGCTATAATATAGATGCCTTTTGCAAGAAAGTCTTGCGATGAAAAAAATCGTAAGTCAAAATAAAGAACAAAGGCTACCTTAGTCTTGTCATTTTCAAATTTAATAATAGCCACTTCACATCTACTGCTAATGAACATACGTCCGTATAGTGGTATATTTAAACCATAAAGTTGTTTAAATGTTAGTCTGGATTACCTGCCCCTTACCACTATCGTTATCGGGTCAGGCAAACCGTAATAATGGCCGCCCCTCAGTTATTATTCAGGTAACACACTTTTCATTTACGTTTTCTTAATCTTGCACGATCATTTGCAGACGATAGTAACTTTAGTAGGAGTTCGGTTCTATATAGACAATTTGATTTCGATTTTTCTGATTGCACGTATATTTAGCGAACGATTAACAAAAAAACATGTCTCGAAGTGAACACAATTCGAACGTGGATTAGTCTCGTTAGAATTTCGGATACATTATTTAGCATCAATATAACCAAACAACTAAAAAGTGTATCCACTGTAATTCTTTCACAATGATCCTTTGATTTAATCCTGTGTAGTGATCAATGTTCATTTGAAAACATAATTTATCAAATACCTTATTCATTATATAGGGCTCGGCCATTATCACGCTTTGCCTGACGTACTTCGAAGTACCTATCAAAGTACGACTGGGAACCAGACAATTTAAATATAAAACAATAAATATAACATAAATCTTTATAAAAAGGGCCGCAGGTTGTATCGTAGTAAACAATGAGCACCATCGAGCAAGCGACGTGTGGTTAACGGTACCGCGGAAGTTTTGTATATTTAAAAAAAATTTGTTGTGAATCAAAGTTCATGTGCACGTATTACCCAAGGATATAAACTATCTATTTTACTGTACAAACTTTGCCTTAATAAAGATGCACGTTCTTACTTGGTTTATTATTTTGATTATCAGTACATTGTCTTCCCGGGGTAAAAAACAGAACTTCTGTACAACGCCCTAGGTGGACATCCATGTGACGTTCATGGTTGAAATATTACGTTTAGTTTGAGTAGAAATATCACGAGACGTCTATGTTGGAAATGTCATGTGACGCTCAGTGTTGAAATACCACGTGACGTCCAGTGTTAAAATATCACGTGACGTTCAGGTTGAATATCACGTGACGTTTAGGGTTAAAATATCACGTGACGTTTAGTGTTGAAATATCGCGTGATGTCCAGTGTTTAAATATCACGTGACTTTCAGTGTTGAAATACCACGAGATGTCCATGGTAAAAATATCACGTGACGTTTAGTGTTGAAATATCGCGTGATGTCCAGTGTTTAAATATCACGTGACGTCCATGGTGAACATATTACGTGGAAACCCCACTTGAAAACTACGAACACTTGTTTTAAACAATGTACATTTTGTACAATAAACTCACAGTCTCATTCGGAACTACCTCGGCGATTTTCCACGCAAATACACCTCGGATATCACGAGGAGCGAAAGTAGTTCCAACATGGAATCTAGCCACGTTCCCGACGTTTACACACCAAAAATGACGGACGATGATGGGCAGTTAAAGTTCTTTAATGCCTGTAACTGATATTCACTTAAATCAAAGTTGATCCTGAAACATTTTTTGTGTACTCGATACTTTCTTCAAATGATCTGCCATGTTGGTTGTTTACATCGGCACTACTTAACCTAGAATAAATCACCTGACCTCATAACTTTGTTGTATTTCTACTACGATTGATATCCGAAGTGTATATTCGTAGATGATCGCCGAGGTCGTTCCGAATGTCACAGTCTATAAACATAACATAATATTGTGATAATAATCAATCTAAATCAGTACTAACACGAAACTAACATTTTGTAATTTTATTTAACAAAATTTGTACAAAATAGTAGTATTTTACAACAAACATGTCTTTTAATCGTTTTTATTTTTCCGCAGTATTTACATCAACTTGCGGGCCAAACTTTTATGCAAATAAATTTCTGAAAAAGTTTCAAACTATTTTACAGTTAGTTTCGACTTATTAAAGTTATGATTGTCATAGATTAAATGAAAGTTTGAAACTCAATGAATAGAATTTTTATTTAAGAATCAAAACAACTAAACCAAACAATAAGGCATGGACAATGCCCCACCCACAAGCACTAGCGGATGATGACGGCAACGCTACACTACCTTCGATATAGTTCTTCCCAGCATCTGGAATATAAGAAAACAATATTGGATGAAAATCCCCTATATCAAGCATAACGCTGCCCCATGGACAACAAAGAGAATAGTCATTGCTTTTGGTATAAATAAGTTTTATATTATTCCAAAACCCTCAAGTGAAAAAAGAGCAAAATAATAAATTTATCGAATATGTAAATCAGCAGGATTAATAAATGCTCAACAGACAGTTGAAAAAGATATCAATAACCAGCTCTAGAAGTATCATCTATACTTACATGGGCAAACATTACATAACCATGGACAGTTCATTGTTGCTTTAGAGTTGGTAGGGCAGGACCCCTTATTAAAAGGGAATATACCGCATAGAGGATGGTCCCCATCTTTGTCACAATATACTATAATAAAAAAAGTCAAGCTGTTAAAGTAAACAAATAGTTAAGTTACCATACTAATATACATTAGCTTTATTTTGAAACACGTTCTTAAATCTTCGATTACTCACACTTGAGTTCGCTTCCTGTGGCACTTTTCACAAAAATTCTTACGAGGAAAATCATCGTAAGCCAAAAGTAGGAAACATACTTAATATGGTCATTTTCTGGTCAATGAACTCCAATTATTATTGAATTATGAAGAATATTGTATACAATTCGAATATCATATCATGGTTATGTTAAATATCCTTCTGACTTTGAAATGTAAATGAGTGAAATTGACTTACGACAACTTTTTTCGTAAGAATTTTGTGAAAAGGTGCACTGGTCTTTCAGTTCTGAGCTAATAAGATAAAGTTTCCGAGTTCAAGAAGACGAGGTAGGTTTTGGATATGCTTTGGATTAACGTGGAACTTGCTATTTAATGGACAATAATTACCAGTCAAACTTTGCAACCACTCGACCACGCCAACTGCGATATAAAAATGTAAAAGCGCAACAATCATTGGATTTCGAATATACATGTACTACAAAAACAATAATTTGAAATGAGATAATGTGGAGTTCTGTATATAAGGACATTATGAGAAAACTTGGGAAACACGTTTAATTATGACGGAAGTAAGCGGCTATAGTAGTTGGTTAATAGCTAAAACTAGAGATTTATCTTAGAAACAGTGCGTGGGTAGACTGGTCGCTATGAACAGAACAGAACAGAACAGAACAGAACAGAACAGAACAGAACAGAACAGAACAGAACAGAACAGAACAGAACAGAACAGAACAGAACAGAACAGAACAGAACAGAACAGAACAGAACAGAACAGAACAGAACAGAACAGAACAGAACAGAACAGAACAGAACAGAACAGAACAGAACAGAACAGAACAGAACAGAACAGAACAGAACAGAACAGAACAGAACAGAACAGAACAGAACAGAACAGAACAGAACAGAACATAACATAACATAACATAACATAACATAACATAACAGAACAGAACAGAACAGAACAGAACACAACACAACACAACACAACACAACACAACACAACACAACACAACACAACACAACACAACACAACACAACACAACACAACAGAACACAACAGAACAGAACAGAACAGAACAGAACAGATGTTTTTTATTGAAGATTTGTACAACAAAGGCACATGATCTTACAAAACATTTAAGTACAAATATAATACAGATCAATGATATGACTTATACAATGTGTTGCTACGGCGTTACACCAAACAAAAAAGCAATAAATAATGTATAAATTAAACATATACATATACTCACGATCACATTGTTTTGCATCATAATGTTTAACATTCTTATTACATGTACATTGGCAAGTTTTAAGATCTAATTCACCGTCATTTAAACATACAACGCCTTTACAATCTGTAAAATATGTTATAAAGCAATGAGCGAATATAGTCATCTTTAGGGACCACAAAGGAAATAAGGGCTTGCCATTTTTTGTGCTATCCCTGGTGTTGGTGTGCTTGTCATGGTTAATTACAACATGCTGTCATATATGTTAATGTAATTATGCTAGGTGTACACTATGCCAAATAAATATTATTATTATTATTATTAAAAAGGTTTGAATCCCAATATCGCATAAGACCACGAGTCAAATCTAAAAAGAACACAGTCAGCAAAATGGTTACTTTAAAGGTACTCATTCACAGATTTTAACTTAAATATCAACCTTTCCTTGAACTATTAAAAATGTATGGAAACATTTTCGGAAACAGGAAAGCAGTGTTTTGATAATGATAATTTTAGTATAAATTGACATGCAACTACCTTTAGTGCATTTTTGTGACTTTTATTGCATATATTTTTTGCAACCAATAGGTCAGTTTGTCTAAAAATGTCAAGAATTAATTTTAACACAAATACAGACACTAAATAATGTCTTGAAAATATAGAAAAAAAATCAAATCTGTGATCTAGTACCTCTTAATTTTATTGTTCTCCAAAATCTTACATATATTTCAATAATAGTTCATATAGCAAGATATAAATACAGATTTGGCATCAAAATGATGATCCAAAGCAACATTGTTGAAAATAATTAACGTGGAACTATCATGACCATGCGGAAATCGTGGTAATCAGGGGCAACAACGCCGATAAACTGATTATTTAAGATACTATCAGGAGTTATCATTTGAAGGGTCCATAAATAAAATATCCTTATTTTTAAGAATAAAAGAAACTTTCCATGAGGATTTTCCTATGAAAATATTTACTGTTGACTCAAAAGTAAACACAATTCTAGTTTTAATAACATTTGTATGAAAATTTACTACTGATATGCCTATAGTTATTTCTATATAGATTTCAAAGGAATCCGATGAACTGAAAAAGTTAATGTTACAAGACTTTAAGACTAGCAAGCGTTTGTAGTCGAACGAAATTAACTTTGTCAGAAAGATTAGACTGCAAATAGCTCTTTTTAAAAATAGTTTGAAAATGAAATTATTCCTACCACAAAGTTTGCCAGTAGAATCATGATGTCCAGGGCAGTCAGCACATGCTGTTCCATTCTTATATGGTTTCTCTAAACTACCAGAGTTACCTCTACGTGTACACGAAAATATAGGAGTAAAACATATACAGTAAAAGTTCGCTGGCTCGAACTCGAGGGGACATGTATATAACTTTAGGTATCATTTATTTTTTCATATATACACTATATCATATGACGTGGTTGTTCAATTGCATTTTTAAATTCTTATTAAAACTGGAACTCCGTGAGTCAGGTGTGTGGCTTGAAAAGCATTGGACCAATGCTCAATAGAAGCAAACGGGACGCCGCTGCAATCATAACGATTCGCCGACGACGCAAGTAACCCCTTTGCGTTGCTAAGGGAAATAACTGATGCGAAGAGTTTGCTAATCTGATAGCTTGGAATGAAACTATGCTTCGTTAAAATTTAGTTGAGGTGATATGTTTACATTTATTACTTGGAATTGTGGCAATGGTTAAGTGGCATGTGCAAATTACTTATATACTTACGTGGAGCTTGGTCATGAAATTATTTTTACGGCCACTCTCCCTCCTACCAATGATTTTTAATTATGTAGGGCAGTTGTCAGTCACTGACGAAAGCATGCACCTAGTAGATGGTTAACAGCTAAATCTAGACATTTAGCCTTTCCAGGAGGAGTGAGTAGGTTGATTGGCCGCCGTTATATAACCTATAAAATGTGTTGTTACGGCATTAAACCCAACAACAACAACAACATTACTTATATAAATAAATATAGAAAAATATAAAACATGTAATAAATATAATAAATATGTGCATGTACTTCTATATACTCACCCTGGACCATAATTACAAACATAATAGTATGTATTACCACATTTAGTTACACCACATCCTACCAGAGCTGTTGTTGCCCAGACAACCTGTTTTATATGCATAAAATACTAAATAAGTGTGCCCCGAGGGGGTACGGGTTTGGATCCCACCCGGGCGCACAAATTACTTGAAAATGTATACGATCCTTATACGAATTACGTACGTACATATTTTGTCATTTGTCTGTCCGTTTTTACATGGGGTTTCCCCATGTTTAGTAGTGGACTGTGGCAAATCCTCATCAAAAATTGGCGCGGACGATTACATTCGGTTGTGCGCGCGCAAATAAGGGATAATTACCACAGCAATTAATATAGTCCGCATTAAGCGTTAACAATCAGACGATAAGAAGCACGTGTATATCTTATCTGGTTTATGTAAGGTAAAGGTCCCTTAAATCGCCATCCATGAGTTGTATACAGCCATATACTCTACCAAAACCCCATGTCTAACAGCGTTATCGGCGCTTAGATTCTTAAACGGCGTCACTATTATAAACGTATGATTTCCGACAGTCCCCTCCACTCTTTGATAGCATTAGCATACGATTCGTACGATCGATACGTAGGGTCGGTTTTTATACGTACCATGCGATGCGATGCAATATACGAACGATGTGCAAATCGGATGTTTTTATACGATACGAACGCACGATATTCGTGCGAAATACGTACGAATTACACTGATTTTTTCAAGTAATTCGTGCGCCGTACCCTTCCATGACAAAATATCAATTTTTCTCCATTATAAAGGTATATAGAGAAGTTTCCTTGTGGAAGGGTATGTGAGTACAGGTTATAGACAAGGGTCAAGAAAAGCTAGGTTAGGTATGCTGGGCGCCGTAAATAACATAAATTGTGTTGACACGGAATTAAACCCAGTATTAATAAAGAACTAAATAGATGTCTTAAATAAGCGGTACATGTAAAACGCTTAGAAGGGTCCGTAACTTAAGTTTCCGACATAAATCTAAGAGTTTTGATACTATAACATAAAAATAATTTCTAGACAAATTTTAGGACAATCATTGGCAAAAACAGTCACGGAATAAATAAAAATGGGTTTCATAGGCTATCCATGTGTTGATGTTTTTAATTCCATCCAAATCCGAATACTTTTGTTTGCATGAAGAAAGTGTTTTTACTGTATCTTAAGCATGCTTTAAAAGAGTTACATGAGTACATTCGACTGTTTCTAAATTGGGCCAGAACATTTTTATGAACGCCAAAGCGTTTTGGAACCCGGACCTACCTGAGTATAATGACCAATATCATATAGGTTATAATTCTTGCTGCCGTAGGTAAATTTCTTGTATTCATCAAACCATAGCTGTACAACAGCTCCCCAACCTATGTCTATACCTGGGCTAGTAGCAATGTTCTGTCCAACATGAAATAATCCTGCAAATACAACGGTGCGTAAAGAACGGCTATAATCATATAGTTACTGGTCAGTGCATCGGTCGTCGAATTAAACAACCCGCGAAGTCAGCGTTTCGTATCGGCCTAATGTTGGGTCTATCTGATTTAAAGTCGGACCAACCTCGGCATCCACATCGGGCCTTTCTAGAGAGTGCAATTCGGCATCAGATTCGCGAAATAGTTTTGTCAAAAAATAATTTCTTTGGTCATTCTTCTTCCTATCACTGATTCTAAATCATGCAGGGAGGTTGTCAGTTATTGACAGAAGTAGGTGCCTAATAACTAGTTGGCAGTTTCAACCAGAGATTTAGTCATTCAAGGAACTCTGCGTAATTTGACTGACAGACGTGGTATTTGACCTATACAATGTGTCGCTACGGCTTTAAACTCAATAAAAAACATGAGTAGTCCATGTTCAGTGCGTTCGACTATTCGGGGTGCTTGAAATAGAACTATATCCTCGGACAACTCAGAGGTACTATTTCAAAAGACATTAGTTTACCTGGTTGATATCTTTGATATCCGTGATCATGGGTCATCTTACATTGTTCTGCCCAGATTTGTGATTCTTTTTCTAGAACTTCTGAATAACCCTGAAATTATTATTACATATCATAAGCTGTGTTCCATATAAGTACAGTTCTGGTAAACATTATACATGTAAAAGTTTTCGTTCTTAGACGGTCAAATGTTTAACTTTCTTATCGATCCCCCCTCTCTCTCTCTCTTGTTCCCTCTAGAAGTGTTAATATTTATTTATATACATGTATATAAACATGTAATTTTTCTTTTCTTATATTTCTATTTATAAAATGTACATATGCATACTCATGTATCATGATTTGAGAAATAAAGGTTTGTTCTGTTCTGTTCTGTAAAATTCCATTACTAAGACAATCACATTTGATAAGTCAAATAGCGGAAAGGTCTTGTGAAATTAAGCACTTGGGACTTAAATATCTTAAGAATAGCAACATTTTGTAATTACCAAGGTGGTCTTCAGTTTTTCTAACTTTTACTGGGTTTTCATGAATAAATTGATGCATGCTTCGCCTGTACTTGGCTTCACGTATTATGCAAAAGCCAAAGGATATAGGCGGACCGCACGAATCCTGCCGATATCATTCATTCGATGATCGAGATGTTTGTATTGTTGTTTATCTGTGAATTCATATCTAAGAGACATTGAGACTCAGAGTAAGGGTAATGATTAATACAATGTATTAAGTTAAGGGTTTGTTTGTTAGTTCGGATTAACGCCATAGCAACACATTGTATAGGTCATATAACGGCGGTCAGTCAACATAATCACTCCTCCTGGAAAGGCTAACTCTCTGGATTAAGCTGTTAACCAACTACTAGGCACATACGTTCGTCAGTGACTGAAAATTGTCCTGGACGCGACGTCGTAAGTTGGAGCTATAAGCGTAACGTCAAAATTTCGACGTTTTTGACGTCCCGAGTCTGAATAACGTATCAACACAGCTTATTTTTGTTTTTGTTTTAATTTACATCATAAATACACGTGACAATAACATAATGAGTACACAAAACGAATAATTGGACAATCTGCTAATAAAGTAATAAGAAAAGGTTTGTCCGCTTATATTTGATACCTAAGCGGTCACTTGTTATGATAAGTTTGGTGGCAAAATGACAAAAATATGTATCTTTATGTGAAGTGTACTCAATAATTTTAATATTTTATTTGCTTAACTGTCTTAATTAATACACTCTAAATGTCTATTTTAGATACAATTTCCAATGTTTTTAAATGCTCGTCTTCTGGCATCGTGAATGTTATCTTTGACTTTACGTTCGTCTCCTCTATGTACACAACTGACATAGAACGGACCAGTGCCATGTACTTTTTTATCATTTTGTTTTTGAGTGGGTTTTCCTTGAAATGTTCATATTAAAACCCCTTTATCACCGACGTGCGGCATTGCCAAGTTATTCCCCAGTCATCTGTTGTTTCCTTTTCCAGGGTGTATGAGGGTGAATCGGCACACACTAAGTAATATTCGTAGACATTGTCCTGACTTCTGTTGTCGTCGCTTCTCCTGTTTGCGTTGAAGAAGTTGCTTTATTCTATCGTTTTCTGAACCTGTGAGCAAATAAAACAAAAAATATTACATTAAATACTAATGTGATTGGCGTAAAATGCACGGGAAACACAGAAAACATAGGCCGAACGTTAACTGTAAGCACTGACGTCGTCGGCGATCATTCCATCGACAATGGGACTTTTTCTATAGACACAGTATTTTCTAAATAACTCCGTCATTTTTCATGTTAATAAAAAGCTAGAAACATCATCTTGTTTATGAAAAAATATACATTCTGAAAATATAATTATTTTTACGTTTGTCTTTCGGCAAATATACACAATTAAGTTTAAAATACATTTTATTTTGCATGATAACCAAAACCTGTTTATGGGACATTTTCTATAGACAACGGAAAACATAAATGTCTTTTTCCATTTCGACCGTATCTGCTAAAAAAATATAGAATCTGAATAAGCATAAAACATACATTTTTCTGTTGTAAATACATGGAAATGCGTCATGCAATAAGGGATTTATATGAAAATAAAAGTCCTTACCCATGTTTGAAAGTGGCGGTTTTTTTAAATCTCTACAGGGCCATCGCCGTGGTAATGGCAGCCCTACAACGGTTACTGTACGCGTCATCTTGTTTTTTCTGTCATACACTGGAAGTACGTTGCAGACGTCATTTGCACGGCTAATTTGCACAACGTTTGGCGTGCTATTATTGCAGCGCTGGCCATGTTATAAGATGCTGACATAATTTTGTGTTACATCTCTACAACGTTTATTCTGCCGATTAAAATTATTTAATTTGCTGTTACATTGTCGAGCGTTTATAAAGAATCATATTGTTTGCGTAATTATATGGGGGACAAAATTTTCTTTCAATTGATGTATAATTTGTTATAGTTTGTTGGGTTTTAACTGCTGCATCAGATCTCTAAATGCGACATAGTGGGTAAAATTGCAGCTAGCTCCAACTTACGACGTAAGTAAACATCATTGGTAGGAGGGAGAGTGGCTGTAGAAATAATTTCATGACAAAGCTCCACAAAAGAATGCCCCGCTCGGGAATAAATCCACGACCCCTCGATCAGTAGACTTGCGTGCTACCAACTGAGCTATCCGGGCGGCTATATAAATAAGGGTAAACATTTCTAAAATCACTCACCATTTTAATCATATTTGAAGCTGGCGGTGAAACAAGTCCACGTACCTTATTGTGTTTATCAACAATAGCCGCTCTATCTAAAATGTAACAAAATGCTTTTTAATTCAACGCCATATCAAGACGAATTATGCTTAATATGTCAGTAAGCTAACATAATCTAGCTTTCTTGTTTGTAACCAGTACTCAACTACGCTCCAACAATCAAGGCTTTACAAGTGTAAACATTATTAAATCTTTCACACAAACTTATCAATAGTCGCCAGATTCGTGGTGGCGTCGAACTCTTTTGGGATAAAATAAGACGATTTAACTTTTTTGGCTTTCAGCTCGACCCCTAACATAAGTGGGACGAACTATGGAAGAAATTAAATTTTGACTATGACTGCTGTTGTTATAAAATAACAGTGCTGTCAGACATGAGGTTTGGGGGAAACTAACGAAAGCGATACAATGAACCTTTACCTTACATAAGCCAGATTAGATAATATACATGTACTTCGTATCGTCTGCTTGTTAACGCGTCATGCGGACTGCATTAATTGCAGTGGTAATTATTCCCTTACTTGCGCACGCACAACCAATTTTGTTTGTTTGTTTTTTTAACGTCGTATTCTACACATATATAGGTCATATATACGACGGCCAGCTCTTCCTACTATAGGTTTCCTGGACACTTTTCTATCACCAGTACTAACTTACCCTACCACGAAGCCGACAACTTATGTAAAGGGTGTGACCGAACGTTAGCGTCCGCAACAAATTTAAATGGAGATTTGCCACAGTCCACTACTAAGCATTTGGAACCCAAATGTAATGATCGAAAGATGGTTTATAGTACATATATAATAAGATTGTCATATTGTGTAAATATACATGTAAACATGTACTCACCTGCTGCAGATAAAGGTTGACCTTTTCTTTTAGATAAACACATTGTATGTTCAGGTATGGCGGCATATTTATCTAGACACGAGAACTGCAATAAATGTAACACACTTAGTGAACAGTCGATTGTGAAACAAGCTCTTACAACTTAGATAAATCGCTCTCGAGTCCGCTTTCTGGTCCCCCAGTACAGAGCTCGTGGGATAAAGTTTCTTGCTCAAGGAAATAACGGGTAAATTTGAGATGTGATTTTAACCAACGCGGAGCTGGCTATCCAATGAGTACCTGTAAAACGTCGTCACCACTCGGCCACGCCTGGTCCTAGTAACATATATAGTTTAAATTAAAAAATGATTGAAAACAAAGGGAGGTGACACTGCTTTGAGCTTTTGTTCTATGTGAGTCACGAGTTACCTCCACTGATACCATATAAGATCTCAGTGTAAACCGTAAACTAGTATTATAATTCAAAAATAGTCTAACATGAAGTTTTCAATTTAAAAACAATTTACTATTAATAAGGTTTCCCGAAAGCTTATTTCATAGATTAAAGGGTAAAGTTGTCAATATCTTACTGCGTTTCTTTTCACTATGTGTCGAGTCATTACTCCTTCACTGTCTTCAGTGTGGCTGATGGAAATTTCTGAAAATTAGGAAGTTACTGTTTCCATTGGTCTGTACTATTGAATAAACATTTTGATAGTACATGTAATAGCAGGGCTTGATATCATATATTTTGCTCTGTTGGACATATATTTCACTTGCCTGAACGTAACGTTTACTAGCAAAATTTTGTATCGTTTGATAGTTTGTTTGTTTTGTTGGGTTTAACGCCGTAGCAACACATTGTATAGGTCATATAACGGCGGTCAGTCAACCTACTCACTCCTCCTGGAAAGGCTAAATCTCTGGATTTAGCTGTTAACCATCTACTAAGCAGATACGTTCGTCAGTGACTGACAACTGCCCTACATAATAAAAAATCATTGGTAGGAGGGAGAATGGTAGTAGAAATAATTTCATGACCAAGCTCCACGAAAGTATGCTCCACCTGGGAATCAAACCCACGATCCCTCGATCAGTAGACTTGCGTGCTACCAATTGAGCTAAGCGGGCGGTTACTTTGTATCGGCACACTATTGATAATTGCAGTTAATTATTGTGAAGAAAATGTAAATGTAAACACCAGACTCGAGTAATAAGAAATAATAAATCATCATAATGTACCCATACGTTAGCATTGGAACTCCGTATATCTTTGATTCGACGTAAACCAAAATAACATAGTATTCGGATAGACTTGTTCAGACACGAAAATTAAAACATATGGCATTAACATACCTTGAATATTTGTTTAACTATATAAAAACGATTATCAAATTTGTACTCGCTCCAAAAATAGCCAGATTTCATTTTATTTTTATTTTATTTCGAAGGGAGCAAATGTCCACCCTCTAAAAAACTCAGGGGGCAAATGCCCGCCCTGTCAAAACACACGAGGGGGCAAATGTCCACCCTTCAAAATGAAGGGGGGGGGGCAAATGTCTACCCTATCGAAAAAGGGGGCAAATGTCCGGGGAAAATGTCCGGATACCGTAACAAGTTGCACAATCCCAAATATAGATTTTAAGGAGAAATAAGACGACCTTTTGTATCGAGACGTATAATAGTTGTAGTGTATAGTGCTTTCCGTCATTTCAACATTCTCACTCACAAAACGGCGGTCAATGGGGTTTCCGCATTGGAAATGACAGTGACAACATAATATAATGGACATTAATTAGTTATTTCCCCTTGAATCCTCTTCAACTAGGAAGGTTCCATCGACATATGTCTATGGTAGGTCCAATCAGTAGGATTACTCGGATTTTACCCTTACTTTTCAATATCAATTTGCCACAATTATTTTAAATAGCTTTTTTGTTAATCATTTTATTGGTTTGAAAATCAAGCTCAGTATTGTTAGGGTAAAGAACTACCTAAATGTTAACACTCCTGTTAATATCTTATTTAACAAGAAAGATATTAGATGAATTATTTTATTATCCTTACATAGGACTTCAATGATAATATCTGAGAATTCCAACTGATAGGACCTACCGTATACATATTAATATGTTTATGGGACCTTCTTACCAATTGAATTGCTTTAGATTTTATCAATGAATGATAACTGACAAAAGTCTCTCATTGCCACCGTTGTTTATGGTGCAACAGTCTCACATTCACTTGTTTCAATAGGTTCTTATAAGAGATACAAAATCTTTTGAAATACATAATTAAAAAAATACACAAACTCTAACGATGATACACGACAGTGGACAATGCCAAAAATGTAATATTTCCAATAATAAAATGTCACACAATTATTACTACAGTTCCAAGTTATGTTTTAAAAGCAATTACCTGAAATGACCATTAGACAAATATAAAATATATATAACTCCATTTTTCAAATATATTCGTGAATCTAATGACTTCCATGTGGCACCTTATAAAACACAATGATTTGAATCGTCTCATATGAGTAACATTTCTATATTTATTTATTTGTTTATATTATTATATCACCATGGCAACAAATACCAGATTTCTATAAACAGTTACACGGTCTATTTTACGACTGTCACCACGTCAAGGAATCAAACGCTCTTATATAATATAAATTAGGAAGAAATTATGAACGTACATGGGCGTATATGGTCAGGTTGTTGGATATCAGGTCTTTTTCATTAAGACCGATCCATCTATTTTCTGAGTAAAACAGAGCAATTTTAAATACGCATTGCTTAAAATCTCCTTTTTTGAAGCCTTCATCGCAGAGTTTTCTGGTTAGTCGATAGTTTAGTCATGAAATAATTGCCTCTGGTATTCTTTCTCTTAGTCCTACAGTTGAGTCTAAATCATAAAATACAGTTGAGATTCATTTACAGAAGTAAGCGACTAATAACTTGTTTAGCTTTTAAAACAACTCAATCCACATATTTAGCATATCCAAGAACGGTAAATAGGTTTACTGACCGCCAACGCAAAATCTGTAAAAATACTTTCATACACTCTACGTGATGGCTTTCGTTTCTTTTTCAAAGTTGCTCAAAATCCTTTCTTGTTCATCGTCGCCCATTTTACTGTGATAAAGCACATGAACTATGCAGGTAGCACCAAGAGACATTCATCTAGGACGGTTGATTCCCCTCCTATGTTGATAACAGACTCCGTCCCAGATTATCGCCGTTATCTTTACTCAAATGTTACAACGCCAGTCATTTTCATCGAAAGTCATTATCCGTTACATAGAAATTAACAATGGGTATAGAAATCTTTACAAATTAACCAGGGATTATTGTATTTGAGTGGAATAGATAAAAAATACTCACTTCTTCTATGTATCCCTTACGACGCCCTTTCTGTGACATGTTTCACAATGCAATTTTCTTAAATTTGTTTTGACCGAAATTTATTTTGAAACGAATGAAATATGTCTTTGACAGAACGGAGTATGTGTTTGGCCGAATGAAAAAAAATGTCTTTGACCAAATGAAACACGTATTAGGCTGAACAAAATAGGTTTTGACCGATTGAAAGCGAGTTATGTATCTGTCTTTGAAAAAACTATATAGGTCTTTGACTAAACGAAGTATGCCTTCGATCGAATGAAAATAGACTTCGTCAAAATTGAATAACACCTACGTAAATAAAAAAAATCAAATGCTTTATCAAAAAGATATAATTCTTGGTACAAACGAAAGAAGAAAATAATTTACATGTCACAATTGAGGTTCCGTACTTTGTCATCATAAGAAAACACCGACCTTTTTAGTGGATGTGAACGAACTAATGATGCATTGGGTGACATGATTTAGTTACAATTCTAAAAGCTTTATAAATTTATGATACAATCTATGACGAGGTCAATAAATTCCGCGATTAGCGTCATCGAAATGGTTTAATAAATTATACAATTCAGCAATTTAGTTAAATTTAGTAAAATGACTGTATAGATTTGTGATATTCATCAAGTTTGAGTTCACCTCTGTCTTCTACAATGTATGAAAATTTTAAATTTGTGCGCCATTTAAATGAAAACTACCAGTTTAGCAATCCTGTTTAAACCGACATTTGAACTTCAAACCAGTACACAAAATTAGCTTTGAAATGCTATGACTATATGTACTTGTGAAAGGCAAATGTGCTCGATAGTATGGGGTGAAAAAAACCCAATACTGTGATTTGTCAAACGCTTTATCCCACCCCCCAAAAATAGCTGTGCTTTAATCATCAAATTGATAAGTAAATACCGCATACAGTGACCAAGCATGCATTTTGCATTATTTCTTGAATATACCAAAGTATTTTGCATGTTTTTATCAATCCCGGAGGTCTTATGTTCGACTTAAAGTATTGGAAACATATAATCAATCCAATCAAACGTGCCTTGGAACATGTAAAATTGTCATTGTTTGGTTGATAACAAACAATGTACTTTATAATAATCCATAGAGTGGTATGTTTATAATCGTTGAAATTCTTTTATTTCTTATAATAATGGAACAGTTGAACAACATACAATTAAGTATATATCAGTTTTTTTAATTCGATTTAATGACGAATCAACACATTTCACAGCGTTCAGCGCACCTAACCTGGTTTTCCTGGACCCTTGTCTATAACCAGTACTCACCCACCCTTTCACAAGACCGGAAACCTCTCCATATTATCTAATCAATGGAGGGAATTGACATTATAGTCTAATTTTCATGGAAGGGTATAACCTCCCCGGGTGGGATTCGAACCCGTACCCCCTTCGAGACACGAGATTCCAACTCCCAACTGCGCTATCGACCCGGGTTAAACAATACACAATTTAATATATATCAGTACAGACAAGACTGTGTATAGTTGCTATCCTTCGAAATTACCTAACACAGTTTTGTTAGAAAAATGGTCACCATATAAAGTGTTACATTCGGAACTCCTCGGCCATTCGCTACGAATAACCTCGGACATATTTAGACGCCATTTTGGAAAACCCGGTGTTGAAGTAAACAAATACACGTTCGTTTAGGCGATGACTGAATTTTCGCTTTTAGTCTGTAAATTTGAAATTGCACAGTTGAATGATATCGATGAACAATATTTAGTTCAATTTAAAACAAAGAAGTTTTGACAAAGATCTGTGTGTATACTGCATAACCGTTACGTGCCTCGCCTCGCGTACATGTAGGTAGTAAAATCACAAAGATCCAGGGAAGACCTCCCCACAAATGCTTCCAAGATTATTCATTCGTGAAAGGTCGAAGTGTTCCGAATGAAAGTGTTAATAACATAACAAATAAACGTCAGACGTAACTATTTTATATACGTATTCTGTCAACATTATTATAACATTTTTAAAGGGATATACAGGCAAATGACTCTGCCAAAAGAATAGAACAAGTTTAGTCTTTAAATCAGTATTAAGAACATAAGAAATCACTTTCTAATAACATTTGTCACATATAGCATTTAACTGAACGAATGGCATACACATTGTTGAAAACGAAAGTAGGATACTGAGGGAATCACCAAGCTATTTAAAGATTTGTTACATGTCGTACTTGCTGAAAAAAACATATTCATTGGTCGTTTCTTGTCTTTTCAACATTCTTAGACGGTTACGATATTTTTTTAAATAAAATTATACTAATGTTGCACAATAACAAGCTCTAGTATCTTCTCATCAGTAAATGCATATTTTAACATTAATCTATTTTTAGCTAACCTGACTCACGTGGGTCTAGTTAGGAAACACCCCAAATATTACGAGAAAAAAAGAAATATTTTACCAAGTAATATAACATTGTGTCTGTTGCATTCACAGTTATAAAATATATTATTCAAAATCAGGAAATATGAAGTTGAACTTTTGCCTGTATATCCCTTTAAGTTCTGAATCTAAAAAGACGAACTGCACTAGTTTCTCGTATCTATTGTTGAATTTTATTTAACTGTCAGTGGTGCAAAACCCCGCTGTTTTAAATACTCGATATATGTTTGATAATTTTATCGATTGCGTTTACAAACGAAGTACTGTAATGTGTATTTAAATCAGCGGGGTTAATGTTTGTGACACAGTTGAATATATAATTTTATGTACAAAGAGTTTTTTTTAAACAATTGGAAGTAGACATAAAATGGTTGTCATCTCTGCCGCGTGTCTTATGCTTTGAAATCAAAATGTTCTAAAATCAATCCAAAATGAATGATTATCCAAGAGGAAGTCTGTTAAATGTAAAACTATGGTCGCTTTGACAGTGGTGACGGTATATTATATTGATACATGTAACATCACACCTGACAAGTGTTTAAAGATTATCAAGTCCTTGTTTTCAAGAAAAAAACTCTAATTCTTACTTAAACTCATTTTTCATTTTGATGAACAATTCTCACGATCGAAAATCAATATTACGTTAAGTGGATATCATAAGAAATTCTAGCCAAGTGACTGAAATAGATTTTTACATTGTACATTGTATAATACCAAAAGACTATCCATAGAATAGGTTTGCTTTCATTTTTTCTGATTTCAGTTTGACTTCATGTAAAGTAAGTGAAGTAACACAATTATTGAAATATATTTATTCAACTTCAAGTGGATTATACATTAACTCTTTAAACTTTAAACTTTTTCATTTGATTAACATTAACTCCGCTCATTTAAATACTCGCTGGAGTATGTGACTGAGTAAAGAACAACAACTCTGACTTGACTTAAAATTAAGTAAATAAAGAACGGCAACTCTGGTTCGACTGAGAATTTAGTAAATAAAGAAAGACAACTCTGGTTTGACTAAGAATTTGATACATAAAGAACGGTAACTCTGGTTGGTCTTGGAATTTAATTAGTAAAGAACGACAACTTTGCTCGGAGATTAGTTGAGGAAAATAGATGAAACGTAATTTCTGTCGTGGTCTGGATGTATTATATCTTTTTGATTTTATGCTTTCTCACTTCTTTCGTCCAGGACCATACATTCCAAACACATCATGATATGCTGAAATGAACAAAAATAGAATCAGAGCATTACAGTACCCACCAAAAGTTTGGAGACAAAAGACATTTACTACAATTGTTGAATTTGATGATTATTTCTGTAGAGTCATTATTTTTAATTTATTTAAGTATGTTTTTTTGATAAAATGAAAACACATTTTATGATTGCAACGCATTTATGAGATTCAGCATCTGACATCCTAAAACCCTAAAAAAACATGTTTTTTGTAATTATTTTCCATAACGTAACTTTTATTAGACTTGTAGTTTCAGTTAAAATAAAAATGTTAACCAAAAAGTAATGCAAATCTTCAAAGCATTTCATAATAAACAGTCATCAAATTTTAGATAGATAGATAGATAGTTTTATTTATTTCCATAACATTTACAAATGTATGAGGACAATAATGCATAGTATAAGATGGCAAAAAGATAAAAGCTATTCAGTACAGTCTGAAAATGTCTCCAAACTTTTGGTGGGTACTGTAGGTTTTATAAAAAATTCCAATTATCAAAAACAATGCTGGAGCTTATAAATGTGTTGCATTCATGAAATTTGTTTTCATTTTATCACAACCCATACTTATTTATAATAAAAACAATGATTCTACAGAAAGACTAATCAAAATTCGAGAGTTATGATAAATTTCTTTTGTCTCCAAACTTTTGATGGGTACTGTAAAATACTGGCAATGGACGATTTCCATGCTACGTTGAGACAAACTTATTTTCCCAATTAAGAACAAAATTTAACCGTAGACTCAAAAACTCAAAATCACAACGTCGTTTAAAGTGTAAACTCAATTTTACACAAAAGCAACATATATTAATATAGTCCAAACCACAAACCACAGGAGCCAGACACATTTTCTCTTTACATACAATAAGAATGACAAATTGTTTCTGGCACCTGTGTGATTCAAACTAAATTGGAAGGTCAATATACGGCTGAGTGCCCTATCAAAATATTAAATAATCACGAAAACCTTCAAGGCCCAATGGCCAGTATTATGAACTTCAAATTGGGGATCTTCGTTTTCTATGGCCAAATAATAAATTACACTGTGCATGTCTTCATTTCAAAGGGAGATAATTGCATTAATCATTTTCGTTAAAAATTTAGCAACATGACTTTTATTTATTTCATGCAAAATAATAAACATAACATGTATGTAAGGTAATAAAAATAGTTATTGTAAGTAGTTTTAATGCGGTTTTCAAATACGTTTATATAAATGATTGTAAAAAAATTATAGTGCGGTTTAAAGTCTGCTTCCATATACATGTTCAGCAGACTTTACAATCTTACACGATAACTCCCGATCATTGAAATCACCCCCAGACAGGCAATCCCTCACAGTACCCATTTACACCTGGGTGGAGTGGAACAATTGTAGGTAAATTTCTTGCTCAAGGAAATTAGCAGCGCCCCTAGTGGGGATCGAACCCAGTACCTTTCGGTCCCTTAGCGCGCGTCCTATCACTGGATGTTTACTAGCTTTAAGGAAATTCTACTTAGGGAGCAACCTGATTAGGAAACAAAAATATAAAATAATGATTAAGAATTACCTAGAAGAGCTCTAACAAATTTGGAAACTGAATAAACCCTCGAATCATATCCCATATCTGGTATGAAACTTGATCTTCGCCGTAACCTGGGAAATAAACAAGTAAATTATCTAAAAATATAGTATAACGTGTTCGCTTTGACCAGAGAAAAAAATCTAGGAATATACCACAGCGTGTTCGTATTGACCTGGGAAAATGAATATTCCTTTGAATTTACCAGATCATTGAATAATGATCTATAAACAACAAAACAACATTTTTGTATAACGTGTATTTTAGCACTTGGGCAAGTGGCTGTACTATTAACATACATGTACATTCGTATGACAAACAATAGCGTAAGCTAAAAATTCCATGACAATACATAATTCAATAAGTCTATTTAGTATTCATACAAATTAACTTACAATGATAAGATATATGGTAAACCGTTCAAATAAAATATTTACTCTTAAAGATGTTTCTAAGCAAAATTTAATACATATCATTTTTAAATAAAAATTTTGTGACTAGTCAGTATAGCCGCACAAAGCTGAATGTCCTTTCCATAACATCAAAATCGCACAATAACTTGTGCAATGAAACACAATGTTTCATTGGTTGAACATCTTCATAACAACTTTGAATTGACCAGTCAAAGATCTTAACATACCAAAGGAAAATTTTTTCCGCCTAATGCACTTTGCTTAATCGGCAGAAAATACATATATCAATAGGAGTATACCACAGTGTGTTCACATGATTGGACTGAGGAAATAAATCATCCAAGAATATAGCCAAGCGTGTTCACATTGACCCCAGAAAATAATTAAAATAATCTAGAAATATAGCATATTAAAGTTGACGCAATTCAATACTGATGGGGTAAATGTTTGAAATTATGTGTTCATTATTATGTTGAATAAATTCACATATTAAGGATCCCAACATTACATGTACTATAAAATTTACCAATATTTTCTTAATTGTCACATTACACTGCGTTGATATAGAAACTCATACCAACGTTGGGCAACATCATATTTGCTAATCGGCACCACGTTGGACCAACTGATGGCTAATCGAAAACTCTTGCCAACGGTTGGCAAAACGTGGTACCATTGAGCAAAATGAGTGTTGTAAAATGTCAGCTTCATTGGCCCAACAATGAAATATACGTTGGCCCACGGTAGGCACAACACAATGGTCTATGTGAAGTAAGTTAGGTGAGCAGGTCACCATTAAATGGCTACATTTTGTGTTGACACAGCGTCAAACCAAATCAACAAGTAGCTAACTTGAATATAAGAATGTGAATAAAATAATTTCTGTATAAAAATATTCTGCGGCCAAACTCAACGTATATAAAAATGCTCGAACATGCCGTTTAGCCCTGTATGACATCTTGGTTATACAAATAGGTAACCCGACAAAACATGGCGTCGACGCGTCCATTCACGCACCCCTAATTTGACTATTCGACGTCCATTTTTTCATCATGTGACTTCAAATGCATCGTTTTGATTGGCTTAAGGCAACTGGTGTCGACTACAAAATGCTCAAATCTTGATAATTGTGTATATCGCCGTTCAGGAACGGCGATAATGAGCGACCCAGGAATCACGACCATTTGATAGGCAGCAATGCACCACTAAATGACCTGACCGGTAAGACGCTGGTTTATTGACGTGCATAACAAAGATATAAAATAAGTGTTCACTGACCTTCTAAAACATGAGTTTATAAGAACATGCTGTAAATAACTAGGAGTCACTTTCCCATCACTTAATATGTGCTCTAAACCCGCAGCAAATAAACTGTAATCAGAAAAAATACTGATAATGAAAGCAAGTTCTTGGAAAATGTATTTTTTGAGAAACCTTGTCTTACATACCTCGAGTAATCTAACCATATTATTAAAGCTTATTCGTTTATATCGGTTGTTAAAATAATTAAAACTATCGACAATTCAAATGCCTGACCAGTTTAACCTGTGGAGTGATACACGTGTCTCTGATATACTACGCAGTCAATTTTAAGCGATAAAAATAGTTTCTTCCTCAAACAGGTGTTCTGTACTCCTAGATTTTGTATGGGAAGAAGATTAAAATAAAATCTTTGTATTTTGAACTGATTGTATTTACCAGTAATACAGGGTGGGTAGAATTAACATTTCGCCTGCATTTTTACACTGCTCGATTCGTACTTGAATCTACTTAGTAATATTTAGTATGGATTTGTTAATTATTAATGTGCAAGAAAAGTATTTCTGTATTTCAATACTTTGATTTCATGGATAAAGGTGAACCGATTTTTAAATTAGTTGATTCACGTAAATGTACTTCATTTTACTGATTTAAACAGACCACTGATGGTCACGTTCAGAACGAGAGCGCCCGTTGTCACCCCGAGCGCTCGCATTGTTGAACGCACCTCTGATGTTTCAGCATGTATCATAAATGGTGCGTATGTTTACTTTTGAAGGTATTTCAATAAAGTACTTCACTTCCAATGTTTTTTATAGAATCGACCATGTTTACAAACGCTATGTTTACATAAACAAACTGTGTAATTATCGCCGTTCCTAAACGGCGATATACACAATTATCAAGATTTTATTTAATCATTTACCAAGATTTTAATCATAACATACATTTATTAAGTGAAAAGAAATTTAGATAAAAGTTTTACCTGTCATTGTTTTGTGTGACGTCACTACAGCCAATCAGTGTTGACCCGCCCATTAAAAACATCAGTAATATTATTAATATTTTTATAAAGTCCATGATTGATCTTTAATTTTATAATTTTGTCTAAACAAAGCGTTCACTGTTCCAAGAAACTATACGATTTTTTAAAAGAGAGTTATTACTTTATAAGTAATCCAAAACTAAAAGCATTTTTGTATCAAATTTGGCAGATAATCAAAGACTTGTTTCAATTTGGAATTTTACGTCAATGTCTAAAAATTTTAGATATCGATAGATGGAGTGTAGAGGAAGCGGATTTGGTTCCATCATGTGTCACGAAAGCAAGAACCTCTCAATAAGGCCAGACCATAGTAATTTTACGAGTTTGTTAAACGTCCGACCGAAATTTTCAATCCTACCAATTAGGCAAGAAAAAGAATCGACAAAAACGCTTAAAATGTTAAAATTAATGAACTGTTTTGTTCAGTTTTGGTCATTATCTGTTAGGTTAACTTGTTGAAATGCTGCTTTGAAGTACATTTTTGTCAAAGGGGACTAACTCTATTATACTAGAGTATTCATCAAGTTGTCTCCCTTGCTTCTAACATACCGATTCAATAATGAATTAAAAGTCAAATATAAATTGATTTCATTAAAATTTGACTTTTTAAAGACCCACTACATTTTCACTGCAGCATAAACGCATCTGCAATAATTAATTGTCCATGTCGTAGCCAACGAAAACATGCTCTTCTGCTTCGACCTTTTTTGGAGTCAGAAATGTTTTTTAATTAATGTTTTTTTTTTCAATTTGAATGGTCAAAAACCACCAGCATGCGAACGCTAACATTCAATGGATTTGGTATGGCCTGAATATAACATAAGCGATTGTCACAAAGATTAAATTTTCAATCAAACAGTCACGTGGTCACCAAACGCCATCAGAAACGTGTCTTTATTAGGTAATTGAATAAGAGTATGCGGGTTTGATACTCACTTCGAGGCTGTATAAAAGGTCTCTTTTCTAATTTGATATATTTTTTCGAATTTAATTATCGCTACAAATCTTGTGATATTGTAAATGCGGGCAGTTGTAGGTGAATAGCTAGGAAATAACAAATTAAGACCTCCTAAGAAGCAAAGCTATAACCTTGATGGGTGTTATGGGATTTGATTGGTAAAAATTTTGCGTAACATTGTTAAAGTCGCATTCGGAATTCATCGGCGATGTTTTCCACGCAAATATACCTCGACCGTAACAAGGACCCTAGGGTCCTTGGACGTAATGAGGAAATAAAGAGTTCCAACATGGTTTCTGTAAGAAATTCAAAAATTAATTGGATAAATAAAATAGGTAGGTCCAATTAGTTGGATTACTCGGATTTTCCCCTTAATTTTCAATGTCAATTTGCCAAAGTTAATCTTAAATAACTTTTTTGTAAATCATTTAATTTGTAAGAAAATTCAAGTTTAGTATTTTTAGGGTAAAGAACTATCTAAATTTTATCACTTCTGTAAACATCTTCATTAACAAGAAAGATATTAGATAAAATATTTGTTATCCTTTCATAGGAATATAATGATAAAATCCGAGGATTCCAACTGTTAGGACCTAATTGCCAATTGGATTGCTTCAGATTTTATCAGGGAAAGATAACTGACTAAAGTCCCTAATTATTTTTTACATAGTTATATACATTGTATCTGCAGTTAATATCATATGGAATCTACCGGCTTTGGAAGAAGCGCTTGATCCCTACCCATCTATGTCCCCTTCTGTTACGACACCTCTAGATCCCGCCCTGAACTTAAACTTTCCTTTAACAATTATGAAATGTTATATGGTCTAATATGGTTGGTATTTTGCTCACTTTACAACGATCGTTTTGATGTTCAGAGTTTCCGCATTTTTACTTTTACATGTGATTGAAACATCAGGGAATTAGATGCATGTATGTTATCTACGTCTCTGGAAATATCACTTTCGTTTTTTTTTCAGATAATGAGTTATTTTTTGAGTTTTTTTAGAAACATTTTAAGTGTACCGCATTTTTATTTTTACTTTTTTACTTGTCTTAAGTTACATGTAAGACAGAGATTCTATATAACAGGGATATGTAACGAAGTCCTTTTTGAATTTTCACTGTCTTCAACTGGCTGAAGCAGGGTGTACAAACTATCACAGAGTTTAAAAACTTGATGTATGTTTTCGTACATGTCTTCCACGCAACTTGTGAATGTTTTGGGGGTTTTTGACAAAAAATTGTGGCAATTATGACCGAAAATATGACTTTAGGTGATGTAAAATATGGGTAAAATGACAGATCGGCGGGAAAACGCATTATTTTGTAAAACAGTCCGTGAGCGTTATTTACCTCAAAATCATCTAGAAACACATTTTCCTAACCTTTATGTTAATTTGAATGTACAAAATTTCATGTGAAAATCTTTATTTAAACTTGTAATACTTGTTATCCATATGGGCCAAAATAATAGCGAAGACAGTGAAATTTGATGAATATCTATGTCGTTTCAAATCCCTGTGATATAAAATCCCTGGTTAAGACGAAAAGCAAATTCATGTTTATGCAATTTGTTCATTGAAAGAAAACTTGAAAACCAAAAACTGTCATTTAGTCTCAACCCATTTTAATTTTATGAATGTGTAAAAATAACGACACCGTTTCCTTGTCATTTATGTAAACTTCCGGTTATTGGTTTGTTCCATTTTTTTGATGTTTTTATTTTGTTTGAATATATCATTCCAAGTAAGGAATATTTTTAAAGTATTCACTGCCGAAGGACTGCATATAGAATTTGGAATACCCGTTTGCATTCGAATTTTGAGTGATAAAAATGTTTTAATCAAACAAACTACTCTTACTAACAGTAAAAACTTGCATTTCAAGTTTGCGTACTTTTCTAGTATACGGTTCATTTATCCGGACATTATAAAACACGTGTTTTTTTAATTGATTTTCGTGATCTGACTAATCCGTTTTTGTATCTTAATTGTTTAAAAATGATATCAGAAAGATGCTTGAGTTAATTAATACATACATGTGTGTTGTTGACAAAAATTTTAATCTTGAATTGATTTCGCCTGATAAAACTTACTTATTTCATACATTTAAGCTTGTTAATAATTTTGCCTCCACTTTCAAAACTTGGTTGGTGATAAAAAAATTTAAGAGAAAACTGAATTATAATTTAAGAATATAGAATCAATTTAATTGTGTTTTTTTTAGAATTGACAATGGCTCGTGAAGAGAGAGGCTGGACTGGTGGTGACCGCGGTGGAATCTTAGAAAATGAGAATGGAGTAATATTTACAATACCGGCATGTAACAATGAAGCTGCGAATAAAGAAATTAAAGTACCTAAGAGGTAAACATTTTTATTATATTGAAAACATGTTTATATCACTAGCAGACAGCAGTAGGAGCAGTGGTCCATTGATAGGATGCACACATAAGGATTGAGAGTTGCATGGTTCAAACCCCACTATGGGAACTGATAATTTCCTTGAGCATGACATTTATCTACAGTTATTCTACTCCAGTCCAGAGTCAGGGTTTTACCGGACGCAGGATTCTGCGTCCAGTTGTACGCATAATTAACTGAAGTCTGCATCCATGGGGACACACACAATATGTCAAGCAAGAGGAGTTGAAAACTGCATAATTGATAATTATTAATTTAATTTCCACAAACTTATGACGAATATTTAAATGTAAATAATAGCCCCATTTATCAGAATGTATACAATCATGCCTTATTTTGTTTTTGTCCAACATCTTTAATATGACAAAAATACACACATGATTAAATCTGATGGACCCCAAAATTTGCTCCAGAGACCCCTGTGTTCAAAAGACCTGCATCCATTGAACCCCTAAAATTTAAGAGCAATGCAAAACTCTTGAGAGTAAATGGGTACTGTGAGGAATCACCTGCCTGAAGTAGATTTCAATGATTAGGAGTTAACATACAAAAATTTAGACGCAACTGAATATGCAAACAAACTTTAAACTGCCTTTTAACTTTTTCAACTTTTAACAGCTCGATCACAATTCATCAAAGACACTACATAGGAGTTATTTTACTCTGAAAATGGTAGTTTTACTGCACTTCAAACATTTTTGCTATACTTGTAATCTATTTACATTCAATGTCATAAGCATGAACATGTACTTATACACTGTAGCAATCTCCGTAAACAGAGATCCTGTAGAGCGTTGTCGTACTGGATCTCTACTTAGTCAATGCAAGGTTACGTGAACTTTGTGTCGACCAATCAATGCGTAGCTTTCATCTAGACGAAAACACTATTAATCACATTTTGATTTCGTAATTTCTTTTTTTAGACCGAGGTTTGCATGCTAATTTAACAGCGGTATTTTTCACAGTCTGCGATTGGGTGGCTCATTTCAAATTGTGTGACGTAGACGATGTAAACAAGTTATGTATCATAAGAACTTCGTCATGAATATTATGATGAGAAAAGGTCACCTGAACGTGACCTTCGTTTGGAAAAGGTCAGATCTAAATTAGCGAGTATGCGAGCAGTAAAATTTTAGATCGGTTTTTATCAGATTGACACTGTAGCTAAGAGTTTACTTTTTCTAAACTTACAATTTGTTTCACATGCAATATTCTAGCTTTTATTTTACTTGTTGGTGAATAGTGTTACATTGTAACATCTCAAACATTAAATATTTTTTATCTAACACTTTTCTGTTTAGATTACAACAATATAACAAGAAACCCACCATCACGGCTGAACAAATTGCAGAGAAGCAAAAACAAGCAGAATTAAGAAAGAAGGTATAAATTTTACATAATATATATTTTTTATAGACATTCTAAAAGGAATGTCTTTTTGGATAATGAATAAAAGAAATAATACCAGTTTGAGTCAGACTTGAGGCTAGCAATTGCTCAGTTCACTACATGCACATGTATATACATTTTGTAATTTATTTCTTGCTCATAGAAATTATTATTTCCTCTGGTGAGATTTAAACCTAAGAACTCTCACCCTTTTTGTCATCCTTTGAACTAGATCACTGCTTCTACTCAAATATTAGTTAATTGTACTCAGTCTATGAAATTAATGGGTGTGATTTTACTTGAATAAATGTACAACACAGGTATGTAATGCAGTTGGTAGCATGTGGGGGATTTCAAATCAAGTTTCCTGAATGGGATACAGAATTAAATCCTGCCCAAGGCATTTACGTTGGTATACCTTTCAATGAAATTTGACAATAATGTCAATTTTCCTCCATTAATGTGGTAGGTACATGAGAAATCACCAACCTTGTGGTAAGGGTTGATAAGGAAACAAGGGTCCTGGAAAACTACATGTAGATTGGGTGCGCTGACCACCTTAAATAAACCTAAATTGTGTTGTCATGGCTTAAAAACCCATTAAAAAAGGAATACATGTACATGTACTTCTATTTACAGGAATAAGATATAGTGCTAGCTGCTAAATTGTTTGGTCAACCACTTTAATATTCTAATTTTGTAACAATTGTACTTAAATACATGTATTTCTTTTAATAGATACATGATGAGCATCGTGCTCAGCAAGCAAGATTAATCAGTGAAGAGATATTGAAATATGATGAATCAATGCAATCACAGTTACAGAAGATACAAGAAGCCCAGTCACGTGACAGAGGGGACAAAGGGGACAGGGGTCAAAGTAGTGAGGGACAATGGTATAAAAATAGTTTGCCGGGAAAGCAATCGTAATATTGTGATAGTTACAGTGCCCTCCAAAAGTTCTTGGACAATATCCTGTTTTAAGGATAAAACCAATCTGATTAAAACCCGATCTAAAATTTTCCGCTCGCATACTCGCTAATTTAGATTTGGCCTTTTTCAAACGAAGGTCACGTACAGGCGACCTTTTCTCTTGATAATATTCATGATGAAATTGTAATAATACGTAACTTGTTTACATCGTCTACGTCACGCAATTTGAAATGAGCCGCCCAATCGCAGACTGTGAATAATACCGCTGTTAAATTAGCTAGCAAAACTTGGTCTAAAAATAGAAATTACGAAATCAAAATGTGATTAATAGTGTTTTCGTCTAGATGAAAGCTACGCATTGATTGGTCGAAACAAAGTTCATCTGGACGTGACCTTCCACAGAAAAAGTAGAGATCCTGTACGACAACGCTCTACAGGATATCTGTTTACGGAGATTGGGATAAAACCCATTCAAAATTTCCTATCCAATATCCCATGAAATTCCAATGAAAACACTTTTAATAAACTCAACAGTTTGAATGGTCATTGTATCATTAGGAATCATTTAAAGGTACTAGTTCACAGATTTGGTTAAAATTTTTCAATATTTTCAAAATACCATTCAGTGTCTGTAATTGTGTCAACAATTAAGTCTTAATATTTTAGGACAAACTGACCTATATTTTGCAAGAAATATACAATAAAAGTCACAAAATTGAACTAAAATTGTCTATACTGTGACATACTGGGTAGATTTATACTACTTGAAACACAATCATTTGTCCTTGTATGTAAACTTGCACTAAAATTGTCATTATCAAATCACTAATTTTCTGCTTAAAAATGTTTCCAAACAATTTTGATAGTTTTAGAAAAAAATTATGTCTAAGTTGAAAACTGCAAATGAGTACCTTCAAAGAAGCTTTATTATCCATTTTGTAGATACATTACACTTCAAAAAGTATTTGAAAAATATCTATTTTTTGCACAGGTTGCAGGAATAAAAGAGTCTTCTTAAATATACATTAAATTTATAAAGTAAAAGAAAAAAATATTAATTTTTTTTGGGAGGGGAGGGGGTATGTATTTTTCATTTCCTTTTTTAAGGGGGACTCTTTCATACAGGCAACCGGTGGTTTTTAGGACTAACCATATCACATTTCACTTGAAGAAAAAACCCGAAGCATAATCTTAGCATAATATCAAAATCAGCATTAATTAGCATATCAAATTATGGCTCTTATTATGTAACATAACTAGGCTTTAAATAATATTCTAGCTGGAATTTTGAACAAAAAATTTGGCTTATAGTTGGCGAAACCCGGGCAATTGGGCGGTTGGGGCTGCGTATGGTGTTAACAATTGCGTTAAAGTTTTTTCTTTACCATATATTTCTGCCTATTATAGTCAGATCTTAATGAAACTTCATACAATGATAACATATCATGTAGTGAACAGAATTAGAAAGTAACCACGACTCTACCTGGCTTTATTATAGATAATTTCCCTTTGTATTTTTTGCTTTAAAGTTTTTAAAATGTTGGATATCTCTGTCATTTTTGGTCAGATCTTGATGAAAATCTGGGTTTAATGTTGTTTCTGCATTACATTTCTAGTTGTAACATTTCTTGTGGTATACATAATCAGTTTTAGTCATAATTTCATATGTGCAATAACTTTTGGAAGGCACTGTATAGACCAATGTACGTTATAGTACTTGGACAATACTTTGACTGATGATTATAAATAATTATCATTTATATAAAATATTGTTAAGACTACAGGGTTACTGTAAATATTAAATATTATATTTGTTACTTCATGAGACTGCAGATGGTGGTATCTTATTTTATTGTTATACCCCCGCTTCGAAGAAGAGGGGGGTATACTGTTTTACCCTTGTCCGTCCGTTACAAAATTTCCGTCGCAGTTTTCTCAGCAACTATAACATGCAGCAGCCTAATACTTTGCATATTGCTTCTTCCCATAGTCCCATGTGGTTTTCATGCTCCTTGCTCATCTACTTCCTGTTTGTCACATATTTTTAGATTTTTGCGGGGGTATCACTAGTGAGTATTAGCTCACAGATTTACTTGTTAACATTGAATTGGATAACGGATTGTTATTTATTGCTCATTTTACATATCTACTATAATATCATTATTAGTTGATTATTTATCAGAAAAAACTCATTGTGATTTACTGCATGGGAATACAGATGGTTGTTATTGTTTGTTCATTATACAAGTTTACTGTATTATAATTTTTCAGTTGTACATGTACAATAATATCATTGTAAAGTTTTAAAGTTACTTGCAATTTTCCAAACCCACTCTCATTTTGCAAGTATGTAGGCTTAAGTTTGAGCCCTGGTATTTATATTGCAGGGTTAAATGCTTCAATTATTTATTTTTAAATAATAATATTTTATTATTCTTATTATTTTATTCTTCATTTTTTTCATTTGCTATGTTAAATGTCATTGATAATGGCACTGATATTTTTATACTTTAAGTTATAAAGTCTATTAATCATTCCATGTAGAAGTGAATGTCTCTTGGGTGTTGACCGAACTTTCTTTGTTGTAATATTTCAAGTTATTCTCAAAGAGAATAATGTTTCTTACGTGATGCATGTTTTATGAATGACTTTGTTATTTTTGTATAGAAAATTACACTTGGGGCGAAAAGATTTTTCTTGTGATACATTTTAAGGTTTAATTTTACGATATATTTAATCCATATCATTCATCATTCTTATTACTAGTACTTAAGGTTGGTTCAAAGTTCGGCTCAGTGATTGTATTTGCTTCCTCTTCTTGCTTCTTATTGTAAATAGCTCATTAATCCTTTATCAGTTTTACACGAGATCACGTTGTGCTCAGGGTGACAGGTCTTTTTTCCGTCTTTATTTCGGTTAATGTGTGCTACCAGGAATGTTCTCAAAACGTTTTTGCTTATAGCAAGTTATACTTGTATGTTATATTTATATTTTATTTTTATATTTTCAAATTTAGATTAAATTATAAAATAAAACAAAACAAATATTGTGTTTATTGTGTTAACATTATACTATGTTTATGATGTTGATTACATATTATACTAGATGATGATGATGATGATGCTAATGGTGATGATGCTAATGATGATGGTGGTATTGATGATGGTGGTGATGATAATGGAGGTGATGATGATGGTGGTGGTTATGATGACGATGATGATGATGGTGATGATGATGGTGATGATAGTAATGATATATAGAAACGAACCAACCACATAATGTATATAGGGTCCCAATCCTAAAAAGGGGAGCAACTTCTATCCATATAACACATCATACCTTAAAGAGTTATCTTTCTTAGTAATAAATTTTTTTAAATTCCTATATACACACGTTCTTCGGGAGAAACAAGTAACTAAAGCACAACACAATATTTCATATATGCAACAATTAGTGACATTTGATAAAAACATCCCACCCAGAACGATTATCTTCTGTCTTGGCACACACAAATACGAAGTACCATGTAACACATTTTAAATTTAGGGAATGAAAAAACATTAATCCTTAATTCACGGCCCATTCGAGTCCCGGGCGCGGCAATTACTGGTGAAAAGATAGTGTAAATTTTATATTCAATAACTTTATAGCTATTTTACAACTACTGTGCAAAAAGTTTTAGAATTTTATAGCGTAAAGACAGCATTCAAAAGAAATTGGCATCCTTTGTTGTATATTTTAAAGGTACTGTTTAACATATTTGGTTAAGATTTTTCTATATTTTTAAAATACCTTTTCAGTGTCGGTATTTGTGTCAAAAAATAATTCTTAATATTTTAAGACAAACTGACCAAAAGGTTGCAAGAAATATACAATAGAAGTCACAAAATGCACTAAAAGTGTCTATACCGTGACATACAGGGTAGATTTTTACGACATGAAACACCATCATTTGTAGTTGTATGTCCATTTGCACTAAAATTGTCATTATCAGAACACTACTTGCCTAGCTGCTTCCAAAAATGTTTCCATACAATTTTGATAGTTTCAGAAAAAGTTGATAATTAAGTTGAAACCTGTGAATGAGTACCTTTAAGCGTTCAGCAAAATGGTACATTTTATTAAATTGGACGAACTACTAAGACTTACACCTTCAAAGTCATTGAAAAACTTTGACCAAAGTCTTTTGAATATTAGCTTGAAGACCATCGACAGATGTGTAAAATTCAGGGTTTTATTGAAGTTACAATCGCATTAATATAATATATGTTAATTCCAAGGCAATTGAAATATAGCCAGCTGATTTAAGCACTATCCATATCAAATAAAACTTCGACAAACCTCGTAAAGCGCAAAAACAACTTCAGTTGTATTAACGATTTTCAAGCAATATTTAAAGAAGAGGGCAAAAGTACAAAAAGTCGCGTTTTGAGTGAAATTCATTTCCAAGAAAGCGTTTTCTGTCTCGTTTTGTTTTAACCTTTGAATAAAGTCAGATTTTAGCGTTTTTTTATCTGATTGTTTTTACAGTCCGTTTACGTCAATATTTCTCCAGAATAGAATAAATGAATACTAAATCAAGTGTTGAATTATGAACTTGGCATCCGTTTGAAATATTCATACTATATTTAATATTTGTATTAATTCAATACACTGTGTGAGTATTGGAGATTTAGCTATGAAGAATTCAGAGTGTTAATGTTGATATTTGTTGTTAACATGAAACAATATTTTTGTCGATTAGGGATTGTAATGATTGTCAAAATCATGCGGAGGGTATTAAAAAAGACCTGCTATGGTTAAAGTTTGTTGATTTTTTTTTTCAACTTTCCATAAATGTGATGACATTTTATAGTCTAAATTTCATGCTCATGCACGTTCATCGACTTTACAGCTATTACCCCTGGTCATTGGGCTACTATCTTCTAATCTCCCTGGGGAGTCTTTTACTCCGTCTATTGGTGCAGCCGACGAATTGGCACAATGGAATTATACCACCATCTTAGGTACCCATTTACACCTGGGTGTGGTGAATCAATCTCAGATAAATTTGTTGCTCAAGAAAATTAGCAGTGCCCATGGTGGGATTCGAACCCATGACCTCTGGATCCCTAAGCGCGCGTCCTACCACTGGCCTGACTACTGCTTCCATTCGTTATACGAATGTTCATAAATAAAAAGTGATATCAAACATATCACAGCAACAGTAAACCAACAAGAATCTGTTTCAGAGCAAGTGTGCGGTTGGTACACCATAGAAATTGGTTTAAATCCCCAAGCGGCACCTGTTTTGCCACCGTCCGTTCCCAGACGGTTACTTAAATGTTTTCCCCCGTCCGTTCCCAGGCGGCAAATTAACTATTTTGCCACTGTCCGTTCCAAGGCGGCAACCTAACTGTTTTGCCACTGTCCGTTCCCAGACGGCAACTTAACTGTTTTGCCACCGTCCGTTCCCAGGCGGCAACTTAACTGTTTTGCCACCGTCCGTTCCCAGGCGGCAATTTAACTGTTTTGCCGCCGTCCGTTCACAGGCGACAACTTAACTGTTTTGCCACCGTCCGTTCCCAGGCGGCAACTTAACTGTTTTGCCACCGTCCGTTCCCAGACGGCAACTTAACTGTTTTGCCACCGTCCGTTCCCAGACGGCAACTTAACTGTTTAAAAATCTAAAACATCTCCCTCTTTGCTTTCTGTCTATGAGGAAATTCTGTGCTTTTTATTGTAGCTGTTCTTGGTATGTTTTTGTAAATTCCGTTTTCATAGGATCTTTGCCAGGTTGCAACAGTCTATTTGCTCCTTTTCTCCAGCCTCGTTGATTCAAATTCAATGCTTGTTTGTTGTCTTACTTAAAGTTTTATAACTTTTCACTTGACAATTCCAACTCAAGACGTGTCTTCTGTCTTCTTCAATGTTGTTTTAACTTTTAGAGACGTTTTGGTCAATAGTTAATTAAGTTGCTATTTTAAATGATGAACTAAGTTCCTTTATACAACTTGACCTCGAATTGACAGCAAACATAAGGTATTAAATATCATGGATTGCGTAAACAATTTTATCGAGAAACTTTTTATATCGTATGATTTACACACTAGGCGAAGATTCTAGATCTTATTTAACGCAATATGACGACTAAGATATGTTACATACAAAAATAGTTGAAGTATGTTATATAAAAACTACCTTAAAATGTCAAAAAATGTTCATACCCTTTTCGAGAATATTGTTAAATAACCTTGTCCGTAGCAAAGTTACTGATTACACTCGCACAGTCGCTCATGGCCGCCATAAGTTCTAAAAGACGAGTAAATTTATTGAATTGATAACCTTGCAATAGAAATTAAGAAAAGACATCCTTAAATGGAGGTGGTCCAAATTTCGGGATCAGTCGTAATGGCGTGGTGTACCCAATAGTGGTGTGATTCTAATAGCGGGGATGTCGTTGTAGCTGAGTAGTTCTTACTACGGGGTGGTCTTCTTAGCAGAGTGGTCATTATCCTGGGTGGTTTTGATAATCTTGTCCTCATCTAGGGTGATCCTAATTACTGGGCGGTCCTACTACCGGTGTGACTCTAATTCTGAGTTGGTCGTAAAAGCAGGGTTTTCTAATTTTGGGTGATCAACGGCATGATTTAGCAGTTTTAGTATTGACGTCAGTAAGTAAACCATACACCTTTAAATTCAGGAATTAGAAACAATGGCGTCAAATTGTTTATGTTACAGCTATATAAGGCGTAGGTGATTTGCTTAAGCACATCTATAAGGTCGAGGTATCTATGAAATGATCTTTAGATTGTGGAGCTGCTGTTAAAAATATATTCACATAACTTGTGTCATATCGCTTCATAAAGTAACAGCGTTTGTTCAAACACGTTGCGTCTCGTGTCTACCCAGATATATAATAGTTCTTTGATCGGGATGTATATCTCTGTTACATATTCACATAAACTTGACATAATGGCAGTTTTATTAGATATTATTTGACACATTTTTTTTTGTTTTTTTAAATGTCACCAAACTGGCTTTACAGAATATACAATATCAACATAGGTTTCTATGTTAAATTTAAATGAAATGTAATAGATACTGTGATTTCTTTCCTTATATAGACTAGTGTATGATTATGAGTTTGGAAGACGTGAAAACACGTGACTTTTAATCTGAATATCTTAAAATATGTTATATGAAATGTTTTCGCCACTTTTCTCTGTTTTATTGACATTTGTTGCTTGCATCCCACGGGTTAGAAACCACAACTTTTGAAACGTATTACAAAAATGTCGCGGATAATTACATTCGGTCATGCGCAGTAAGAATTAACGCATCGATATGAAGTTAGGTTGACACATCCGCGCGAAAAAAAGTCTCATGAGCCCCAACAAGAGACATCCCAAGATTTTTCTAATAGCACCAAACAAAAAATTAAGATACACACGTACTTACAATTGCGCAATATAGAAATAATTCTTTATGGCACACAACCTTGCGGCTGAACTTAATAAACATTTTCTTGGTAAATTTCTACAAATTATTTTGGTCATACCTTCCCTATCCCTATTATAATCTGACATTTAACGTGATATATCTTATAAACGATGATAAATTGTTCAGAAATAATACATTTATACCCTCGACATTTCAAAACTTTAAAATTGTCTTATATTTTTGTTATTCAGTAAATTTGTATCTATTTTCTACATGTATGTGAGTAAAATGTCATGCTGACGAAAATGTACATCTAACAAGTAAGTATGTCCTCTATTAATTTCTTTAAATCATAGTGCCACTATAGACCAGTTAACGGATGACGTCACAAGCACCTGCTACCTACATTAAGCTGATTTATTGGTTGGCAGAAAGAAACCAATGTTTACATACATTTGATAGCAGCAGAATTTTTAAATCATGATAACTTTTATATTTGTATGCCGATTTTGATGATATTTATATTGATAGAAAAAATTTAAAATTCATATTTTTGTGTTATTAGCGGAGTGGTCATTATTCTGGTTGGGGGTAGTCCTAATCTAGGGTGGTCCTAATTTCTGGGTGGACCTAATACCAGTGTGATTCTAATTCTGAGTTGGTCGTAAACTTTTGAAGCAGGGTTTTCTAATTCTGGGTGATCAACAGCATGATTAAGCGGTTTAGTATTGGCGTCAGTATGTAAACCATACTCCTTTAAGTTCAGGAATTAGAAACAATGGCGTCAAATTGTTTATGTTACAGCTATGTAAGGCGTAGGTGATTTGCTTAAGCACATCTCTAAGGTCGAGCTATCTATGAAATGATCTTTAGATTGTGGAGCTGCTATCAAAAATATATTCACATAACTTGTGTCAAATCGCTTCTTTCTGTTACAGCGTTTGTTCAAACACGTTGCGTCTCGTGTCTCCCAAGATATATAATAGTTCTTTGATCGGGCTGTATATCTCTGTTACATTTTCACATAAACTTGACATAATGGCAGTTTTATTAGATATTATTTGACACATTTTTTTTTGTTCTTTTAAATGTCACCAAACTGGCTTTACAGAATATACAATATCAACATAGGTTTCTATGTTAAATTTAAATGAAATGTAATAGATACTGTGATTTCTTTCCTTATAAAGACTAGTGTATGATTATGAGTTTGGAAGACGTGAAAACACGTGACTTTTAATCTGAATATCTTAAAAATATGTTACATGAAAGGTTTTCGCCACGTTTTATGTTTTATTGACATTCGTTGCTTGCAACCCACGGCTTAGAAACCACAGCTTTTGAAACGTATCACCAAAATGTCGCGGATAATTACATTCGGTCATGCGCAGTAAGAGTTGACGCATCGATATGAAGTTAGGTTGACACCTCCGCGCGAAAAGAAAAGTCTCATGAGCCCAAACAAATGACATTCCCAGATTTTTCTAATAGCCCCAAACAAAAAATCAAGGTACACACGTATTTACAATTGCGCAATATAGAAATAATTCTTTATGGCACACAACCTTGCGGCTGAACTTAATAAACATTTTCTTGGTAAATTTCTACGAATTATTTTGGACATACCTTCCCTATCCCTATTATAATCTGACATTTAACGTGATATATCTTATAAACGATGATAAATTGTTAAGAAATAATACATTTATACCCTAGACATTTCAAAGCTTTAAAATTGTCTTATATTTTTGTCATTCAGTGAATTTGTGTCTATTTAATATGTGAGTAAAATGCCATGCTGACGAAAATGTACACCTAACAAGTAAGTATGTCCTCTATTAATTTCTTTAAATCATAGTGCCACTATAGACCAGTTAACGGATGACGTCACAAGCACCTGCTACCTACATTAAGCTGATTTACTGGTTGGCAGAAAGAAACCAATGTTTACATACATTTGATAGCAGCAGAATTTTTAAATCATGATAACTTTTAATTTGGTATGCCGATTTTGATGATATTTATATTGATAGAAAGCTTTTAAAATTCATATTTTTAAATTATAAGGAGATTGCCAAATTTTTATTTGAAAAAAAGATATATTAGGTGATTTAAACCTGTCTTTTAAAATTTTTCTTGCCGGTTTGAAGCACTAGGTTTAAACACTCGCTAATAAAAACGATTCTGTTTTAACAAATAATTTTGAAATATTAAAAATATGAGTTTCAAGACCTTTCTAATGATTTAAGATACTAAATTGTTTGATGAAAAATGACTTAGTAATTGCAATTTTAAAGTTACCGTGTTTTTCGTTTTATCTACTCGCTATCATTTCTTGCCAACCATCAAATGGTTACCTGTATTTCTTATCAGCTACTTGTTACTATTTATAGACTTCATGACAATAACAATGAACTGTTCTGTACAAAGATATATTCATTTTACAGCAGACACTTAAGCTAATTTAAAACCGAGAAGTTATCAAAGTATAACATGCATTAGAGACACAATAAACATGTCGGGTAAGGTTGCTTCCTAACTTGATTCAAGTTTGACAAACCCTCAGTTTTAAAATGGGGATCCTTTTATAAGAGCACACAATGTCCATGCTTTGTAAAATTTGACTAGTGACTACAATATTATGCAAATCGTTTCAGAGTTAAATTGTGTACTGCGGAGTAGTTCTTCCCTGTCACAAGACAGTCGCAATTAGTGTTTTAAGTATTGACCACAAATTCTGTTTTCAGTTCGATCTACTTTCACCTACTCAACATCGTATCTCTTTTTTATGTCCATTTTAGGTACAATAAATCTGTAAATCGGCCATCTTTTTTGTCTCTACACCGGAAGTACTAATTTTGAAGAGTATCAAAGGGAAGCAATATATTAAAAAAAGATAACAACGGTTATCGGAAATGGTTACTGCATTGATCATTCATTCTTCTAGTTTGAAGGCAATTTATCAATGGAAAGACAGAGCTCAACTATGAATGAAATGAATTTAGTATGAATAAGACTTTTGGCAAGGTAAATTTGGCATTGTCATGAATGATGAATATTTCCTTTACAAGAAGCAAGATCACATGACGTCAATTGTTTGTCTTGTAAAGTTTGAATCAATGTTGGACTCATGTCTTAATAGAATATAATCTACAATGAGACCCCGGAAAACTAAAATATGGAACAGATTGTTAAACATAGCTAGACGTTCCATTATTCTGTACTGTGTAACAAAAACTTGGATGTAGTACTTGTATATCTGAGTGAAACTTTAAAGCCCCTATATGAAGACTCACATTGTCCATGGTCTGTTAAGAAAAAGCCACCCGGCAAGCTCAGTCAGTAGCACGCAATTCTACTGATCGAGGGGTATTGGGTTCTATTCCCGGGCGGGGCATACTTTCGTAGAGCTTGGTCATGAAATTATTTCTACGACCATTTTCCCTCCTACCAATGATTCTTAATTATGTAGGCAGTTGTCAGTCACTGACGAAAGTATGCGTTTAGTAGTTGTTTAACAGCTAAATCCAGAGATTTAGCATTTCCAGGAACAGTGAGTAGGTTGACAGACTGCCGTTATATTACCTATACAATGTGTTGCGACGGCGTTAAAACCAACAAAAACAAACAAAATAACTGTAAAGAAAAAGATATTTATGTGGTATTTGTACATATGTTTCATAATACTTTAAACACTTCTGATTAAAAAACCTTTAATTTAAAGGCATCTTCAATAAAAAACACTTATGTTATTTGTCGCATTATGAAGTGAAAGTAGATCAAAACCAGAAGCATAATTAAGTTGTCAATGTTTAAAACGATAGCTTTGATAACAGTAGGTTCAAGATGAAGACTTTTGATAGATAAACTTCCTTCTTAATTATTACACAATTAAGCTCTAAAACGATTTGGATAACATATGTTCAATGCTAACAAAAATTTACATAGTGTGCTCCCATAAAATGACCTATTTTTAAAGAAATTTGCACTTTGTCAAACTTAAACTTAGAAAGCAAAATGGTTTTATATGTTCATTGTGTCTCTATTGCATGTTATATTGTGACAACTTTGTTGCTGTAAGACATGTCTGCTGTAAATGAATATATCTTCGTTAAATTGCTAAAACATTTCATGAATAATACAAAACAAGCTTTTATGATGACGAAATTCAATTCAGACAATTATTCCAGAACGGTTTCACTTAGATTATCTTTGACTAGCGTGCAGTTAGTCCTAGTCTGCCTTCTAAATGATTTTGATTTGCTTATTGCATTTAAGCGTACGCACATATATTTTACATTTGGATTCATTATTTGATTTAAACGATACCCATGGCTAGCTACATATATGTATTCCTATTGCTAACAAAGAGTTTGCAACATCTACAATTCTACTAGTTTTCAAAGATATGCCAACGCACTAGACCTTGACAAAGAACGACTTGCATATTTATGAAATGCAGTACATTGTATGCTTGGTATTCAATTATAAAAGCAGAAAAAGTAATTGCATTTTATAGTCTAAGTTTTATGCTTATAATTAAGAGTTCACCGACTTTACGGCTATAATACTGTTTTTCTGTCTTTATACTAATTTTGATATTTTTGAATTGCCACTTGAATGCAATGTTCTGATTCTATAACATTAGTTTGTAATTTGTTTGTGTCGTCCCTCTTATAACAAAAATTAAAAAAATCTAAAACAGCTCTTTGCTTTTTGGCTGTGTTGTATGTCTGTGTTTATTTTGACTGTTGCTTTTCTTGATATGTTTGTTACACCTAGTTGTAGGCATGATCCCTATAAAAATCAGCTAATTCCTATAGTTTTCAAAAATGAGTCTGAAAACATTCCTGGAACAACAACAATAAGAAACGCAGACCTTCCACACAACTATAAAAATACATGTATAGTTATATTGAAACCTATCTCAATGAATTGGAAATCAAAACACTAGACCATGAACTACGGCTCGCTAATCAATAAAACGCTGTATTACAAATGATACTACAAATTATATGCTATGAGCCTATGAATGCATTTGGTAAATAATCTTCAAGATAATATCAATAGAAGTTGTATGTAACATACATAAATCAACAAGAGTGCAGACGTATCTATTAATCCACAACATTAATCAAATTGCTGGGAACATTTGCAAACATTGTTATTTCCATAAAATATTAATGTTTGTTTACGTTTCGGCTCCTGATGATGTTTCAATCAACCATCATTCATGTGTCATACATAACAAAATCGTTATCAGGGTTTATAATCATGGGCTCTGTTATTACAACTTAGGAAGTAAATAAAAAAATAAGTATGATGGTTATATTTCAGCCAGACGCAATTCTGCCTTTTGATGATGTAATAATGCATTTTCTAGAAAATTGGACCTTGTGGGTTTTTACTAAATACGTCAACTTTTATTTCATTCAAGAAAGGTAGTAATTATGTTATATGCGCTATTTTATGTTATTCGAATGAACAATCGTTTGTCCGGAAAAAGAAAATAGGTTAAAATCAACCCTTTGTTTACCTAATTGGTGGTTGATGTAGATTACGTGACTATAGACTACTGACAACATTTACATGACAAAATGTTGAAATCCGACGTAAACACAACTGCCTCGTTCACACAGTTAATGCTCCGGTGCGTTCCGGTTTTTGGAGCCTGTGGACCATGAAGATTCGTGAAAAAATTAACTTTGACCCAGCTTAAAAACTATAGTTATATTGAAAACTTTCTCAATGAATTGGAAATCAAAACACTAGACCATGAACTACGACTCGCTTATTAATAAAACCCTGTACTACAAATGATACTACAAATTATGTGCTATGAGCCTAAGAATGCATTTGGTAAATAATCTTCAAGATAATATTGATAGAAGTTGTATGCAACAAAAATAAATCAACAAGAGTGCAGACATATCTATTAATCCACAACATTAATCAAATTGCTGGGAACATTTGCAAACTTGGTTATTTCCATAAAATATTAACGTTTGTTTACGTTTCGGCTCCTGATGATGTTTCAATCAAACCATAACAAACCATAACATGTCGTAAATAACAAAATCGTTATCAGGGTTTATAATCATAGGCTCTGTTATAACAACTTAGGAAGTAAATAAAAATTTAAGTATGATGGTTATATTTCAGCAAGACGCAATTCTGCCTTTTGATGATGTAATAATGCATTTTCTTGAAAATAAGACCTTGTGGGTTTTTCGGCGCAGCTGTCTAAGCAACTTTTGACCTATATTTCAACCAATACAATTTGCTCTACATATGCTCTCATATGTTTGTCAAATGAAAATCCTTTACGGTATAAAGAAATGGAAAAACAAATGACACGATTGGCTATTTGTGATAAACTGGTGCGTAGCACGTACAGTAGCTGCTGACTATTTACTCTGTGTATAATGAGTGACTCACTATGCTAATTGATCACACATTTGTCGTGGTACGCCCCATGCGGTATAACGTAACTGCGAATATGACTCAGCGCACGCTCGGAATGGGTTTTCATTTTGCCATATGTAGGCCGCCATTGAGCATTTCTATCAAATTGTTTTATGTTTGCCAGTAAAGTAACATAAATCGTTTGGTCATTATGGAAAGAAAAATTGTCAGTTGAGGCTGTATTGCAATTTCGGACAAATTACATAGTTAATACATGCACACCGTGCATGACCAACAATTATATTTCAAACAGTTGAAAATGAACCCAGAAGAGCGCCGAATATCTTTTTAAAGATATTTCTTGTTACTAGCCAACTTTTATTTGAGGAGCATATACACAGCTGGTTTAGCATTGTATATATGAATTACGGTATATAGTCACGTAATTTTTAAAATGTAAACAAACATTTGTTTCCCATCAAATTCGACCTTCGGTAATGCCCTGGTCTCCCCGGGATGAGCTGACATCGGTTCGCTCCCCTGCGTCGCTACCGCTGTTCACCAGTGTGAACCAGGCATAAGCATTAAAAAACGCCACGCCAGCACTGAAAGGTTATATTGTGTGCGAATTTACGGACAATTCATTTTATTTATGATGCGCTGTAGCAGTTCAAAAGACCGTATGAATTGTTGCTTAAAATCCCTATGGAAACCCGTCTATTCATTTCACGTTCAAATTAACGTTTAACAAAGCTCAAAAGAATTTCATGTTGTCTTTCGAAATATCAAGCGTTTATCCAATCAACTATTCAAGGGCCGAAATATATTGGAAAAATGAATAATTCAGAAATATTCTAATATTATCTACACCGGTGAGTAAGATCTAAGATCTTATCAATTGAGCCAAACTTACTGAACAATTAATTTTAGTTTCAAAAAAATAGATACTTTGAAACTGTTCCACAAAATCGCAGAAAAGAATGAAAAGATGAGTCTAAAATTAAAGGTACAAAACATGCCATATGTACAAAATTAGCTGATATACATATACTCAAAATAGTTAATCAGAGCACAATTCCTTTGATGATTTTCTTAAATGCAAACATGTCAACCAAACACAATGGTGATTATTTGAAAATTCCCTTGAAAGAACAGTGCAAGAATTGAATCTAAAACATTTCTCTTTAAAAACTCTCGCTTTGCTTTTGGCTGTGCGGTTGGTCTGTGTTTTTAACTGCTGCTGTTCCTGATATGTTTGCTTTCATATTTTTAGATTTACGTGTAGGGTCACAATAATGAACACTTCTAACGTGCACTTAACCTAATTCACTTAAAATTAATATAAGAACTGGGTCACGAGAGAATAGAAGAAGAATTATTTGAACTTTATTCATGATAAAACACTTCTAACACAATAGCATACATTTTTAGTTGTGAGTGAAGAATATTGTTACAAAGTAAAATGTCATAATTAGGCCAACTGTTCGGTGCATGGAAATGTCAACGCCTTGTCACTACATGAAGAACACATTTATCATATAAATACGTGCGTAAAGTTCAATTAATTAATGATTTTACACAGACAGTTATTTGTTTGTGGCCGTCCTTAACCAAATAAATAATCTAAGACATATCTTTTTTTGCTTTTTGACGACGTGAAAGGTCTGTGTTACTGATGCTGTTCCAGATTTGTTTTCAGACTCTTACTTTTCAAACAAGCACACACTAAATTAAACGTTTGATAACATAAAGTACGACAGAAACCAAGACGAAAATACCTTTTCTTAAAAATATTTGTATTTGTGTCATTGTCATTGGCATGCTCTTCTCTGACATTCATGTTCTGTTAGTAAAAGGCAGCAATGTGTTTTAAAGCATATTCGGCTAAATAAAGAAATTATGTATTGTACTGTATTGTATTGCCTTTTTGCACTTTATTGTCCGTAAAGTAGAATGACGATATCAAAATTTTGTCATGTTATGTTGGGTCATGTGCCCGAATCATAGATTCACAACTTTTAATGTTTGACTAAATCACACTGTAATCAAATATGTCTCAATTTGCTGCTATTTTAGTTCATCCACCGGCCAATTTTAGAAATATACTTTACAGTCGGTGTAAGTTTAAAAGGATTTCGATATAAATGCATCTGTATTGCAGATTCTGCACACCCTTGTCTGCTATAATCAGAAAAATCAAAATGAAATATTACAAATACAGCCTAAGAACACTACAATTATGTCAAAAGTCGTTTGTCGAATTTTGTGAAATGAAGAAAAGTTTCAATCAGGTCGAACAACTTGTCTATTTGATGTACAACAGGCGCAGTACATTCAAACAAGCATTGTAATTGTATGAAATCTAATCACCAACGGGTTTTAGATGCCGTTTTACATGTATGCGCATAGTAACTGTTCAACAACTTTATCCGGATATTTAACCTTTTCAGAAACGGTGATTAGGCTGACAGACATCAAATAAAATTTACAGTGTGTTGCTATAGAGTTAGATCCAACCAAAAGGAAATATGATAATGTACTGGTCCATACATTTTGTGTGTTAGGATAATATCTTAAGTTTGAAGTCTAACTACAGCTAAAGCCAGAAATTTAACCTTTCCAGAACAGTGGGTAGGTGGACTGACCACCGTTTTATAACCTATACAATGTGTTGTTTTGGCGTTAAACCCAACAAAAATAAAGTCTAACTGAGAACTTCACAGTAGACATAGTTCTTGTAGGTGAGCTGTGACTTCAGAAAGATATACACCTTGAGATGCTTAATGAAACTATGTCAGACATTTGATTCACTAAAGTGCCTTAGCAATCCAATATCTAGTAAAATGGAGAACTATTGCTATATATTCCTCACGTTGTCCGGACCCCCTGGTCTCATTATAAGTGTGAGAACGATTGTTTAACTGACATTTTGAGGTGGTGGAAACAATTATATAACCAAATGCTCTTATATCCCATGCTAAACATGTGATATTGCGTTAAATGTGATTGCCAAAATGGTCACATTCTTATGTACTTATATTTGATAATATAGCACATGTTTAGACCACGGGAGGTAAGTTTCACATATAAATGTATAGTATTACCAAGTCTGTACAAAGCAGTATCATATGCTACATAATCACTCATATATGTATGTGAAGGTGTAGTTATTGCTCATATATTGAAGTAAAAAAACCAAAAATCCATTTCCCAATGCCTTTCCTTTCCTTAGAAATCACAACGACACGTCAGTTTCTAATCGTCAAGTCAACAACAGTCATGTCATAACAGCCGTCTAGTTTCAACAAAGGTCAAAACAAAACAACTGATTTACATCTTTAATGACAGAATCTCCCATTGCTCTAACTACGTGTGTTCTAGGATTTTATAATTATTAGTATTCACTACAAAATAATCATTTACAACATTAGTTATCTCATCGCAACAATCACCATCAACAAAAGCTACACTTTGCAACAGTGTCCTCTTAGTAATGAGGAATAATGTTAACTAGTAATCGTTTTTACAAAAAAAAATTGAAGTATCAATTATTCAAATAATTTTTGTCTTTTATCTTTTCAAACATACCTTCTAAAATCTGTATTATACCAAGTTCTTTTATATAATCTTACTTTCTGTGAATAATATGGAAAGAAGACTTATCATGATTTTATCGTGTTTAAAACCAGCTGCCTAAAGCGTTTAGTGAAAAATATTAGAAGTTCCACGATAAAAAAGTCTTCCATTTTTTAACCATAACAAAAATATTTCAACACCCTCGCATGATTATAAATTTCCCCTTATTTGACAAAAATATTGTTTTATGTTAACAATAAATATCAACATTAACACTCTGAATTCTTCATAGCTAAATCTCCAATACTAACATAGTGTATTGAATTAATACAAATATTAAATATGGTATGAATATTTCAAACGGATGCCAAGTTCATAATTCAACACTTGATTTAGTATTCATTTATTCTATTCTGGAGAAATATTGACGTAAACTGACTGTAAAAACAATCTGATAAAAACGCTAAAATCTGACTTTATTCAAAGGTTAAAACAAAACGAGACAGAAAACGCTTTCTTAGAAATAAAAGTTATTTGATAGCCACTTCCTTCTCGTAGGAAAACATATTGTCTAAATATACTGACGAATTGTTTCACGACGTAGTTTGTTTGTTTGAAATTGTCATTAAATGTGATAAAAATCGAAAACACATTAATGATTTGGTAGGAATTAGGGACTTTAGTCAGTTATCTTTCTTTGATAAAATCTGAAGCAATCCAATTGGTAAGTAGGTCCTTACAGTTGGAATCCTCGATTTTATCACTGAATTCCTACGTAAGGATAACAAAACATTTAATTTAATATCTTTCTCGTTAATGAAGATATTTACTGAAGTGATAAAATTTAGATAGCCGTTTACCCTAAAAACACTGAGCTTGAATTTCAAACAAATTAAATAATTTACAAAAAAGTTATTTAAGATTAATTTTTGCAAATTGACATTGAAAAGTAAGGGTAAAATCCGAGTAATCCAACTAATTGGACATACCTATTTGAAGAGTATCATAAGGTTCCTTTTGATAGTCATATCAGAAAAAGTAGCAGAAGTAAATGTATGCTTACGAAATTTAAGTGAACAACATAGGTTTAAATTTTGTAGCAGATATACCATAAATGAAATTATGTATACAATTTCGGCTTGAATAGATATAGACAGTATACATTCCTTATTAGATTGTGATGGCGCTCAGCTTGAACATAAATATATACATATGTCAGTTATTCTTGAGGGGCTCTAAGTTTACACTACATGCATTATTTGGCAAATCATCTGCCCATTACAAAACTACATTTTACAATAATCATTATCTACCTTATAATGCGTCTACAAAAATAATACATTAACCGAGAAAATGTTCATGATCTACACAAACTTTATTTGATTCAGTTTGTCTTATGCACAATGCCATAAAGACGGGCGGTAATAATAGCCAATAATTACTGAGCCCCACGGTTGCAACTATTGGTGTTTTAAGTTTAAGTCACTGTTTCAAAGTGAACTATTCCTTTGTAGAACTGTATTACAACACCGTTGTATTTTGTAGACAGATTCGACGTTGACATGCTCATAGAATCGGAACCTTTGACAACAGTTTTGACATTGACGAACTTACAAAATGCTCTACACGTTAATTTCAAATGTAGTTTGTAACATTTAAAGTTGCTATTCATTGATTCAGTTTTCAAAGAATTTATCATCTATTCCCAACTGAATCATAGTCTTATTATTACGTTTCTTTGGTTTAAGTGTTAAATTATGCGTTTGATGAATTTATAAAGGCTTACTTCCAACATTGATATACCACAATGACATATAAGTATTCATAATTGACATTGTTTTCATTACAACTAATCCCATGTGACAAAACGTGATACAATTTTCGATAAGCTTAATTTTCATTTCACCCATTGACTAAGTAATATGCTTGATGACATTTGAAAGTTTGAATTAATTGAGCTACACTTATTCATATTATGAATTTAAAAATGAAAATAATCCAAACTTCAGCATATTTTTGTATTTTTTATATTACTACGTTTCGACTTTTACGTCTTCATCAGATAAACCTTTTATTACACCGAAGCCGCGGCCGTGGCGTAGTGGTTAGCATGTCTGACTTCGAATCCGGAGATCGCGGGTTCGAGCCCGGTCGCGGTAGGTCATACCCTATACATGAGTTGTCGGCCTCGTGGTAGGGTAAGGTAGTACTGGTGATAGAAAAAGTGTCCAGGAAACCTATAGTAGGAAGAACTGGCCGTCGTGTATATGACCTAATTATGTGTTGAATACGACGTTAAAAACAAATTACAACGAAATATTATGACGAAATTCATTCATAAAGTCATCAAAACTAAGTATACTGATTTACTTGCCAAAACTATATCGATTGAAGCGATGTTATAACAAAAGGACACACGGTACGAAAAGACAAATGTATTTTAGTCATAAAATCTCATTTCTGCGATACGAGTATATATTCTTTTAAATAACACGCCAATAGACCATTTAAGGAAAGTATCATGTCCAGTATCAAATTTGTTTTGGCTACAAAATGTACATTATTCTTCAGATATCTTCACATACACCATGTATTTTTTGTCAATATATTCATCATGTCAAAGTAGTTTGTCTGGTTCAAATGAACGAGTATATGTATCAATTTCTTTAAGATTATTTTAAAAATTGTCATGCTGGGTTTTGATATGTATTTTTCAGATATATCAGGAGCAACGTATTGCCCATCTATTTATTTATGTTCTTTTTACAGTAGGAGAAATTAGTTGTTCATTTATCAAAAAGCTTTGTTCGTCCAGTCGGTGGCGCAGTTGGTAGCGCGTCGGGATTTGGAATCTCTTGTTCTGAAGGGAAAACGGGTTCGAAACCCACCCGGGGAGGTTATACCCTTCCATGAACATTTGACAATAATGTCAATTCTCCTCCATTAATACGATATATGGAAATGTTTCCGGCATTGTGGAAGGGTAGGTGAGTACTGGTTACAGACAAGGGTCCAGGAAAGCTAGATTAGGTGCGCTGGACGCCATAAAATTACCTAAATTGTGTTGACACGGCGTTAAACCGAAAAGAAAATAATGCGTCTACCAAACCCAATAAATAAAAAAAGTATAGTATTATGAATCAGTTTGGTTTGGCGATGCCTAAAAGATTAGTACTTGTATCATGTGATGTGATGTGACAGCCTCACAGGATTCTTATATCATACCAATTACGAAAGTTTATGATTTCGTTATTAGTATATTAAATATATGTATGTGAATATAATTTGCTTGATAACAAGACTTCATATGGTGAATAGTGATTTATATAAATGTGATCTTGTCATTTAACGACATGGATGCTACAATAATCTAACACTTGGCGGCATATAAACCATTACAATTCAACAGGATAACTGCTTAGGTAAATACCTTTCTGACAAAAACAAATGACGTAAATGACTGAATAATAACAAACATAATGAGCTGCGTTCATAATAAAAATATAATTTCCGCTTTCTTACCAATCTTTTTGTAATATTACTGCCATTCGAAAAGTATGATGAGGGAAGCACACCAAGACGATGTAATAATGTAAAAACAATGGAAGGACATATTAAAGATACGTCAAATGACAATGATTTGTAAAAAAAAAATAATCCATTTTATAGTGGTGACCAACTATAAAGCAGCATGTAGTTGGATAAATTGCCTCGTACAAGAATGTCAGGAATGGTCAGTTTGCGTGTAATAAGAATGACAAATAACCCATCGTTAGTTGTAAGATAGTGTAATGATTTTATAGTTGCGGCTATAAAGACTTGATCAGTTTCAGCTACGGCATCTCCACTGTTACTAAGAGTTTAGATATAAATTCTATCACTGAGTGATTTTGTTAAAAACCTTATTTAATATTTTAGCGTGGCATGGCAAAAAGTAATTCACTCCTTGGCCATTGTCATGTAACCTTACAAGACAAGCTACTCTTCCTAAGGCTGTTCAAAGGCAGAAACCTCTAAGGTTCTTGCGTTTATAGCCGTCCGGCTAGCTCAGTTGGTAGTGCGCATGTCAACTGATTGAGGGGTCGTGGGTTGGATTCCCGGCGGGGCATATTTTGTAGAGCTTGGTCATGAAATTATTTCTATCAATGGTTTTTAATTATGTAGTGCAGTAGTCAGTCACTGGCGAAAGTATAGTAGTTGATTAACAAGTAAATTCAGAGATTTAGGCTTTCCAGGAGGAGTGAGTTGGTTGACTGACCGCCGTTATATGACCTATACAATGTGTTGCTACGGTGTTAAACCCCCCAAAAAACAAAAAAACTTGCGTTATTATATGTTTGTGGCGTCTTATAATAACAAAGGTTTAAAAATCTGGAAACTTCTTCTTCTTTGCTTCTAGGCTGTTGGGAAGGTCTATATTTGTTTACTGTTGTTGTACCTGATATGTTTCCCGTTTTCCGTTGGACTAATTTTATAGTATTCAGTAACTTATAAACATAATATGTTCCAGATCAAATTTCAGTAGAAAAAGTAAGTAACAATTTAAGCGCATCTAATTCAAATGTGTCTTTGAATGTGAAATGGTCCTTTGGGTGATCATTTGATAATTTATAAGACAGCATGATGTTCCTTAGAGATTCCGATAAAACTTAATTTGCCCGTGAAATGAATTGATAATTATCTTTAGGATTCTCCAGAAAGAAATTATACATTGTTTAGGTTTACTGCACTAAGAAATAACTCCAAGAAATAACTATTATGACCCTATTATTTCGACATTATTGTCATGTCTCTGCTTATGTCAATGAGCGTTTTATATGTAACACTTTCGCAGTAACATTCGAATTCCCATCAATGGACACTTCCAAGACTTTACCTGTTAACATATTAAACAAAGGTTTACAGTTATCTTTTATCCCACAAACAAGATAATTAAAGAAGAGCACATGGTTAAGTTTGTGGGAAAATGTATTGTTATTCAAATAGAAAGGTAAGACACGGAATAGTCAGTTGCTTTTGTTCACTTGTCTTGAATATTCAAATTATGCTAAGAATCGAGATAAACTAGTGATAAAAAGACATTGCATCTGCACAGTTTCGTTTAAATGAAACGTTAGTATTTTTTGTATCTAATTATCAGATTTTTTTGTAAACTTTCTAAAAAACGCCTTTGAAATCGCCTTCCACGTTATATATCTTTTATTTACACATTCAAATCATGTAGATTCATGGTGACACGCATGTATACCTTATAACAGCACATGTACATTTAATAAACTACAAACGATTCTAATTTTGACCGATGACCAAAAATCAGACTTTGAATAATTAAAGTGCTCATTCAATTGAAAAATCCCTTTTATTCAATTGTTCAACATGTGTTGATTTTTCCTGATAACTATGGCGAAGTTAACAGCTCCGTTGGGATCGGTATGTGAAAAGTCACAAACATATAAAATGGTTATAATTGAAAAATGTAAACAGAAGCGCAAACTACGTCTCAGGCATAAAAGGAGACAAGAATTTGATCAGTTTTAACATACATGTTAAATGTATTATTATCTCATTGTTAATAATACTCAAAACCATGATACATATGACACACTACACCCTTTGATGTCAGTAATTTCACTATTCACATCTACTCGTAAAATGTGTGTCATGAGTTATTTCACGTGATAGAAGTTATCATCATGATAACAACAGTTTCAATTTTACAGCCATAACATGTGTTTGCACTTTGATCATTTTGATTAGAAACTAGCGCACACTAGAACCTGGTTTAATCCCACAGAAGCAAAGAGTTTGCTACTGACTGTTCCAAGGCGGAAATCCATCAGGGTCTTATATTCTGTATTTGTTTTTGGTGTCCCTTTTATATCAAATGTTAGCAATCTCATTCATATCACTATTTGCTCTTTGGTTGAGAAGAGAGTCCTCGTTTTTTACTATTGTAGCTATTTCTGATATATTTCCAGACTTTTCTTTTTAATTCGAACTTTAAATCATCTGCGCAGTATCATTTCCAAAGAGAATTCTTGTTTCATTTCCATTACAAGACAACTACAGGATCAATAATTTATTATAGTTTAATATTCTTAACAAAAATATCTTTAACACTACTGTCGTCTTTTCTTCATTTAATAGTATAAACAGGTAATTATTTACAGCGAATGTTTAATGAAGTCTTAAATAATTATAAAGTATGCGAAATTAACATTATTGCAATGAACTATTCAAACGCAAGTTCAATCGTCTTTTTGTAAGGACTATCCAATGATGTACTGCAACGCCATTCCTTAAACTCTCCAAACGTTGACCTACAGATAGACATTTTGTGGTATGATTAATTTTTCTTTGCAAAATAGTAGGGAATGGTCTCCGCACATCTAATGTTTTGGTTCTGATATGTTTTAGACATCAAAATACTCCGTTGGGTGAACTCTTGATATTTAATATGACATGCGGACCTTCCTAAGCGAATGTGATATATATGAATTTTTCGTGAATAGAATAGATAGAATGCTTTTCACTAAAAACAATTCATATAGTATATGGAAATGCTCTACAAATTAAAACATCCGTTAACTAGGACCATTTTTTATTATTGTCTGCGGTCGTTATATTGCTCAAACACATTGCTTTATTGTCGGTTTCAATTTGACCAATTACGAGAATTTTGCTAAGGTTCAGATAAAGCAACCACATTTAACTGGTTTTGACCTCTTCTCATGTAATTACAATTCAAGTCCATTGTTGCGAAGAAAATTATCAGGAAATGTGTATTTATCATATTGAAAAAGCTTTGCAAATCATCTTTTGTTTGTCTTGTTGCGCTAATATATACCTTTTAAAGAAATATTGGTAAATCGCCAACGACATTAGCTGGTATATTGAAGAAAAATATGATGAAGATGATACTGTAGTCAATTTTAATGATATATACAGTGTTTAAAAATAACAATTAAACTTTATGTACATTTATCTTCATAAAATAAAACCGTGCAAAGATGCAAATATGCAACACAAATTACGTTTAATGTACACAAATCCTAACTATCTAAACGTACAACTTGCATTTTGAAATTTGAACTTTACCATTTATCTAATGAAATTACATCATTTTGCGTGTGTTGCATGATTTTGGTATTTGTATATGAAAATTGTATGTAAAATAAATGCATGGATTTTATTAGAATAGTTACACTCGAGATATCTGACGCTTTTGTAAATAAAATGAATGTTGCGATTAATAAATCTTCTAGAGAAGTTTTGCTGTTGTAACCAATACATCAAATTTGTGTTAAATAATATTTAGACAAGGCAATAATTGCATTGATAAATGATTTTCTGCAGTTAATACTGTACTGGATTTACATGTTGTAGAATGGTCTCCTTTTGGGATATGTTTTACTAAAACTTAAGTGTAAATGGAACAAACAATCTTATTATCAATAATTGCTAGAAATTGTTGCATTCTTGTCATAAGGGCGTATGTTATTTTGCCATATCATTTTTGTTGACACCAAAAGAAAGCAATTTATGTTGCTCCCTTTTTGTCATTCCTAAACAAGGACCAGAACCTCAAACACTTTTCAGAAAAAGATTCGAATATTCTTAACATAATAAGTGATCAGGCTGGGAATGCAGTTACATTGCAAATGGCTGATTTCTTCACAACCTTTGTGTGTACTAAAGCATTATACAATTTAATTCATTTTTTATAACACGAAGCTATTGTAAGTTGTATATATATGTTTTGATTCAATATTTGTTTTTCTGCTATTGGAGCCAGTTTGACTGGAGTGACGCATAATCGTATCTTATTTTGGGTATTAGGTAGCTTTCTTATTGATTCTGAAAAAAGACTTTACAAGAGCATTGCGTTATATGATCAGCTTGAATACTGTTTCAGTGGCATCGTCCTTTGAGTACTTACAGTACAATGGTAAGATACTCTTGATATAAGAGTTTAGGTTCAACAAACTGGAGCCTAGAGGTAGTGCTATAGTACTTATTTGACTTATTTTGCAGATAAATCATCTGAAAATACATTATATTACAATTTAATACGTATGTCGTACAACAAGATATTTTACATAGTGTAGAAACTTTTCTAACAGTGTTTCAACTGTTTCTCTGAATAAAAGGTCCACCGGGAGTCAAGATTTTTTCTGATACTTTAATAAAACTTGATTCGTACGTGAAATGAATTGGTGGTATTCCTATGGGGGAAAACGTTACCCTTCATACGTCCATTAGAATAGTTTGACAATATGCAACAAGTAGTTTTACAAAAACCATTTCATGAATAACTGTATCTTTAATTAGACCAAGATCATTTCTAAATCAACAAGTTACTATTGCTCAATTTGATAAAAGTGCAACAAAGTTTCAATGGCATACATGTCAGTATGAAAGCATATCAGGAACAGAAAAATCACAGACCCTCCACACTGTAAAAAAAGAAAAAGGGAGATGTTTCAGACTTTTAAAATTTTGTTATAAAAGAGACGCAAAAAACGGGATTTAACTAGGTTCTAAGGTAGCCCACACAGGTAGAAAACACACAAACACATACAAACTTAAAGCATTGCCAAAGTAAAAGGCTAGTATTTTATCGATTTACAAGGACCAGAGCATCTGATGAAAGAAAAGCAAGAACTTGCTGGCTGCAATGGAAGAAACAGGTCGAGCCTTTACATATTAATTACTGATATTTCTTTACTGTGACATACACTAAACATATATGGTTTAATACTTAATAGAGAAGTCACAAACATGCTAAGTACTTTATTTAAACTCACCAGTATGGAATTGAATATACACCTCATCAATTATTGTTTTTGTAACAACTGCTGTAACAATTTTGTATTCAAGTTCAAGTTCAATATTGTATTTAGCACAAACATAATAGTTTTTTGCCAATACAATATATACAGTTTGAAAAAAAGAACAAACAAACAAAAGAAACAAACATATATAATAAAGGTGATGAAAAAGAGAGAAAAAAGGAAAAAAAGGAAAAGACACATGTATATGTTTAAGGAGAAAAGTGATATACATGGATGATATTATAGTTAACAATTTAATAAGAATTTTATTTTTCTCTTTATTTTTATTGATACATAGCAGTGTCAGATTCAATTTTTTAGTTATTTAAAGCAATAACGTGTTAGTCTTCAACTGCGAGGATAAAAAGGTTATTTGGGAGAGACAAGCTAATATTATATATCATTCCATCGAAGTTTTTATTTTTTCACATCGTGATTTATTTATCAGAGTCTTCAGACGACGCTTCATCATTTTTCTAGATCATTTTAATGTTCTTAGTGATACTGATATTTCTTGGGCACAAGCTCAAGTTTTACGGAAAAAAATCAATTTTATACTCAAACTCAATTTTCATTTTGATCATTAATTTTGCTTATTTAGTCTATGTTACAAGAACGATAAGATCGATAGAAAGTCCAAAGTTGGCCAAAAGTCTTTTTATACAAAACGAAGCTGAGAAACATTTTTGAATAAGGTTTAATTCAATTGTATTGACTTGAGTCTGTTAATGAAGTGTTGAGTTTAGTCTCAAATGAAATCCAAGTTCGTGGCTTTAAGTTTATAATACAACCCATGATATTTTATATTAAAACATTTTATGTATTTTCATTATTATGATTATCTAATAACAGCCATTTTAACTAAATTGACATGCTATTTAGAGACAAAAACCATTTGAGTCTACTATTGAGTTCGTTCCTAAGTTTGTTTGTGAAACTGAGGCCAGGTATGGTAATTTTGAAGGGATTTTAGAAATTATCGATAGGGGCAGCAATAATGTAGTTTAAACATGTTGTTTTGGTAAATTCAATATTTTGTCGAGCCTAATACATGTTTTATCTGTTTTTTTTTTCATTTTTCCTATAAATTTATAAAATCATTAACTATTTTTTATAATAATGATTTATTCTAATTAACCTTTGGCATTTAAATAACCCAAGTAGCAATCACATAGGTATAAGGCAGAGCGAGAGAGACACGTATACGCCCTACGGACTTGTTAGAAATTACAGTAACATAATCATATTAATATCTTGTTGAGCAGTAAAGAATAAACGATCCAATACAGTGGCTGAGACAGGATTGGCTATTATTGGTTCAGATATTGGAGTACAGAAAGAATTACATTAAAAGTTGAAGATCACGACGTTACCACAACAAGTATAAAACTAGTCAAGTTCTTGCAAATTGAGCCTCAATGATTGGATTGTCGTGTTCGTCGCTTCACAGATTTTTACCAACGATGGCACTTGAACGATGACACGATACGCTTTAACTACTGAGTATTGGAGTGTTCATAACTAACTTTATAAATACTGTTGAACTTTATCAACTAACGTTTGCATTTGAATCGCTTCTATCTGATTCAATTATTATCAATAATAAAACGACAAGTGACAGCGGCGGCATAAATTTAAAAGGAAATATCTAATAAACTTTAAAGAATTCAAAATTTAGGAAACGAAAACAACAGAAAATAAAACATTTAAAATAATGGGCAGACTACATAACGGTGAGTGATTATATATTTTTGTATTAAGATTTTTTTTTCGATTAAATTGTTTTTATTAATTATGCATATTATGCTTTATGTAGAACGTAACTTGTTGTAAGACCAATTAGCTGGAGACATAAATAAATAAAAACAATGAAGAATAAAGACAGAAATTTAACGTTAATCAAAGTAAAGAATAATTTCATAATTTCTATAGTCCGGGGCGTATGATGTAATATTTTATCCAATAACTTAATAAATTAATGTATGGTATTTTTTAAAAATGCATTAAACATAAGAAAGAAGGCCAAATATGGCCCAAGTCTATTATAATAACGAACATTGAAAAAGTTGAGACCGTTTAATCGGTTATATTGTTGTATTTCTTTTTCATTAATCTAGTTTTGTTCATGAAAGTATGTTAGTTCAATAGTTTATTTTACAGTACAAGCCTCTTTTATGAAAACATCATGATACAGCGATTGTTAATAATTTGATTTACAAATTTAACCAAAACAGACATGGCGAGTTTTGTAAATCAATTTACTGACAATCAGAAAGGCTATTTAATATAGATTTGGGAAATAGTAATACTGATTAGATAAAAAAAACTTTGGACAAGTGAACTAATTTGTATTCGCTGTAAAATTGACCCATTTAAACTTACGTCTCTTTTTGTCAATGAAGCAATGTCGATTTATTAGTTTTACTGTTAACTGATATCTCGAATATCATTTACTGTCCATTAACAGAGTAAATCTTAATGTAAACGGTTTGAATTCAATTTTAAAGTTAAAGTTTAAGCAATGGTTTTTAAAGTCTTCTATGTTGTATCAATATTCAGTCGACTCTTGACGTTAACATCCCTAATCATTGAGTCACACACCAACTGTTAACATTTTTTAATTATAGTTTACTTCATTTTAAGGAGGTGTAGTGCGACAGTATTATCCTGAGCTTGAACTACCTAATTATAATAATTACACACTTCACTTACATTAAATCAAGAGTTTCCGTATGCGTGTATACGGTTATACACGTGTTTATAACAACCTATGTGATTATAAATCAATTTTGAAAAAGTTGCATGTTATTGTTCTTTTAATTTTTGACACATTAGTTTTGGGGGAAACACGTAAGTTCGCAATATTGTGGCACAGTTTAAAAACATTTAGTCTTATGAAAACAATATTAATTGTTTAGTATGTGTAATTTTCCGAAAGCTTCCGATAAAGCCAATTTACAAAAGAAGACAAAAATAGATTGTAAATACTGAGTTTAATATTATCTTATATAAAGGTCAAGCTCAGGTTAATATTGGCGGACTATACAAGGTAAAGCATTGTGCACAATTAAATCATGCTACAGGATCAAAACCTCTGGCACTCACGAGCGGTTAATATATACATTTAAACAATAACTAAAATGTACATATTGATAAGATTAGAACAGATATCTACACACATCATTTATTCAATTGTTTGTAAATAAGGTATAAGATATTAATTCTACTAAATCTCTTTGTATCATTGGGATCAGTTTACTAACAATTCTTTCTTAACAATTCCACAAACTTCATGTCAGAAGTTTGTTACTTAATTTATTTAGTTTTCCTCTTCCTCGGCAAGTTTTTGCCAACCTTTTTATTATAATAATGTCAACTTGATAAATTGAAAATGTTATGTTTTTAAAAGGAACCTTTTAACGGTTGAAATTTATTGTCACACAAGTTCCAGAGTCAATTATTACCATTTTATAAAAACATAGATCTAGTTGGATGCGCATTTTTATATCTGGAAAGAAAAAAATACAATTACTTGTAAGTTTTGTTTTGTTTGTTTTAAATGCAATAATATAATTGATATGACAGATACAGAACTAGTAAAGCCGTTTGCAAACAACGTAAACACGTTTTCAAAGCATGTTACTGAATTTCAATGAAGTTCATGATACATTTAAAAACAAATAAAGACATTACTAAAATTGATCATTTGTAAAACATTTTTGGTCCGTTTAAATCTGCAAGTTTACAATTTAAACTAAGGTGCCACCTTTTCCGAAATTCTCTCACGTTAACGTTTAACTGTCAAAGATGATCATTGAAACCATTATCTGTTGGTAACGTATGGATAGTTACTGTGTTTATATTACTTTTGATTAATACCTCTTACGAGCTATATGTCAGCTTCTACATAAGCAAAATTATTTTTAACACAATTACAATCATTTTTATTTAAAAACACCCGTTGGTAAATACAGATGATTTTAGTGTCTTTATATTACTTTAAATAATATCACTCATAAGCTATATGTCAGTTACTATTGAAGTATTAGCAAATTCATTTTTAACACAAAAATCACTTTTGTTATTTAAGAAATGTGAAACAAATTACTAAATCAATAAACTAGAAGCTTTGTATAGGAGCAGTAGTCAAGTGGTAGGACGCGGGCGCCCGGGTTCGAACACCACCAGGGGCACTGCTATTTTTTTGAGCAAGAAATTTACCTGAGATTGCTTCACTTCACCCAGGTGTAAATGGGTACCTGCGATGGTGGGATAATTCCGTTGCGCCAAAGTTTCGGCTGCACTAAGCGGAGTAAAAAGACTCCCTAGGGAGATTGATAGATAGATACCAGTAGCCCGATGACCAGGGGTAATAGCTGTAAAGTCGGTGAACGTGCGTAAGCATGAAGCTTAGACTATAAAATGCAATTACTTTGAAGACAGAAAAAATGAAAATTTCGTTGCAGTGTAAATGTTTATTTTTTCTAATTTTGCAAATACCTTCAAAGGGCACCGAATTTAATCTTCGAGTTACTGGAATAATGGAATACATTGGTTTCTAGTCACAATCAGTTTTTCTCATTACTACCTGACAAGTTCACCCTTTAGTTTATTTAATAATTTTTAAGTTATCAGAAGGAAAATACTCTTGTCTATAGACACGATATTTGATGCGGCAAACTTTAAAAACGAGTGCTCTAGCGCACGGTATTCAATAGGCAGGTCCAAACGAGTGTATACAATGTATTCTACATTACAATTTTTACAACTGTGTATTATTTGGATTCCAATGCAGAACAAAGTCTAATTTGACAAATTTTAATGTAAAAGGAAGTACATTGTTACAGCAAAGCATGTGTTCCATATTTGAATATTGATGCTGTCATGCCAAAAATGGGCAAAAAAGCACGTGATTATGCTTTGATATACATTTTTATAACAAATTCAGTTTTATCACATAATATACTTTCAACTTGATTGTATACTTCCTGATCTTTGTAAAAGACACTTTGATTGTGAGCTTTTGTCTAACTTTGTACCTCTGTATTCAAAATGTGATGATGGCGAGATCTTTATTGTCAGTGTTGCTAGCACCTATTGACATGACATAATGGGCGACGGGGACGTAATTGAACGTAATTGTTCAAAAGCAGTAAGTGAGGCAACTGTGAATATGACATCATTGGCTTCGGTGTTGAACGTGATAAACCAGTCAGAAGGCTAAGATTTGTGTAAATTTAAATTTCCAAGTTGGCCATACTTAGTGTTGTTTTATAGGAACATCACGTTTAACTTCAACCACGTGTTCCATCACTTTGAAATGTTTGAAACATAGGTGTTATTTTTTATTTGTAATATAAGCTTTGAACATATAGGTGACAGAACTGAACACTTTGACATCCGTTAACTATTGTATGATACGACTCAATGACATTTAAAAATATAAATTTCTGTGAATTTGTGAAGTTGAACTTGAAAATATTACGGTTTTCAATGGCACATTTTTATGTGATACATTGACGTTCACGTTCACGTGTATAACTTACGAGAAAGGTGAAAGAATTAAAAAAACATGACGTACACTAATACAATTTCACCTATTTATTTCGACACAAAACCAAACTTGTTGAATTTACTTCACTTGGGTTGTAATTTAAATCATAATCTTTTTTTTAAATAATATCTTTCATAACATTTATCAAGAAGTACTTTAAATACAAAAAAAGTAAGAATCAACAATATCATAAGATTTAACAACGTATTAGTCTAGTTTTAAGTGATACATTGTTTTTTAATTGACATTAAGAGGATAGGTTTAATTATAATATTTTAGTTCAAAATTGGTATCTCTAGAGTGCAATCACTAACGTATATAATAATCTCTGTATTACTGTGACAGAGAAGAAACATTTGCCTTGGTTCTAACATTGCTTTTTGTAACTGTAACTTAATCTTTATGATATCACAATTTATGTCACACTTATTTCACTTTTAGTTTTGGTTACGCTTTGGTTTTGTTCTTTGAATATGATACATGATACAAGCATACGGTACAAAGAAAATACTATAAAACCCATTCCGATAATTACTATAGAGTAAAAGATGTAGTTTTCTGTACCATCGAAAACTCAAATGAGTTATTAAGTCACAGGATTGTGATATGTTATTTGTTTTTATGGTATTTTACGGTGACACGTCACATGCGAACAAAATAATAGTTATGTATTCCATTATAATTTTCTCACCTTCATAAAATGGAAATAATGTTTTCACATGTTTTATGAAGCCGAATCGTATCGAAGTTTTATTTCAACTAAACATTTGTTTCAATGTAAATTGTTGTTGAGCAACTCTTATACCTACATTGAATCGACTTTACTTATTAAATGCAAGAAATTATATTTTTATACATAACAAGTTCTTATCTACGCAGTTTTACGTTGACAATAAAGTCAACATCACCACAGTTTTGTAATTGACAACCAATTGTCGTGGTATTGTGCAGTCAACTAAAACAATAATATTGATGAAAAGTAATATTTTAAGTATAATATTTATAATTATATTCGTTATACCTGTATAAGTGTGAAATGAAACTGTGATCGGACATGTTGTTTACTAACAGTTTCTATATAACTATCACCATAGATGTGAATATTCAATATACATGTTGTTATTTGGCATGTCGGGATTTAATGTACTAAATACTACATGAGATAATTATCAACCCTGTGGATGGCCACAGATGACTTTGCTTGTGTTTTTTGCACGATTTTTAATCAACAAAACATATTTAGGTTATACTTACGTCATTTTTTTGTTGTTATTGGAACACATTCTATGACATTTTTGTATTAAGGTATGTGTTAGGTTTGAAAAATTTCAAGGTTAATTGTCGTGAATGATATAAACACCCTCATTATTAAATGTTGTTGTCAACTACGTGACTGTAAAATATGTTTATGTTTAGCTGTTATCTTTAATATCACACCGATCAATTTATTACCATTGTTCGTTTTTATTACGTAACTTCACAGTGCAAGGCCAGTAATGTCGTAGTCATTATACTTGTGTATATTCTATGCCACATTATCTGCTAGTGTGTTATTATTTGACGTATTTTAGCAGCTTTCATTCACATACAATCTATTCATTCAGCGTCAGTCAAACACGTCTGAAAATTTTCACCGGACTTTTGACTTTATTACAAATTGTAACGTAAAATTTCAGTAACGCATCGTGTCATTCTAAAATCGTAAAATAAAGCATTGATGAGTTTAATGAAAGACATTCCAAATATGTTGGGTAAATCGACAATTGGGCTACTTCAATTTAATGCACTGGTACTGTTTAGCGTGTGCTGCTTATGTGATTGACAAACAGTGAAAGAATCAAGTTGTTCCTTTATATCAGCAAGCATTTAAGCTGCGATATTAAAATAAATGTTTACGCTTAATCAAGCATGGAGTGTGTATCAACTTGACTAATTAAATGTGCCAATATGTGAATTGCTCACAAAATCGATTGCTTAATTTACGTGACATTTTCTGTCAGGAGTATCTATATCCGCCGGTGTCTGTCTCTAAAACAGCGTATGTAGAGGTTGTCGGTTGCGCAATTAAACTGTCGTACGGTGGTTTTCAAACCAATTTCTACCAGTGGCAGAACTTTTCCTACGATCTTATGATAATTGCAAAACAGTAGACTTGACTATTCAAAGAATAACCAACATACTTAGTTGATCGAAAATGTTGTTAATGGATGTTTTAAAATCATACTTATAAAATATTTACCTTTCATTTGTTTTTCTTATATTTTCAGGCAAACCTCTATTGTCATATATATCAATGTATTTAATAGTGATGATTGTATTAACTGAATTATATCAAATATCTGCTACAAGTCAGATGGACCAATCAGACATAAACAGACATGCAAGGTAAGCACACTACGTCATCTATTTGGCGACATACATTATTATATTTCCGGCACCAGAAAACCACACAACTAACGCGTTAATTAAGTGATTATCTAATTACGTGACTATTTTTTTAATTAATCAACTTGTTAATCAGGTAGTTAATTGATGGCAAAAATACGTGAAGAAATAAACGTAACATTTGCAAGGTCAAGTATTTTGTTTTTACCTTTGCCTTAACACTCTTTATAATCATGGGTTTCTTAAAAAACGTCAATTGTCTATAATTCGTTTCCAACACATGCTAACTACGTCAATATAATCTGTTAGGTCACACAAACACTCTGACGTGAGTGACAAAAATACTATCGCACGCTTTTGAGGTATGATGGTAATTCGGAAATATAATTTCTTAATTTAATTTTGCTTTTAATTATTATTTCAATTCCAGTAGCCATACCCCTAGTTAATTCTATAACCGTTTGAACTCGAAGTTTATAAGAGTCTAAAGCATACAAATTTACAAAGAGTAAGTAATTAATTACATACAACAAACAGCTCTATTGAATATTTATTATATTCCAATAATTTATATTTGTCTGGTGAAGAATCATATAACGCAAACAGAAACCTAAAACCTAATGTCAGAGACTAAGCTTGGGATAATCAAATAATCGTAGGATAGAAATATTACTTATATTACATATTTACATAAACTATTATATGTTTAGCGTATTTTTCGTATGATTTGATGAACATGGTGTACAATTATAGTATTTTATTTAGTCTCACGTGCGGCTCAAATTTCAATAATTCTGAATAAATCAATAATTATATTAAGACTCTACTATTTCTCATTTGCATAAAAATACAACATCCTTCAACGATAACAAATTGTTTACAAAGTGGGTAGTTAAAGTAAATAAATGAATTAATCGGTTTAGTCCTTTATTTATTAATTAATGAGTATTATCTCTATAGTCCTAATGATAAACACTGTCCCTCCAATTTGACATTAAGTGTTTCATTACTTGAGCCTTTGAAACGTTGTCTGTATAGCTGTGGACAACATCTCGTATATCAGACACAATAACCAACCCAAGTTTATTCGGAATTAAATTCACAATGGAGGACAGTTTCGTTGATTAAATTTAGGTTCCAGAAGCAATTTTATTATGTTCTACGTCAGACAAACTGCTTCATGTATAAAAACTAACGTTCTAAGAGTTTTTGTATTATCGATATACATGTATGTGAAACTCTTTCAAAATATTTGAATTCTTTAAAATTATAAACAATATCAATTTAGAAAATTAGTAGCATTCAAATCTATCGACTTACTTTGCCAATGTTGAGTTAAACTTTGTTGCGATTTTGTTTGTTTGTCCAATTCTCAAACATGACATGACAGCATGGGAATTAAAAGGATAACATAGGATTGCCCCTGACGACCTATATTTGGGGTTCGAGCAACCTGTTACTGCTATTAAACATTTGGTTTGGGCACGAAAAACATGCAACTGGTTGTCCACTCAGACATCTTTCTTTTAAATTAATGTCAACCTCTACTGCAATATAAATTATTTCACTCAGTTATTCAATCGGTTCCATTTTTTGAGCTACATGTTCTGTCGAAAATCTAACTGTTATATACACAAACCTTTCATGACATAGTCAACAGCTGTACATGTAGTTCATTCCTCAACGGAAATTTATATCTACTTCACAACATATATCATGATACAATTTAAGAAGGATTTTATCATAGGTCATCTGTAACCATGTTCAGTAACATATAGCTGTTCTGTGTGGGTTTGCCGTTAGATATAAGCTAGAAATTCATTAAAATAGTCAACAATGTGCATTGTAAATTTTAATTGATTTATTTCATTGCTCTTCAGGACGCTGACATTTGTGTCCGTATAAAACAGTAAACTGTTGTTCGATGCTAATAAATTCTACTTCCAATTTAAAAGGTTATTTTCTTCAAAGTTTTTTTTTCATGCATTGTTTAAAATTATAGCTATATTTGACCTTCCAATGTTGATCTCCAAGCAATTTCAAGTTTCTTATTTTCCATTCAAAATAGCATTTCTTATAAACGCGGTACAATGTCATTTGCGTTGTTTCATTTCTAATTTGTACGCGAACTGCAATTCAAAATTGTGTTATAATGTCAATTTGTAAGGCCTTACAGCATATTTATGTTCTATTATATTAGTTCAAACATGGTTGGTATTTCTTTTTACAATTTAAAATATTCAATTTAACTTGAAATTTAATATAAACTTAAAATCAAATAATGTTGTTCATGGGTAATTACGCCTTAAACAATTTACTAAGATAAAATAAGGGCATTAATAAATCCCTTTGCATGAAATAAGTGTTAATACACTATTTTTAATGATTATATCTTTAAGCAAGTTAGAAAGGATGTCATTGTGTTCTCATCTTAAATCCATAACTTTTGATTAAATTTAATGTAAAACTAGCTAAAGATGTCAGATGTGTGCAACAAGTATCACGATCAATTCTTACAGGAAATATCGGCTGCAAAGTACAAATTATTGATGCATCATAAGAAAAAACATAAACGTATCATATTTAACTATTTGAGTTTTTAAATATTTGAGTTTTTAATGATTTTAAATATGTAGTCATTTATCAATATGATTAAGGTTTTGCTTTTGAACGGTGTCTATCACATTTTTTCTCCAAAACCCCCAGTAAACTGGACGCTTTTCTCGTTATCGTTTAACCATCAACAATGATTCAACAATAGAATTGTAATAAGTACGAGTATACAGTCTGATAAAACTCACGTTAATGATAATATTGCATTAAAAGAATTTGAAGTTGATAACATACAGAGGGCAACTTATTACGACGTATAATCAACACGATCAGTATTTTTATTCTTTCATTTGACTTATGTTTCAATATTTCACTAGCGTTTTCAAAGTTGAAACAAATCAAATCTAATGTTTCGATATTTCATTCGTGCTTAAAGTTGAAATAAATCAAATGTGTTCAGTTCCTGATGAATATACTTACAAGTTACTAAAACCAATACTATATGCTTTGTAATACTTACCATGGTATCATGTTACCTCTATATCAATCATAGTTAATTGATTGTTGCATTAATTTCATAGTTAATGATATAACAAATATTATAAGTGTCAAGTTTTAATTGAAACAAATATTCATGTAATTTGATAATAGCAATAATATTTTATATATTTATATAAGTTAAACTAACCTGACTAAAATATTAATTAAATAAATATGGCTTCTTATTGACATAGTATTTCTTCGAATGATAAACTTACTTATTATTCGTTCATATCAATAAATACTAGAAATAGGTATAAATCAATTTTGTAAACATGGCATGTTTTGCGCTTTTACTTTTTTACTCATCTGTTTATGGGGAGAAAACACATACATCTGCGCAATTGTGATACAGTTTCAAAGTATTTATTTTTTATGAAAACAAAATTACCTGTTTAGTAAATGTGGCTCATTAAATAAGAGTGTAGATATTACTTACTTTTCAGAAGCATAATAATAGAAATTTTTAAACTTATTTATTCCTTTCTATGTTTTTGAAAGTTAGACTCGTTTTTTCGTTAGATTGACTTGCCAAAATCAAAAACTTTTACCAATATATCAGAAAATATGACAATATTTGCTTCAACTTGTGAAGGTGATAAAACGCGACAAGTTTCGAAAAATATTTATTAGAATAAAACAGATTGAGATAATTTGTTAATTCAAGTTAAAATTGACAGCAATAGAATCTCAAACTTTTGACAATTTGAAAATAGTAGTCAGATTATTTAAAGCACGTTTCTGTTGTGAAATTATTTCAACATACGTCTATCAGATTCGCCTTTTGAGGCCGTCTTAAAACATGAGAGAAATGTTTGATAAGAAAGATACTTCCATACCTGTCAGTCATATCAACAGTGAATTAATAAATACTGGCAACGTATCAAAATATGAAATATTACTTTCAGAAAACTTTAATAAAACTGCATGGGGTGTTACTCGTGATTTTGTTTAGATGGAAGTTGTTTGATGAGATAAAATTTGTTTTAACATGATTCAGTAACCAATAATGCAGCTTTGGTAAACAAATATGAAAGAGTATTATGTGGTTTAAAACATATATTTCTAACTCACATTAGTATTTAACGCATCACAGAAATGAAGAAACTTGGCTCGTATAGGAGAGATATAACACCTAAACGTAAATCAAATTTAAACTGTCTACAAATAAAAAATATACATTGGAACCAAATATCTAAGAGAATGATTTTGCAACATTATTCTCAGATATTAATAAAAGTACAAAGTCTTAAACATAAATATTAGTGTGATTATAAAGCAATGTCTCGAAACATATGGAGTTTTATAAGTCCAACATAAACTATTGTGATAAACATCTAATTCATCATTATGTATTTATCTTTTGTTAAATTTAACTATTCAAATATTAAGTGTCTTCATTTTCGTCTGTGAATTTAACTGTAATAGACTTATAATTGTATTAAATTTGGTGGAATTGTATACCAAAAAACTTAATTTGTTTTTGCCAATATTAAAGTCTGTATCGGATATTCTTTGAATAATGGAGAACAATTTCACCAAAATGTACAAACTGTGGGTAATATTCTTGGCAAATATTGATACACAAAACATTCAAGACTCATTTTATGAATAATTATAATAAGCAAAAAATATCATGTTTACATTTGTCAATATATTATAGATAATTGATAAAATTCAATGCTTATAATATTATTATTAAAAACAATATTTTAAAACGTGGGTTTTATTTTATTAGTCTGGAGTGTCTTTCTAATTAGTTGACTTATGTACAAAACACTTCAAATGATACAATGAATAAATTTGTTAACAGATTAAAAGCAATTAAGAGTATGAATGTGCATGTCCAAGATTTGATTCACAAAGCTTAATAGTTTTACATTTGTTTATATCATCAGATTGCTTGTTACGTATGTAAACAACCGAACGTAAGGTATTTGATATATTTGGTAACACTGTCACAACTCATAAAGCCATCCGAAAAAATGTCTATGAATTAAAAGAGAAAAGTCTTAATACATTGAGATTTTTGATTATTTTTCTAATTTCGTTTTTCAATAATGTATTTTGTTTTCTATTTTACAGACGAAAAAGGCAAGCTGCTGATTTCATATTAATGGGGTATAAAGCACAACGGGCAATAAAAGGAACGACAAAACCATCTGATTTTTTTAGACGGATGTAAGTTTCCACGATTTTCATTTTAATAGAACAGCATACAGGCGACAAAAAATTGCTGCATTGAAAATCATTATTGCACAATATGACCTTTCCTATATTCATGGAATAAACTATTGCTGTATAGAAATATTTTAATAGTTCTTGGTACAAATTATCGACATAAAATCATTTGCGACTGGTGATGACCAATCTGAGTGCACCTCATTCAACTGCAAGACGTAACTACTAAGCTGACCATTCAAAAGTATTAATCCCTTGTGTCCAGTCAGTCTTGCAATCAGATTAAAACTCGGTCTAATTTTTTTTAAATTTTCACGTTCAGGTGACCTTTTCTCATCATAATATTCATGACGAAATTGTTATGATTAGTAACTTGTTTACATCGTCTACGTCACGCAATTTGAAATGAGCGTCCAGTCGTAGACTGTGAATAAACCGCTGTTAAATTATCTCGCAAACCTTGGTCTAAAAATAGAAATTACGAAATCAAAATGCTTTTAATAGTGTTTCGTCCAGATGAAAGCTACACATTGATTAGTCGACATAAAGGTCATCTCAACGTGACCCTCCGTTGAGATCTTAGAGATCTTGTACGACAACGTTCTACAGGATATCTGTTTACGGAGATTGGTCAGTCTTGCTTAACAACAATTGTCTACATCCTTCTGTACCAATAGTCATTTATATCATCAATTACATCTTGTCTGGTATTTATACCACGTCCTCGGTTATACTGTTGTTGTAACTTTTGTTAAATTGTTTTTTTTTATCGTAATGTTCTACATTCTTTTTTTTCAGAGGCAAAAAATGGGCTCCAGGTTTACGGGCAAGCGATTTAATACTTCGACCAAATGACTTAGAAGGTGGAAATTACCTTGAACCAGACGAAAAGATTGAAGACTGGTAGACATCAACTAAGATTAATACCAGACTATGTTTTATGAACATAACTTTTGCCTTCAAATTCAAATTGTATAAAATATACAAAGCCAACACGTCTAGCAAGTTTTATAATGAAGTGTGGATAAAAACTACTGGAAAAGAAATAAAATGCTAACACAAGATGTATCCATTATTGATTCTTTATGTTAAATCAATAGTGATTTGAACCTTATTGTTAAAATACAATTTGATAATGTTGAAATACGATATTTGTTAAATATAAAAAGAAACCATCAAATGTTTTATTACGAATAAAAATGATATGGACTTACTTAACAAGTTCAATAAAGCTCTGTATTATGTTTTGATTTTGTTAAACAGATTGGTAATTATATACTAAACATAAAGAAATAAGGTTCACAATTAAAAAGAATGTGAAAACTAAATCCATTTAGTATTCAGATAAAATATGTTTAAATAAGCCTATCGCTTATGTTAAAATTATCTACATCTTTGTTTGCAATGTAAGAGAAAATATAGTTTTCTGAATTTTTACATATTTGTTCTTTCTTACTGTTTTGCTTGTTGTGAGTTTGATATGAAAATGTTCTGTAACGAAGTCACTAGTTTCATTGTTTTAGGTTTACTCACCTACTAACCCTTACAATGCCAGAGCCAAGTATGAAAAGCCTTAGTCCCCAGCTAAGAGCCAGGTCAGGCGACACAACACATGCCGGCTGACAAGGCTCTTTGCTGTTGGCCGTGAATTGTTCATATTTAATTCTGAAATTTATAAAAATGCCAATGGATAGGTCTAAAAGTTGAGGACGGACCAGTCTATTGTGTAAATTCAGCATTGAAAGGGTTAAAGGTATGCATGAAGTAATAAGTCAATCTGGCTTTCTTTTCTGGTATTAACTGGTTTCAAACACTTATTCTTAAAGAGCAGCCGCATTCTGTATAAAGCCGCCCGGCTAGCTCAGTTTGTAGCACGCAGGTCTACTGATAGTGGGGTCGTGGATTCGATTTCCGGCTGGGGCAGGCATACTTTCGTGGAGCTTAGTCATGAAATTATTTCTACGGACATTATCCCTCCTACCAATTATTCTTAATTATGTAGGTCAGTCACTGACGAAAGTATGCGCTTAGTAGATGGTTAACAGCTAAATTCAGAGATTTAGCCTTTCGAGGAACAGTGAGTAGGTGGACCGCCGTGATATAACCTATACAATGTGTTGTTACGGCGTTAAACCCAACAAAATTAAAAAAAAACAATATTGTCTACATTAATTGTCGACAACGGTAAATGGAATCAAACCAACAAATCTCGATCAGCGACGGTTTACAGTTTATTTTTGTATGCAGAGGTATTAACAAATCTTTCATGGACTAAAAAATGATTGACCCGAAGATACACTTCGTTTTTGTGAATATTACGATATTTCACTGATAATATTTTAGTTGCCGAGCTAACAGCAATTCTTAATGGCAACTACATATCACATTTAAACGCATTTCATATGTAAAAATTAACTCATTCGCATCGAGTATAAACAGTTTCAAGAACATGTTCAATGAATATATCAACTAGGTCCACAACTGGATTAGATAAACTTACTTCAGCAAATAAGAAAACACTATCACAATAGAAAATACTAATAATTATTCAATTACATAGTCCAGCAAAACTCATGATAAGAACATTGTTTTTGTTGATAAGATGAACTTGTTGCAATGTCGAAATCATTGTAAAACTATCATTTTATTAGATGTTCACACATAAATGCAATACTACTTATGTAGGAGGTGTGTTCTAGTGGTAGGACTTGCGTTTAGGGATCGAGAGGTCCAAGGTTCCTTGAGCAAGAAATTTACATACAGTTGTTTTACTTCAGTCAGGTGTAAATGGCTACTGTATGGGATCAACTGACTGAAAGTGATCTCAATGATCAGGGTTTTTCATGCAAAAATTTTAAAGTCAGCTGAAAATAAATATGGAAGCAGGCTTTAAACCGCCCTTTAATTTTTTAGCTATAAGCCAACAAAGCAATGTGACATCATGATACAAAAGTAATGAGATGGTGTGTCGTTAAACCCAAACATATGATCTATACAATGTGTGTTGCATCGACATTAAACCAAACCGAAAAACAACAATAAACTCGAACAAACAAATATAAAAATGTATCTTGTGTGCATAACATAGTCTTCGCCTCCTCAGCAACATTTAAAACACTTGTCAGCAGTTGTGTGCCATTTGGAATATAGTATGACTTTAATCAACTCAACAAAACCTTGAAGTTTACGCAATTTCTGAGAATGGTAGGGATGATTTTAATTAGGGCAGAACCAATTCTACAAAATTGTTCTAACTATTATTAAACAAATTAGCGAACTTCTGATTATTTCATTTGAACAAACTGTATGTAATTCATTCAGTCCAAGTTCGCGATAAAACGTTTAAGTTCGACATAAGTTTTAGTTTGATTTGTAAAATTGAATATGTTAATGATAATTTTGAATTCATGCCTGAACTTATTATTAGGATGTAAATGCATATATTAAAAACAAAATACCAATTTAATATCACACGTACGCAGTGTTTTAGCTGATGCAATTTGAAAACTCAAGACGTGTTAATCATATTATAAACGCAGAAACAGCATATTGATTTCTAAAAACATTGTCTCTGGGACCTCTAAGGTGAAATATTTTAAACAAGATTGAAACTCATTTAAATATTGAAAGTGTCATATTTCCATTGACAATTTGAGTGTTTTTTTTTCAACTTGATTATCGTTAATAATGATGATAGATAGATTTTATTCTAATTATAAATTATATAAACAAATTTTCAAACTTAACGATAAAAACAGATGCAGACATTTTGTTATAACTTACAGTAGGTTGGGAGCTACTGTCTAGATGTACGAATAAAGTTCATGCTGATGTGTAACTCAAAGCAAGACCCTCAAGTGGCAGAGGACTGTTTAAACTCGAAGTAAGCTGTGCACAGAGATACTTAATAATCCACGTTAAAATACCAATTTTGATTTATTTATCACACAAAAACCCCCAACTAATGATTGACAATTTTCTTCAACCATGTGCAATTATAAATTTGTATTAATCAAAATTCTCTCTTACAACCAAAAGGTTAATAACTACCTTGGTATAAAGATTTTATATTATAGTATTATAGTCGTCAGTGTAAAATGTTCCTTTGCAACCAAACAGTATTTCATAGATGGTTTGCTTTCCTATTGTTTACAGCCAAAAATTCATTTGCATAGTGAAAGGCATATGCAAATAATATGTACGGGAATCCATATTCAAGAGTCGTAGTTCGATTTCAGGGTAGGACTTTCATTAATGTGATAAAATGGGTCTTGAACAATTTTCTTTAGCTATCTTCTAACCTACCTCTGAATCCAATAGGTCAGATGTCACCATTGGCGATAGTATGTGCTTTGAACAAGGTAAAATGCTTGAATCCAAAGATCTTAACCTACAAAGGGTCCGTAAGTAGAACGACTAAATCTCGCAATAAGACAATATAGAAACAGTATTGAAATGTGGCATTAAGCACAAAACATATTACACAACATTACTTTTATTTAGTATTGCAAGAATATTCATTACATTGAATACGAATGTAGTATCAATGCTCGATAACACCGTGGCCGTGAGGATTATGTGTTGAAATTTATCACATTAACATACTTCTATAATTATTTTACAATCTCTGCCGAAGTGTAGAATAGACGTGCAGCGTGCTCAGTAACGACTGTTAGCAAACGTTCCGAGTACGAGACAACTCGACCCGAAGACAACTCAATCCGTGCATAACTCAACTCAAAGTTGGTACAACTCAACCCGTTAGTAGTGGATTGAGTTGTCTCGGTTTGAGTTGTCTTTTGGGTAGAGTTGTTCCGACACTTCCGTTCCGGAACGTTTTAGAACTTTCGGGGTAATTGAACAGGCCAGTGGTACCGATTTTCGTCGGGATACGTGTAAGTCATTATTAGATGCAAATGTGAAAGGTCAGATTGAGGTCAAACTTTACGCAAAATTCAACGCACATCTCCCTGAAATCAGAACATCGCAAATTATTATCACACTGATGATACAACATACAGACAAAGCTTTTAACTCTCCTTATTCCCACCTTAAACGTCTGAACTAAATGTGTTAATATAAGCGACAACATCAGTGATGAAAGTCTAGCATGTAGTAACAAGATGAAGTGATACTTATAACAGTTTAGTATTCTATTTCACAAGTAAAATATTGTTGTGTGAAATATCACATGCTATTCGACAATCCAGACGTTTTATTTATTAAGTAAAATGTATACTGTCATCGATTACCGTATCTTAGAAGAAGAGAATTAAGTGTCACTTGTCACTTGTCATCGTGCATAGTAAAATAGTTTACATGTTTAAACTATGACGTGCAAAATAACGTATTATTTAGTTTATTTATTATACCTATGTGCAAACCTATATCAAACATAGATCCAAGAAGTTCAAGTTTCCTTCAATTAAGTTATCTTCGGTACCTTGTGTTCCATCGTCGGCAACCACAGTACTTTCTTCCGTTACACTCCATACGTACCGTCGGCAATTTGACTGGCAAAATCTCGTTTTCATGAATCTGCATGAGGCAGGGAAGACTAATCTTCCTTCGATGAAATCGCATGTTACAATTAAATACTCTCCAATAACAATGACATCATACTGGGATTTTCTTAACCCGCTTAAAAAGATCACTCATGGAGGCCACCATTTTGAATGATAAACCAAAGCTTAGATATAAAACGTAATTTCATAGGCTAGTTTTCCGCACTGTTTTCCTTGCGGAACCAATGAAACTGCCTTATTAACTATTCATGATTACGAGATTTTTTTAACCAAATAGCCAACGGTACATACCGCAGCATAGCGGAAAATTGCATCGTGGGATAACCGACGATGCTTGTATTCTAAAATAGAAATTTGATGGCATCAATAGAGACTATGCACACTTTGCAATATCATAAAAGGAATGGTTTATTAAATAGTTTCTAAATGAAAAAAGACAACTGAAGCCGACTTGATTGATATACACATTGTTTGCCATATATATATGATTATTGTAAAGTTATTTAATTTTGACTTTGAAAATTTGTCGCGTAAAATGATATAATGAATATATATTTAATTTCAATTTTTATCAGAAAACATTTACAATAACTCAAATGCAAAGGATGTTAATATTATCATACATGACCACATGATGCCAACGAAAGATATAGCGTATGAGTTTACAATTACAAACTTCACACAATTTACACCAATAAAAACTGAAGCTACAAGCGCTTGCTTCCATTAAGCCTAATAAGAAATCAGTAAAAACCTACAATTACGATTTACTTTTGTTAAAGGGCAATATCATTGGCTACGATGTATTTGTGTTTTGTACGATTAGCCAATTCAAAATATTAATTTGTTTAAAATTGTGTCTATGTTTTGCTATAATAAATAAAAAATTGTATTCAAATTGAGGAAATTATATTTACTCATAAATATTTACTTATAATTCGTAATGTTAAAAGTTTGTAATAATGATTTCTTTATTAAAATTTAAAGATTTCATCAAAATAAAAAATCTTAGCTTTATGTAAATAACTAACATTATTATACAAAACATTGTAGATTCGTTGCTAAACCATACTCTTTTTATACAACAAATATAATTCATCATTTCTATAGTCTGCTAAATGCTCTCAAGAATTGATGCAATCTCTTTGTCAGTTATATTCTATGAATTGTTACACTAAAATACTATAAAACCGTATGACAAAGACCAATTTCAGATCATTGTTGTGATAGTTTAAGTGCGGAGGCTGCCTTACTTTGGACAATTTCCTTATAAAGGCAATAAATAAGAACTTGAATCCGTTCAGTACAATACAACGAAGATTGCCATTTATAATGGTTTTACTCCTTACTCCTTATGGACCAAACAGGCGTCGATATTTCATTTTATACAATATTTCAGACATGTGTATGATAAGGATGTAATATTTCATACAAGATTTATTGAAACATGTATTCAACAATCTTTGAAGGAGATAAAACTACAATATTTCCAACAATCAATCTTATCTTTAACATCAAGTTCAAAAGGTGGTTGCCAGTAATCAAAATATTCTCTGAATGATTAAATACCATACCACGACTGATGTTATAAGTTAATTCTCATTCCTACAACCTAACACAACATAGCATAAATAGAAATGTCTACTAGATTTATGTAACATTTTGATTATTTCAGAGTTATATTAATAACAAGTTTATATTCGTACTTCTAATGTTGTTTACAGTTTATTGGAATTCGGAAATGATTAAATTGAAGTGGTATAAAGGTAGATATTTGTTTCAATGTACAATTTTGCATGTGATTAATCTTTATTGATTGGTAAGGCAAGTAGGATCAGAAATGATTTTTCCAATCAGATTGTCAAAACTCAAAATATATAAATTTGAAAAAATATTCTAAAACAAGTTTCGTGAAATGATTTAATCATTGTCAAAATATTGAAAAATCGTATTAAAAATCGAATTATAAAACATACCATGTTATCTTGACTTCTTGTCAACACTGTCATTAATAGTTACCAAATATAACGGCATTTTTACAAAATGCTGACAAACAAATGCTACAAAATCAATCAAAATATCTATTTAAAATGTTTCTTTTGACTTATTTTTCAACTGAGGCGTTGACATTGTTGTCGTGTTATTGCAAGTTAGCGACGTGGATGTACAATAAATAAGATAATTAAGTGGTAAATTAGATTACAAAACCAGAGCATGGTCTATTTAGATTTCATGCATGTACTGTAAAATATATTAGCATAGGGGTTATTGACACATCTTGTATACGTAGTGTCACAATGACTTTGCAAAGTTATTTAAATACAACTCAAGTGTCATCAGAAGTAATGAAGGTAAAGAAGCTTCAAAAACAACATGTAATATATCAAATTTGTAAACAACCTTATCTAATTACCTACAGAAAATGTGACTATAGATCAAGTTTATACAAATGGCATGTTTTTGTACTTAAAATTTGAACTCATTCTAGTTTTAGATAAACACATCCGAAATATCATTGCACTCTTTTAAAGTAACATATTACCTAATTCTATGAAATTTGATTTATATGCTCTGTACTATTCGTCGCTATATATACATCATCTAATATTATATAAGACTTGTTTTTTATCGTTTAAAAAAGACAATTTCATGAAATATTCATTCATTCCTAGTTTTAACCGTTAGACTCTTTTGTTAGTTTGATGCGCAAAGATATAAAAAATAACCTAAACACTGACCTATATAATATACAGAAAATACACCATAAGAATAGTTACAAACATAACTGTGCAACATGCTGCCAATATTGTTCATGTTGATCTTGGTTACGATAATAGTAGACTTTCTTTACAATAATTCATTCATACTTGTTTATGAATGACTCATATACTACTGCAGTTATGTTTCCATGTGCCAGCAATTTATTTCTTGGTAAAATTGGTTATTTTCAGATTGGATTTGATCCAAAACGGTGTAGACAATCGGATACATTTAGTAAAACAATTACCATGACTTCAAAGTGAAAGAATCACAATTGTATTGAATGGAATGAGTGTTTCTTGTGCATAAATAAGACAAATATGTTGCCAAGGCAGTTGATAATGACTGTCTTGTATCTGCTTATAAGAATACAAGTAAACAGTAACGTGACATCTGACTTTCCGCGATAATTTCATAAAAAGTGTTTACTTCATCAACTACAAGGAATAGAATACATGTTACTATTTTAGTCTCAAACAATTGTACATTATTGGTTCTAATTTTGTAACAATAATTAGTTAACCTCTCTTCTTTGTCCGCATACAAATTATTGACAGAACATCTAGTTTAAGTGAACAAAGAATCGTTAAACGAATTTCGACAATATCAAGTTCAGAATCATTTGAATAAGTACAAATAATGTCACCTAAATGCGTTATCATTTTGTCCATGTACACGGAAATATTAATGAACGTTTTCGAGCAAACACATCAGAAAACCCTTGTAATGTTAATGCCAAATAAACGCAGTATTGTTATTGTTATTGATAGATTGAGAGCTGAAAATGTGGAAGTTTTTAAGAAAGATTAAAGACTCAATGTTTACTTGTCTGTTTTCTAATTAAACAATTACTATTGCTCAGATTTTAAATTGTAGATAATTGTCGATGATGGATTTGGTTCTGATTAGTAAATGAAAATCACACGACTGGGACATGGTGATTTGACTAAGTGCTAATTATGTGCTCATTTTAAGAAAATCATTTAAAGAGAAATTAAAAAATGTCAATCGTTATGATAACACTGTGAATATCGATTAAGTGCATCACATTCAATCCCTAGAACATCAATAGGTTGTTAATAGCAAGAGCACTGTCTAGTCTAACTGAACAAAATATATTGCATAAAATCAATTTAATTAAAAAAAATTAAGAAGCATTTGGCATAGAACAAAAACAGAAAAGTTTAGTACAAAATGCATTTTGTTTAAATATGTTGCAGCGATTCGTCGTTCATGTATTTGTATTGAGTTAGAATATTTGCTTATACAAGTTTAATAGTAATGGCCTTCAGAGTGTTATTTTATTGGGGAAAGCAAATAATTTAGTTAGTTGATATTGTACACTATCATGTCGTGATATCATTCTCTGAATAAACATGCAAACTGCACCTAGATCAAGTAATTCTGTTTATCAAAACCAAGTATGTCAAGGATTTCTTCCAGAAAATGAAGCAGACAGTACAATAATAGGAGTGTTATATGAATACGCAATATTTCTATCAAATCGTAAATAACAATTTTGACGGCATGGTTATTTAGGATAAGCATAGCAATGTGTCATCTTTACACGTATGCAAAATATTTATACAATAATATGGTTTATCATCAGTAATTTTATATGATCAGACACGATAGAATTGTCTTTTATCACGTTAGTCATCTTGACGTACTTTAGCTGTGAACTGTTATATCAAACTGTTAATATGTGTCACTTTCTAATACCCTACGTGTTACTACGAACAAAAAAGCTGCCATACACTATTCCACTCACTTTAAGAGGAGACTTTGTGGTTTTGAAAACATTTAAGTTTTAAAATATATTTGTAAGTTTGTAGATAGAACATTCTAGTAAAAGAAGTTTTGCGAAGAGCAATAATCAATTAATTTAATCACTGTTTAAGTTTAAATTGATATGTTAAAAATGGAAAAAAATCAAGTTATAGGTAACTTGATATACAGCTCAGAGGATATCCTGATGAAATAAAACATGAAGCTCAAGCGGGATTGAAATACCATGAACTTACTTATATATAATCGCTTTCGAAATCCCGGCACTTAAAACAACATAAAATCATGAAAAAAAAGTATTTAGACAGAAATAAAATAAACAAAAATTATTTAAATTCAGTAGATATTCCTGTTGATGCGTTAATATATGTTGTAAGAACAAGAACCTATTAATGGCAAGTCTGAGTATAAGACAGGACAAAGTTATGTTATTGAATCATTGAAGTAAAAGATAAGATTGATTGTCGACTTCCTATAAATTGTAAACAACGTTAGAAGTACGAATATCGATTTGTTATTAATAAAACTCTGAAATAATCAAAATATTACGTAAATGTTGTAGACATTTCTATCTATGGAGAGGTGTCTATAAGTTATGTTATGTTGTAGGAATGCGAATTAACTTATAACATCAGTCGTGGTAAGGTATTGAATCATTCAGAGAATATTTTGATTACTCGCAACCACCTTTTGAACTTGATGTTAAAGATAAAATTGATTGTTGGAAATATTTTAGTTTTATTTCCTACAAAGATTGTTGAATACAGATTTCAATAAATCTTGTATGAAATATTACATCCTGATCACACACATGTCTGAAATATTGTATAAAAAGGAAATATCGACGCCTGTTTGGGGACACTATTACTAAATAGCATAGTGATAACTTTAACACAATTCGGAAATCAGAAATATTAAATGGCTGTTTTAATTTGATACATCTTACTTTTTATTTTATTTAGATATGAGAAGCTGTAGTCAGAGATGTTGCCATTTAATACAAACTAATGAATTATTTTGATTTAATTATTCACTGATGAATATCATTTCAAAAAAGCAAATACATTAGATTAAACGTTTAACCCTTCAGTTTCTATTGTACATACTGTATATTTTACAATGGCAATTTACAATCCAGCCGTATCCACTTTGGTGATCTACAAAGAACATCTGTTAAAGATGGTTCAATTCTATTTGTTATGTATTTTATGCAGAGATGTTACAATTTGATAAAATCATATTCGATTATTCAGAGATTCAAGATAAGTACGATAGTAAGATAATTAGGAACAAACTTTTGACAATTCGTACAAATATTGTGCCTATTATTCTAAACATAGACACAATATCAAACAAATATAACAGCTTATTACTAATTCTGACAGAATGCAATGACCATTTTTGGCAAACAAAAGTATTCTTCTACAAGAAATATATCGTAATGTAATTATTAACTGGTTTTCATTGATTCCATATTCAGTTTTTTTATATTTACGATCGACCATCGTCAATGCTCATTTCTATTTGTTGGCAAATTCACGTTTTGATTTTCTTTCTCTTGCAAGATTGCAACGTGATGAATAACCGACACACTTTCGTGATGTTGTTGTATTTTGTACGTTCATTTTATTTGAAAGTTGTCTAACAATACGTGTTTGTTTATTTTGTGTTATATACCAATACACATTGTCTGTAGATTGTTAACACCTATATTGTGATCAATGACATCTATTTAAAGGATTGTTCCATCTAGTTTCATTCGATTTAGCTTTCTATATTGACTAAGGTTTTACTATATGTGTATATAATGAACTTAAAAAGTACTTAATTGAAACAAGCGTACCACTGAAGTGCGATTTGCAAAACATGTTTAGACGATGTCCTATAATAGAAACTGTAACTTAAATTGCGACAAATCATACACCTTGCCAGTTGCAAATGAGAAAATCATGTGGCTTTGCGATGTATCTGTAGACATCTAATTAGGAAACTTGATTTAAATTGTTTTGTTTTCTAATCATATTAACACGACAAATATAATACAAATCCGGGTAAACATGTTGACAACTTTGACATACATACACATTCAATAAACTCTACATCGGTGTAAGGTTAAACTACAATTTGTTCAAGAAAATGGTATGGCAGACAGTTACAACTACAAAATAAGAACCAATATCATACATTGTGCATTTACATCTCTCGATTAACACATTTTGTCAGTGAAAACCCAACGGAGTGTGAAATGCCACAGTTCTGTTAAAATCCATTTAAAAAAAGAACAGAAGAGAGGAGGGCAAAAGAAAATACTCTAAATATTCTTCCAGATATTAGAATTGAATTTAGACACTCCAAAAACCTAATTCCAATGGAACATTTAATCGTGGATGTATACAATAGTTTATTGACTGGTACAAAATGTTTAAAGTAGATATATACATTTTAGCCGAATTTTTCAACGAAAAAAAAATCTGCTAACAGATTCACAAAACACGGGCGGGCGGTCGATCGGGCCTCCGGTGTCGTTAAAAATTGCGTTAAAGTTTTTTTCTTTCCATATATTTCTGTCAGTTATTGTCAGATCTTTATAAAACTTCATACAAAGAAAACATACCATGTGATGAACATAATTATAAATTAACAACAACTTTACCTGTCTTTATTATGGATTATTTCCAAATTTACGTAAAAGTTTTTTAATGCGGCTTTAATATTGTTACCACATTACATTTGTTGTTAATTAAACAAAATAATTTTGTCTGGGCTCATTATATTGTCTGGATATACAAATCTAGTCATGTAAATTCATCACACAATAGTTGGTCAAATGGTCTTTTTGTTTCAGCATTAAATATACGAAAATTCAATATTGGTTATATTCAATAACTATTGGATGAATGACAAATTCATAAAAAAACCCAAAAAACTAGAAAAAACCTTTACACAACTCTAAACAAGTACATTTTGCTTCCCTAAGATACGAAGTTGATTTTCTTGCTGCAATCACACGATGGGTCGCGAGAATACATGCACTATTGGACTTACATGCTGGAATTATGTAATGGAACAGCATCATATATCAAGACGTGTGTTTATGAAATTTTGTAAGATAATAGACCATTTATTTCAATATTTAACCATTGTGCTGTTAATTAAACAGACAATGGGAACATGAATGTGTAGTACTGAAACACGTTTAATTATTTAAAGTAAGTCAAAATAACACAATGTTACCTTATTTGCTGTGATATAATTTTAATTTATTTTAATCAATATGTGAACTAATTGTAAATAGTTCCAAACAGTCATGGAATTGATTATCCAAATGTCAATAACTTTTGAAACCATTTTTTAGAAGAAAAAAGTACTGGGCGAGCACGGACATTTATTGGCATTGGTAAAGAAAATCTACGGTAGGTGCGCTGATTGTCGTAAAATCACATTTATTGTGTTGATACGATCTCGTAAACAGATATCCTGTAGAGCGTTGTCGTACAGGGCTCTAAGATCTCAATGGAGGGTTACGTCGAGATGACCTTTATGTCGACCAATCAATCCGTAGCTTCCATCTTGTCTAGAAGAAACATTATTAATAACATTCTGATTTCGTAATTTCTATTTTTAGACAAAGGTTTGCGAGCTAATTTAATAGCGGTATTATTCACAGTCTGCGATTGGACGGCCCATTTCAAAAATGCACGACGTAGACAATGTAAACAAGTTACTAACCATAACAATTTTGTCATGAATATTATGATGTGAAAATGTCACCTGAACATGTCCTCGCTTGAAAACGGCCAGATCTTAATGAGCGAGTAGACGAGCGGAAAATTTTAGATCGGGTTTTAATCAGATAGGTGTTGATACGACGTAAAACTAAATGTAATTTAAAATGATTCAAGCTTACATATATATTTCAGAACGCACGTATGCGGAAGTAAACCTGGTTCTTGTATTGTTGTTTTACCAATGATGGTATAGAATTACGAAGAATAAGTAAACGTCTGGATTGTCGAATATCATGTGTTATTTCACACAACAATATTTTCCTTGTGAAATAAAATACTAAACTGTTATAAGTATCACTTCATCTTGTTACTACATGCTAGACTTTCATCACTGATGGTGTCTCTGATATTAACACATTTAGTTCAGGCGTTTAAGGTGGGAAATAAGGACAATTTAAAAGCATTGTCTGACTTTCTTAGAAAAGCTATAATCCATTTGCCAATGAAGTGAAATCCTAGGGATATATATAATATATTATTTCACTGGCAATATTTTATTACTATCTAAAATGTTTGTTTCTTAAATAGCTATATTTTCATACGTATATAATCTTATGGCTTTACATTTAGGCATTTTCAAGTCTATAAAATTGATACTTTTTCTATAAAACTATGCCTTATTAGAATTACATTGTTTTGTGTCAAATGCACGCATTTCATGACCAGTTTCATATATTTATAAACTGTTCCTTTCTTTCAAAATTCAAAATAGTAATTTATTGTCGTAAGTATAATAGTGATAATTTATCTGTAAAGCAATGTTCCTTTTGCATATGATTTACATAAGTGTGTGTCTAATGAACACATGCGTTTTATTTATACATGTATACACTTCCTTCCTTATACATCCTACCTACTTATAGTTGTCCTTTATGATTTGACCAATTACAATATAGTATTGTGACTTGTAACTCTTAATGGTATTAAGTAATTCTTCTGTAAAAACATTTGGAACTACCTCAGATATTACTGCGTAATACTGGTTGATCTTCAGCTTACGGAATCACCCGAGCGGTTTTACGAATGCTCTAAAAACTGGCGAGATTTAGTGGTTCGCGATCTCGATAAATGGTTGAATGTGAAACATGGTATTAAAAAGTCAAAACACTGAGAAAGAAATGGCAAGATCGTGCACCATAAGGCGGATATACATTAAGGACCTGACTATAATCAAAGAGCCGATAGCGCTGTCAGACATGGGGTTTTAGAAAGGTATATGGCTGTATACAACTCATGGAAGCGATACAATACGAAGGGACCTTTACCTTACATAAACCTGATAAGATATATACGTGCTTCTTATCGTCTGCTTGTTAACGCGTAATGCGGACTATATTAATTGCAGTGGCAATTATTCCTTTATTTGCGCGCGCACAACCGAATGTAATCGTCCGCGACAAATTTTGATGTGGATTTGCCACAGTCCACTACTAAACCCCATGTAAAAACTACCAAGGGGTATAAGTTGTTATGAGACACTGCATTTGAAAGCACTGAAATCGATCAGACAGTTTGGGGTACACAGAACATTGTGACATTAAAGTACAATCAACATGCAATCAGTAAAGTACTCTCCAAAATGTCTCCAACTAGAACATTTAACACAAAACTTCCATTTGCACATTCATATGTAAGGACATTGTCAATAGCCATTGCAACTGAATCATTTAGGGTTGTCCAAATTGGTTAAAAGTGGCATAAGGCTACGACAAACATGTTCATTAATTACAACACTTATTGACTGTCAAAGCATCATGTCAATTTGAAGAAGTTAACTACCGGATTAGGCATGACAATGATTTTTCTGAAAACAGTTTTATTTATGCTAATATGGGTATTAATTTCTGAAGAGCAAACTATCACACTTAACAAGACAACTTGACCTAACATAAGCCTGTAAGATTAGATTGTCGTGTTCGATCTTCCACATACTTGCTGCAATTAATGACTCTTGAACAATGGCTCTTGAACTATGGCATTATACTTTATTACACGGAACAAACATTTGAAAAAGAGTCCAGTATAAATACTGTTGACAATTTATTGTAAGGGACACATTACCTTGATTATATCACTAAAGTAAATGATCATCTGTCTAACCATACAGCAGACAGTAACGTGTTGGTTGAGAGAATAAATTGTGTCATATTTTTTCAATATTTTGACAAATTTGTTGGATATATACCATAATGGGTCGACTTGAAAATGGTGAGTGTAATTGTTTTATTTCTAAAGTTTGAAAATTTGTTGAAAATATCTTTGATAGATTTACAAACAGAATAATTACCACATCAAATTCTAGACATTGAATAACGAAATCAATTTTTCAAAGTGTTGTTTTAATGATTTATAGCATTTCATAAAATGTTTTAAAATTTCATTTCACATTAACACATGATTCAACCCAATTAGGGTTTTTCAACTGTTTATTTTACATTATTTTGACACTGTCCGTTTCAAGGCTGGAAACCTCTTAGGTTTTTGCTTTAGTTACTTGTTTGTGGCATCCTTTCTTATAACAAATTTAAAAATCTTAAATCAGCTCCCTTTTTGCTTTTTGCTGTGTCGGGGTCTGTTTATACTGCTGTTGTTTCTGATACGTCTTTACGCTCCTGTATGCAACCAGATAGTTTACTATTCTTAAAGGACTGATTCTGAATAATTTAATTCAATATTTATACTAAAACACGTTTTAAAGATATCAACATAATTCTCTAACAGAAAAAGTCTGCTAAAACTACTTTTGATATTGCAAAGCATGCAAATTTTGACGACTTGTTTGTGCAAAATAAAAATTGTTCAAATAAAAAAAGTTTCCTATATCAAGACCGTCTGCTTTGAAGACCGTTGATTTTGATGGTCTTTATAAATGTAGAGGTATTTACTGTAATACTTTGTCATACCTTCATGAGGATTGTGTACGATAATTATTTGAATGAAAACCTCTATTTGTGTTTCTATATTTTCAGGTAAACCTCTATTGTCATATGTATCATTGTATTTAATTGTGATGATTGTATTAACTGAATTATATCAAATATCTGCTACCGGTGAGGCTACTAGTGAAGTAGATCAGTCAGCTAGTGACATACTAGGAAGGTAAGTCTAGTTTAATATGCAGGAAACATGTTTATCCAATATCTAAACCCCTAAGGTTCTTATTTTCATCGTTTGTTTATGGCGATCTTTTTATTACGTAAGTGTAAAATTCTAACAAACGTCGTTGCTTTTTGGCATTGGGGAAGATCTTTGCTTCTTTATAATGATGTTTTGATATTTTTGCAGACTATTTCAAATACAACTGTGGCCCTTTAGAACCTATGTGGTATTCATAGCAGATTTTCACGGTAGTAATATCATTGTCAATTTGTCAACAGCTGGAGAGTTGTGCTAAGTGTACATTGCGGTCAATTATCAGTCAATTCATGTTAATCCCCAGCAATTTTCGCATTTTTACACGAATTGGATTTAACTCCTCATAAAGAAAACGGTCAATTCGATGTTTGTCCAAACATCTCGAAAATATAGTCCGGTTGCTAAAGCATAACTTCAATCCCATGACTCTGATTCTCGTATTACAGCCGTTCTCCAGAAATCGTTACCATTTTGAAAAGTGAAATGTCGAAAAATGAACTTACTGTAAACATTTATTTTTTAACATAATTGCAAAATTCAAACCTTCGTGGTCTCGAAACAAAAATATAACGCACACCATTCTAAGACTGAGAAAGATATACGAGTTCAAAAAGTATACGTCAACTCCTACGTTACGGAGCATAGAATCACGAGCTCAAGTAGTAGATACCTAGTTTTAAAATGCAAGTCTGTATTTCTGTCCATGTAAGTATGGAATATCATTCAATGGTGAGTAGTGAAACAAATTTAAGCAAACTACTTCGCAATATATACATGATTGTCAGAATAGCGCATGTAGAAGTCATCATCATTTTTTGTTGTTAAGATAAGATAACGTAACACAATTATGTCAACATGTGTATTTGTCACATACAGACATGTGGACCATTCTTTTCCAAATTGATGAAAACTACAACATATAAGGCACAAAATAAAATGTAAATTAGTTTGAAACATGACACTGTATGCTCATACATAATGACATATTTGATGTGCCATGGAGTTACGGAACATAGTAAAAATTAGAAAGTCTTGCCAATCGAACAAAACTGCATTTTAATATCGATTAAACAATACAAAAGTATGATTTATTAACAGCACAGAGTATTTCCTTATGTTTTTAACAAAATTTAAGTTTAAGTGTTGCCATATTACAAAATTACAATAATACTGAGCTTTGAATATAACAAATGAGACATATGAAGTCAGTATGATGGTATTAACCTAACTAAAATGCACTTTTACTGATATGTTCTAGTGTGTATACCATGTAGATATATAAAATATACGACACTGATCGTGATGAACATTATAAATAGTCAATAAATAAGCTATATGCGAAAAATTACTACGCTAAGCGGCGTTACGGAACATATGCTAAGCACCACGATGGGAAATGATTATATTAACAACCCATTCGTTTGGGTTTGACATAATAATTTTTGGTGACCGTGTAGGCCAAATAACTATTATGCAGTAAAATGGGTAATTTCAAATCCGGGCGAATTAAAACTCGAGGACGCGATCAGACTAAAACTAGTGAGAAACATTTTTATATTAACAATCACATTTTGGAATGAAATCAAATCCAGAAACATTTTTTTATAAATTTTATGCATAGTTTAGCTTAAATTTAACTTTGGTCAAACATTGCATTTGATATATACCTAAAATGAAAGGAAACTGTTTTGTCATATGTGTATTTACAAAGTATTTCTAAAATTGAACTGGCAAACACTTTGGTATTGCAAAATTTATTTTGTAATATATTTTTTTTTCATTACAATACTGCAATCACTTATTAAAGTATTTACTTGTTTCTTACCCCATGATAAAAGTTAATAAAGTAAGAATATCATTAAATAATAATAAATAGTATGGTATCTGAAGTTTGCTTAGCAGATGTGGTCTTTAAAGAAATATGGTAAGATATTCCATCATATTTTATGCGTTCCGAAATTCAAACTGTTTTATTCGGATTTTGAATATATGTGTCGTAGGTGCAAGAGACGTTTAAAATTGTCTTTGTGCAACGTCTCTGATGGGTGCTCATGTTGATATTGGTCATCAGTGGTGAAGACATTTTTTCGAAGCAATAACTGGAAATTTCAACTGATAACGCACAAGATAAAATGAAACTTTTGAATGATATCAACATTCTCAAATCTTTAGACATGCTGATTTTTAGGTCATTGTTTTAATGTGTAAGAATCGATGTTAATTCGATTCAGACATTGCCAATTTGTTAAAAATTCTGTATTGTTGTTATGACCATAATTTTGCATAAATTGGTTACACAAATATTGGTTTGTTACAAATTTGAAACACATACAGGTGTGTCAAATATGAAAATCTCCACGGACGCAACTATTTTCATCAATTTTCATCATATAAGACTGGAAAACGTTCAGTTAGTCTGTTTACGTAGTAAAAGTACTGTGATAATGTTAAATGCATTCAATTTAATACAATGATCGCATAAATCGTTATTATTACAATCTATGTTCCGTAACAAGCCCTCTATACTCCGTAACGAAATGAATTTTCATTCTCAATTAAAGAGACATCAACATTTTTTCTTTCCACTTAAAGAAATATGTCAATGAATGTATTAACAATTGTAATATTAATACTATGACAGTCATCCATTACACAGATTTCATATTTATCCTTCATCCTGTACCTGCACTAAAATATGTTTTCTTACACATGTACCGTAATTGTTAGTGCTAAGGCCTAATTTTGCTTTAAACATGATCAAATGATCAAAAGAGGAATATCGAAAACAATAACAGCTTGTTTCTTCCATAAATTATATCATATAGCATGTCAAATACTTGTTACGGAGAATAGTCGTTACGGAATCCCTGTGTTCCGTTAAAGTTTCCCTCAATAAATATAGAAGTAACAATAAATGTACGCATTACTTGCACTTGATCACACCAATGTACAGTGGCAAACAACAATTCAATGTAAAAACACCTATATTGTCGCTAGCAACTGTGCTACGCTCGTTATGGAAGCATAGTTTCTTAAATGCGACATTTAAAAATTTGAGTTTGGGGTTAATTTGTTCATTCTCCTTAGGTCAGATAAGATTCAAACTTTGTTTCTCACGATATTTGACTCATTGTAGTATTAGTAAACGGCTTAACAATTAACAACAACACCTTTTGGAAAGTAATTTAACCATGCAAAAATAGTTACGGTAACATAGGACTGTTTTGGAGACAACCCTAAAAAGTAGAAAATCTTAGAATTTCATATTCGTATCAGTAGAATATCTTTAAAATCATACAATTCACTACCCATATATGGAAAATAAATACATATTACAAGCAATAACAAACCTTAGATTAATTATTTTTCAAAGCAAATATTAAAAATAGAGCTGGAGACACGGCCTTTTTCTACTTATTGAAGTGTTTGCCTAGCAAACTTTTGCCAAAAGGCGTAAGTTTTCAATGTTTCTTTTGTACCACTTTAGCAACAACAATCTAAGTTAACATTTCCAAATGATTAAAACCATAAGTGTTGTTTCACGTTGTGTATATAGTCGTATTTAACCTGGAGACACGTGTTTTTCAAAATGGTAACCATTTCTGGAGAACGGCTGATTAGTGTTTTATTGTCTCTTATTGTCCAAGTTTTGTTTGTCGTAGTGAATTTACATGTATCATTAATTATTCAGTTTATTCATTCAATGAAGATCGAATGATGACTCTATAATGAGCTACAGTTTAAGTTTTGTATGTCACTTTTGTCTTTCATTGTGACAGTGTTTATCCTTCTTCAATTATACATGGATATCAGCATGTATGGCAATTCGAGTAACTCATAGAAAGATACCATCAGTCGTCACGTTGTCAGTGATTTTGTTTGATAAATCTGCATAATCATGTTTTGGTATATCATGCATATTCTAAAATTCCCCCAATGTCTTTTTATAAATCTTGAAAGGCAAATGGCTCTCAGGTTAGTGACCTTCAGATCTGACGTACGATATGATCCAAAATAAAATCATTACTGCTTGTAGCACGCAATTTTACGGATCAAGAGGTCATGGGTTCCATTTCCAGACGGGCATATTTTGTTGAGTTTGGTCATTTCTACGACCATTTTGCTCTTACCACTTTTTCTTAATCATGTAAGGCAGTTGTCAATCACTAACCAAAGTATGTGTGTAGTAACTGGTTAACATGTAAATTCAGAGATTTAGCCTTTCTATGAACGGCAAGTATGTTGACTGACCGCCGTGATATGACCTTTGCTATGTGTTTCTACAACGTTAAGTCTAACAAAATATTAAAAAACACATTCATATTTAAATTCTATTTGTACGTTTTCAGAGATAAAAGAGGACACGCAGACTTGAAACTTTGGGATTTATTGAATGGCGATATGTATGAAAAAGCAAATATAGACTTCAGCAAGCTGTGAGTAGAGTAGTGAATACATTTAGTTTTTTGCGGATTTTTTTTCTTTAAACAGTGTTGTTTTAAGAATCTGAGTGGTAATACCCTGCCACCTTTGTCTGTCATGGTTTAAAATAGTCATTTTCACGCTCTGATGATTGTCAACAAAGATGAAGAGGCGTAGTTCAAGGGTAACATCTAATTTAAATATAACTATGCCGACGTATGTTATCGCCCTTTGATTCGTTAACAGACGTATATTGTCCATCAGTGTCACACTCACTAGGTGGCGCTCTCGACTGATAACAAACACGCCTTCTATCCATTTATAGACTTCGCCTCCGTACTTATGAAACAAGAGCAGTCCACGGACAGCGCGCTTGACTATTCGGGCATTCGTGTAAACGACAGCAACAACCAATTAAAACTCATGCTAGAGTTATGCAACTTGGTATTTGACCTTCATTTCTAACCTCGTTGACATGTGTGAGGTTTCAAGTAAATCCCTTCAGTAGTTTCAAAAATAAAATGTTGCGCCAAAAAAACTAAACCTATTAGAAAACCATAATACGGTTAAATTTATGCTAGAGTTATGCAACTTGGTATTTGACATCAATTAGTAACCCAGTAGCACTGGCACCAGAGTCCTCATATTCTTAAAGTACGCACACATAAACTATTTTGATAACTAACACAATTATAAATCGCGCCCCCCCCCGTATACATTATCGTGTACGAGTTATAACTATACTTTCATTATAATATTCACATATCATATATAAGGTAGAGCACATGTGTGTACGCACAGGGAACTATATATAGTTTTAGGACTCGGGTGCCAGTGCCCAGTAGACATGTGTGATTCAGTCCAAATTCATGCAAGAGTTACGTAACTTAGTATGTGAACTTCAATGGTAGCCCAGTAGACATGTGTGATGTTTCAAGTGAATCCCTTCTGAAGTTGCAAAGAAAAAATGTTGCACCTAAAAACTTAACCAAGTAATTTCTAAGTATATGAGGGCCATAATTCAGTCCAAATTCATGCAAGAGTTATGTAACTTTGTATTTGACCTTCAATGGTAACACCGTGGACATGTGAGAAGTTTCAAGTGAATCCCTTCAGTAGTTGCAAAAAAAGGTTGCCCCTAAAAACTTAACCAAGAAATTTCTAAGTATATAAGGGTCATAATTCAGTCCAAATTAATTCTAGAGTTATGTAACTTGGTATTTGAACTCCTATGGTACCCCGTAAACACATATAAAGTTTTAAGTGAATCCCTCCAGTACCTTCTTCAAATAGTCGAGCTATAAACGAAGATTTATGAAAAAGTGTATTAAGAGAGTGTCGCACTAAAATGTAAATACGCTCATGTCATAATTCCTCCAGCACTTTGATTTTAGGTCACAACACACATTCTGAGTCGTTATACCCACTTCATAAAAGCCTTAACTAAGGAAATACGTGCAATATATCTAGATCTATGATTGTATATTTTCAGAAATAAGAGAATGGCAGATTTGACAATTTGGGATAAATTGAATGGTGATAAATATGACAAAGCACACAAAGACTTAAGTGATATGTGAGTAGTTTATCCATTTTTTTTTGTTTTCAAAAAAATGACTCACCGATCCTGGAAATAAGATTTCTCTGGATTTAGCTGTTAACCAGTTATAAGGTTCATACTTTCGTCAGTGACTGACAACTGCCCTACATGATTTAGAACAAGTGGTAGGAGGGAGATTGACTGTAGAAATAATTTAATGATCAAACTCCAGGAAAGTATGCCCACGGCCGTCGATCAGAAGACTTGTGTGTTACCGACTAAGCCAGCTGGATGGGCAAATATGATTTGTTCCTTCATTGTTTAAAACATGTCAATCAAATGTTTTGGCATCGAGTCAACTTGGTGACGTACAGTAGAAAATGATAGTATTTAATGGCAATTTTTTCAACATTATATCTTTACTTGTACTTGCCTTTACCTTGACAAATGTCGTTATAGCTTTCATTCTCGTTCCCCGAGGTTATCAAGATTCTCGATCTAACTGTCGAGAATCCTACTAGACTCTGGGTACGAGAATGTTAGTCTTTATTGTTAGTTTGTTTTTGCGCACACTATGAACGATGGGTTAAAGGTTTTCAACGAGACAATTTGTTACTGTTTGTTCTTCAAACTTATTGGGCAAGGGTGAGGTTTGTGCATTCATAAACCTGGTTTAATCCCCTGTGGAATTAATATTGTTACTGTTAGTTTCTAAGAGAAAACCATTAAATGTCATGTTCTCGATATTTGTTTGTGGCGTACTTTTTATGACTTAAGTTCAAAACTTAATAACATTTCCCTCGCTCTCCGTAAACAGATATCCTGTAGAGCGTTGTCGTACAGGCTCTCTATACTTTCTCCGTGGAAGGTCACGTCGAGATGAACTTTGGGTCGACCAATCAATGCGTAGCTTTCATCTAGACGAAAACACTATTAAACACATTTTGATTTCGTAATTTCTATTTTTAGACCAATGTTTGGATGCTTATTTAACAGCAGTATTATTCACAGTCTGCGATTGGGCGGCTCATTTCAAATTGCGTGACGTAGACGATGTAAACAAGTTACGTACCATAACAATTTCGTCATGAATATTATGATGAGAAAAGGTCGCCTGACGTGACCTTCGTTTGAAAAAGGCCAGATCTAAATTAGCGAGTATGCGAGCGGAAAATTTTAGATCGGGTTTTAATCAGATTGCTTTCCCTCTGCCTTTTGGCTGAGTGGTAGGTCCTTGTTTTTACGTGTTATTTTGCTCTTGATATGTATGTTTACATTGTACTAATTTAAAAGGTAGATAAAATGTCTTGCTCTAAAGCAAACGTATCGAAAAATACGGTATATAATATTAATTTATGCCAAATTGTTTGATAGATTTACTTTGTTTCAGTTTAAAAGGCGGCAAGAAAAGATCAAGATTTTATCGACCATTCTACAACAATTTACAGTAAAATTATGACGACTGAATAATTTCATTAGTGATTATTGACATTATTAAAATTTCAGAGCTAGTCAAAATATGTTTTCTAATTTTGAATGTATATAATGAAATGAGTTCCAAATGTGCAAGTGATTTTCTATTAAAGTGATTTAGAGCAGTGTTGCATTACTGAAATGTCTTTTGTTTTTCCATGTGTCTTCAAACTCAGTGATAAACATTTATGTATTGCTGAACACAAAATTAGAATCCACAGACAGGGTAGAACTTGAATGGATGGTACATGCATAACAAATCACTAAGTCTGATCAATTAGGGACTTTAGTCAGTTATCTTTCCCTGATAAAATCTTAAGCAATCCAATTGGTTAGTAGGTCCTTACAGTTGAAATTCTCAGATTTTATCGTTGAAGTCCTATGTAAGGATAGCAAATTATTTCACCTAATATCTTTCTTGTTAATGAAATTTAGATAGTTCTTTACACTAAAAATAATTTGCTTGAATTTCTAACAAATTAAATGATTTACAAAAGAGTTATTAAAGATTAATTTTGGCAAATTGCCATTGAAAAGTAAAGGTAAAATCCAAGTAACCCAACTAATTGGACCTACCTATGTGAAGTGTATACAAGGGGAAATAACTGACTAAAGTCCCTTATTGATACGGCCATTAATTTTAAAAGTGATATAACAGATTATAACAAACGTTTTAAAAGGTAAAAGTAAAACGATAACTGTAGGGCTCAACCAAAGAAATGACCAGAAAACATTTTCTGGACAGCAGAACCACCATAATGAAGAAACGCAGCCTGAGAAAATCACAACTCCCTTATGTTCTCGTTTCAAAATATAGTCATGCAAAATGTAGCTTACATACACGTAAAACTATTGATGTTGTTTAAAGTGTTTTTTTGTTCTTCTTAACTCGATTAGAACTAACTTAAACTTTCTCGTGACGTATTTGTATGTTTTTAGAATTTCTTAATGAAAATTTACAATGTTCATGGTTAACTACACAATGTTAGCATAATTGTAGGAGCCTTGTGTTGCAATCAACACGTAAGAAAACAGAGTTTGCTGGTAATTCAGAGTAAATCTGTTTTGGGCCACCAGAAAGTTACAAATTAATCTGTGACTATAGAGCAGGCATTGTTGAGTGGAATTTTTAATTTGATTCAACTGTTAGTAGAAACACATTTACCTCGCTGATTTAAATACTCACTGCAATACTTATGTACTCATTTTGGATAGAAATAGGTGTCCATGTCTATGTATGAGGTTTATGTAACAAATATCAAGTATTTAAGTAAGAGGGGTTAATGTATGTGCTACTGACAGTTGAATAAAATTAAAAAACAATGAACTAATATACAGCTGTGTGTTGGTTTAGATCATATCTAAAACTAACCTCGTTGTTTCCTTGGGCAAGAAACTTTATCCTACTAGCTCAGCACTGGTGGACCATCAAGAAGCAAACTTGATAGTGAATAATCTAAGTTGTAAATATTTGTGTCTCAATTGAGTGAAAATCAATTAGTATGAACTGAATACAACAGTGTACTGTAGTCAGCTAACATTTTCTTAAAATAAAGGACACAGGGCTAATCAAATTAAAGTACTAGTGATATGGTTATGGACAGAGTCTCTTATACATACAAACATCGTGTAGGAGTAGCCTACAAACTTAGTTAGAACATTAATTTTAGAAAATTTGATTACAAGTTATAATAACATTTACAAAGGCATTTTGTATAATTATAACATGCAAGGAAATGTCAGAAGTTAAAATAGCATGTACAGTGCAATCTCTTTTAAAGGGATACACCGGCAAATAACTGTGCCAAAAGTATAGAATCAAGTTTAGTCTTTAAAACAGTATTAAGAACGTAAGAAATCATTTACTAATAACATTTGTCACTTATAACATTCAACTGAACGAATTAAAACATGTGGCATACACATTGTTGAAAACGAAAGTAGGATATTGAGGGAATCACCAAGGTAATTATAGATTTGTTATATGTCAAACTTGCTATACAAGCTTTATTTCCTCCAATAATTTGAAGATTGACAAAAGAAATTAAACATTTTCATTGATTGCTTCTTGTCTTTTCAACATTCTTAGGCGGTTAGGAAGGATATCTTTTTAATAGAATTATACTAATGTTGCACAATAACAAGCTTCTCATCAGTAAATACATATTGTAACAATAATCTATTTAAGCTAACCTGACCCACGTGGGTCTAGTTAGGAAACACCCCAAATAATATGAGAAAATAAAGAAATATTTTGCCAAGTAATATAACAGTGAGTCTGTTGCATTCACAGTAATAAAAATATAATTCAAAATCAGGAAATATGAAGTTGAACTTTTGCCTTGCAACTCCTTTAAGATATCATAAAAAGTAGACACAGGTTACGTGTGATAGAACTAAGTTAAGTAATAATTTCATTAACTAGAACAATGGTGCTAGTAAGTCATAACACCTCACGGTAACTCATGACCCCTAGATTAAGAGCCAGACACACTATCGACATAATTTAACTAGGGGTTGTCAAAATAAGGTTGTGATTAGGAAAAATAATTCAACAAACAATTTTGACTGGCAATTTCAACTACATGTTAGTCAACAATGATAAGAATTTAAAACAAATTAAAGTTTATAATCAATATTTTATTTAGCATCAAAAATGGATAATAAAACAAGTCATACTGAATATAATAGCAAGACAAGAAATCAATAAATGCACCAAATTTGTCATAAAACGATCCACCTAACATTCACATAATTCTTCAATGTTCAACTGGTGGCCAGCTTTTTCTCTATAAAGCATTTACATTCAAAGTTTGCTCTTTCAAATGATACCAGCGTACATAATGCTACAGTCCCATAAACATAAAAGTAGCCGTGAGGGCACCAAACAGGCGCTGTGTGACCAAGCTCTGCAAGGACTCATTCGAACTCTTTGTGTACCCGTACTGAATGTTACCTTTTTACCAGGGTCCATGAGATGAGCCATGGATACACGTATCAGTTTTAGAGTAAAATCATGAACACAATTGTTGCTGAGTATGGATTAAACTTGCATATTTTCCAGATCTGTATGGGTGTGTTGTTTTGTGCCATAAGTGTACTGTCACCTTATACACAAGGCTTCCCACTGCCTACTGCTGTCTGCACATACAGGTCCACAAAAAGCCGTGATTTTATGGGACTGAGGCATATCATAACATATGCTGAAATAAATTTCCATTATCAAAGTTGATTTTGTTTACTTCAACAAAAAGTCACATAATCGCTGTGTATTGTAATACTTTATTCAACTGACAGCGGTGCATACATTTATCCCGCTGAATGTAAGAAGTACTGTAATGAATATTTAAATCAAAGGGGATAGTGTATGCATTACTGACAGATGATTTGAATATACATATATGGCAAATGTGGATTGGAACTGGGCCAGTTCCTTTCATGTAACACTTTCCAAAAATTAGAAATACTTAAGAATATCAATTTCAAAAGTATAAAAGATGTTCATTCTATGCAACTCTCTAATTATTTCCCTTTTTTGGTCGAAAAAAGGTCACAAATCACACTTGAAATAGTTGCAATACTCTAACTAAAAGTCACAGGTTCAATCGAAAGTATTACATATTAGAGTCTTTTGACTAAATAATCAATCAATATATCAAGGGTTCAGCTTAAAACAGTCGTAACTCACTCTTCTTTTATTTAATTTGAGTAACGACTGTATTGTTCTAAGCCCGGGATATAGAGTCTAAGATTTCTCAAGAAAGTTTTTACAACATAATACACATTGTCTGTAGACTTCTTCAAAACCAGACATATCATCTCTCGAATCCTGTAAGTAGAAAATGTAATTGGAATCACCATGGTAGAAAATATGATGTTGTTAGGATGATGGTAAAATAATTATGAAGCTGGCAATCACTGATAACAGATATCCTGTAGGTCCTTGTCATATAGGATTCTTTTATGGTCCCTCTTAGGGTCACATCAAGATGACCTCTATATTGACCAGTGAAAAATTATCTAAAGTTAACAAACTTTTTTCACAAATTATTGCACTGTTTTTTCTTTAACATCATAAATTTAAATTAACAATAAAACAATTAATGTTTTTGAATAAGGAAAATCGTGACCATTCAAAGTTTGTGAAACACATTTAAAGTCATTGGTCCGACAGTGATTTTGGTGGACTCGATCCACAGTTCATCGTCTTAATATCAAGACTGTGTTTACAGATAATATATTGCTAATAACATGGATTTTTTCGTTATATAACAGGAGCCTTTTACAGGGGGGCTTCCCCTTCTAAATTTCTTTGAAATCATGCACTTCATCATTCTATATAAAATAAGGCCCCAGGTCCCTTCCCAATATACTGAAAAATGTCCTTTTAATACTTACATAGTAAGGGTCTTCTATTATAACAGGTCCATCAGGATAATAGTCACCAAGTCTTTCTAATCTAGTGGTACTATTCTTTGGTTTTCTATCATTTAACTCCCTGTAAATATATAAGTTAACATGTAACCCTGGTCGGGAGGGCTGTTGGTAGTGTGCCTGGATTTGGCATCTAGTGTCCCAAAGGGGGTAAAGGTTCAAACTTACCCAGGGAGGTTATACCCTCTTATGAAAATTTGACAATAATATCAACTTTTCTCCATTCTTAAGGTATATGGAGAAGTTTTGGGTTGCGAGGAAGGGTAAGTGTGTACTTGTTTTAGACAAGGGCCCAGGAAAGCTAGGTTGGGTGCACTGAACGCCATAAAATAACCTAAAAAATCGTGTTGACACAGATTTAAACCCAGTATAAAGAAATAAGTTAACATGTCTCTGGATTATTAACTTACATGTATCAAATTATCATACTTATCATACACCCAGTGGTCATTTTATTTAATTGTCAGTGGCCCATACATCAACCCCACAGATTTCAGTACTCTCATTATCCGTATTGATGACAGAAACACTCCACTGTCCATAGTAAGTACAGAAATGCTGTAGTGGTATTTAAGTCAGCAGGATAAATGTATGTGCCACCGACTGTTTAATAAACTCAATACAACCCTATTATTTGCTGCATATCAAAGGGGAGTAACTCAAGTTATACAAAGAATATTTCTACACTTAGTTACTCCCCTTTCTAACATAATTCTATATAATATGGTTTCACAAACTGAATAATTAAAATGACACTACCTTCAAAAAAGTAAGCTCAATGTTAAATAAAATTACAAGTTTTCAGCCAAAGATAACTGTTTCAAAGTTGTTTTGAAAACTAGAAACTAAGCTATAAAATTATCTCATCATGAATCTGGGTTAAACAAAATTGTTTTAGAACTGTTCTGGTAACTGGCCACAAAGCTACACATGTATATTAAAGTTACCTCATATTGTCTTCATCCATTCCAAATATAACATCATAATGAGTATAATCCGCTGCGCACAACTGAAATATATACAAATATTATACCTCATTTGCATACATCCTTCTATATTTTATATGATGTCATCCAGTCCATAAATCGCATATTGACTGGCTACCCAGTCCATAATTCGTATATTGGCTGCTTATGATGTCATCCAGTACATAAATAGCATAGGATCGGGCGTCCGGTGTCGTTAAAGTTTTTAATTTAGCATATATCTCTCAGATCTTTATGAAACTTCATACAATTATAACATACCATGCCATGCCATAGACAGTAACCACAACTCTACCTGGCTTTATTATGGATTATTTACCTTTTTAATTTTTGCCTTAAAGTTTAAATCTGGCTTTAATGTTGTTTCCTTGTTCAAACCAATAAAACCATTTATATTGTACTATGTAAGTAATGTATCAATGTGTCTGCAGCAATCTCAAAGACAAAATAAAACCCAAATAAGGAAAATGGATGTTTGACAATTATTTCCTTTTTAACTTTGTTCATCTTTCTTCTGTCCATATTATGGATCAAATTTCTAAAACTGACCTTTCTAGCCCTATGTTTATATGTAGTTATTCCATTTTTCTCTAATGTTGACATAGTTCGTTTATCTGGTCCATTTCCAACATGCCATGGACCTAGAGCTGCACTGTCAACTTCCCACTGTAAATAATGTGTACAGTGCGTAAAGTTTGACCCCCGACCTGACCTTTATGCAAGAATATTCATTACATTGAATACGAATGTAGTAGTACTGCTCAATTTCACCATGGCCGTGAGGATTATGTGTTGAAATTTAACACATAAACATACTTCTATAATTTTACAAAATTGCAGAATAGGCGTGGTACTGATTTTCATTAGGATATGTGTAAATAATTATTAGATGCAAATGTGAAAGGTCAGATTGGGGTCAAACTTTACACACAATACAGAGGTTATAAAATTATCAATTAAAAACAAACAAGTCACAGGACCTACATACAACTATGAAAGGGTATGAAACTTGATAAATAAATTCTTCAAGTTTGATTTTAGTAAGCACAAAACTTATGATAGTCATGTCGATAAATTATTTAGCTTTAAGAAAATGGTTGCGCACAGAAAATAATATAACTGTCTATGTAAAATTCGGTAGCTCATCGCTGACAGTTTTGCTGTGTACCTTCTATTTATTATAATGAATGAGAGAGTCATCAAGCTAGGGACCTACGATTGAAAGTATAAATAAACTAAATCTTATTTACTTCAGTAGTGATTATTTAAGATTACTGGATGGCTCAGCATTAAACTAGTCTAAGTCCGTTTTGATTCACATGTGCCATGAAATCTTTGCTATAAAAATGACCACCTGATCCAAAGTAACAACCTGTCTTTTAATTCCCCCCCCCCATAAAATTTTATTTTAAATGACACTGTGGGTAATGACTGTCTGCCCACTTCGACCAAACGGCATAAGATAAAAAAAAATAATTATCAGTCAAAGTTTTATGCTTATGCACGTTCACCGACTTTACAGCAATTACCCCTGGTCACTGGGCTACTGGTATCTATCTATCAATCTCCCTGGGGAGTCTTTTTACTCTGCTTATTAGTGCAGCCGACAAATTGGCGCAGCAGAATTATACCACCCTTTGCAGGTACCCATTTACACCTGGGTGGAGTGAAGCAATCGCAGGTAAATTTCTTGCTCAAGGAAATTAGCAGTGCCCCTGGTGGGATTCGAACCCAGGACCTCTCGATCCCTAAGCGCGGGTCCTACCACTGGACCACTGCTCCTACATAAGAATGTTTTCAAAATCTAACCAAGCTGATGTAAGTGATGTAGTAGTTTTATAGACATTAACAGTTTATAGGAGACCAGAGTCAATGAAAAATGCCATTAATGACTTCATTCTGACATATTGAATCTAAAAACAATTTTGGCAAATAAAATTGATAAATTTATCAAGTTTTGATTAAAAGGCATATTAATAACAAATCAAAGGTTTGACCTGATCTTTCAAGCCTTTTTCTTCTATTAAGTGCAGAAAAACAGCTTCTGCCATAGGTGATCTACAAATGTTACCTGAAAAAATACACAACATATCAACTTCAATTTGAAACCTAATGGATTGTCTATATTCAAATAGCATTAAAAATCCCGAGAGAAACATACTTACGTTGTTCTTTGCTCTAGTTCAAATTGACTAACGATTTTATAAAGTAAACATAGTGAAGTAAATCCATGTAAAAGCCCCTTGAAAAAGGGGGGGATTGATCCCCCTGAAACGTTGGGATTGAAAATTTGTGTTTTTGTGAACAGTCTTTAAATAGCCCTAGGAATGAACACTTTTTGTACAATGCCAGGGCTTTTTCAGGGGGTTTTGGGAAAAAGACCCCTGTCCAAACTGGGAATTTTTAAAGCTGTAAATAGTTCAATTTGGGAAAAAATAAGGACAAATCAACCCAATATGGAAATTTCCTCATTAATAATTCTGCATTAAATCTTGATATGCCTTGATTTAGTGTCTCTGAAAATATTGCAGTGCTATTAAAGAGTCTGTCCTGACAGTTCAATGAGGCATTCAATGCAAATTCTCATTGTACATTTATTGTTTTTACATGAAATCTCATGGTTTCTTTTGTAAAGGCAAAATACATCCGGTTCAAAGGGAATTATTGGTAGGGAATTTTTTTTCTTGAAAATGGGAAAAATGATAATTTTTTGGCATTGGGAATGGGGCCCATATTCGGCCTCGTGAGAAATGCTAAAGAAGTCCTGAATGTCAATTTATTTTTCAAGTAAACTAAAGTGTTCATTTAGAAATAAGAAATTTAGTGAAAAAGAACCATGCATACCCTTGAAACATATTCATTAATGTAAGGACACAGGCATTAATTTTTAGTATAAGTGTGGCTGAAAATTCAGAATGTCAGATAAAATAACAACTTTAATAACAGTCTCAATGTCAAAGGGGGATAACTTCTAATTCAAATTTGACATTACAACAAGTTAAGCCATTAGAAGTTTTCCCCCACAATACTTTTGTGGTCACAATAGATAAACTTAGATTAAAATCGGCAGAGTTAATGTATGCACCACTGACAGTTGAATAAATTGACAAAAACAGTCAATTAGCCCCATTATTCAGGGAGACAACTTTAATTAGACAGGCTTAGGTACAAAGAGATGTTACTAATCCATTTTTCACTGACTTGGAGGACCATGATACCAAGTTTAAATGAAAGAGATTGGTTCCCTTTATTTACAACCAATTTAAGTAATTAAGTAAATTACCTAAACAAATAAATAGAACTGATTTCTTCTTAGAAGCCATTTTCTTGACAATTCTTAAAAAATCGTTATATGCAAACCTGAAAAATACAAATATACATCTGTACAGTAAATACCAATGTCCTACACAAGTCATTATTGACATGTAAAGTTATCTTTAAATAAGTATATCTAGTGAATACGGCAATTACCGGTGAACCTGAAACACCGGTGATAACAAAGATATCCCGATTATAGACGCATGTGCGGCAAACAGATTTCTTTGTCTTATGCAATTTTTTTACGTTGGTTTCCGCCATTTGTCTGGAGTGAAAGTTGTTTAAAAATGTCATTTTTTACGCGAAAATGAATATGAATATTTTAGCCGTGCCATTTTTGTTATAAATCAAGCAGAAAATAGAGAAATGTTACATGCTATTTTCAGTTGTTGTTCTTTTTAAAAAAATAAATAACGGCATGAAATTTTCCTTTATCGATTGATTAAAATGGGTTGGAAGTTTAACTGCGCACATTTACTTTGCTGTTTACGTATGACGTCACTGACCTTGGGAGAATTTTTAACTCGTCACCGGTAATACATATATTGGAACAAAGATGACAAATTACACTACTGATACAAGAATGGTTTAATTTAACTTATTCTGTCAGGATTTTCGTAAACTGAAAATTGTAATCTGTTAAGAAGACATGGACTTATAAATCAGTAAATATAGCATGCTTGTAGTTCTTTGATTGGTTAGTGAAAATACGGTCTAAAAATAACATCACCGGTATATAGTATACCCTGTATCATATGTATATCCGAAACAGTTTAACCGAGTACTACGACACTAAATGAAATACGTTCATTTATAGTTCTTTGCAATAATGATTTGATTAGTTTTAGATAAAATATTGAACATTTACAAAATAGCTAAATAAAGCAATCAAACAACTTACCTATCAGTGAATATAGTTAGTAATATTCGTGCCGAAAATTAGCAGTGTTTTTATTTAGCTGAAATAAACTGCGTACGAATAAAAGCAAGCATCGTTGTAGTCACGATATAAACATGACGTAAAACTACCCGCGGTTATTTCCCTTTATCAAATCAATAAGCTACATTGTAAGTGTGAGGAGTTTGACATGACGCAAGCAAATGATTCTTTTCGACAATATCAAATATATTTATATTTTAAGACTTTGGCATGGAAATAAAAGCACAGTGAGCAATACATTTCGATGATAAAATATACAACAGTATTATAAATACAAATATGAAGGATTTTTATGATGAAAATGGTAGGCTAAAACAGTAATCTAAATTGTTTGTAACAAAGCATACGACGAAACAGTAATTAGTTATCATTCCATGAGTTAAATTTATTTCAATACCATGTTGAATTTATTGGAATTCAAGGATGGAACTAATTTGAATGTTATTCTTATTTCCACCGAGATCCCTATAAAGGAGTAGGTGCGTTTACCCCTAAATTTGGCTCTGAAGTGAAAGTGGCTCGTATTATGAAATGTGATAGGGAAATGTATAATTTTGCACAGAATTAACATTTGTAAGACAATTCTGAGAAGTATGTTACCATGGCAACAGAACAAAATAAAATGGCATAAATTAAAAAAAATTGACCTCTCTACAAACTGATTTTCAACATTGATAGTTTTATTATCATATATTGTCACTTGATAGAAGCACTTTCTTTCTGAGTTGTTTATATTTGGTTGCCATGGTAACCAATTTCAGAATTTGAAAATCATATTTTTTTTGGTAAATTAAGTCCTTTTGCAATTCTTAAGAAAGTTTAATGAAAAAATATGTTAATGTTATTATATAGAATGTAACAACACAGCAATCTGAACTTATTTATTGTATAAATTATTACCATGGAGAAAAAACAAACATATTCTAGACTCAGAAAGAACATGTATACAATAGAATGCATGGCATATTCTTTGTAAGAATTAGGATAATTTGAATATAAAATGCATGCCCAGACTTTAATTTTCTGATTATTTTATCTATGTTTGCAAAGAGTCAAATAAAGAAATATTATTTTTGAGTAATGAGGTAGCTGTTGCCATGGTAACTATAAAATCATTTTTCACTGAAATTATGATAATCAAACTACATAGTTCTGACATTAATTTGATGCTGAATTTCATCTCATTTACCTCTCAATAGAATAAAAAAAGGCAAACATAATACATAGGCACAATATGGCACTGAATGAGTTACATGTTGCTAAGGTCGTTTCAAAGGCGACAAATATCCCAGTTCTCAAGAATTACAAACATGTTACCTACATCTTTTAAAGGAGAATTTTTCATGAAAATGGGTCAAAATGAAAAGTAGTATGATTATTCCTTAAATTCTCTATTGGAAGTTGTGGTTGCTAAGGTAACAGAAAATGAAATTCATATAATATTGATATACAACCAACAAGATAATGAAAAATGACTTTTTAACCAATGCTTTTACAGAAATTAAAATCTCATATCAAAATAAAGTTAAATTTGAATTAATGTGCAAATATATCAATCCTAATAGGTGAACAAGATACGATATGGCTCAGGAAAACTGCATATATAAGAGAATTTGCTTCCAAACTTTAAAATAGAATGACATCACTGGGTTGTTAGGTTAACCTTTGTACATGTTATAACAAGGGTTTAGCAAATTCCTACAAATTGCATTGCCTTTTGTGAGAAATGGATGACTTAATAAGAACATATTGGAATGAACTAAAAATCTGTAATTTAAAAGGAAAACAATACAGTGTGTCCCCTTTACTTTTTCTCTGGGTGAAAAAAGATATTCAAGCAGATTCAGGATTTGAACTGATAGAATATAAGAAATGCTCTAGATACTTGAGAATAGAATGCAGCACAGTGATTTCATTCTAATGGTTAAAAACATACGAGGATTTAGAGCTACCTTGTTCACATTGTGGTAAACAATGATACAAAAAGTCACAAAATTTAAACAAAGTTAATCAGTTTTTATCATTACAAAGAATACACACAAAGATGTTATCTTTTATGGAATTCATGAATGGACCCTGAGCTGTTGAACATTACTTTTAATTGTAACACCAGTGTTATACCAAAATGGCAACTGAAAATTATTACTATTTGTAACAATTTGACATGGAAAAAAATATCCAACACATAATTATTACAGGAAGTAAATAAATTGAAACGAAGTATGTATCAACTATATAATTATGATTCCCAGAGAGACTATTATATGTAATTATTTGCAATATACAGACTGTCATATAGATTTAAACATGTATAAACATGTAACAAAGATGTTTCCGTCATACTTTTGTATGCATTTTACTATGGATACAATGAGTTGGACAATTATATTATGTATTGAAATTGAACAACTCATTGTATCCATAGTAAAATGCATATATTAAAATGGATAGAATATAAAATACAAATGCATCCTTTGTATAACAGTTACAGTACAGCATGATGAACATAAGTTATGTAAATAAAATAACATTACAGAATTCTTCAGTATACATGTACATGTATTTTATATAACTGTAGACTGAAAGCTGTTTATCTGAACCCTGTACATATACTGCTTGAAAGTACAATATTTATATTTTTGTATTTTCATTCACTAGATTCTAATCATTTGGCAGGTTTGTTGATATAATTAAAATATTACATTATCTAAATACATGAAGTACCAGAAGGTGATGTACAGATTTTGATTCCTTGTGCATTACAAGTTAGTTCTTGCAAAAAATTGTCCCATATAGTTATTTATTTTAGCTGTACCCTACCAAGGGCTCAACATTATTTTTAAAAAATGCCAGTTTTATCTTTTACTAGCAGGAACCAAATGTTCAATTGTTACAGATTGTCTGTTCTTTTACACTCCACAGTCATGTATATTTGTTGTTAAATGTTATACGTTATATAAACATTACATGTAATTGTTCATAATCTCATTCCACACATTAGCATGTGGTGAGAGTACCAAATAAACTGAAACAGTACTTCTATTCCTGTTCTAAAACGCTAACAATTACCACATTGTCTTACAAATCATAATCTAGAATCATTAAATGAATGACTAATTTATTTAATCAAATATTTTCATGTTAACCAAAAAAAACCCAAATGTAGGCTGTCAGGAGCAATGGGACAATCATTAATTTAATGTCAGTCCCTGAGGCCCTGCTGTTTTACAACATCAAATATACAGCTAATCATTTGCTAACATGCTTTGGCCGTGTGAGTTTTACAAAAGAGAAAAGTATATATAATAACGAGAACAACGTCAGCCACAGCAGATGGCGGGTATGTTTATCGTCAAAGAAAGAAGGCGTGGTCAACCATTGAAAGTCGGTGGACGTAGACTACTAGTCAAAAATAAATTGATGGTTGGAGTTGTTAATTGATGATCAGTTGCAGTACGGAAAACTATCTAAAGAGAGATTGAGTAATGTTTCATATAACTAGGCGTGGCTAACCTAAAATTAGCATATCTCACTTACCATATATGACAGGAGGGCGTGGTTTACGTCACTGATAGGGGGCATGGTCAGTTATATAAAAGAATAGGAGGTAGGCGTGTCTAACTTGAGATTGAGTTAATTTTGAGTAATGTTTCATGTGAGTAGGCGTGGCTAACTTATAATTTGCATATCTCTCATACCATATATGGCAGGAGGGCGTGGTTTACGTCATTGACAGGGGGCATGGTCAGCTTTATAATAGAATAGAAGGTAGGCGTGTCTAACTTGTGATTGAGTAAATTTTGAGTAATGTTTCATGTAAGTAGGCGTGGCAAACTATAATTAGCATATCTCACTTACCATATATGGCAGGAGGGCGTGGTTAACGTCATTGATAGGGGGCGTGGTCAGCTATATAATAGAATAAAATGTAGGCGTGTCTAACTTGAGATTGAGTTAATTTTGAGTAATGTTTCATGTGAGTAGGCGTGGCTAACTTATAGTTTGCATATCTCACATACCATATATGGCAGGAGGGCGTGGTTTACGTCATTGACAGGGGCATGGTCAGCTTTATAATAGAATAAAATGTAGGCGTGTCTAACTTGTGATTGAGTTAATTTTGAGTAATGTTTCATGTGAGTAGGTGTGGCTAACTTATAATTTGCATATCTCTCATACCATATAAGGCAGAAGGGCGTGGTTTACGTCATTGACAGGGGGCATGGTCAGCTATATAATAGAATAGAAGGTAGGCGTGTCTAGCTTGAGATTGAGTTAATTTTGAGTAATGTTTCATTTGAGTAGGCGTGGCTAACTTATAGTTTGCATATCTCACATACCATATATGGCAGGAGGGCGTGGTTTACGTCATTAATAGAAGGCGTGGTCAGCTATATAATAGAATAGAAGGTAGGCGTGTCTAACTTGAGATTGAGTTAATTTTGAGTAATAATTAATTTGAGTAGGCGTGGCTGACTTATAGTTTGTATATCTCACATACCATATATGGCAGGAGGGCGTGGTTTACGTCATTAATAGAAGGCGTGGTCAGCTATATAATAGAATAAAATGTAGGCGTGTCTAACTTGAGATTGAGTTAATTTTGAGTAATGTTTCATGTGAGTAGGTGTGGCTAACTTATAATTAGCATATCTCACTTACCATATATGACAGGAGGGCGTGGTTTACGTCATTGATAGGGGGCGTGGTCAGCTATATAATATAATAGAAGGTAGGCGTGTCTAACTTGAGGTTGAGTAAATTATGAGTAATGTTTCATGTGAGTAGGCGTGGCTAACTTATAGTTTGCATATCTCACTTACGATATATGACAGGAGGGCGTGGTTTACGTCATTGATAGGGGGCATGGTCAGCTATATAACAGAATAAAATGTAGGCGTGTCTAACTTGAGATTGAGTTAATTTTGAGTAATGTTTCATGTGAGTAGGTGTGGCAAACTATTATTAGCATATCCCACTTACCATATATGGCAGGAGGGCGTGGTTTACGTCATTGACAGGGGGCATGGTCAGCTATATAATAGAATAGAAGGTAGGCGTGTCTAACTTGAGATTGAGTTAATTTTGAGTAATAATTCATTTGAGTAGGCGTGCCTAACTTAAAATTAGCATATCTCACTTACCATATATGACAGGAGGGCGTGGTTTACGTCACTGACAGGGGGCATGGTCAGCTATATAATAGAATAAAATGTAGGCGTCTCTAACTTGAGATTGAGTTAATTTTGAGTAATGTTTCATGTGAGTAGGTTTGGCTAACTTATAATTTGCATATCTCTCATACCATATAAGGCAGAAGGGCGTGGTTTACGTCATTGACAGGGGGCATGGTCAGCTATATAATAGAATAGAAGGTAGGCGTGTCTAACTTGAGATTGAGTTAATTTTGAGTAATAATTCATTTGAGTAGGCGTGGCTAACTTAAAATTAGCATATCTCACTTACCATATATGACAGGAGGGCGTGGTTTACGTCATTGATAGGGGGCGTGGTCAGCTATATAATACAATAGAAGGTAGTCGTGTCTAACTTGAGATTGAGTAAATTTTGAGTAATGTTTCATATGAGTAGGCGTGGCTAACTTACAATTTGCATATCTCTCATACCATATAAGGCAGGAGGGCTTGGTTTATGTCATTGACAGGGGGCATGGTCAGCTATAAAATAGAATAGAAGGTAGGCGTGTCTAACTTGTGATTTAGTAAATTTTGAGTAATGTTTCATGTAAGTAGGCGTGGCAAACTATAATTAGCATATCTCACTTACCATATATGACAATAGGGCGTGGTTTACGTCATTGATAGGGGGCGTGGTCAGCTATATAATAGAATAGAAGGTAGGCGTGTCTAACTTGAGATTGAGTTAATTTTGAGTAATGTTTCATGTAAGTAGGCGTTGTAAACTATAATTAGCATATCTCACATACCATATATGGCAGGAGGGCGTGGTTTACGTCATTGACAGGGGCATGGTCAGCTATATAATGCAATAGAAGGTAGGCGTTGATAACTTTAGATTAAGTTTAATTTTGAGTAATGTTTTATACAAGTAGGCGTGGTTAACTTAAAATACCACTGTGGTTACAGCGCTTTGGTATTTGTCTGATAGACCCGGAACATCCTGGCTTTGGTGGGGATAATACCTAACCTTAAGCGGAAGGGGTCTGTATATCAAGGGAGAATACTTGTGTTAACATTGGGTATTCTAGCCTGGATTACCTGCCCCCACTAAATTGATAGTATGGACAATCCAAGAAATGAAAATTAGACCGCCGCCATATTGTGGTCACGTGATCCGTCCGCCATTAAGACTTTTGTGTTATAAAGACCTAATGTTGCAGGTGTGAGCAAAAAATGTTTAAATATCACACGAAGTTTAAGAGTTATGTTAATTTCTAGTGTCGAGAATGGCCATTTTTGTGTGTAATGCGTCAGAATCAGTTTTAATCTATTTTTCAAAATGCTTTATTTGGGAGCAATTAAATTTTAATTAAAAACTTATATCAACATGTCATAGAAAAGTTCATGTTTTAAAAAATTGAAATGAAAATGGTGCGTAACTAACGGTCTTATAATTTATAGAAAAAAACATGTACTTTAGTAACCAAATTTTTCATGATAAAAACATAAGATTTCAACAGGGGCGGATCCAGGATTTTTTCCAGGGGGGGGGGGCCCAAACTTTTCTAGGGGGGATCCGAACCACCACCACATTATACACATTTTGCAGAAAAAATGCAATATATTGATAATAAAAACTGAATAACCATCAAATCTATGTTAAGCACCGAAAAAAAAATTTGCTTCATTCAACTTAAAAATGACTTACAGGCAAGAAAAACACTAATGGACAGGTACATTTTCCAAACTCTAGGGGGTCCGGACCCCCCTGACCCCCCACTGGATCCGCCTATGTGTGTATCATATATTGACATGTTAATGTTGTGTAAAAGTTTAAAGATATATTTATTAGTATGAGAAATATTTTGGCCGAAATCGTACATTTAAAAATCGGCGATTTTACAGGGCCGAATCGCACCTACTCCTTTATTGTTGAATAATGATAAATAAACCAGAATACAACGATCTTGTTACCTCGTATGCCCCTACTAATACAATTTGCTCTACCATTCATGTTAGTCCAATGAAATTCTCTGCCGGTATAGAGAAATGGATAAAATATATGGTACTATTTGTTATATGTGACAAACAGGTGCGTAGCACAGACGGTAATTGCTCACTATTTTCTCTATGTATTAAGGATGACTCACTATGCAATCTCCGTAAACAGATATTCTGTAGAGCGTTGTCGTACAGGATCTCTACTTTCTCCGTGGAAGGTCACGTGGAGATGAACTTTGTTTCGACCAATCAATGCGTAGCTTTCATCTAGATGAAAACACTATTAAACACATTTTGATTTCGTAATTTCTATTTTTAGACCAAGTTTTGCATGCTAATTTAACAGTGGTATCATTCACAGTCTGCGATTGGGCGGCTCATTTCAAATTGCGTGACGTAGACGATGTAAACAAGTTACGTATCATAACAATTTCGTCATGAATATTATGATGAGAAAAGGTCGCCTGAACGTGACCTTCGTTTGAAAAAGGCCAGATCTAAATTAGCGAGTATGCGAGCGGAAAATTTTAGATCGGGTTTTAATCAGATTGCTCACTATGCTAATTGATAATACATTAAACAGTATGACTGAACAGTGAATATGACCATTCATACTTCAAACAAATGAACTCTTCATAGCGCCGAATAAAATTATTTCTTGTGCATTTTCAATTAATATTAGCTCTATAAACTATTCTGGTATCGTGTGAAGAAAATACGACCGTCAACTTCAAAGGAATGTTTCCTTTGAATTCATAACATCAAGAAAACTTTTGTTACCCCACAAACAAAGATAACTAACCATGAAATCCATTTTATATCCAAAATTCAGGAAAAACGTATCGGTTCAATTAGTACCTAATTATTTCTCACCTGTATTGGCGCCATATTTTTTATTGTTTTGAACTTCAAAACCGGAAATGACGTTGTTTAACTTCAAATGAGCAAGGCGTCATTTATCATTTAACCAATATCTTGAATTATTGTGTTTGTAAAACTCGCACACTTTAATTTAGACAATATCTCAATAGCATTATCAAAGAGAATGACTTGCTTAAAGAAATGACCAACAGCTAGGAATATAGTGACGTGACAGAGTGTTTGACTGGCTTTGAGAAATGTCATTCTGAACTCTTCGGCTATTTTTGACGTTAATAATCTTCGTAGGAGACTAACGTTGTGTTCTTAATTAATAAAGAGTACCAAAACTGCACAAAAATAACTTCCAAGATAATGTTAAACCATTTTAGCTCTTTAAAATATCAGACTTGATAAAGATGGATTTTTTACACATTAATCAACTCTCATCCACCATTTTGGCCGCCATCTTGGATTATGAGAGTTTCTCAAGAGTTCCCAAGTGGCACTTCCAGCTTCGTATACTACAATGTCTTAGCTTTAAAAAAAAATGCAAAAACATATTCTACGTCCTTCGTATTTGCTTCAGTCGATTTTTGTAGTTTATATACAAGATTATAATGGAAAAAATGGATGAAAGGTATGAAAATGAGATCGAGTGTTTTACAAGCTTGTGTCATTAAAATGTAAGTTAGTGTTAGTGCTTGACGATTATGGGATATGATTACAACTGTTTTGTCTGTAGGGTTACACCACTAAACCGATACATCGCTAATTTATACTGCTCTTGATTATCAACTCGAAATTAAGTTCATACGATATATATATGAACAAAATCATTTTGGCTTTATTGAATAATAACTGGTATAAAATACCGTTCTTCTTAGTCTAATAAACAATTTCGAGACCATACTAAGGTCGTTGGTCTTGTTAATTGGACTCAACTGTAAATAATAGTCCGATATCAACACAGGGATGTCATGCCACTTTGCACTGCCCATTTTCCAATATTCTGTGCATTTTACAAAATTAACGGTATGTCTAAAACAGTTGTTCAAACTTGCTTTATGTTCTATTTATCTTACATATACTCATAAATCAAAACTATCTTTTTTATTGAATTTTTAAGATTTTACGAGCGTACAAAACTACCCGGATGAGGGTCACATGACTAGTCCCACAACTTCCGGTGATATTTCCTAGTTAAGCGTTCATGTTCCATATTTTTTAATCAGTATCTTTTAGAAGCTCTTAAATCATTTTATTTCGTCTTATGTATTCATGTTTAAGAACTGTGAACTAATAATGTGGGAGCTAATAATTGTATATAATTGTAGTCATTGATTACAATTAGTGTTATAAATAGTAACTATTGTCAATCAATGGTGTTTCTTACGAACTTCTTAGTCATTAGTCAATCTTTAATCGAAATGTTTAATCAAGGCAGAACTATGGGGCAGAAAAGTCTTATTGTTTCTTTTATACGTTTATATAATATACTTTGAGAATGACAAATAAGACTTGTGCCAAAATGCTCTCTATAAATATATCGTTTAGAATAACAAATTCAATCCAGTAAACTATAATATAAAAATAATGTCAAAATTGATATTCGGATGTTGAACAATTAAAAGAATGTTGTAATGTACAAGCGTTTGGATATGTTAATGATTATGAGTATATCACACATTTACAAAATTACACATGCATGTACTCGGAAACTGTCTAATACAAGTTCAGTTTCCATTTTTATTTTAATAATCAATTAGAAGTACACAAGGCCGCTACGTTCTCCATCTAGAGAATTTTTTACATATTAAATATTCGTAATTGGTCTTTAGTAATTACATTAACATTGTCTACTCAAACAGTTCACCTAGCATGGCTACTGTTTGACAGTAACACGTACCAGTATAATTTATGTTTTACTCTTGTTGACAACGCTTACATTGACATTTCTATTCTATCAGCTGTTTCTCTTTTTGTTGATTGATGTCACATCTTAAATCAGAAATAGATTATATAAGAAAACCATTGATGACTCGTATTTTAGGCACGATATAGCCTTAAAAGTGTTTACTTCTGTACAAACCAAGCAATCACACTTTTCTTTAAAACTGGATGCTTAACATCAGAAACGTCTAGGGAAATCTAGACAACAATATTTCATTGATTTTACTGCTACAAAATGACCTTTTAAAATACATTTCACCAAGTAAAATCCTAAATATACATAACATGCATTTAAGCAAAGACATGCATTCAGAAGTAGAATGGAAAAAACTGCAAAAGACATTCAACAGAGCATACAATCTGACATGACGCTGTAACATTTAAGAAATCCTTAAACCATGTAAGTACAGGCATGCACTCAATAAAAGACCAGAACGTCTCAGAATGCACGAATGTCCCTATATACATTATTATATCTTATACTAGTCAAATAAAACCTAGTTTTATACCAATGTTGCCTTTAAACAAGATAAATCTATCTACTGTTTGACATGAACGGTAAACAAGATTACCAATGCCAATATTTGAGAGGTTTCTTAATCCACATGAAAATGTTAAACGATGCTATTACTGGAACTGAAAATTTACCTTATATACAGTATTTATGTATTGTCCAAATATACATAAAGAACACAGACTGGGTTGAACTTGTATGAGTTGAGGTATAACACAACACAGTTTTAGATTAATTGAAATGGGCATTTATTTTAATGCCATAACATGAGATCTAATAATGTACATAAGCTAATAAACTATATTAAGTGTTTCTACCGAATGACGTATCTGGACGGCCAAACCGCCAAAAAGGAAACCGCCGCCAGAAAAATAACGGGAACTGAAGAGTTACCTTATATACACTATTTATACTGTATCATGTATGTATAAGTCATTCCAATTGGCTACAATGTTCTTTGACAATCTCCATAAATCTCCTTCTTCGTCCAGTTACTAGGCAAGATCCCTCTCTGGAATAGTGTCGCTTGGTTGATGAAGACGTTTTCATTAGAGTCATAAGAGTCCCCCTTCATGATAAATAAGAAGACTATTTTGTTGGCCTATCAATGCTTGCCTTTTATTTTGATGAAACACTGACAATAGCATAGGAAATACGATAGAAATTTTAAATTTTAGATCGAATTTGATACGACCTTATTGATTGTGCATATTGCCAATTGGATTTGACTGCGCGATTGTTTCAGAACCAAAACATAGGCGATGACTACGTTTGTGAGCACAATACTTTCGACACGTATAACATAATAGCCAATGCCAACTGATTCCTAAGTGAGGTGAAAACTGCAACAATATTAACTGATATGTTCAAAATATGATGTAGGAAATGAATATCATTACAACTACAAAATCAAAATAATTTCATCAAATTTCCAAACATTATCAATGGAATTCTTGGTGGAATTAATACAATTAAATCTCGTAATAATTGGTTGTGCTTGTAGCTAAAATTTTAATTAGGATTTATGCAAAAACATGCAATACTAATTCCTCCAATTTTGAGTTCCAGACAAAATGTAAACATTGTCATTTTTACGACAAACAATGTGGAAACTGAAGTGTTACCTCATATACAGTATTTATAAAATGTTCTAAACGAATAGTTAGTTAAATTTCACTTAAATGAAATGTACGAATGTCTGTATTTGATTATACATTTTTATAAATTTTAAAACATTTTTTTAAGCATTTTATACATTACCTGATTTTGTTACATATTAAAGTAAATATTTTCAGTGTCTGCACCCGAGACCATATATTTTATATTAGGAAATATGTGTGGTGGAACTCTTTACCTTTTCCGCGCAGCTTTCTGAGCCAACTTTTGACCTATATCTTTAACCAATACAATTTACTCTACCATACCTGTTTGTCCATTGAAATTGTTTCCTGGTATAGAAAAATGGATACCATATATGGCACGATTGGTTATTTGTGATTAGTTGCCGACTACTTACTCCTGTATTATTTTTTGTGACTTGCTGTGCTAATTGATTTAACATTTGTCATGGTACGCTCCAGGCGGTATGACTGAACAGCGAATATGACTATTTATACATGTACTTCCAACAAAATGAACCCTGCACAGCGCCGAATATCTTTTTAAAGATATTTCTTGGTTTATAGTTGAAACTAATACGTGAAATTCAAGCAAAGATGTCAATAATAATTAAAATGAAGTTCAGCAATTTCAAATGGGCAAATAATTGGGTACAAATAAATAAATTCCATATATGATGTGATTTTTTTTCATGTATATTAACCATTATAGATGCTCCAAGCTGAGATTGCGCTATATTAAAAATGTCAACTATTCATATAATATTGTCTTGAATCGTTAACATTTTACTGAATTATAAAAATTGGTTATAAAAATTTATTTAATTGATTAAACTGTTAAAAATAAATTTTAACATTTGGAAAAAGGTCTAAATGACTATTAAAGTTATGTATAATTATATGTCATATTATTTAAATCCTTAACATTTCAAACAAGTCTGAAAAAACCAGATTGTAAAGACTTATCAGGAGCAGCAACACTAAAAATAGCACCAATTTCCCACATAACTTAAAGGTAATTAGATTTAGAAGTGGCTATTTCAAAGTATGAATGGGCTCAAATGTATAAGAGAGAAAACACTCTATGTTCTTAAATCTAATTTTCAGCTCAGACGTGTGAACGTCTGTTCGTCAATCCAGAGGGCGTAGTTTTGTTACTTGGTCGTCCAAGGACCAGTAATAGGAATATCAACTGCCACAACATGATCGAAAATATGTGCAAAGCGATGTAAAGCATCAACCATTACTTTTTTCTTTAAATGTAATTAACACTACATGTAATATCACCAACAAAACAAGTGTCGTGGTCTAAATAAAAACCTAGTGGCAATTCTGAGACTGTAAAGTGATTATTTTGTAATTGCTATAATTTGGTTAACATCAGATTGAGTGTTTTCTCTATTAGAACATTTTAACCTTCAGGAAAGATTTTTCTAGTCAATGAAGCGAATGTGATCATCCTGAAAATACTCACGGTGTTGATAAAGTCAGTTGTTATAATTGCCTTCTTTCTAAAAACAATCAAATTACAGATCAAAGTACTGAAACTTTGAATTTGTTTTGACCAAAAATGATACAGTTGATTTGATTGGAATATATTTTCTTTAAGTAAAAAGAAATGTGGCCTTGACTCCTGGTAACCAGAGCTTAAATGTATTATTCTTAGTACATTTTGTATCATTTATGAACCCTTCGGATTAGGTTAATACCCATTCACCTTTAGTTTACTTTATCATCTGCCAGTGAATAACTCGCAAAGTCAATCGTCAGCATAAATCTATCTAAAAATAGAAATGACGAAATTCCGATGTTATTAATAGTGTTTCGTCTACTATGAAAGCTGCGTATTTAAAACTCTACCTTAAGTCAGCTAAACGGAAGCAAATGTGCAATGTTTGGAGATCCTTTGACAGTTGTCCTTAGGAAATATGTTTAAGTATATGAGTCTCGTGAGATCTGACGCTAAAGCACATATCTATTTTTAATATCGTTTTTTGTTGTTGTAAAAGTGGTTTATCATTAAAAATTGTTGGACACAATAAACAAACGTGACGATTATTTAAAGTAATTTCAAATTAATTGACATCTATTAAAAAAGCAAGTTAAAATAATGAGAGAATTACGTGTTGACCGTCTTTAACAGTATCAACTTCCTTGATAGCTGTTGATAATTCTGAAACAAACATATGACGTCGTTTTATCGTTATAGTCGCTATCACGAAAGTAGAAATTGGAGATGTTTTGCCTTTTTTATTTCCTTATTAGGTGAAAGTAAAATGGCGATTTAAAATCTGCTTCTATATGTTTAGATGCCTTTACAATAATATTGTACGAAACCCCCCGATCATTGAAATAATCTTCAGGCAGACGATCCATCACAGTGCCCATTTACACTTGGATTGAGTGGAACAAATGTAAGCTAATTTCTTGCTCAAGAAAATTAGCAGATGAGGGTCACATGACTAGTCCCACAACGTCCGGTAATATTTTCTAGTAAAAATTTCCTAGTCAAGCGTCATGTTCTATTGTTTTGATCAGTATCTTTTAGAAACTCTTAAATCATATATTCAAGAACTGTGAAATAATTATATGGGAGCTAATAATTGTATATAATTGTAGTCATTAATTACAAGTAGTGTTATAAAAAGTAACTAGCTGTCAATCAATGGTGTTTCTTACGAAGTTCTTAGCTATGTAGTCAATCTTTAATCGAAATGTTTAATCAAGGTAGAATTTTTGGGCAGAAAAGTCTTATCGTTTCTTGTTTATGCAATAGACTTTTAGAGCCGCCCGGTTGGTTCAGTTGGTAGCACGCAAATCTACTGATCAAAGGATCGTGGATTCGGCGGAACGAACGAACAAACGAACGAACGAACGAAAGAACGAACAAACAAACAACTGGTGAGATATAGACAGCCTTTTCTGATGAACAAATCAGATTGTTTGGTGAGTTTAGTAAATTCAATGTTACATGATGCATTGCATACTCAAATGAAATTATGTTTAGATACAAAGACACAACGGAAAAACAAAGCATACACAATCATAAATATTTGACTTGACCTACAGAATTGTGTTGTAATATATACTACAATGTTTAAGAGAGTGGCATGTTATTTATAAGACAATGTTATTTCTAATATGCAAGGCAGATTTAATACATTTTTATAAATTAAACAAAATTGTTTTACCTGAAGAAGACAATAATGTGTTATATCTAAATACAGAAGGTCAAGTATAGTAAATTGAATCAAGAAATTTTCTGCGTAAATTACTATAACATGGACAAATGACAAATAAAATGGTATACATCTTCTATATCACGTGTTCCACAGTACTGACAAAAACGTTCATTTCTTGCAATACTTGGACGAACATAACGTCCCGTATGCACTCGTAATGAATGACCTACAATTCTAAATTTGGTTAGTATATAACGAAGGACATTTGGAAGTAAGTCTAAATATGACTCATAATTAAAATCAAATTTAAAGTGCTTATCTTCATACAAAATTTGACTATTATCAACTGATGCTCTTCATTCTTGTATGAAACAATCAATAACCCGTTGTCTAAACATGTAAGGAAATGTCTTATGTGAATCAAAAATTTGGATTTAAAAATGCATCAGAAAACCCAAAGTCGTCTAACAACTTACGAACTCTTGAGACCCAGTTAGTTTTACCTTTAAGACAATCATTAAGATTTAAATTATATAACTTTTGAAGTATGATGTTGTCTGAATTTATCACTTATACTCAATATTTTGTTATCTTAAAAAAACGTTGAATATAAAGAGGGTATCTAGATATTTCCCCATAAATCCCAGCTGAAGCTGTTCTAGTTCGAACTTTTAATAGTTCTGTGCAAAATTTTAAGTGAATTCTTTCAATACCTTTGCTTTCGAAAAAAAAACCAGGCTTCGTCTGAATAGTGTAAAATAGAACCGACATAAGCGTCAAACAACTGACACATTATATTTGGTTTTAAAGGATACATTTACAATTTTACAATTACATAATAATGCGTTTAATGCTTTAAGGCTTTTACCTATCAAATGTTCCACATGTAAAACAGAATTTCCATAATATTTAAAAACTGTACTAAGGTAATTAAAACTGCAGACTATTTCCACTATTGTGCCATTATATGTCCATGTCTCTCTCGGTAATAAATTTCCCCTATTTCTAAAAAACATTATGTTTGATTTTGATTCATTTACTTCTAATCCCCATGTAGAGCAATATGTATGTAATAAATTCAAACCTTTTTGTAATTCATCAAGTTAGTTTCCTAGTACAGTCATATCATCAGCAAACATGATAAGTAATATTAAAGTTATGTCATCAACGGTTAGACCTGAGTTTATATCTTGTTGTAAAAACAATTCTAAGTCATCAAGAAATAATGATACTAAGATAGGGGACATAATCTCTCCTTGCTTTAAACCTAATGAGTATTCTGGGTAATTGTTACAGTGCTTAACACATGACTTAACATGACAGTACATACTTTTTATAATGTTCAAAACTTTCCCACCTAGCTAATTTCTATGTAGTTTATACCATAATGCGTTTCTATAGATACCGTCAAAACATTTTAAAGGTCAATATATGCAACATACAAGCGTTTAAAATTATTAAGATAATGTTGAACAATTGAAAGTAAGGAAAAAATCCCATCAGTAGTTGAATGCCCCTTTCTAAAACCAAACTGAGCATCTGAAATGGTGCTGTATTAATCACAATATGATAAAATGCGTTGATTTAAAACTGAAGTGAATAATTTAGAAAGTCAGCTTAATAATGTGATACCGCGATAATTACCTACGTCGACAGCTTGTCCTTTTTTTAAAAGTGGTATAATAATCCCCCTTGTCCATTCTTCTGGGAAATAACCAGAATTTAAGATTGAAATACAGAAAGTTCATAAAAATGGCGCTAAAATATCGCTACATTCTATAACATATTCAATGAGCAAACAATCTAGACCATATGCTTTATGACCTTTCAATCCATTAATCGCTATTAATACATCATCAATCGAAATTAGAAAATCTAACTCTTCTTTTTCATCCTGAGAAAAATTATGATCACGACAAAAAGACTCTGCATTATTATTCCGTGTAGTATACAAGTCATTTTCTAAATTACAGAAATAGGTCTTAAAATCTTCAAGACATATAGACTGACCAGATGTTTTATGTTTATTTTTTTCTGAAATACTTAAAAAAATCTCTCGGTTTACTGCGTTTCAAATTTTCAATTTCTTGTAACTTTTTAATTTCTTACAACTTACGTTTTTTACTTATCAAATTTTTACATTGCTTTTTACATTCATAAAAATTTACGCAGCTAAGGGTTGTGTTACGACTATGAAATATGCGTAATGCAGTTTGATAGCGTAACCTATAAGTCTCACACTCGTCAAGCCGTAATAAGTTTGCTTGATACATTTCTACCGATAAAATTACTATAATTCTCGGTTGTTCATGTTTATAGAAATCATTGCACGTTGAGCATTGTCTGCGGACGTCATGCAGAGATATATCGTTAAAGTTACCCCCAGAGTCCAAATGTTATTTAAATAATCTTGCAATCACTTTATGGTAAGCCTCTTGTTTTGTTGTTAATATGTTTAGAATGTCGATGACGTATTTATCTGTTTGATTATAAGGCTTGAGTTTATCTTAAAGACGTAATACAGTTTTAATCGTTAAATATATTGGTCAATAAGAAATATTTTCTAATATCTATTAACTTGTTTACTGTTAATTTTTGTTGGGTTCAACGCCGTAGCAACACTATGTAAATGGCATATCATTGCGGTCAGTAAACCTATTCACCGTTCCTGGAAAGGCAAATCACTAGATTTAGCTATTATCAAGTTATTGGTGCATACTTCATTCAGTGACTGATAACTGGTCTACATGATTTAGAATCAGTGGTGAATGATTGAATGGTAAAAGAAATTATTTCAAGGTCAGACTCCACAAAAGTTTAACCCAAATAAAGCGACATTTGAAAATATATATGTTTAAACTCAGTGCCAAGTATAAGTAATGAATTTACAATGGTCCTTCATTAAATTAATTTATGAGTGTTTACATGTATCTGGAAAGATATTTGACATCAACAATGTAGGCATATATTTTGTATTATTATATATGTCTACATGAGTTCTTGGAATGTACATTTTTATTACAATGTAGCCTTCCTAACGAAGGAGGAAATAAATATTGTATTGACTTTAGAAGAAGATTATTAAAAGTGTTGTTAAATATGTTCACAGCGTTAGCAATTGTTTTGAGGAAGTATTGAATTAATGACGTGCTCTAAACTCCAATGAAGGAAATGTTTTAAAAGTTCCTTTACTTAGCGGTATAACTCGTTAAGGATAAAATGAGGCGTTGTTGAAATAAAAACATCGTTTAGTTTTGTCTCAATTTATTTTTAACAACCATTGAGGAGTTGTTAGTAGGGCTGTCATGATAAACTGGTATATCGGTATATTGCAATACACAGCTGCAGCAATACGTACCGCGGTACGATTTCAACATACCGGTTTTTGGCGATATTTTTATTTCAATGGAAAATTCTTCTCTTCGCGAAATAAAAGTACCGAAAAGTCAGTTTTTCGGTTGTTCGTTCAATTAAATCTTAAGTTACAAAAATTTAACCGATTTGGGCGCGTCGCAGTCCTAAATGACCGTAAATACTTAAAGGTACTATCAGTATCTGCATGTAAAATTTGCATTGTTTCTGTTGAATAAAGCGGAGGCACAACAAATCTTAAAGCCCACAATATATCTTGGTACGTATCTTGATACGGTGCCAGCGTATTGCATATCGCGATACGCTTATGACGTTTCGTGACAGCCCTAGAACTTGTCGGCATTGTTGAAGGGTGGGTGTGTACTGGTTATAGACAAAGGTCCAGGAAATCGAGGTTTGATGAGTTGGTTGACGTAAAACGGCAAAATTCGTGTTGAAACGTCGCTAAATCCAATAATAAATATTGACCCAGATAATTGGAGATATAATACAATTTATTCGTCACGCATATTTAATCACAAATGATAATATTGATAATGATCCGTACCTTGATAAAGATCTTGACCAGGCGTCTTTGTACATGGAGGACAAAGAACAGCGCCATCTTGTTTTTCATTGATATTGTTCTATCGACTGTAGATCCTGTGTAGGAGGTATCCCCTATTGTTTGAAGAGAACAGTAAATTATCATTATCTACCATGCACAGTAGATGAAAGAGACTGATTCCAGCTGGATATTAAATACAATAAAAAGCGTAAATTCTGATAGCACTCATTTTACGACTTCCGCCGGAAGTGACGCATTTTTATAACGCGGGATTGCTTCGATGACTTGATAGTGGGTGAAACGAAAATTGAATTGGTGAAGTATTTTGAAATAGGATCTGTATTACTCTATATCCCCGACCTACGAGAATTTCGGATATTGGGATGAACAAGAGGTGAGGCAAGCAAACTCATATAAAGTGATTCTATCTAGTTCGACGATTCAAGTAAATTGTGTGAGAGATTGTAGTTGCCTGGGGGATTTATTGAACTGATACAAGCAGACACAATAAAGGATATCAACAAGGTTAGCTTTTCATTAGAATACATTATCGGCAGACATTTCGCATTTCTTATTTTCTTCAATACTCTTATAGTTTTCTTTTCGATTTAAACAATTTAGGAACTATCTCTCAACTAATGTTATTACGATACGGACATCTCCTAATACAAATGTCTATTTAATAAAAGGAACTTTAAAACTTTATAGCTGTTAAAATCATGGAACAATGATTTTATTATTTTTTTGCACAAAAACTAATGAAGTCTAACAAATTTATTGTATGCATTAAAAGATGGATATATGTGGCTGCACGCAAACTTTTTTTTCCTAAATAATTTTCTTTTTTTAAAAATGTAATATCACAATTACACGGATGTATTGGTTCAACTACTTTTAAATGTCAAGATACTTAAATATTGTTGTGGCTTAAATGGTTTAGTCTTATATTTCTCACACTCAATAGATCAATTATCCGTAAAATAATAAGGCTTGATGATCTTAACATAATTGAAGACATTGTCTGGTAATTATAAAATATAAAAAAACTGTTGGTGAGTAGCATGAAAATTACACAAAAACATGTTGACATTCACACTTCCGAACACAAGTATTTAACTCGTGAGCACAACTAACTACATGACCAATTAAAATATTTATGTCAATTGAAATCAATGGATCAGAGTGCAAATATAGTCTAATTGCATGTAATTAAAGAAAGACGTAGTTTAGTTTTACAATGTTTTACGATGACCTATTAGTGTTTAAATTATACATACATATATATTTATGTACTCCTTAGCATCAATCGTAAATAAATTCAAACATGTTAGTGATAATACATGTATTTCATAATAATACTATCTGGTCATTTTCCCATTCCCACACGATCAGCAAGTGCTTACAGGCGATAAATCATATTCTTACATTGATAATTGGTCTTTAGGAGCTTGCAACTGGCAAAGTTCTGAAAATCTTAGTTTTGATACAAGCTTTGGTACAAAAGTACATTCAACTTTGTACATCGTATTGGAGTACCTTCTAGTCATGGTAGATCAGTTGACAGTGTATTTATTGGAATGATTGTAGCTGATAACAGAAAGGATATTATTTTACATACAAGGTTAGCTTTCATCAAATTATTGTATTTATTAATAGACACTTTAATATAGAATTTTTAATGTCTAAAATTGTCTTACTGCTTGTTACATTGTGTGTTCCTTAATCGCGTTGAGTAAAAGGAGTTCATGCATAAATATTTCAAAATATTTTGGGAGTGATAATAAATAAAGCAGTTATAATCGCAGATATTTAATGTTTTGGATAAATTCATTATTGTGCCTATGTTTGGTAACACATGTTCAACTCATTTTTGTTACGTGTTTAACTCGTTTTTGTCACGGTTGATTTTAATTCAAATTATTGTTCTTTTGATTGAATCATTTTTACAATATTGCATATTGTGTTTATTCATTTGGTAATACTTTAATTCAATTTTGATTGTTTTTACTCGATCTTATTTTGTACTGTAGTTATATTTTCAACGTTGATTTTTACAATTCTATGAACAGCAACTAATGTTACATTGTGTTAAAATTTATATCTATACAAATCGATAGGCCAGTGCATAACTAGCCTAATTACATATAAATAAAGAAGGATATAGACTTGTTTAAGGATGACCTATCGATAATATAACGATGTATGAATTATAATTTTCAACAAAAATCGTAAATAAATCCAAACGTATTAGTGATATTTATTTATAATAATTCTATCTGGTCATTGCATCATTTCCACACGATCAGAAGTGTTTACAGGCGATAACTCATATTCTTACATTGATAATTGGTCGTTAGAAGCTTGTCGCTAGCAAATTTCTGAAAATCCTAGTTTTGTTGCAAGCTTTGATTTAAAAGTACTTTTATTGGAGTACCTTCTAGTCATGGTAGATCAGTTGACAGTGAATTTATTGGAATGATAGTAGCTGATAACAAAAAGGATATTATTTTACATACTAGGTTGGCTTTCATAAAAATATTGTACTTATTGATAGACACTTTAATATAGGATTTCTTAATTCCTAAAACATTATGATTGCTGGTTACATTGCGTGTTCTTTAATCATCCCGGTAATATGAGTTCATGCATATATTTGTAAAATATTTGGGAGTAATAATTGATAAAAAAAGCTATAAACACAGATATATAATTTATTGGATAAATTTATTATTTTGCATATTTTTGGTATGATAGTCTTTATTCATTTTAGTGACGTTTTGTGTTATTGTCAATTATTGTTTTTTCAATTGAACCATATATACATTATTGCATTTTGTTAATTCATTTGGTTGTACTTTAATCTGTTTCATTGCCTACTTTCGCTCTTATTGTGTACAGTAGCTATATATTCACGTAGACTTTTACGTTTCTAAGCTCATAATCTGAAGTTACATTGAGCTGAAGTTTATATCTATATAAATCGATAGGCTAGTGCATAATTAGTCTAATTATATGTAAATGGGAGGATGTAGAATTGTTTAAAGATGACCTATCGATATTTAACTATCTTTAAACTATACGTTCAACAAAACTCGTAAATAAATCCAAACATGTTAGTGAAATTTAATTAATAATAATTTCATCTGGTCATTATCTCGCTCCACACGATCAGCAAGTGTTTACAGGCGATAACTCATATTCTTACTTTGATAATTGGTCGTTAGATACTTGTCACTCGCAAAGTTCTTAAAATCTTAGTTTTGACGCAAGCTTTGGTACAAAAATACTTTCAACTTTGTACATTGTATTGGAGTTACTTCTAGTCATGGTAGATCAATTGACAGTGTATTTATTGGAATGATAGTAGCTGATAACAGAAAGGATATTTTTACATACTAGGTTGGCTTTCATAAAAATATTGTATTTATTGATAGACACTTTAAAATAAACTAATGTCTATAATTTTCTTTTTGCTTTGTACATCACTGATTATTTATTGATCGCCAGTATAAAAGGATAAACTATTTTCAAATACTTTTAGAAATTGTTAGTATATTAGACAACATACAATTAATTTATAGGATTTATAAATTACGCTGCGTATCTGTTTGTAAATTACTTTAGTTTAATTTTAAACTGTTCAGCTCATGTTTTTGCATATTATTGTTTATTGGTTTTTGTAATATCTAAACAGGTTTTTTATTGTATTAATTCGTACAGTAATCTGTATTATCTGATGCTTATTTCACAAATACATAAAGCAAATGATGTCTCATACGAATTTCAAAAGGTTTGTAATGTATTATCATTATAAAAAAGATTGGTGATAACTTTGAATGCAAACTTCGTGTAAATCAACATTGATTTGAATGTAAAAAAGTAAAAAACGAATTGTACGAGAACAGCATGTTTCTTTACATTAATGTAAAATATTCATAAAATAGTATATGTATTATTTTATGCTGATTCTCCGTACATTCTTGATTAATCACATTATAATGAAATTATTTAATTTAGATACTAGTATTAAATAAATACAAGAGTATTATAGTCACCAAACTGGCTTTGTTAGATGGCGGAGATAGTAATAGAGACCTTTCTTTGCATGGCGGTTAGATTTCACGTCATGTTCGTTGTCTTAACCTCGAATGAACCAAGCTATCAGAATATGCTTCCTTCTACTGTTTAAAAAATCGGTAGTTACATCATTTTGTTTTGAATATGGAATGTTTCATTTAACATGGAATTCAATACACTCACTTTACAATTTCTGTTGTTAAACATAATGGTATATCTACAGGGCATTCGTATCGGATGTGATATTTCGGATTTCTAAATTGTGTCCAGACTGGGCATTACTTACTTATTCGTAGATTTTAGACCAGTTATTAGTCAGTATAAACCTATAAATCTATTATTAAAATGGTAATTAAGTGAATGGTCAGTTTAAAGATATAGGAAAGGTAATACAACTAATGCTATGCTACAAGTATTGTATCTAACAAATAAGACCGTACCACGAGTATAGTGAATTTCATGTTAAATAATACATTCCATATTCAAACAAAATAGAGTAACTACCGATTTTTTAAAACAGTAGTAGGAAACATATTCTGATAGTTTGGTTCATTCGAGGTTGAAAGCAATGAACATGACCTGGAATCAAGCCGCCATGCAAAGAAACGTCTCTATTTACTATTTCCGCCATCTAACAAAGCCAATTTGTTGACTATATTATTCTAGTATTCATTTACATGTAACGTGATGCTGCCTTGTCTTGTGAAGCTTACAGTTTACATAAACGAAATCTTAGACTCCTTTGCATGTGTATTGGCGTAAATCACACGTGTACAGTCGAAATAGTTCTGACGATAACTCAAGTGATAAAAATACATGTCTGAGATAATGGATGAGCAAATGTCACGTGATTGTATATTTCATATAACAGAAAGATTATTATACTTTTGTTGAGCTTGGTCGTGAAATAATGTCTACGACTATTCTCCCTTCTGCCACTTAATCATGTAGGGCAATTGTCAGATACTGACTGTATATGTATAGTGACTGGTTAACAGCTAAATCCAGAGAATTAGCCTATCCATGGACTATTTGTAGGCCCAGTGACCATCGTAGTGACTTCTGCGGTGTAAAACTGTAAGAAAAACAACAAATCAATGAGACTACTAGTTGAAAAAGTTCTAACAATTTATAAATTTTAACTATCAGTACATGGTTCAAGATAATGTTGTGATCCGTTCAGTTATGTAAGGCACAGGTAAGTTTTAATGGGATTTGAACATCGCGGAGATGGTTTTCAAGAGATATCTATGGTAGCGTTTTAGTCTTATTGTAGATTAAGGGGACTAAGGCTTGAATCCCAGATAGAATATACTTGTATGCATATTTGGCTATCCAACGTCTTTCCGCTTTATAAAGAATGCTAGTTTTCAATAACGCTTGATGCTATGTGGTAAACACTGGTTTAAATATGAGTTTTTGAAATCTTGGCATGGGGACAATAACTAGGCCATCTGACGTTTTTGGATATGACTGGAGTAATATCAGAAAGCAGTGTTAAGTACGGAAAAGTATTTAATATGCCGCTGTCAAAGCAACTCGTTCTTACCAACTCCTACGACGCACGTTTTGATAGCATTAAGTTAATGATAAATTTACACTTAAGAGTTGTCAACTGTAGAATTATGGATTTCTTCGTTTGCGGAGAGAAACGATACTTTCCCTGTTGTCTTTTTGTTGTGTAAATCATTGTTGTCGACTATTAAACATTACAAAACCTTTTATGGAATCATATATCAAAACGTTTTGTATTTGTCTTTTAATTAGTATAATTTGTCTCTAAAGTAGAACCATTCGAAATGTCTAAATAAGCGTTTATTGGCATCAGAGTCGCCCTTTTAGTCAATAACGCATAAGTATACTAATCAATGGGTCGTAGATTCAATTCCCTGGCGTAAAGTTTGGTTCTGAAAAAGTTCCTATGAACATTTGCTTTTTCTACTGATTCTAAATCATGTAGGACAGTTGCCAGTTGTCACTGATGGCAGTTCGCTTCCAGTAAGTGGTTAACAGCTAAATCTAGAGATAAAGTTTTTCCATTAATTTCTATATTTCTTGGTTTTCTCGTTACCTTTTCCCAAAAAATCTCACAGAATTTTTTATTAATGCCTTCAGCTGTAAAAGGAATATGGCACGCATCAAAACATGCTGATTTAATCTTGCAATAAAATAACAAACTGATGACTGATCAAAGTTTTTCAAAATGTTAATAGCTGTAAGTAGTCCGTCGACCAACCAATTTGGTAAAATGTACAATTTTGCTAAATGCTTCGTACGTTTTAAATTTGCAATAATGAAAATGTCAACATTTTTGGAATGTTATCTATTCAAGATAAAATTTACAAACTCATTGTACCGCGGTACTTTCGACTGTATGGCTATTGCAGCAAAGGTAACACTCCTTCCTTGTCTGGCATAACTACAATGTGCCGTCAGGAAAAGTACGGAACAATTTTATCATAATAATAATACCACACTCATTTCAGTATGTTCAATTGTAATTGTTGTACATTTACTACAATTTAAACGCTACATGCTGCATCCAGTACAAAACCATTAACAGAACAATAAAACCTATCGTAGATATATAATCCTACATAAAACCTAGTAATTTACAGGAGACTTAAATTTAAAATGGGTAATGCATTTGCACACTGTAAGCATACTTAAAAAAACTAATCATACAATATCTGCATGCAAGTAAAAAAGACATAATATTACACTACCATAGTTATAAAACAGCTGTATACATACATTCAAATGGTTTTACTCAGTTAAAAATGTCTTGGAATTACATTGGGTGTAAAAAGTAAGAGCAGAAACTTACAAAAGCATGCTACTCCTGTTTTTCTTTTGACATATTTGATAGGGCTTCCGACATATTCGGGATAGGTAATGCTAACATGAGTAATTGTTTTATAATTTAAGTTTTACATGCTTGCTGATAATTTCAATTAACTTTTACGACAATAAATATGGTTTCACAATGTATGTTTTTTCAACCTCTTGAAATTTAAGTCTTGTGTGCATTACTAGTTTTTTCTCGTCTTTAATATTCAGGATAGGCTTTATTGCTCTGTTGATGGTTTTGAACTGGGTGCAATAGATAGAGTTTATATTGTATTTTATGTACAACAATTATAATTGAACATATGTTATCGGAATAATTATAACAGAGTGAGGTTGTGGTATCATTATTATTATTGTTATATTTTTGCGTCCAACTTTCACAAAAGCACGTTTTGTTATGCCATACTAGTTGATGTGCATATTGCAGGTCATGTCACATGGTCTCAAGTTCATATTGTGGCACATTTAACAAAAACATTCTTATCAAAGTGCACATACGGTTTATGCTCATGTGTTCGTAAGGATGCGTGATATGATCGTCATATGGAGCCAAAGAACGCAATATTACTGCAAGCTTCTAACAATTGTGAAACGAAGAAAACTCGATAATTTAAAGTTTACGATAAAAAAAAATACGTTTGAATGTTCAGAAAATGAATCTTTTAATATTACTATATCTAAAATGTATAGACTACCAGTACCAACCTTAAACAAAATATAGAGCAAACCAATCATTTAGACAAAAATAACGTATGTTTCTAAGTATTCTGAGTTAACATGTTTCATATTGAAAATTAACTCATCAAATTATAGCCACCCATATTCACTGATTTTTATGGCTTGCAAAGCAATTAAAAAGAAAAAGAATATAATTAATAACAAAATGATTTTAAATAATGTTCATAAATCAAAACACCTAAATCCATCCCATTTTCGCGTCATATTAGGCATTTACATTTCTCCAGAATGCATTTAGTATGTTTCGAATAAAATTGACTTAATAATAATTATAGAAACTTGTGATTAATATGTTCGTATTGGCATACATTCCTTACAAGTAGAAGATGACATACTAAATCCGTATCATGCTATTAACGGTTTTAAAAGAAACCCTATTATATAGCTAAATATTTTGCATTTTGTCAGTATTTAATTCTCGTAAATACTTAAGCAAAACTATTACCCAAGATATTGTATGCTTTGCCAATTTAAGTTATTGATGAAAACGATGTTGTTCAAAGATAAAATGATCCTGCTATAAAACACACATTTATGACGGACAAAAAAATGATGTAATAAAAGAAGCATTTGCTTTAATTACAAAGTAATCCATTAACCGTAGCCAGACAGAAACTTTAGCTTCTATCAATGGAAAATAATACAGACTATACTATGCATTTTAAACGTATTTATTTGGTTTTTATTGTTTGATTCCTCTATTGATCTCCTTGGTCATTACAAAATCTACTTTTTGACGATTTGAAGACCATTCATTATGCTTTAGTTTAGAAGAAATTGATATTGATTGTCCTAATAGCAGAGCTTTACTTAACAATTCGAATGCTTTAATAATGAATAACTAATTAATAGTATACTCATCACTTAAGCCATAGATAAACATAGATGTTTACAATCTTAAATAATGTGATAAACGAAACAAATAAAATTTATTATTATTGACAAAGAAAAATGAAAAAAACATTTGCTTCAGAAATTTGTATAAGATTATATCAATATCTATTCTCCTATTATGATATTACACCAAACACAGATGTCTGATAACATTATATCATGTCATATTATAGGGTTTTGTATTTATAGATACTATAATTGTAAAGTTCACAGTTGTACGCCTGTATCGTGCAATTATGTCAATTGAAATGTTTCCGAATTGACATTTTCAAGTTTCGTTCTCAATTACAGGGCCAGTAGACAAATATAATTTACTGGGATCGGTGGTTCAACAGGAGTTGATTAACTTTACATGTATCTTTTTTGAATGTTCGTAAAATGATTCAAATTGGTTACTAATGACTGGCCATATCCGTAAATAATCATGACTGTTCACAAGCGGGACAATCGCAACACTATACTTGGAATTGTCAAGTTTAACAGTTTGTCTTCTTGCATGTATTGGCTATGGTATTTAACACCATGGAAAAAGCATTTTACATTCAAATTTCACAGCTCTCTAAACGAACTCTTCTTTGTGGAAGTGTGGGAGATCTGTTTATTTTATTATTGCTGTTACGGATAAGTTTTCAGACTCGATTTCATATGCAATGTGATACGCTATCTATGTTCGTTAGTTTGTATCAAGCTTAATTTAAATGAATAGCCATATTGTTAATTCTAATCATATCTTAACAGAGAAGTTGACTTTACATTAAATAGCCAAATTAGTTTCGGATGATAAAAAGAATGACGCTAATACCTGAAACTAAGTCCAATTTACTTTACCTTTACATTTGTTCTTTACAAAACAACTAAAATGATAGACACTTTACGAGTGTCAATGTTAAAGTTGACAATATTTCCTGAACATAGCTCATTATTCTACAGTTCAGTGCTGAAAGACCCTTTTCCACTGATCGTTGGAAATGTAATGTTATGTTTTAGATGGTGTATTTGGTATGGAAAAATACAAAAACAGTCTTGTATATTTAGATAAATACTTACCATAAATTTAATTAAAAAATTAGCTAAATTTCACACTTCGGACATATGTATTATCTATTGGTTTCATTGTACTATTATCAATGGCCTGGAAGTAAAACAAATTTGTTTCTTGTATGAAACATGTGTTGATACGTAATATGACTTCATTTGTGTTGCCAGCAAACAACGTAATTAAATATTAAACAGATTCTTGCAACATGGAATCGGAATATACTTTACCAGATGCAAAATAAAAAAATGAAACTGTAAATCTTTTTTAGAGAATGTTTCTATTATTTAGCTAACTGACGATTGTGAGCGTTTTTTTGTAATGTTTATGATGGTAGACGCTAATGTATCCATCTTGTAATTTGCTTTAATAAATACATAGTTGTCAGATGTTTCCTTTATAGTATCAAATTGCCAGCATAATCTTTTTACACGTGATAAATGATGTAGTAATGATAATTTTGAGAGAAAATTAAATTTCATTTAACCGAAAACAATTTAACAATTTGTCAAATGCATTTAATACTTTTGCCAAACTCATGCCAATACATTTTATAGAAATTAAAATATTATACGTAATACCGAAAAAAAATCTGGATACTAATGAATATTTTATTAAGAACATTTGAACAATTCATCGAATAGATTCGTATGATATGGTTTGAATATTGAATATTAACTTAAATCTTGTTGAAAAATACTTCCAGTATTTGTTTTGGATAAAGCATCATATTTTGAAATTATAAAATGATGTTGTTTGCCGAAAAAGTTGGCCAACAAATATTATTCGGATATTTTAATAATCTTTATTATATTTCTTATTTTTTTTACATGTTTTTACATTTATTTTGCCGTAAGTTAATGTTCTCTTTATAAGGTTTGTGCATTTAAATGCTGATAATTGCTTACAAAACACGTCTTGATCACAGTTATGTCTTTTATTTTTCAGACTAGACGCCTACTATCGGATTAGTTAATAGAATTATAAGACAAGAAAAGTTTTGAACAATGAACTCAACAATGCAAATAAAGACAAATTACAAGTTATATATGAATTTATTGCAAGTGATTACAGTGGGTTGTATTATATTAAATATGTTTACGTCTTGTTCAGGTAAGTTTGTTTATAAGTTTCTAAAAATCATTTCCTCTATCATATGTTTCCCGCCCAGTTATCTAATCAAAACACAAAAATGTTAGTCCTGAGGGTTCGCTTACCTGGCCTAACCTTCAAATTTTGTCGAATATGTTCAATTTAAATTTCCAAAAGCCATTCTCTCGCCTACCACTGTATCACGACTGCTAGTTGTCAGCACCTGGTGATTTTATTTGCTTAGTACATAGTTAAAGGCTTGTGTTTCGAGATTTAGTCATAAAAGCTAATCATTTTTTTGTTGGGGGGGTTAACGCCGTAGCAACACAATGTATAAGTCATAACACGGCGGTTAGTCAAACTACTCACTCCTCCTGGAAAGGCTTAATCTTTGGATTTAGCTGTTAACCAACTACTAAGCGCATACTTTCGTCAGTGACTGATAACTGTCCTACATAATTAAAAATCATTGGTAGGAGGAAGAATGGCCGTAGATATATATCATGACCAAGCTCAACGAAAGTATGCCTCGCCCGGGAATCGAACCCACTACCCATCGATCAGTAGACTTGCGAACTACCAACTGAGCTAATCAGGCGTCTAAAAACTAAAAACGTAAGTGGGAAGAGTAAACATTGCATTGTGACTGAAGACATTCTTAATTGCCACGCTAAGCATATTACATTACATTACTATTGTTTTTTTATTACGTGTGTACAAACAGTCGATCCATTACAGTGTTGATTTATATATTTCGTTATTAGATGCATCAGTAGTAATATTTGTATTCTTTTTGTTGTCCATATTTGTTTTATCATTATGTGTGTTTTATTTTCTGTAGATGTTATGTTTTATTACCATGGACCGTTTTGTACACAAATGGTCTAACTGACCTTTGTACGGAGACGCTGAGCATCATTGGTAAAACTATTTATTTACCTGAAAACACGTGGCAATGTTTACATTATAATAATTTCCCCGTTCAACTGTACTGAACAAATAGAGTATGCTTTTTGTGTCTACTCAAATAAAATTTAAAACTATCCAACCAATTATGCACATTAAATTAAACTTTTTTTAATCGGTATTTGAACCTCTATCCTAACGTGTTTACATCTGTTATTCTTTACACAGTAGTTTGAACTCGAAAGTAGAATACACGGTTTAACTATGCATCTGTACATTATGAGGTTTAAAAGTACTTTGTATCTATGGATTGATAATCCTGTGGTTATAAGTAATCATTGATTTTACAATTTAATAATGATTGTATCAAAAAAGGAAAATATCCAACGATTTTGTCTTCATGCGCCGCACTATATTCTGTTGCGTAATAAATCGCTGAATACTGTGAATGGTTGTGCATCTTAGTATAGTGGTGATATTATCACCTGCTATTTATAGAATGACCATGGACTCTTTTCTCGTAAGAACCAATAGCGTAGATATATATAATTTCCTAAGCAAGTCGAGTATAATTCATTATAATTTTTAGACAAGGTAATGATTTTATTGATAAAGATAAGATGTATAAAGACATATAACCTTAATATTTATCTCAAAGTTTGATTTTGTCTTAGATATTGGATACATTTGCCGTAACTAGTTGAACGTTTGATGGTCTTTATGAAAAGTATCGTGAAACTTACGATGCTTCAAATACCATTATGCGAATATTACGAGTTGGTTGAAATGTAACTGATTTTTGCGACGGTAAATTCTCACCCTACAGTCTGCAAAGCTAACCCTGAAGCGTGACTCATCTGAGAAAATCACATTGTTCCATTGGGCTCGCCTCCAAAGGCGATTCCGTCTACACCAGGCCGGTCTTTGAGCCCTATGACGTGCCGTTAGAAGCGGTCCAGTGTAAGGTCTGCAAGCCCGAAGTGGAAAGTGTGATTTCCTCAGACGGTTTCGGATAGTCTGAGCAGAGACCCCTAGCTGCCGAGCAGTTACTGTAGCTGGCAAAAAACGATTACGTAAGTGAGCTAACGTAATCGCGCGGTCGTCTCTTCGTGACGTCGCACGCTCCCTACCTGGTCTTTGACGGTCGCGTACGGAGCCAGTAGCTGTATAGCGACTAACAAGGCTGTGTATGATTTGACGAGAGCAACCAAATTGCTGCGCAACATCATTTACCATAGCACCGGCATTCAGCATGCCAATAGCCTGATTTCTAAAATCTATGGGTTGATTCTTTATGCTTTTATAAGCTTTATAATTGTTTTATGCGATAAGATTTTGTATTTTGTTTAGTATTCAAATGAGTAATAATTTAACAAGTCTAGAAAGGATGTCTTTTTCTTGATAATATAAATCATGTTTGTTTTGGTGAGGATGAGCAAACACTCACCTAATACGCCAACTGACAGTGCATAAAGGTCCTTATTTATTACGTAAGAGAAAATGTATTGAAACTTTAAATCCTAACCAAAAGATACCAGAAATCTAGGGTGATGTACGGAAACCAAATATATCTTGGTACTTTAATTTGAAAACAGTGTAACTTTATATATCTTGGGATTCTTCTAATTAAAAGAAGAATTTAATTAAGAGGAGGAAATTTATCACAAACTTATAGTTAATTTCATTGAAGTTAAGTGTCTAAATCCAATTTATTTCAGGTTCATCTTGTTCATTTTTTATATCTATATTTAGACCACTGTCAAATATTATTAAAACATGTTTGTATGGTTTATACTAAGCTGAGATAAACGAGAAATAAACAAAATACTTAGTTAGGGGGTGAAGAAGACAGTAGAAAAGTAAAAAATTAACTGTAGTTGTGTTCATGCAAAGCCACATTTTGAATTATTCGTATGCATAGATTGCTGATAGCATTGTCAGCATAAATCATTGTATTAGTGTATTGATGGTAAACATAAATACTATATATGCTTAAGAATGTAACAAATAAAGTAACTAACAGTTGTATATAGATTTTGAATTTGAATGCAAATATGACTTTCGCATCCTACATATAAGAACTTAATGCAAACTCAATCAATGTTCACCGCATTGATATTACTTCAACTTATAGAGAGCAAGTACGCAGGATGTATGTCAGTTTAAGTAAGCTTAACATACACTTAGAAGCCAATTTATAACTGTTAATAACCACCATGATTGATAATTATTGGACGTTTTTAGGGGGAGTAACAAATATGATCGTGTCTTGCGTACTTTTGTCGATATGATCATTTTCTAGCACATAATGGTAACAGCAGTTTCTTCAGCAACCCTCCTAGCAAATGCGTTAACATATTCAATCCTGTATACTAACGTCTAAATTGGCAAGTGTCTTTTTTTTCTTTGTAAATATGTTTAAACAATAAACCGTCATGTTAAGATCTACGTTTTCATTAGATATTGATTGTATAAACCTTGATCAAGAATCGGTTGGTAAATTGCTAGCAGTAAGAGTATGATATGATACTGATAAATAATGGCTGTGAGAGAGACATTCCTTATATGCAATGTTCGAGGATATACTCACAGTTCAGACATGTTCTGACACAAATCAACATGACGACTAATACAATGTTACACGAGATCAAATACAAAGAATATAAAAAGGAGTATAGAAATATATACAAGTATATGTATGTACAGGTGCAAACGTTAAACAATGCAAGCATATTTCTGACATAAATAATATGATATCACACGTTTGATTCAGTAATCTTTCCTTTTGTGTCAGGACTACGAACCTAATAAATAAAGGTTATTTGTCAACATTAGTGTAAGATCTATTTTCATTTTACCGAGTCAGCGCAGGAACCATATTTTCACGAGTTGCATAGCCACGATACAAATGTTATTTTCTGAGTTCACGAGTCGAAATAAAACAAATCTTACACCAAAATTGACGAATATTCTGTTTCTTTTGTAATAAGTTGTGTAAATTATTAGATGTTTTTACACAAACTATAATTTGACGTCATTTCTTCTTCATGATAACTTCATTTATCTTATAAGATGACGTCATTGACGATTAAAATATAAAATTATATTTTACTACAATAAAGTTCCGCAACAATGAAGGCCATACCTCTAAATAATTGTACAAAATAAAATCCTTGAAGATATTTGATAATAATACACCATTGTAGATTTAATGGGATCGTGTAAGATCTTTTTTGTAACACCATTCCCGTGCTTCCTTGAACATTATTTTATATAGTTATATAGTTTGCTGAAACATTGAATGGTGCAAATTAAATTTTATTATCTTACATTTTAAATGTCAAATAATAAATACGAAAAGGATTAATGCGAAATAGCATACTTTAATAGCTTTTGGGGTAAAACAATTATGTTGAATCTAATAAAACTATAAAACAAACACAAAGTGCCGTACCAAGTATCATAAAACTCATAATCAAATGATTATTTGTTGCTAAATCCTAGCTTAATATATAATTTTGCGTTGAATTGAAAGATATCATGTCACGTTTTTGAAGGAAGATAATTCAGATGAGATGGCAGGAAATAACTTCAAATCGGGAGAATACATATAATTATTACTATAGGAATGGTTTTATGTTGCTGAGCAATTGATATTCCCTATATAAACATTGTCATACGTTCGTATTATAAAGAATGATTTAGAATGTGACGGCTTGGAATGAAACAAATTTCCATTCAGTAAACATACCAAATATATAATTGCTATTGGAATGATACAACTGCATTGAACAAATGACGTTCATATCTTCTTAATATCAATTTGTAGATTTTTGCTGAAGTTCATTAAAATGAAATCAAAATCAATTTAAGACTCCAATGTCAGTTTCTGAAAAGTTTATAACCCCTAGCCGACACGCTGATAGGTATACATGTAAGCTGTGATCCGTGTTATGAGATATAAAATACCCTTAAAATATTTAAGATTGGAATAATGAAGTGAAGATATCATCAATATCTTTGGTTAAGTAGTCGTTTCGAGTATATAAAATCAATACAAAAAGAAACGCGAACCATGGCATTTAGTAAGCATCCATGCATTGAGCAATAAAAGATAAACAATATACTCATGGTTAATGTTTATTTAATTCTACATTCTATAAACTGCTCAGCACATGCCTGCTTATTTCAATATATTTTAAGAGATAGTTAATCGTTTTTATGTTGTTTTTTGTCATTTTTTGTTGAATAAAATGCGACTAACCGACTAAGTATCAACGTGGATATCGATAACCGAAGTCGAGGTGACAAAAAGATTAAGACTTAACGTCAAAAGAACTAATTAACAATATTAATTGTATGGATCTTGACAAAATGACCATGCCTTGCAACAAAGTCGTTGCAGTACCAAGGGTTTGCGCATAATCATTGTAATGTGTTTCTAATCGTTCACTTCATGTTAATACGGTCATTGACATTGATTTATCAAATAACATATTTCATTTGACAAAGGTCTTGTTAAAATGATTGATAACCAACGTATGGTGTCGATTTGCAGCAGAAAAAAATCGAAATATAAAACCAGCTACGACAAAATATATAAAAAACATTAGCATGACAATGTATGGTGTTAGGTTTCTAAATAGAATACATGGTAGCAACAATCATTATGAAGATAAATTGACAAAATCAAATGATGAAGCACAACACTACATCATTTGCATACTGATGACGTTCATAATGAGGAACCATAAAATGTGTGTTTCATTTAGCTCTGACCGTCAAATCTAGAAGTGGTATTTATAGTTAAGAACGTTTTGCCATACGTGAATTAAAAAGTTAAATAACTGAATAATTCACTGGTCATTTGTTTAAAAAATGCACGTTGTTTACAATATGACATGGATAACAATATTGTCGATTTATGTTTGTATGTTACCAATTAATATAACTAGCCATAGGCTATTGCCTGTGTATGACATTCGAACAGATGAAATGTTTGTTTTTCCTGAGGATTATCTTCGATTGGTCATTAACCAGCAACATCAACAAGACAATGAAGAAAATACCCAGCATATTCCTTTTGATCCACAGACTATGGACAATGAAGGTGAACAATTATTGAGCAAAAACTAAGTTAATTGTTTCCCAAGATGATTATTTCTGTGTTAATTGTATCAATTTGTTTAATTGAATTGCGTTCTTATTATAGAGAAAAGCAATGAAACTATCTGGTTTCGTTTAAGGCAACGTGTTGCTCAATTTGTGCATTGGGCTTAATTATCGTTTATTTTCTTCCAAAAAATTGCCTTAAGGTATTATTTTATTGCCAATGATTTTTCGACATGGCAGATTGAAAAATCGTGTTTTTGCATGAAACAAATTGTCTCACATATTGTGTTTTAATCTTGATTTCTTAAGTGAAAGAAGAAGCCTCTCTCGAGTAAAAGTTACTGAACAGAAGCAATTTGATATTTCTATTGTTGAATTGTTCTACAATATTACATGAAAGTCTGATTTCTAATTTGTTTAATACGAATGTACTCATTTTACTTTCTTGCAAATCACTAGTGCACAAAAGTTCTCCGTAAGTCAGTTTCATATAATTAGCACTTGTGAAAGCTTACCTTATTCTGGGTCTTATTGTTCGATTGTCGATTGTTCAAACTCTTCTTTAATTTAAATTGTATCTTTGTATCAAGAACTTTGATATCTTTTTCATTATTTATTTCATTGTTTACTTATGTCAATGATACAACTGTATTATGTGTTCGGTATTCACTATCGAACTATTTTTTCCTCAACACGTTAAGTATATTCATAATGCATCTTTATTTTGTATAACGATGACATTGATTTTTAAATTATAAAAATTACTTTAAAATGACTTTTGAATTAAGGTTTAATGAAGCTATAAATGGTAAGTTTTTCACGTATTGATATGACAATTCCTTTAAAATATGGAAAGTAATAATCGCAAATAATTAGTACCATTGCTGTATGTGTATTATTGTTGTAAGTTTTGATTTTGGATGTAAGGGCTAAAGAATAAGTAATGCTAAATATGATTAATCTCTAAAGCTTTTACTATTTTCTTAAGGTTCAGGAGTTTTAGCGACTAAAGTGTTTGACATTTCTATATCTTGTTTTTCATTATTTGTTCTCCCATTCTTTAGCTACCCAATCGTTAAATATTTTGCCTTTTTTCATACTAAGACATTTGTAAAATAGTAACCAATATGTGAAACTGTTATAATACATGTATATGTAAACGATGTGGCAATTAATTTTACATACATGCACACGATGCACTAAACATCGCTTTATACGAGTCATCCAGCTACGATTTGTTTTTTTCTAAAAAAGGAAGTTGTACTCAAATAAAGTACTAAATTAACTCGTAATATAATGTTTATTTTCAAATATATGTTACACATTAGTGTTACTCTAATTAAACAACTTAATAAGGAGGTGGAATTAAATCACCGAAAACATTTAATTGATTAAATCTAAGATCCAATTTAATTACATGTACGTATTTCTATATGTGTTTCTGTATACAAGACTAAATTCAGTTACTGAGGACTACTCATGCGATTATTCGGTTTAGAATTCCAGATTGTAAGAAAACGTAAGAAAAAGAAAGCAAAGTATCGACAAGAGTCGTAATGTGTCTGTTAATTTAAGTAAACATTTGGCAGTTAAATAACTTAAGAATGGGTTAATGCTTAAACCACATTGTCATTGATCTAATTATAATTGCACTTCGACTTGAACTGGTATTCTTTATTCAAGAAGTTTGTATTTAAAGCAGTGGAAAAACCAAGGCGAATCATTAATTTGATTTTTTTCAGTTTTTTAAATCCGATGGTCGTAATACCAGTGACAAATTTAGAAATAATTTAAAACTAAAGAAGGAAATATAATGATAAATTTCTGTTTATAAACGACAAACTTCCCTGTTTTGCATTTTTATGAGCAAAAAACGAAAAATCGAACGTTTCTGCAGAAACTCTATGTCTGTTGTCGTTGGTCTAGCCACAGTCATTACCAAAAACAATTGAATAAAAATTATGAAAATGATACAAGAAATAATCATAGAAAAAACATGCATACATTAGCAAAACCGAGAGAATATGAACTTGGCATAAAGTTTACTAAAATGGTATAGGCATACGGTGTTGTTTTTCTGTAGATTTCTTCAAAATAAGGAAAAAATACTTTTGATATTGAAAACAAAACCTGTCTATCAAATCTCATTATTGAATTTGTATGGAGTTTTAACAAATTGAAACGTCAGATCAGTGTAGTGATAAGATTGTGAAGATTTTAAAAGGTTGTGAAACGTTCTTGTGTACTGCATGCATATTTAGTAGGCAAGTACAAAATAAAGTTCATAGTATGTATTATATTGTAGTGTCAGCAAGATAAACCGACACTTAGAAGTAATTTTATTACCATCATTTACCTCCATGACTGATAATTATACAGTTTTAGGGGGTGTAAAATTACGGCTGAATCTATCTTTTCACTAGTATCTGCGTAATTCTAGCAACCCATGATAATCACACTTTTTGTATCAACCCGCTTAAAGAACGTGTTCAGCTATTCATACATGTAGACAGACGTCAAAATAGTGATGCTGCACCTTTTCCTGCGTAGGTTGGAGTTTTTAATTTACCTTGTGTCATGCGATCTTAAAAGCTAATTGCTTTTTTATTTGAATAATTTGTTTCGATATTTTGAATTTGCCTGTCAGTGTCTGTATTCGTTTGAGGAAAATGATTTCCTAATGTTATCAGGCTAACTGTCTAATATATTGTTAGAACTTGAAAAAGTCACAAATTTCACGCTAAAATCGTCTAAAGGTTTACTTACGGAAAATGCTTTGTACTAAAAGTCACAATACTTTGTAATTGTATGTCAATTTGTGTTAAAATTGTCACTATTTGAATACTTCTTTACTGCTTTCGGATGTAATTTTAAGAATTTTAGAAAAGCAGGTACTAGAAGTTGAAATAGATGAATGAGCTGATTTAAATAGTAAATGCAATTAGAAGGCAAAATTAGCAATCTGAGTGCTACATATTGAATACTTGAACATCTACATATATGATGAATACATATGATGGTATAGTTGCAATATAAAAAGACCTGGTTGATAAGAATGTTGAAAATACCAATGAAACTGCTCGAAACTTCTACTACATGCATCGTCTGCGAGGTTCAATCTGATATAATGTATGCAGAACATTTAACAATCGGTCTCAAATATATATGATGAAATACTTGGAATGAAATGCACGCATAGCATTTTTAGTTGTCACATTTATTTCATAGAGCTTTTTCGACCAGATTCTATATACTTTTATAGACATAACCCTTTCTATTCACGTGCTATATCATGTTCGACCTTTGAAAGATGCATGCTATTACACTATAATTATATGAAATCAAACCAGCATGAGAAGTGTACATTATTGTTTTAAACAATGAACTAATGATTCTATCCAAAGCCCCTAAATACATAATTTTGAAAAAAAACCTCAACGTTTATTTAATTTGTTTCTAAGTTCGTCGATTGTTCACGTGTTGAATGCATTCCAAACATGATTTGATATTTTGGTAGGAATTCCTTTGTTGTTTTTTTTATTTTGAAATTTGCGTGTTTTAAATGACAATTATCAACGCACAATCGTGTACTATGTGTCGTAGGTAGACACGACCTACTTTTGCGGCTTTTTAGTTTACCATTCCTTTTTATCCTGTTTAATTAATCATGATCATAGTCTATTATTTTATACATAGTTTCATTACATCATGTATCGACGCCTTCTGGAAATAGATTCATCTGAAGTAATTACGGTTAATTGCTCTTTGGTCACGTGCCCAAGTGATAAGCTGTGAAAGGAAATTACTTCAACATAAAATGGCGCCAATTACCATGATAGTTATCTAATGTTGTTTTCTTTTAAATCAGTTTATACTGTGAAATCTTCTATCTTACTAAGTTAGTTAACATGTGCTTCATCACTTTGATCAGTCGTTAGTTTTCATCATAGTTGTTTATTTTTATAACACAGACATAATTCAACATTAAATATACTGTCGATAGCCAATGGTAGGACGATTAAAATCAATTGGTAATATTACCAAAATGATCCTAAAATAGAAACTTTTTTCTTCCCAAATTAATAGTTTAGGATCTAAATCTCGTAAAAGTTGTATCGTTATGCAATATATAACGTGGCCTTAATGGTAGAACTGTACCATTATATTTAAAAATATTAAATATAATAAAATATCTTAAGTTATTTCCAAGGAGTTAATAGAGATCTTAACTTGATTTTCTTAATAACTATTTTATAATGTTATTATATTTCTGTTCTTTTGATAATTCTTCTTCATTTTCAAGTTGTATTAGAAAATGACTATCAGCTACTAAATAACTGTTGATTCTGGAGTTATTAATATATATTTCCCAAATACCATTGTTGTATTTCATACGTTGTTTTAAATGTGATGTATTGATGTTGTGAGAAACGGTGATAACAAATAAAAATAATAAGCTTGGATTTTTTTCTCCTGTTCAATTCAACATTCTTGTTTAAACGTTTATTTAAAAACAGTAATTGTAACATGACTATTTTAGACAGAAGTAATTTTAAAATTAATTCTATTATTTCGTGCATAAAAATTGACATGCGTGTTACAGATTTGAGATTTACTTAAATAGAGAAAAAGGTTAAATCTTTTTACAACCAATCATTATTATGATAGTCTTCGGAGACATCATTCATGTAATTTCCATGATAGTTCATTTTATTGTTGAAATTCTATTTGACAAAAGTAATATGTTTGAGAACATGTTCATTTTTTGTTCTTATTAAGATGCAGTAACACAAGACTGAATTACATTTTGATATAATATTAACAGTGATTTTGTCTTGGTATAGATACAAGCAGCTTTTTGTATATTCATTATTTTCATTAACTGATTTGGTGGTTAATAATATTAGTTCTAAACCGATAAATAGAAACGATGGCATTATTTTAAGATGTACTTGAAAGCAAAGAGCTGCTCATTTTGCATAAATTTGCATAAAATGTCTTTAAAAGTCATTCATCATTTAATGCAGAAACACTAACCCCCGAAAACCTTTTTATCTCTCTTTCAATTTTATAAAATCCTTGTAGCTATAAATTTCATTAAATTAGTAGGATTTTTATTGTTTCCTATGAGCTGCATTAATTCAAGCAATTCCCTGCTGAATGCTTCTTCAAAACTAGTAATAAAACATTGAATGTTATTGATAAAATGACATTTGATTTTTATAAAACGACAGTAATAGACACATAAATGACGGAAAACAATGGATGAAATGTACTGAGATTATCGTATTTGGTGTAGTGTTGAATCTCTGCCTTTGGACAAACTAATAGTGGCTTTATAATTACTTTAATGTTTGTTTGTTTTGTTGGGTTTAACGCCGAAGCAACACATTGTATAGGTCATATATCGGCCGTCAGTCAACCTACTCACTCTACCTGGAAAGGCTAAATCTCTGGATTTAGCTGTTAACCATATAATTACTTTAAAGTTTGTTATTGGATTAAATAAACTATGTATGCAGAAAATGGATTGAGATGATGACAGATAACACATGAGCCAGGCGACTTACGAACCACAGTTAAATGAAAATTATAATAAAAAAAACAACAATTTCATTTTGTAGCGTTACATGTACAAGAGCTGGTCGGACTAGGCTCACCGTTCCGCCATTTCTAACATATAAACATTCTAACAACGCTAACTTACGTTCTCTTTTATAAGTAGTTGACGTATTTAACGTATTTAATCTTCAATTATGTTTATTGACTTCTTATTCTACGACAATGTTATTATCCGTTCGACATACTCCTTAACAATTGATATAACTGCGTGACCTAAACCTGAACTAACAAATTGTGTTCTCGCAATTGATTGGATATATAATCAAATGAACTTGATTATTAGAAAAGCTGTAACTAATAGTAATTGTTTAAAGTAGGCAACGATAAATCTATAACAAAGATTTGTTTTTGCATGAGTATGTGAATGGTTAAGTTGATTCAATTATTCAGTATATCAAAATTTAACACACATTGTTCAGCATACGTACGTATTTCTCATCTTTCTTTTATAACATATATATGTTGAGTCTTGTTTTGACTTAAATGGCAAAACTGTTTCTTAGTTGACTGTTACATTATGTCCCATAAACATAAAAATAGCCGTGTGGGTTCCGTGGGTGCGCCGTGCGATCAAGCACAAAGGGCCCGTACGAACACTTGCGTACCTGTACGAACTCTTGCGTACCCGTACGTACTCTTAAATTTGTACCAAGGTCCGTGAGATAAGCCCAGGATGCACGTATCAGTTTCAAAGTAAAATTGTGAACAAAATCGTGGCCGAGTATGGATTAAATTGCGTATCTTCCAGCTACAGCTCCATACGAGTGTGTTGTTTTGTGCCATGTGCGTACCGTCTCCTTAATACGCAAGGCTTCCCACGGCCTTCGGCTGTCTGCACGTACGGGTACGCAACATGCCACGATTGACATCTATACGTACAAATTAATTGGCATCAGCTTTTCCAATTAAATTATGTTTAATTTAAATTTTTTGAATAGGGTACCTAATGTTTAACGAGTTGTATCTTTATTCTTTACATACGTACTACAACATAACGAACACTCAAAGCTGTGTATGACATAAGGACATATGAAATGTGTGTCGTTCTAGAGGATTATATTAAATTGTCATTAGCTAGCAACAACATTAACAAAGCAATAAAGAAAACGTCCAATATATTTCGTATGATGGAAATATCAAGGGCAATGAAGGTGGACAATAATTGAGGAAAGTCAAGTTTAATTTTTCCCTAGGTGCCATTATTCTTTGTTAATTAAATCGTGTTTCTTTATTAGCTAGTGGTTTTATTATGGATAAACTAAAACTACATTCTGGTTTTGTTTTGGACTGTGCTATTCCAAATGAGTGCGTAGAGTTAAAGTGTTTCTTGTTTTCTAAAAAACATGCAATTTTAGTGTTAATTAGATCTTTTTGACACGGCAGACACATTGAGTCATTAAAAGCGTTTCTTTTATTCTGATGCCTGAAATGAAACGAAATATGTGCTAATGGAAATGAGTAGTACGCACTTTCGTCTTTGATGTGGCCACAAAAACGAAGTCGAAAGAAAGAAACGCATTACGCATATTATTCATGTATCTATAAACGCGTGAACAAAAAATGAGTCCTAACATACGTGTTTAGTAAATGAAAGATAAATTATAAATGTTTAAAATAAGCACATTCATTACCACAAATTCTAATGCATATAGCTACCAATTAAGATTTTATTGCAAGTTTTAGTGTAATGTATATAATACATGCCTTCTGCGTGTAGAAATAGCATTGTCCTTACTAAGCATTGCTTGTAAGATAGAAATTTACGCAGAGTAACAACCCAATTAATTAGTAGACAACACTTATCCATCAAATGTTTGGTCAAATGCTGTTTTATGTTTATCCATTGCGTTTAGTCTTAGTTTCTACTACAATTGTATATACGTTTATAATAACAAAAGAGTCAAAGTCTTGTCACAAATATGTTTGGCTCGAAACAACTGAACTTGGGATTACTATTGGGTTTTCATAGAACACCACGGTTACGAAAACCCGAAGTTCATCTATTATTGTTTTGAACATTAAAACTATCTACACTTGTTGAAATCTGAAATCAGTCTGAATCTGCAAATTTTATGTTGAACTCAATTGAAACGCCTTATAACTTAAAAAACCATTGTTTGCTTTATTTTTGACTTGAAATGTTTGTTTTTTTACTTTTGTCTTGAAAGATTAAAGTTTTTTCGAGTAAACTGTTTGATATTTGAGTAGACTATCATCTATCGTTTTTATCTGATATGTTAAAAAAAGAAGTAACTTATATTTTATATGAAATACATGTATGTCAATAGATAATGTAAAATGTTTCACAGAAAATATTGACACAGCCTACACTATATAAAATGATTCATCAATGTTTATGTTCTTTTATGTTGTTAAATAAACCATGCAAATAGCATACTGTTTTCTACAGGGTTCCATTATGAATTGTATTGATGTCATTGGAATATAGATTCATTTGATAGTGTTAAATTAATTGGTATAGTCGTTCCCGAAAATGAATAAGCTCTTATAAAGTTTTCCTCGTCACATTGTTTCAGTAAAGTCTAATTAATATGTGATGATAATATTTATTTGACATAGTGTACACATGGCAAAAGTTGCAAGGGTTGTGTTTAATGTGTCATACCACCATCCCAGTGCTGAACTATTGAAACAACTTCACTGGATCCCAGTTAAATCCAGAGTTATGTTTAAAATCCTGATTATGGTCTTTCGTGTCATCACAGGAACAGCTCCAATGTATATAAAGGAAATGTTTAATGAGATTATATGTCGTTATAGATTGCGATCACAAAGCGATATCAACTTCTCTACTCCCAGACGACGAACAAAACTTGCAGACCGGTCATTAGCTGTAGTTGGTGCAAAGTTATGGAATGATCTTCCAAGTTCTCTCAAAAACATGCAATGTGAAGCATTATTTAGAGCTCAACTCAAAACACACCTGTTCCACCAGTTCCATAATTAATCTGTTAATTTTGACATTCCAAGTCTCACCGTGTTTAGATACTGTATTTTTTTAATACTATTTGACATTGGAAGGACTTTTGTAAAGCGCAGTAGAATATGTCTACATAATTTTTGCGCTATATAAATGCATTATTCATTCATTCATTCATGGCAAAATTACAAAGAAAACAGACAACATGTGGCAATTTACTATGACTAACGCACCAACACTAGGGATAGTACAATAAGGACAACCCCTTATTTCCATTGTAGTTCCTAGGATGGAATTGACTGTGCGTTTAATACTTATTGCTTGCATACTCTTGCTGAATGTATTTATGTTTCATTAAAATCGTGCGATGATAAATGTAGTTATGAATATTAATTATTATTTTCAAAGCATTGATTTGTATTTGTAGACTTTTTAGCGTGAATGTACTCGTACTTGCTCTTAAGAATTAATTAATTTGCTGCAATTTCTTTAACAAGTAGTGTTAATTATTTTAAATCAGGTGGAATACAGTGCAACTATTTAGGCACAGCACTAATTTTCATTTTCGTTGAGTTCTTTTCCGTTACGAACGACTTTGATCTATTTAACAATGAACCATATATACGAGAAAAGTTTTGACATAGTATTATCATGAAGAATACATGAGCTGGTAAATTGTATTCAAACATTTACTATAACAGAATAGACATGCTGGGGATTAGTAAACCACTATTGATCGAATGAGATGTATAAAATGTTCGTACATGTACTAGAATGATAAGATATACCACGTTTAATTTCAAGACAATGTGTGAAACATTCGTTTTCTTCTGATCAAACTATTTAATTAAGCGATAGACATTTATCACAAAGTTTGTTTCATTTAAGTTTAGAGTTTTATCAAATTCACCTATTTTCATACACGTAACTACTCTAAATTCAAACTCACTGAGGACTACCACGATCAACTAAACTTATAAGACAGTTATTCGTATTTAACTTAATAAGTTGAGGTTCTTTATATAACTTCTTAATGGTACACTTTCCTTTTTAACGTCCCACGACTGCATATGTCCAGCCACGACTGTTGAAAACAGAATTGTAGTTAGTCGTGGTGAATCGTCTTATTATACGACTTATAAAGACTGCTATAAGAGAGAAACATTTTAGGGCTCTTCTTGAATACCAATTTTTTACAAAGTCTACCTAATACGTTGACATTTTTATGTATTAGCAAAAGAATATTGTTGACGTTGATAGCAATTTTGGTTAATTTAATAGCGCAATAATGTAGTTACATGTTTCCATTTTAAATGAAAAATATAAAACACCTCCTCTGTCTTGAAAAGCTACATGTATCAAATGAAAGGAATTCTATCTTGTGTTTTTGTTGTTTCAAATTAGATATTTAAATCTCTTGTAAATCTATCTTGATTGTTTAGCCATCGAAGCAAAGCCATGCAGGCGGAAAGATTTTACATTCACAAAACGGATACAAATGCTCATTATTTTTAAACAAATATCGATATATGTATTTATAAAACTGATACTATGCGTATCCACCCCCTCGTCGTCATTTCGATCATTAATGTCTTCCTTCTATCTAATGTATCAATTTATTTAAAACATAATTTTGTAATAAAGTTAGAACATCGATAAACAGATTGCCCATTTCATTGCATTCACAAGCAACTTCTACGCTGGACTTAGTCATAAAATGGTTTCTCCGTCCATTTGGCCGCTTTCCTCAGATGTTTGGTTTTCGTCAGCTTCATGCGATGGTATATAAAATCTAAATTATATTCCTAAAGAATATTTCTTGTGAATGACATACGATTATATTATATGAAACGTTTAATTAACTTTTTTGGGGGATTAAGTTCAATTAGTTACAGCAATATTAATACAATAAGAGTATTACCCAACGTATTTCGTATGATCCCAAGGGTATGAAAAGATACATTGTAATGACGAAAAAATCTAGATAATTTATTCCCCTGAGGTATTTTTCATTAATTTTCATACTGTGGTTTAATTGTATTTTCTTTTCTTCAAATAATTGTCTTATAGTATTTTAGTAAAGATTTCTTTTGTTTTGTCTTGATTTTTTTAATTAAGATTGTTTAAATCAATCTAAATGTTTCCCAATGGAAATAACTTTAACTTAAACAGTTATATCATTTTGATTGTCTTAACATAGTCAGGATTGTATAAAACATTGTATTTTATATCATTTTGTAAATGTTTGTATGATTGTTATTCGAGTTTCATGAATTGAATACATTTACTTTGAAAATATTTTTCGAGCATCAATGCCACTAATTTCAAATCCAAGAAGTGATTAAACAAGTAAAGCATTTAAGTGCCGCTTGTATAAATTTAGCCATTTTTTGAGCACCAATGCCACTAATTTCAAATCCAAGAAGTAATTAAACAAATAAAGCATTTAAGTGCCGCTTGTATAAATTTTTAGACACCAAACATCTTTGATGTACCACTTACTCCATTTTAAACCCTCTTTTAACGCAATGTTTCAAGTCACTGTACCCAGAAGGTGTTGTTGAATACCTTATATTATTTTGTGCTACTCAGACTTTCCTTAAACAAAGTGGTATCAAACTGCCGTTTATAACTTTGAAGTGAAAACGCTAGCTAATTATCTACAGGCTATAGTTACAGAATCAGGGATGTCTGTCTGTAAAAACACATCAGGGACACCTTACTTGTGTTCTGCTTTTCATTTACGAATACCCATCGGGTCATCTTCGCACTGTTTGTATAGGTAAATCTTAGAAGCACGTACATTTGGTACAAATTAAAGTCATTGAAAAACAGTTCATGCCAGTATTTAAGCAACTTAAAGAAATAATATAGTACATGTCTCTCTTTACGCTGTGCTGTTAGTATAGGCCCTGAAGACGACAAAAAAATAGTTCGACCTCTCATGGTTGATGCAATTTCATTGTAAATTAGACAAAAATTGTTTGTATGGATTAGCTGTAAACGTCGTCTATTTTTGGTTTATTTTTTATTTGCCGTATCAACTATTAATTACTTCCGAATTTTAATATCTAAAAAAAGACATATGATCAATAAAAGAAAAAATGTTTTAGTCTAAATACAAAAGCATAATGATTGTTAAGCATTTTCTTAAATTTTCTCATTATTTTGCTTAGAAAATGATGGATTTTATATAGAATAACATTAAAACATAAAAAGTAAACTTGAAATAAACCTTAATGAAGATGAATAATGTCAGCTTAACTTTTATCATTACATTCGATTACAATAAAAAAACCCGCTTATAAGTTTTTATTAGAATAGCATAGCAACGACATTCGAGATGAGTTTCTTATTATATAATATAATTATATTTATATTTCAGTATGTGTCATCTTACAGACGATCATTAATTTCTTGAAATTCAATGTTTTTCTTCAGGATTATTAAACTTTAAGCAGCAGACACATGCATCAAAACAATTGATAATGACAATGTAGGCAATTAACAATAAAAGAACAATCATGATCAACTTGCCACAGTTTCTAGACAATGCGTTTCATATACCATAGCTCAAGTCTATTTTATAATTCCTGGAAATCCAGGATCCAGGAAGTTTTATTATAGTAATGAAAATATGAGAGTATTCTAACGTTTAAATAATCTCATACACTTTTTATGAGCTTTGAATTAAGCTTTAATGATATTTGAATGGTGTTATGCAAGGTCATATTCAATTTGATAAATGAAATGTTTTCTTTCATTAAAAATTAAACTGAGAATTATGGTATTGCCATAATAAATTATCGCAAATGACAATGATTATTTCCATGTTTATGTTTAAACAATCGTATACAAGGATATTGACCATTTATTATAAAAGGAGAATAAAATTCTTTAGAATGCGAATAAATGAAATTCTAGCATCATAGCGTTAGCAGCTCTGTTCTACAATATAAGTAAACAACACTCGTTCTAAGTTAATGTCCTAAAGCATTAGATATTGGATTCTTAATCCAATTAATCTAGCTTTTTATTTAAATAACTTTTGAAACGACTGAGTAGTAACACTTTGTTAGTATATGAACCTGTTGGATCAAGTGCGAGATTAATGTACCCTCAAACTAGGTTGAAACTTCCAGTGACAACTGTTCTGCCACTGTTCATTTCAAGACAGAAACCACTTGGTTTTGGTTGTCATTATTTATTGGTGGCATTATTTTTATATAAAAAGTGAAGAACCATAATTCTTATGTTGTTTTTGGCTGCGTGAGAGGTATTTGATTTTTGCGTTGCTATTCCTGATATGTTATCATTTTCTTATTATATGGCCATAATTACAAGGTACTTCCTCGAGTCATTACTTCTGTTCAAGTTAATTTCATTGTATGATTAAGGATGGTATACTAATCTTGAATATTAAATGGTGAATATATTGAAGTATTCTTCATGTAAAATGTAACATAAAATTCACATCAAAATTAGAATGAGATTTTCACGTGTTGAATACAATATATAAAAACACATCAATTCTATGTCAGTCTCAATTACTTTGTTCTTTCTATACGTCAAATTGTTCGTTCTTAAGTATAAATATGTCAATAAACGCGTTATGTTCTTGGTGATAAATGTCCTTTTTGTAATAGTATGTTGTTTTAAGAAGAGTTAAAATTCACGTTTCGACGATACCACATTAAAAATATTTGCAGTTATAGTACTGGCTGTTTTGGTCACTAGCTTATTATTGAGATGTTGAAATACAATTGCAATTGCAGCGCTTCTTTTGACAAAAATTCTTACGAAAAAAAAGTTATCGTAAGTCAATTTCATATAATTAGCAGTTCAAAGTCAGATGGATAATAAGCATAACTATGATATGATATTCAAAAGGTATACAATATTCTACACAATACTATAACATTTAGAGTTGATAAGCCTAAAATGAGCGTATCAGTAAAGGTTTTTGCTTTTGACTTACGAAGATTTTTATTAGTAATAATTTTTGTGAAAAGCACCACTGTTAACTGATGTCTACATAAATATAAAATTACAGAGTTTTCTTAAATCTGAGTTATCCTCATTGTCTGTAGTTTTAAAGATTCTATAAGTGGTATGTATTATTCCTTTGCCCAAACCATTGGATGATTAGTATCTAATTATATATGGTACTTGACTATTCCATTCGGAATCAAATTAGACATAATGTACTGCATATCATACGTATCGTTCATAAAAATTGAACTGGACCAAATTTTCCACAAGTTCATTCATATTCGTCGCTTTTACGGAATGCCCAGGAAAGCAAGCGTTGATTTTATTTTTATTTGGATCTAAACTGATGCATATTCATTAAGTGTAAAATTCATACTTATCGCCTATACACAAAATGAACAGACATCTTAAACGTCTATATTGACGCGACATTTGAACAATGACTATAAATTCAATAATTTAGTTACAATAGCCAAGTTCTCAAGAGAAAACGTGTTCACTTCTTAAACAATTGTATGAATGAAAATCCTGCAGATATTAAATTACAGAAAATCATTGTTTTGATTGTTTTGTGGGAGCTGCATTAATCATAAAATTCCCTTGCTGCATTTTATATGTTTCTTAAAATCATGCAATGAGGCAATGAATGTTATAAATGGAATGGCAATTGGTTTTGTCTTTCAAATAACACTGGTAAAAATGATGATAAATGAAAAAGATGCACTGCGATTTATTTTCCTATTTAGTTAAATGATATTGTTAAATTAGTTTTTTTCCATTGAACAAACAAATGTTGTTTTTTTTCTTTCCAACAACAAGATAACAATATTATAAAGAACAAAAAACTCACGGATAATAAAACGTTTCAATTAGAATGCAAATTTATTCGATATGGGCGAAACAAAATGAACAAATTACTATTGTTAAAAATACCACAAATGGTAAACTTTGGACATAATTTTCTTATTATCTATCCGTTAGTTTGGGATATAGAAAAAAATCCCCAACGTTTGTGGCATAATTAAAAGCATTTTAATTGAAAAAAATGTTGGTGTGCATTTTATTCGAATTCACAAACTATGCGTCTTTAGTCTGCACCAAATAGTTTAATACGTTCAACTAAATCAAACAGATTTTCACTCTAAAGGCTTTTCCAATGTTGTCCTAATTATCAAAAAAAACCTGACATCGTCATTCATCTTTGTCTAGTGTTGCCTTTGTATGTACGTGACTTTTATTTCTCATACAATGAATCAATGTACAATGATACAACTTGACTCATAAATGAACTTTGTTTATCATGTCCATGCAATGACAAACAATGTTATAGGTTGTAATGATGCAGCGCCCAACATTTATGACGTTCATACCTCTGTCATGTCATCGATAAGTTAGTTGAAATACTATTCAAGTATACTTGTTAATCGACTTACAGATGTTAATCGTTTCCAATCTCATTACAGTCGTTTATTTAATTGTAAACAACTATTCATATCATTAAAACCAGTTGACGATAAAATGTATGTAGAAGCAGTGGTCCAATGGTAAGAAGGATTCTTAGTGATCGAAATGTCTCTTGTTTGATTTCAACTAGGGGTACTGCTATTTTCCTTTAAGATATTAATCTACAGTTGTTTCACTTTACCTCAGTTGTTGATGGGCACTGTGAGGATCGCCTGCTTGAAGGTAATTTCAATAATCAGGGGTAAAGTAGAAGTCGGCTGAACATGTATCTTGAAGTAAAACTCTAAACCACACTTTAACTTTAACCTTAACTGTTAAGAAAAAACATCTTACTGATCAATAGCTTTGATTGAACTCGTATGTATTAAACACGATAAATTAAATTTGAATGTAACTATTACTTGCATGGAACAAATAAATATGAAATCAAATACATTTGTTTGCAATTTAGTTCAATAATTTTGTCAGGAATGCTATTCAAATTACTGTTTTTGAATTTCTAAGATTTGCTTGGTCTAACAATATAGGTGTAACTTCAATTAAATTGACTTTTTGCAATCTTTAAGTAACCAAAGTAGGAGTAAATGTTAACCTTTTGCATCGGTAGAATGCTATTAAGAGTAATGAAGTCCTAAATATTGATATTAACATCAGGGTAATGAATTTATTTCTAATGATTTAATCGGTGATAATTGGGTCTATGACAGACTACGTTAAACTATGATTGAGTGTTTCCTGGTGAACAGTAGTTGTTGTTATTGTATTTATGGCTCCTCTTGTCAATAGCTCATATTTCATCTTGTTCGTTGGATTCAAATGTGTAGTTTTCTTTTTACCCTGTTTGGTAAATGAGAAAAGCAAGGTACAATAGCCTCTAAAGGTTTTCTTGTACATGTTTATACCTACGTCACTATTCTTAATATTACTTATGACGTTTGTCCGGTCATAGGAGTTGATTAATTGAATAGTTAACTAAATATGACGCTTGCTTTGTAATATTTGATAAATGCGTTGATGACTTTGACGATGAAAGAATAGTTATTTTTGAATAGTCAAATTACTTTATATGTAGATTTGTATCACATTTCGTTGTCAACAAACAAGTCAATGAACCCAAATGACTCTCGATTTGCATAATAATTGTGTGCCGAACTTTGGTCTATGCTATATTTTATTTATAATTGTAGTTGAATACCATATCAATTAAAATATTAGTATAGAATATAATCAATAAAATAATATGCAATATACAATAAACAATGCATGATATAAGAGAAGATGAAATGATTGTTACTCGAGACCATAATCTATTATTGGTAATCAAACAGCAATAACAAAACAACAAAGGGGACGCTCAATCACATTGAAATGTCAAAATGGCTCACAAGCAATGATAATGATCGACTTTTGACAATGGGGGCGAAGAATTATTGTGAGACAATCCCAAATTGCAATGTGTCTTCCTGTGTAGAAATAATTATTCTAATAAGATGGTATTCATGTTATGAATTGGAAAAACCAATGCAACTTGTTTGCTCAATTTGTGCATTGGGTATAATTATCGCGTTTTTTCTTCACAGAATTGTTTTCAAGTATTTCATTAGGAGCGTTTTTGACTTCATAATGACAAATAGTGTTGTGACATGAAATCTTTTGCGTCATATATTTGTATTTTATCCCGATTTCTTTAATTCAATGATATATTTACAACTTAGACAAAATGATGCAAAGTTTACTTAATATTTTTCATACACGTTTATATGGATGTATCTTTAGTTGTCCGAACTCCCATTTAAATTCACCAATCCTGTCAGAAAACGTTCTAATATACTCAGTTTGTTAGGACTTTAAAAACATTTCTTTCGAATGATTCACTCTTATGAAAATCGTATTAATCATTTAAACAATGTTGTGTTGTTTTAGATTAGATAAGTATGTTGCATAAATTCTGTATCTGGTTTTCCTTTGTAAGATGGAATAAAATGGAGATTTGAAGTTTATAAATAATAGAATGTCAACATAGTTATTTATTTCAAAAGTTTTAGAGAATGTTTAAGGTTTCTCGTAATGGAACATCGGTATGCTTTATGGCATAAACATATTTTTTAATTCCAGGTTTCAAAGTAATATTTTAATTTGTTAATTAAATTTAATACTTCTTATGATATTTGATATTGGTAGATCTATTATCTTTCTATCACAAGATTCAAATTTAAATTATCAATTGCTTTCCGCATGACCAATTTCACTCTTATTTAATTTTTGTTTGTACAGTTTATGGCATATATGTAGCGACTGCTTAAATGCATTCACACGTCCGTTCAATATTGAAAATGTTACTGAGCAAAATGGTGTTAAGTTAATTACGTATAACGTTAGCAGATTAAGTTTGCTGTTAAAGATATGCTGTTTCTTCTTCGCACGTATTAATTTCTTCATTTACCCTCATCATTGCTAAATGAACTTTACGTACCTTAGACAAACTGGTTCTGTTTTCTTAGAAAGCACGTGTTTGTTGCCTTAAGTACTATTGTATATGATATACATCATTTTGCACTATGCTTCCCGTTTGTCTTGACAACTTGACACTGTTTTTAAACTCATAGAAAGGAAAAGGTGCCTCTTTTTTTGCAAAACAAATACTGAAAAAACGTGTATAAAACTTAAAATCTCGAATAGACGTTTTCAGAAAGACGCATGTAATACATTACTTGAGAATGTCAAATGTATATGAATATAGAAATAGGTGATAATATTGAAAAACTAACACATGTGCCAAAATTATGTAGCAAGTATACATCATATATACATCATTTTGTACTTTGCAATTTGCTTACCGTTTCTCTTGACGACTTGACACTGTTTTTAAACTCATAGAAAGGAAAAGGTGCCTCTTTTTTGCAAAACAAATACTGAAAAAACGTGTATAAAACTTAAAACCTCGAATAGACGTTTTCAGAAAGACGCATGTAATACATAACTTGAGAATGTCAAATGTATATGAATATAGAAATAGGTGATAATATTGAAAAACTAACACATGTGCCTAAATCATTTAGTAAGTATACATCATATTTCATGTATACATCATTTTGTACTTTGCAATTTGCTTGCCGTTTCTTTTGACGACATGACAATATTTTCAAACTCATAGAAAGAAAGATCTTAAATTTCGTAATTTCTATTTTTAGGCTAAGGGTTGCGAGCTAATTTGACAGCGGTATTATTCACTGTTTGCGATTGGACGGCTCATTTCAAATTGCGTAGCGTAGACGATGAAACCAGTTACTAATCATAACAATTTAGTCATGAATATAATGATGAGAAATGGTCACCTGAACGTGACCCTCGTTTGAAAACGACCAGATCTGAATTAGCGAGTAGGCGAACGGAAAATGTTAGATCGGGTTTTAATCAGATTGATAACATACCAGATTGTTATACATTACCATATATATGTACGTGCTAAATGATTGTCTCTGATTTTTGCTTGAGATGAATACTCATAAACAAAGTCAGTTTGATATTTTGATTTAATGACTTGAAATCTTATTATTTTAATTAGTTTTACTGCGCGATTAGACATCTGTATGAATGATGTTTATACGGTAGAAGAGTATCGAATTAGTAGATTGCATGTTTTATACACATGGTTTATTTGTATTGTTTTATGTTGACATTATGTCACAATACTCAAAATAGAATATAATTAAAACGAAATATTTGATAAACAAATTATTTATTTAATTTATTTTCGTTTATTTAATTAAATTTATTGGCCATGCGCCTTGTAATTGCGTATAATAGTACATTTTAAGTAACGTAATAACAAATTGAATTGAAAAAGGAATTTAATTGTTGTATTTGAGATAGACATATTTCAAACTGTCATTTGTCCTTGCCATAATATAATATGTAATTGGATTTTTAGTCATTGCGACATGCTATTACACGTTCAACGACTTTACATCTAATGGCCTTGGCAATCTGTGAGACCTTAATATAGTTTAATTAAAATGACATATCGGATAAACAAATCATTAATTAAAATATTGACACTTAATTTAATTTAATGACCATGCTTCCAACTACGTATTAAAGTACATTTTAAGTGAGTTAATAACAAATCGATTTTAAAGTTAAAGTAAATTGTTGTAATTTAAAATATACATATCTAGTCAAACTATTATTTATTCTTGCTATAAAATGATATGTAATTGTTTTATGTCAATGTGACATGCTATAGCATATTCAACGACTTTACAGTTTTTGACCTTGGTCATCTGTGAGACCATTTACATCCGGGTAAAGATGATCATTTTTTGTGTTAACGTCGTATTCATCACATATTTAGGTTATATATACGACGTCCAGCTCTTCCTACTATAGGTTTCCTGGACACTTTTCTATCACCAGTACTAACTTACCCTACAACGAAGCCGACAACTCTTGTAAAGGGTATAACCGGTCGCGACCGGGTTTCGAACCCGCGATCTCCGGATTCGAAGTCAGACATGCTAATCACTATGCCACGGCTGCGGCTATATCATTTTTTTCTTTTTTACTTACACATATTAGCAGTCTATTAAATTCGATTTGAACTAATACAATCTGAAACCGGCAGTACAAACACCTTGTCATCTCTTATAACTAGTTCCGTTTGATCAATGTATCTTTTGCAATATGCTTCTTCATGATTAAGCATTGCTCGATCGAATGTTAAATACCCTCGTTTTCTGACTTTTGGAATTTTTTCCACAACTTTAATTTGTCCTTGGTCTAGATACTTTTTTTACAGTTGATCAAATTTCTATAAACAAATGGTATAAGACACAAGTGGCAAGGTTAGTAGACTAAACGACGATGTGATAACGTGATTTGATTGTATCAACTATTTCTATTATTTACACCAAGAAACGATCAATAGATCAAGTCTAAAATCAGCTTATCTCGATGTAGGCGACTTTTATATCATTAATCTTTGTGTTGTCTACTTGTTGTCACTAGCAGTCTATAAAATAAGGTTTCTAATGAGACTTCCATACAGACACTCCATAGTGATGCCAAAATCTGATCCAAGTGTCTTTTTATTGCAATATGTAAACAGGATTAACTTGAGTTAACTGCGGTTAGAATATGTTAAGCAAACTCTTAGAGAGAGCAAAACAATCCCTTGGTAGTTCTTTAAAGACATGGTTAACGTAGTTACGATATGAATCAAACTTACCTAAATGAACATGTTTGATACTACCACCACTAAGACACGCATCAAGACGTACATTACAATGCCAAATACAAGAGTCGAGTTAACTATAGAACCTGAATCATTTTAACAGTAAACGTTCCGATAGAAATATCAATTTTATTAACATGTCTTTTTTATGAAAAGGCAACCCTTACATTTGATTTGGTGATATAGAGAAACTTAATACAACTAGCAAAACTTTATCACATGAAACAATGTTTGTTGGAGCAAGAGTATTAGTGTTATTATAGAATGTCTACAGCACGACATGAACATAGATTTATTCATTCTACATTGTTAAAAAAGTGATATTTTCAGACATTCATTACATGCAATGGTCGCCTTTCTACCAACATACGTGTAATAGTGAAAATATCAATATAGCACAAGTATATTTCAACCCTGAGAAATAAAGTCACGATGAAATATATGCATTGGGATACAAACTTCAATGAGCATCTTTGAGAATCTTTGTATTCTTGAAACATTTCAACAGGCATATAGATTTAATTGAACTGTATGATATATCCCAGGTCTAGCACAATCTTTATAAGCAGTTCAAATTGTTCAAGATCATTGTGTTAAGTAGCGTGAGAATCTATACTTCTATGGAGAATGTTTAATGAATATTGACATGTTGTGTTATGTACTGAGAGTATCTAGATTATTTAAGATGCTTTCATGTCAAGAGTTCTCTCTATTATACTTTAATTGGACATTTTGAAATGTTAAAATCACGATATTTTTGTCAAATGGTTTATGTATGCTATGATTGTATGTGAGAAATATAAGGTTTTTAAGACCGCAAACAACTAATCTTTACCAATAGTTCAATGTGAAATCAAGCATACAGTTTTCCAAATCGAACATCAGCTTCCGTATTTGTTCTTAGTTAGTCTGAAAAACATTCATAGTGCAGTCTCATTTATTTCGTCAAAGTAAGTGATTGAAGTTTCCCTCGGGTTTTATTTGTGTCGTCCATATCGACGACGGCATCCGTTTTGTATGTTTATTGTATTACTGCGTCAGGTGTACTTCAAACTAAATTGAGTTAAAAACTTACTTTGAACTAATTGTTTCTTTAAAGGTCTTAACTGATGTACAATCTCATAAATGTGATTTTGTTGTAAGTGTTAGGTTCATTTCGATTACAAGTCGACAGGGAGGATATGTTCCAAATATTTGTATGGACTATTTGTCAGCTTTTTTTATCTTACGATAAGGGTTCATTTATTACATTCTCTTACAACTATTCCAAACAATTTCAATCACAGTCAAGATTTATACTGGTTCAAAATCAATCAAGTTCACATGTATGTTGGTTACAATGAATCAAGACTATATTTCGCGGTAATTGTGCAGAGAAGTGGTGTTTCATTCATGTTTAAAGAAAAGTGTTTGACAACATATTAGGTTCAGCAACATTAAAACTTATAAGCTTCCATTCATAGATTTCAACCAAAGATGGGGAATGATTTTATATCTTTTATAATATTGTTATAAAATATATGCCGCAGGCAATGTACCTGCTCCTGCTAATGTTTTGTTTATGTTTCAGGTTACATTATAAATGAAGAAGGTCAACTCATTCCTTTCAAGATTTACAAAAAGGGGGTAAGTGAATTTCATAGTTTGTTCATGAATTTATTTTTAATTTAGTTAAATATATTCTTATAGACATTAAACACAGTATATGGACTTCAGGTACACCTTTCACTTGATCTATTTCACTTAATCCTTATCTTCCTTTACCTTCAAAACTTTGTCATTTATTTTTACGTTACGATGAAGACGCAGCAAGAAATGTCAAAGGGTTCTGCTTCTGTTTCCACATGTTGTTATACTCATGAATTGTCGGCTTTCTTCAGTCTTTGGTTCCTAATTGCACTGTCGAGAAATATCAAAATAAATACTGTGTAACACGTTTGGGAATGGAACTTAGCAATAAAACAATGTGGTCAAATTATTCATAATGCCAAAGGGAAGCAGATAAAATATTATGCACTGTTGTATCTCTTTTCTTGTCACAAATTTGCATTTTATTAAAACAAATCAAATATGAAGAAACTAAAAGGTCAACCTTTGCTTTGCACTACTACATTCGACATTGCAGACCCAAAATTTTGTATTGTTTAGTAGTATTTATTAATATACCTATTAAACAGTTTGAAATGTTTAATTGCTAATGAATGTCACAGTATTCAGATATATGCCTTTAAGAACATATCTTCTCAACACTGGAAATGACAATAATGAAAATAAAAAATCATTTACTGCCATTTTCAAGATGTGTTTAATTATACAAAGAATGCCTGCATTTAAATTTTCAATAACTGGTAGTTTTGTTACACATTTATCTTACATTTTTATATAAAAAACATAGACATAGACTAAATAAGAACCAGTATAATATGGGTTTATCAATCAAATAGGTGTTACCGCGTTGTCAAACAATGCGGGACTAACTCACGCCAATTAAGAAGGCTGTATATTCGACAAGAAAAACAAGAGCGTTCTGGTGTCGATTACCTTGAACTATTTATAGAAGGATTACTAACTGACAGTTCTGTTGATACGTGAGACATTGGGGGATATTATTGACTAAAATCACGTGGTTTGATTTTGTCGACTCTAGTAAATTATTGCAACACTGAAACGCTTGATTCTTGGTTGGTTTTGTTTTCTCTTGGATACTTTTGATTTGAAGCAAGCGAATAACTGAACTGAGATAGTTTTATTAAAGTGATGATTTAGAACGGGTTAGCTCTAACATTGTTAGACGAAATAGTAACATTGAAATAGCTAGTTTCGTCTTAAGTAGAACACTATGCATTGATCTTACAATTTTGGAAAGTTTCATCTTCAATTTAATATTGAAAGACATGGATTTAGAATGCAGATACTTGAAATTGATTGTACGGCTTTCAGATCTGGTTTAAATAATCTCTTAACAATAAGTATCATGTCATACTTGAAAAGATGGAGTAGTAACATTATTAGAAACAGCAACAATAAAAACACAGACTTAACACACAATCAAAAAGCAAAGTTTCAGATGGTTTCAGATTTTATTTTTAATTTTGAGTAAAATTAGTGTACCTATGTGCTCATATGTCACACAAAAATAAACCAATATATAGGTTTAATCAAAAACCACCATAAACTTCTCGAATATCTTAACAAATTTAGTTCATATGACCTTCAGACAATTTGTCTTTGTTCTATATCTGAAAGTTTATCACCCGCTTATGGTGTTCATGACAAACGCATGTGTACTCTGAATAGTAGGTCGCATTACTCATCCCAAAATATAAAATTTGTACTAAAATACCGTCGAAGGGCTTTTTCTTCTCGTAAATTTTCGACATAAAAACAAAAGAATTAGAATATGTTCGTTGGAATGTTATATTTCATTACATTATATTTATACATTCAATTTCTAAAATAAAGGACAAACCACAGTCCCATATAATAATTTAAAAGATCAGAATTGTCAATTTAATAGACGCTAATTTAATTTGATCTTTTTATGTTTGGGTTTAAAATGCCACCGTAATTATTAAATTGACTTCGGCATATCATATCATACCGATGGCAAAAATATAAGATCTAGAAGTTCCCTAATGATACCACAAACTGATGTTACAAATATATTTGATAATATACCATATTTACAATTGTTATATATTTAAATATGTTTAAATTTTATTTCATGCTTTCAATAGTATCACGTAAGTACAGCTTTATTAATTATCATAATGTCTACTAGTAATTACATTTTATATGCAAAATTAAGAACCTTATTAATATAGCCACATTTGCAAACGTATTGACTCATCTATTGGACCGAGAATTGTAGGGAGAGTACAATCCAGTTAACAACCATATTCCAGTGCATGATATTGTATATTCTATTCCATGGGTGAGCCGCAATGGTTAAAATCATTATTCTAAATTCGGGTTTGTTTCCCAGCTGTGATAGATTATTTCTTTTATGTGATAAATATCGATAGCCTCTAAGATTGGAAAGATGCTTGTTATTTGTGGAAGGAGAGCTAGTGTCAGAAAGTGTCCATGTAACCTGCTTTGTTGAATCAATTACTGTATCCGTACATAATTTATTAAAAGTGTAAAAGCCCTAAATTCGAATATAAGTGCAAAATGTATAATTATTCTATGAGAGACATAGTCATGCTCATTTGCTCAGGTGTGTAATTAGAATTTGTACTAGTGATACACTCCTTTACTTGTTTCCCTAGATAGTGCTATCACCTCAAACAACGTTGCTCTAGCTATATTTGGTATGATAAAATTATGACACCAGCTGTTTCATGTTAGGAGAACAATTTTTTACTATAAAACTAACAGTTTTATTTCATTCTAATCATTATTGTTTTCTTCTTCTTAAACCTCATTATCTAAATGACTTATACATTTTGTTAACAAATTTAATGATATACTAACAATTATTGCTTTTTTGGGTAATAAATCATGTAAAAATACGAAGTTAATTTGTTTCTTGGAGGAGAGTATATACTCCTTTATAGATGTTTTGGGTTTAGTGCAAAAAACGATTTCAATTAGTATAACACACGGAGAAAAAACAATCATAAAGCCTATTTGAACTTGTTTTTCAAATTCATTCGTTGTACATCTATCTAATAAAACTTGAGCGTTAAGATCTATATTCAGGAATTAAAATCAGTCGCTAATTCCATAGACCGTACAGTTTGTTCCATTCAATATGATATAAAAGCGCCACCGAATGTTTTGTATCATTTTCTTTCCTAGTCGCTAAGCTGAAATCGACTGTTGAAATCAGCATTCGTTTAGTGAGTCGTTTATGCAGTTCTTGCATATATCGATATATTTCAATATATCCTTTAATACTTTAACAGAGGTTGTAACAATATCAATTCAAGTGTTGGTAAGTATAACACAAAGTTAGCCTAACTGATTTGCATCTTATCATCTTTATATATCGATTTATCACAAAACAGCTCACTAAAGGAAATATATTAACTACAATTATACTAATATATATAAATATCACCCGTTCATGGCAGTTATATACTTTACAAGCGTTTGCACATTCTTACAGAATCTTACACAATTGCATTGTTATGATATAATTACTTTATATTTTTATGTTATCTTCATTCTCATTATTCATATTTTTCATATTCCAGGGGGCACGGGTGAGTTGGCATAAATATAATTGATTTTATTTCTTTTAATATTAATATTGATATTGATACTTAAAGTACTGTGTTCATGATCATTTTAATATTACAAAACCAACCAAATGTGAAATTCATATTTTTCTTCTTGGCTGCATGAAAAATGTTTTATCATTTTCATTTCTCAATGAAGTTCTTAATATTTCTTGTCATGTTTCAATTAGTATTATTATTTGCTTTTGCTACAATATAACTTTAATGTATTGGTTTATGTATAAACGCTAACGAGCAGCACCACAAAAAATTCATACGATTGTTGATGATATGTGCCCTATGATCGTCTTAATATAATTAATAAAACATATGTTCTATTCCTGCTTACTTAAGGCGGTGAGTATCTTTGATAACAATGTTTTTGTCAAAGCGTGAGTGATTTAATGTTGTCTTTGATTGTTGTCGTAACACCTGTATTTTGACCACCTCTTTGTCAGTATACATTGCATTGACACCTAAGAAGTAATGAAGTATTTGGCACTGGTAGCATTAACTTTAAAGCATTGACACTATTATTGACATTATACCTGATATCATGTTTACTTTTCTTTGTTTCCAATGCTTTCTTAGCATGAGGTTGCATCTGCAAAATACACGTCGTACATGTTAAGTCCATGGAAGACGGCTTTGACTTGCCAAACAACTCTACCAAACCGGATCAGAATAATTCATAATTATTCTAATAAGTTGTCAATGTGCCAATCTAACCTATGACATAAATGTGTTACACTGAAATCTGCAAAAGGTGTACTTTGGAAATTTTGATATCTAGTTTTGAAATCAATAAACTTTGACATTCATGTTTTTACACGAGATGAATTAGAAATTCCAATTAATGAGCTACTCCTTGTAAGAAAGCAGATGTAACCTGATAACAAATCATTCATACAGGTGTAAATATCAGCCCCTTATTACTGTTATATCAGCTGCGATTTATTCTATCAAACAAGTTCGTATTATTTAAGAATTAAATGCCAAACTGATCAGTACACCTTTTCACAAAAATCTTACGAAAAAAGTTATCGTTAGTCAATTTTATAAATTTTGCAGTTCAAAGTAAATAGGATAGTAAACATAACTATGATACGATATTTAAAATGCATAAAATAGTTTACGTAATTCAATTATATTTGATATTGATTGCCCAAAATTTAACTGTGATATGAATGTTTCTTACTTTTGACTTACAATGATTTTTTCGTAATTCTTTTTTGTGAAAAGCTTATCTGATTTTTTTAAGATATTTTTGGAAATAATGTTTTGAGGCAGGCTTACATACAATACAGTACAAATGGGTAAATTATATATTAAAATACAGGAAATCAATTTAATAATACTGCAGATAAAAAACTAAAAAAATTGATATGATATGTTACATCTCCATCGTTGCTTTATGTCTGCTTGGAACGTCCGTGGTTTTTTTTTTACTTTTGCAGTTCTTGATATGTTTTTACTCCTTTTTAATATCATTAACTGATTTGGATATCATTTATGGTTGTAATATTTTAAGTAATCTGAGAAAAAGAAATATGTTTTTAAAGGAATTAAGTAGGACCAAGTTTAGTTTAATTAAGTTAAAGCCTGCTTTTTATAAGATATTCCAGTTTTTATATAATTTGTGTTTTTTTTCAACTATTCATACGTTTGGCTTAACCGGGATACGAGTTCAGTGAACTATTTATTGGGTTATCGACGTTTATGTAGTGCAGAAAGTGTCATATTATGTATGTATCGGAACAATTTCTGAAAATGCTATGTAACACTTCATTGCATCATTAAAAACCTTTGATGATATATAAGATTTTGTCTAGCCTTTTATTTGTACTTAGTTATCATGTAAAAAATTAATTTCACTGAAGGTCTGTAATGGTCTGTAATTTCAATCATAATATTTTCTATAACAAAACAGGTTAACCAAATTAAGCATCATTTTGTCCTTGTAATATATCTATATATATAATCTTGTATATAATTTACTGTTTTATTCTAAAAATTACTGTTTTTCTTTGTTATCATCATTAGGGCTTCAATATAGCTTACTGCCATTAACCTTTATCAAGGACTATAATTTCAATACCATTTATTTTAGAAAAAATGTTGCTAAACATAATTTGTTCAACTAGTGTTAGATTAGTGCTTAAAGGTTGAAACAACTCGTGGGTAAAACATTTGGTGTCAACTTACAGTTTCCTAATTCCTTAATAAGAAACAATCGTTAATATACGACTAAATAGCATTGATGTTTATTTCATGCCTGTGACACGAATATGAAATGACCATATGTCTTAATTTATAGTGTTTAATCTTTCTTGAAAATTAATATCTCTCATTATATGCTTCAACCTACAATGTACTTTAAAACAGAGTATGGGCGATCGTTATGACATGCTATAAAGGTCAGAGCACTCCAGACGTGTTTTATTAAATTTATTTAAAGATGCTAATTAAATATCTGACGGTTTAAATGTTTCCAGTCCATGTGGGCATACATTGACAAACTTTAATGCAATAGCAAATGTATTTATTCATTCAATACCCTAGTGTGTAAAAAATAAATAATGTACATCCTGTACCTAATAGTCTTTATTATCAAGTGTTTCTATAATGTTTGAGGAAGGTTAATTCGTATATCATTTAATCTTGTTCCTTATGATTTATTCTACTGCGTTATGGACATTGACATATAATGACTTTTACTGACAAACATTTTAGTTTTAAAAAGACTACATCAGACCGTATTATATTATTATAATGACCTGAGTATGTTTGTATTTTATTCACTACTTGTACATCCGATTTCGTATCGTTTGATGTCTTATGCTATACTCATTTATGTTAGCTCGATAGTGAAACAAGAGTTTTCAACTTAGATTTATCACTTTCGAGTCCGCTTCTTGGTTTAACAGTACTGAGCTAATAGGATAAAGTTTCTTGCTCAAGAAAACAAAGGGGTAAGTTGAGGATGGGATTCAAACCAACCCGGAGCTGGCTATCCAATGATTACGAGTTCAACGTCGTAACCGCTAGGCCATGTCTTATGTAACAGTGGTAAATAATATTAGTTTGTTCGTTTAACAGCTGGCTCTTTTATAATAAATTTTATGAAATATCTTTAAGCAATTTTCATTTGATATGTAGAAAAGTTTTTGTAAAACACTTAATTGTTATGTAATTTCTTTCTTTCATGCTTTCTTTCTTGCGTCACACAGTACTGTCAGGTGAGTTGTGTATATTAGCTTTTTTGTTTCTTTGAGCTACAAAGTAAAAAACATAATCAAAATTGTGCCTTTATTGTTTCTTATTATATTTAATTAATCCTAATTAGCTGCTAGGCATTAATAGACATAACATTTATCATCCTTATTGTTTTAATAATTTGTTTAAGGTTGTCTGCAGATATAACAAAATGAGCGCTCAATTATCTATCATGATTCTGATAATGTTTCCCTGTCTCATCTTAGAATTACTTGACACTCATTAAACTGTTTTTGTTATAATCGTCTTCAGTAACAATTATAAAATGTTCTAACCTTTTCAGAGACATCCAAGAAATTGTGGAGGAGGGGTATGTATCAAATAATTAATGTAGTTCTGTTTTTGTTTCTTAGAATGTTTGTTTTATGATACAAGAATTTTGCTTCTGTTATGTTTGCAGTTGTTATTGTTTATAAAATTTATAAAGTCAATTATCTCGTTAATAATAACTGTCATTCTAAATCAATGATTTCAGCTAGAACAGTAAATTTTGACATTTAAAAGTTGAACTTAAATGCTGATAAACGTATTATTTGTATTACCAACTGGTTCTTCACAGTCTTTGTTTAGAGTTGGTTTATATCACCATATGGTTTTAGAATTCTTGGATAATGAACTCTGCACTCAAGTACATTAGACATTGGTTTTTTTGTGAACAATATTTCATTTCAATATACATTTATATTGATCATAATAAAATATTTGTTCACTACAAAGCAGTGATAATTATCTGAACTCGTTTACCAATAAAGCTGAAAAAATATATTCAAAAGTATATGTTTTTAAAAAGGAAGTAATTACTTATGACTAAATCAAAACAAGAACACAAATACAAAACCTAAAAACAGAAATCATAAATCGTTTACATAAATGGTAAAGAGTATATATTTATAAAGCTTGTCATGATAAGCAATAAAACATGATTAGATCTGTCACAGTTATTATATTTACCAATGATACTGTAGATATAATAGCGTACACATGTAAAGGTCATTGACAAATCAGTACACTTTAAATAATAACATTTCCTTATGTATAATATTCGGAAATAGTTGATTGTTAATTACAAATATTATGGGAAAGTTTGTTTCTATTCGATAATTGATAAGCAATGTTTAATTAGTCACACAAAGGTCATTGAATGTATATGTACTTAGGCAGTTAATTTTGAAAACAATGGCTGTTCTATTATGAAGAATGTATTACGTTCATGGAACTATAACCAGTATACTAATTGATTAATGTGTAAGTAATAAACGACAACTCATGTTTGAAACAGTATTGTATTAAAATTTGATTTGATTTCTATTTCAGTTTAGAAAAAGAATAACAGGACAGGTAAATTTTCTTTCTCTTCAATTATTTCCGTATTCTCGATCAAATAATTAATTAATGCTGTAAGATATATAACTGAGTTACACTTCTGGGCCCGTATTATCAAGCGTTATTTGACCAATTTAAGTAGTAAATTCTTCTATGTTGTATTGTTATCGTTAGAGTTTTGATATTATGCTGCTCTGTAGCCGTTGTAATGCCAAAGGTCTTGGCAATAATGTCCTTAAATCCAGAATTCAAAGTCAGTAGTTGAGGCAGGACATAACCGTAATGAAGACACTTTTGTCTATTAGTTCACTCGGCCTTTCAGACAACCGACATATACATATATGCACTTGTTTGTTTTGAGAAATTGGTAAACACTATAAACGAAGAGAGACAAATATAAAACAACATGACTAGTCTATTGATGACACGAAATCCCCCCTTATTTATTTAAACTAGATTCCCTGGCTTTTGTTTACGTTTCGGAGACAGCATTGTGGGTATAGTTCGAACAAATAACGACGAAATTATAATTGACATTGTGTGTTAGTGTAAACATAAAAATGAACTAATCGATTCTAAAGGTAGGCAGTATTAAAACATGAAAGTTATATAGTTCATTTTAACAAATGAAGTAAGGTAGATAAACCACCACCCCTTGGTCAACCATGATTGATATGGTAGAACACTTTATCAATACATCAACAAAACACTCATTAAACATACTAAAATTACACATTTTATTGTCATTCTGAGTATCCCCTGTCGTGGATTAGTTCATTGTATTGTTTACATAGACAGTGTTTTGTACGAACTATAGTATTGTATACATTAAAATGAAAGCTAAATGCATTCAATTTAGTATCGTTTATTTTTGCAGACACAAACAGGAATTGGAAGAAATGGTTTGAATTTTCAAATGAAGAAACGACAACCACAACTGTCACAGTCTATGGATAACATAGAGGGCTTACCATTTGGTAACAGGGGAAGATTAACATTACTGGAACCTTTTAGTGAATCAAGACGCATACCAACACTTCAAGAACCTGAAACAAACAAGCTTGATTACGTCTCTACTGAATTATACAACGTTTTTCCTTCTTTAAAGGACAATTTCAATCTCAAAGCACGTGAGCAGACAGACCAATCAAAATCGATAAATTCACCACTAGAAAATATACACGAGGCAAATCAATTCATTAATGATTTAAGTCGAGGATTTGGTTTAAATTCAATGGACACGTCTCGTGACCATTCAAGACCAAAAACGTTACTTTATCCTGATTATGATATTTTGGAAAATGGATTTACAAACAATTTTCTTTCTGATAACGACTTCAGTATTGACAAAGACGAGGACGTCTTCAGACACACAGACAAAATGGATTTATATCAATATTGACCCAAACACAGGTTTGTATGAAAAAATGGCATTTGCAAACTTCTCTAGACACGCACTGTATGTATATTCCCGTACATTGAGCTTGATGTGGTAACAATTAGTAATATTTCTTTTACACTGTATATTCGAAAATACTTTTATGTGAAGAAATACATCCCTTGTTTAAATTAATTTTGTCCTCATATTCTTTTTTGGATAAAGTTTTTTTAATACATACAAGTACGTCTTTGCCTATTTTCATAGCACTGTCACTCATATGTTATTTTACCTTCAGCACTCTCTTCAGTCAGCCAATAAGTTAGATTAAGAGTGTTTTCGTTTTGTATTTATAATACTAATTCTTTATGATCACTGTAAGGTTGATGTACTTCTTCTATAAACATGGTCAGCCTTCTTTACAACACAATACGATAAGACATGCTTAACAAAACCATATTATAGAGGTGATATTGAAAGTGCTCTTTGACTAATTAACTCATTTTAGTAATACAAAGATTTTTGTATCGATTATGATATTCATTTTAAACACCAAACAAAACATATACACGTACATGTTCGCTTTATAGGTCAATCTTAGATAATAAACGTTCATAAGCTAAAACAAAATAATATACTAAGTCAAACCCTTTTAAAGTTTGATTTGCGTACTTGCATATTTATTTCTTATCGTGTTAAATGAATTTATTACTTTTAGCAAATTTATCAAAGTCATTGGTTTATAAATTTCTTCCTCGAAAACAAGCTCGTACTTGGCTTTATGATCATGGTAAAATATGATAACTTCTTTAACATTGCTTAATTACACACGTGTCTCCTAGTTCAATGCTATCAAGTAACAAAGCAATGGCAATAATAAAATTTTGTATAGATCTTTTCGATAACTTTAAACCTGTGCGAATGCATACACACTAGTCAAACTTGTTTATTACGAATCATACTTTAATATGATTTTATTATATTTTCAGATGCAGCAACAGATATGTGTCAACAGATATCACCTACGTTACTTTATATTTCTATCTCCCAGATACATCTTAACAAAATAAAATTTGATTAGTACTATAATAATGTATCATATTTAATATTCCACAAGAGTGATAAACGCCTTATGTATGATCAATGACTAATGATAGTTCCAAAAGACATCAAACTAAAGCACAACTATTAGGAATCTTAACAACACTACTTTCTTTTATTTTCTCTGAGATACATAAAAATCTATAAAAAAATCAAGAAGACTTACATATTGTTTTGAAAGTTATGTTTGTTTTAAAATATAAAATCAGGACAGATTTATGTTTATGTAAAAGTCAACACATTTATATATACATTCTTTACATTCTTAAAGTAAGAGTTCCTCTACGGCTAAGGTAATTTGTAGAGTTTTATCTATGTAACCTATAATGTTGGATCTTTTTTCTGGTACAACTTGGTGTTCCATTCATCAAACGTCTCAATTTGTATGCTCAGATTTGTTAACAATTGTTTCTTTTTTCACAACAATGTGTGATATTGCTGGCTCAATATCTCTTAAATTAGGCAAATAGTAATCTAACAATCTTTTTGGAAAGTACTATGATGTAATTTGGTAATTATGTTGCTGCGATGGATCACTCGAATAGTGCATAATAATATATGTTGTTTTCAAGAACTTTTTAAGTAACATTCATTGCATTATATATTGATATAGAAATTCAAAAGACTCGACAGTTTTAAACTATTTAATAGCAAAAGAGCCTATTGACAATGTGTTTTTTGTTTATCCATAAATTAAAATCATTAATAATAGTAATTTATTTCAGTAACAATGACATGACACATGGCATACAAATGGTCAATGTCACAGTATGTAAAATTCCATTTGTCATGCACAACAAGACCGGAGATGACTAAATAAATTTCAATCTCTTGTTGTTATTGTGCTCCCTCATTATTTTCTTAAACTGGTTGTTATCAATCAACTTTGATATAAAAAGAAAGTGTACAATTTAAGTTTTCATTTGATTAATCTTTATGTATACATGTACAAAGGTTTTAATTTCTGTCGAATAAATTACTGAAATGATGAACTGATGTGTTTGTTGTTTTTAATTTTTCTGTGTTAAGCTGTCGGAAAAGACAAAGTGGTTTACAGGCAAATTGACACTATAAAAATGCTCCCATCCGGGAAGGTTATCCCCTTCCTCGAAAGTTTGACAATAATGTCAATTTCATCCAGTATTAAAGTATATGGAGAAGCTTCCAGCCTTGTGGAAAGGTAGATGAGTACTGGTCCAAGACTGGACAAGAAAAGCTAGGTTAGGTGCGCTGGACGCCGTAAAATGACCAAAACGTGTTTACACGGCGTTAAACCCATATATATAAATAAATAAACTATGAAAATACATGTTCAGTTTAAGAATACCGGATGTGATGCACGATTAGACGGAGTATACTTGCAAGACACATAAATTTGTATTAAATGGCTTGTGGTTTCCTTCTGATGTTTTACTCTTCCACTGTTAACTGAACCTGCTCGAGGTTTTATGTAATTTTCTTGATTAATTGTGGTATATTGACATTATCCACGCACATAATTACCTGAAGTGACATTAAATTCTACACCAAACGTCATACATGTACTTACAAATGAAAAGGATATAGAATATTGAAATTGGGACACATATTATATAACACCCTGTATGTATTTCTACAAAAAGTCTCCTATAAATACATTTTACCATTACTCTTACGATGACTCTTTTCATTATTGTTATGAATTATCTCTTTCTTTTATAAATGCTCATAACCGATTTTTATTTTATCATTGAAGGATGGGTTGATTTGTTTTATCAAGACAATCTGTTGTTGTTTGTTCAAACATGAACTTGTCGCGGAAAGTGTAAGGTTTGTGCATCCTAAAAATGTTGTAAAAAGGGATACTTTTAACAAATTACGATAACAAGACCCGCAAGGGATTCTGATTTGGAACGGACAATCGCAAATCAATTGTAATTGAGGTTGTAACTGGGTTCAAATGTTCATCAACCTTACACTTCCTTCAACAAGTTAATGTAAGAACAAATAATAATGAATTGTCTTGGCGAAAATCCCAAACTTTTATTGTACATTTAAGTGGTTACAATAAAATGTTGAGACCTAACCTATCATAAAACATATGGATTCTATTTTACACCCAATGCTAGACAATTCCATCATCATATCATGACAGATAATGATATTTATATGATTTAAGCAAATGTTTCCCTGTAATTAAAGAAATGACCTGGGTATCAACTGTACCTTTATAATCGTATATACTCATTCGTAAAAGTCATCACCTCCAATTTCTCATTAATCAAATTTAGTTGACAAAATAAAACACTAAATTTTCTGTTAATCACTTGTACAAAAAGCAGTTCAAATAAATCTGCATGAGCTATCTTTATATGACCGCCAACTTGCCACAAAATGATGTTTAATTTTTTAATGACAGAATGTAGATATTGTTAATGACTTCATTTCCAGAAATGGCATATCATTATTACAAGTTATGATATAGGTTTTCATCGTTATATTGTATATGTTGGGAGTTATTGATGACACATTTCTGTAATAATTGCTTTATAATTAACATGAACAGTTCGACTTCCTTTTTTATATATTCTAAGAAAACAATTTATATAACAGTTGTTAATATTATTTTGTACAGCGCATGTTGTCCAGTCTTTAGCACAGTCAGCTTTGGGCTTGAAAGTTCCTTTAAACATGTTTATCATCACTTGCTTAATTTTTATTAAGAGCTGCTTTTGTTTTCCATTACTGATACAATTAGGGCTTTACCCACTGCAACAGTTAACGCAAAACATCAGCTTCGATATAGATAACTTTTATTGGCTTTGCATTATCAAAGCGTGCTATTTACACAGCTTTGACAGAATATCAACAGGAAATGTTTAAGTTAATAAATTTATAAACAAATTTTAATTTATCAGAAAATATATCAGTATCTTTTTGTCCAGTAAAAGTCATTCTGAGGTTATGTCTGTGTTTCAAATTTAAAACAATTACGATTGATGGATTTAAATGCAAATAAAAAGTATCTGAATTTCACATTCAGCAGAGGTATACTATATAACATAAATTTATCAATGTTTTAATGAATTTCGAGTAAAACAAGTAAGGACAGTATTAAAATTGTAACAATATACAGTTAAATGAAAACTACATAAATGTGATTGCATATAAACAATTTACATGTCATCACACAAAGAAAAGTTCTCATACCAATTAGATGTATTGTTATTCTGAATCAGTTTTCTCATTCCTGAGGTTTTATTCACTTCATGATTCGAGGTTCATAAATCATAACTATTATTGATTGTTTATATTGGTAACAAAGCCGTATAAAAACTCGGTTGAAAGCCTTGTGAATAGTCCTACAACTTCCGGTGTTACGCGTTCAAGTGCCATAGTTTTGATCAGTATCTTTTTGATGCTCTTAAATCACTTCCCTCTTATGTATTCATGTTTAAGAACTATGAACTAATAATGTGGGAGCTAATAATTGTATATAATTGAAGTAATAAATTATGAATATTGTTATAAATAATAATATAATTGAAATCAATTTTGCAAAGTTCTTAGGCACTTGTGGAAAATGCGTAATTATTTTATCAAAAATGATTGATAAATCAATGTTTTAATAATAATGCCAAATGTAAATGCCAAGAGATTCAGATATTATGCTGGTGTTTTACAATATATTTACAATGTGATTAATCATCGGCATCTCACAAGATTTATAAACAACAATGTTGGCAAGTGTCCATTCAAATGAATCATGTTTATATGATTATAAGTTAATCTCCACATCGTATCAGTGTGGAAATGTCTACAGTAAAGCAAACAGTACAAATTGCTAAAGAACTATATGATATCCCCCATAATCATGATGAAGAATGCATTTATTTTATTTAAATAATTATTGCGCTTATCATCAGTATAATTTGGGAGATATTGAGCATAACATATACTGCAATTCGAGTATCATAATCATCAGACTTTCTTAAAAACTAATATAAAAAATATAGTGTTTTAGTTCTACTAAAGTACATGAATATTAAACTTTACATGAAAGTTTTAATAATCATATCGTTTTGACCAAAATGGAATCTAAATCCAAACATGCACTGAATACGTTTAGCAATTGTTTTGTATACGTGTAAAATATATTCGTGAATAAGGCCGAAGTTTTATTACATTTAGAGAAATGCAATTTAAGAGATAAACAGTTAACGTATTAATTACAGCAAATTGATAATTATAAATGAAAATAAAATCCGGAAATTATTTGCATTGCAGCATACATGAATATAACTATTAAATAAATCACTATTATGAATCGTATCTATCTATTTGTTGAACCATCATGAATTTTATCTGTAATGAAACTGTAATGTTGTTCTTAAATGGCTTTGGGTGTTACCATGTCAACAAGACCTATTGCTTACTAATCATTATCATTACTTTTTTGGATTTTTATCAGAACAGTGACGATTATAATTATTTCCTCATGTAAAATATATAGTTCGCGTCTCGATTTAGATATCATGCTTTGTACAATGTGTCATCTAAACCCTGCGCGAATCCGTTTTGTATCAATTTGATAACTTGTGAGAGCAATACAGAGTCTCAAAACGACAATCATCAGGCTGTTTTAAATTGCATAAATTAAGATATTGGTAAAATGATAAATAAAATTGTTCATTGAAGTTATGAATTCGTCATTTCCAGTTTGAAGATCAAAACAATGAAAAAACGACGACAAAACCGGTGAGTCTCAATTAGAAACTAATTACATTAATAGCATTTCCAGAACTCAAAAGGAAATAAAAACAATTTGTAGATTGAGTTATCTTTTTGAGTAACAATAGTTTGCTTAAATGTTTCTATTTTAACAGACAACTGTCTTTGATATTGTGTGATATACGCGTCATACTACGAAACTGATGTAAGCGAAAGCTACGAAACTAAAATACAGTGTGAATATAATGATACCAATTAAAAAGTAATATTTGAAGAATGATAAATATCAAAAACAGTAGTTATTGTCCCAAGAAAATGAATTGGAAGAATTTGTCGCAGCATTGTTAGATTTGGTTAAGATCGCAAAGTTTTTCAGATTTTACATTAAGTAATTACATGACAGACTCACGTTTACTTCATAGGCTATAATAGTCAGCTACTAATAACCTTATACTAATCTACAATATTACAAAAACTGGTAATTACAAACAAATACGATTATAAAATTTTATTAAACAAAAATTTAAACACTTTTAGATGAGAAATTTACATTAGAATTTATGCATTGAAATATTATAAATCGTAATTATAGTTTAGATAAGTCAACAGGTGAAAATATAATTCATTATTATTTATTATGCAATAAATTAAAATGTTTTCAAAACCATTAATCATTTTTATGTTAAGCAATTACAATCATTAAAATTATTGTTTTATGTAAAGTAATATCTTATCGTTTATCTTTATATTTGTATGACATTGGTAATAAATGATTGAAATATTACATTTATATCTAGTTAAGGCCTATGAACCACTTTACAGCATACCTATATCAACAATTTTGATAAATATTGTAACTTTAATAAATGTGCATAGCTATTGATTTTCCATGCATTTCATCATTTAAACAGATCTTTTTTGCTTCAATGCAAATTTGAAATGAAATGCATTGATCCATTATTCTGAATGGTTTATATTATTAAATATTTCAACTAGAATCGAACAAGACAGTCTAAAATTGACCTACTAAACATTCTGAATATACGTATATCAGAGAGTTTGTGTGACTTTTCTGTTACAAAAATGTCAAATACTTTTTGTAACAGTTTATTATTTGTTTCAAACTTTTTAGTATCGGTTTATGAGAATAAGTATAACAAACTATATAAACATACAATTATGGAGCATTTTTAGTTTAAAGTTGGAATAATTCTCGTCATAAAGTTTACATTACGGCACCATTAAATGTTTATTGCTCGGTAAATGTTACTGAAAATGAAGTAAACTCTTTACAAAAAAGAGTTCTTACATTGTACTGGCACATGTAATTTTTTTACCGTTGCCTTGGCCCTTTAATGTTTTTCATGAGTATGTGTAAAGTTATAAACAAGATGTAGCAGTATGTTGCTAGTATACACACAATCTTTGAATTCATGACAGAAAATATGACCCTTCTGAGTTCTGACTGATAACTAGTAATTGCAATAAACTTTTTTACTCTTCTAAATTCTTATAGTGTATGTTTGCATTTCTTGTCTTCATTTATGTAGGCTTGATATATTAACTTTGTCAATTCAAGAGAGTTAATTATTTTTGTCTTCTATAACCATTTCTAAGTAATTCCATATTTTCTATTGTTTTGGTGTAAACAGTAGAACTTTTAAATGACGACCATCTTACTTGGAATGTGTTTATCATGCTTTTCGTAAATGGTTGTCAACGTTGATCATATGTACCAATTTTGGTATCATCAAATGAAATATCAATGTTGTCGGTGCTACTATTATGAAAACATCATGAGTTTGCCATTCTACTCGTTGAAATAATTCTTACTTACTAAGACATTGAACACCATAGCCTACTGTTTTGACTTATACATGTTGAGACTTGAGACTATATAAAATGTAACCATCTAGCTGCGGTTATTATATCGTTTTAACATCTTCATTTGGATTAGGAAACCTCTCAAATGTTGGCATGGGTAATCTTGTTAACTATTCATGTCAAACAGTAGATAGATTTATCTTGTTTGAAGACAACATTGCTATAAAACCGGGTTTTATTTGACTAGTATAAGATATAATAAATGTATATAGGGACATTCGTGCATTCTGAGACGTTTTGGTCTTTTATTGAATGCATGTCTGTACTTACATGGTTTAAGGATTTATTAAATGTTACAATGTCAGAGTGTTTAAGTTAATTTTGTTGAATCCCATTGAAGTGTCATTTTTGTTTATCTGAATGCGTGTCTTTGCATACATGTGTCTATGTATTCAGGATGTTTAGTTAAGATGTTGTTTGATGTCAATGAAGCTTTTTCTCTAAATAGTTTTTTTTCACTTAGTTTCAGTGTAAAGACCAACTTTGTTGTTGCAAATTTATGCATTTGTTCACATTGCTTAATGCGAGCATAAGGGTCTATATATTAAGACCATTTCTTTGTTAAAATCATCGATTTAAGTTGTCCTGAAAGTGGAACTATAATGTTTATGGTATTTTAGTGCACGTGAGAAATAACTGAAGAATATATCTAGTGGATTTCGTGTGTGGTTTACATTATGAAACAAAATTATATGATTGGTGAAAAATATTTTGAACAATCATGGAAGAAATGTCTCATAAAGATGGTGTAAGACCAATTCCAACAACTGAGATATTGGTAAAATGATGAATCAGAAAGTTTCATTGAAGTTGTAAATACACCATTTCCAGTTTGAAGTTCAAAACAATAAAAATGGTCACAAAACAGGTGCGTCTAAAATAGGAAATGATTAAATGAATACCATGTCCTGAATTTTGGATATGAAAAGAGATTGTAAAGTTCAATTATTATTGTTTGTGTGGAAATGTAATGATTTTCTTTTGTGTTTTGTTTTTTCTTGAGGGATGTTGTTTCAAATGGCAAAGTCTCTTTAATGTGGATAGATACATGCTTCACTGAGCAATACCTAATTACTCGATTCATTAAGAACATTTATAGAAAACAATGACTGAATCAATTTGTGAATATCATGATAATTATTTTCATTATTTAAAGGGTAGGAAATGAAACGGGAGGAATTATCATTATTTAATGTTGGTTAGTTTGACATATCGATAGCATTTTTTTCTTCAAATTTAGTGGATGTAACACTCAATTTTTAAAGTTTAGGTTATTGTTTTATGTAAAATTGTATTCGGTTGATTGACTTTACATAAGAGAATCATCGACCCTGAATGATGATAGTATTATTCCTTTTTCTTTATATTTGAATGCCATTGGTAATAAATAATGGTAATATTAACATTTATATCAAGTTAAGGCCTATTAACAACCACTTTACAGCATACTAATATAAACCCTTTTGATAAATATTGTTATTTGATTAATGTTTATATTCACGATTTGTTGTGTGCATTTCATTATTTCACTATTCGTTCGTTTGATTCACATTGTAAAATAAATTGGATTGTTCAGTTATTTTGATAAATATGTGCAACCCATATTCATATGAAATTGATTAATATTTGAAACAATGTATGAATCAAACAGTAATAGTTAAGATGTAATATCAAGAATCAACGTTGACAAAAATAATGAGTAAAGTGTACTCTTAAACAAAGATTCCCCCTTGTAAGAAATGGACATTTTGTCAGACTTAAACGCAACAAGCATAATGATTTGACGTGTTTATGTCTCTTATGAATGCAATATTTTAATAACTGCGCTGTTGTAAGACAATTTCCATGTCTGCTTTTAATGAATATATCATTATATAGTTGCTTTAATTCATTAACTACGCCGTTGTTATTTCCTCGCGTATTTTTCAGTTTGCCATCTAACTTTTTTGTTTTATTCTGCCTTATCCATTTGAGTGTAAAACAAACTACAAGACAATATATATGTTGTTTTATATTTGAATAAAATAATTATATTTACAAAATATAAATTTACAATCATTTCGACAATAACTGACAAATAAAATACAAGTTACTAGATATTAGAATTATATTATTCATGAAATTTGTTAAGTAGTTTTCCAGTATATCTTATGTCACACAATTTGCAATTGTTTTCTACAAATTGACTGTAGTACACTTTAAGTAAGCTGTTTTTGTTAGGCTTGGTCAAATATCTTTTTTACAAAGATGCAAACCAAACGGGTGTTTTATGGCCAAATCATGTGCTGTTTTAATAAGAATAAACTATCTACAAAATCAAATTCAACTATATGTATACACAATCAGTTCGAAGATAAGCAAACAGCAAACGAATGCAACAATAGCACAAACAAGTCTTACATTAACGGTCTAGCTGTGCATTGAAAGCAATGCTTCAACAAAGCATGGTCAAAGCCAAGCAATACAAAAAAAACATAAAATTATGGCGGCACAAATAACAAAACGGGAACAAAGGTAAGTATCTTCTTCGATTAAACCATTCATACATAGTAATACGTCGTTTAAGGAACTTGAGACAAATCTAAACGATCTAAAGAATCTACGTAAACAATGTCTCAAGTTATCCTAAGGAGGCTGTATTCTTGTTATTGGTTGGGATATAGTTCAGAAACTGAAGTTGTTGGATCAAATGTTCCATTTCAAAGCTGATCATGAGAAATTAAACATGTCGGCGAATGATGGCATGTAGTCAGTGTCAATTCCAGTAGAATATCCGAGTCTGTTTAACAGTTGTATGTAGCACATTGTCTGTAACCTTCCTGTAAGTCTTCGACACAGTGTTGCCACCTGCATGGTCACTGAAACAATAAGAATAAATGCGGAATAAATACACGCACATCCGAGACTGTTAGTTTTGAAAAAGTTTCTACAAGAATGAGCAAATTTGGAGAAATATTTCATTCTGTTCGCGAACCATTATGCTCTAACGAGGGTTTACACCACTAGTATTTAAACATGGCACCTAATGGTATAACTATAATGTATAAAATTATTCAGGAATATGGATTGGGCAATTTTACATTAATTACGGGAACAATTATAAATATCTTTTACGTACCAATAGTTATGATTTATTTTATCGTTATTGTTACTTTAGGTGTCTTCAAGCTGTCGAGCTTAATTTCCATAGAGCCTGTGGCAGATATTATCAAACGTTTTTTAGTCATAAATGCTTCTATCGCTACCCTTAATCGTATTTTTTACACTCCAGAGAGTTTGACAGTTTTATATTTCATAGACAAGAGTTCAAAGAGTTTGACCATTTTACGTCCTATACACAGCAGTCTAAAGAGTTTGATTAATTACTTATTGCATAGACAACACTCCGAAGAGCATGGCGACTTTATTATAAAAAATATGCATTTCAAGCGCACATAACATTTCAATAAAATGGTACATTTTATTAAATGGTCAAACGTACTATCAACAGCTTCAAACTTTTTGAAAGTCTTAGACCGACGTCATTGGAAATATTAAGCTTGGCAACTTTAAACGCAATTCGAAGTGTGCAGCGATTGTCCTTTGTAATGTAGAGACATATTTACGCAGCTGTTTCCAGAAGACAATGCTGATTTTACAGCACATCAAAGTGTGAACCAATCATCGTTATGAAATAACCACATTTATTTTATAGTGTACTTTTGTTTTTCTCCTTAGTTGACTGTCTACGGTACATTGATCGCTAAGACAATTCAAGGAAATGTTATATTCTACAAACGTTACTGGATATTGACGGTATTGAACAGTTTTGAAGAATAGTCATAAAATCGCGCTTGCTTTTCAAAGTCAATGCGCTGTCCTTTTTAAGTGCAGTTTGTCTGCTTTTTAAACATATTAACCAATTAAACCCCATATGCAGGAGGTCAGGTACCCTAGTTGCTGTCTCTAGATATGCTAATACCTAACAACTGCCCAACTAATTATGCTTAGTCTGTATCAACTGACATTCTAATAGACAGTATTGCATAGAATACGTGACCGGGTACCAGACTTAATATTTTTGTATACAGTAAAGTTCCGCTAATAAGACCGGCAAAATTGATGGTCTTAATAGCAAAACGGTCTTATTATAGATACCCTTCTGTTCACAAATTAACATTTTTAGCATTTGGGTCTTAATGATTGTCAAAAATCACATGATTTTGAAATAACAAAAGTGGTCTTAATAGCGGAACTTTACTGTACATGCAGGCAAAAAATCAATTAGAAATAGTTAATGCCAAGACTCCACGAATGTAGTTGGGTATTTATGTAATCGTTTGAAAAGAAATCGAACCTACACATAATTTGTACCCAGACTTGCAACCGATCGAACGGATGGAATTAGGTCCGAATCACAAATTGAAAATTAGAAGTTAATTGTAAATAAAAAGACACTTTACTCACCCATTTCATCGCTAACGTCGGCGAGTGTTGTTGTGAAAAGTGTGAAAAATAAACATATAGCCACGATGTAGAATAATTTGGCCATTTCTTCTGTAAAATTAATTCCAAATCAAAACAAACAAAGTAATGTGGCTCACAACGGTTTTTTGACGGGACCGTTTTTGGTACCGGTTTATATACTCCCCAGACGCTTGGATTTTTTATAAACGTCAACAAGCGTTCAAATTACGTTGATTGATTACTCCTACTGGTTATGATTTTAAATTTCAAATGTTAATTACAATGTAGTAAAGTTTATATTGTTGTTTTTAAAAATACATGAAGGTTGAGGTAAAAGAAAAACAGCAGACCACATTGAGGTAATAAAACAAAACTTTAACAATTATGAAAATTTATCATGCGGCCACAACAATGTCATTATTGTTTCACGTGGATGTCAGTAATAAGCAAAAACTGTAAGTTTACGCAAGAAATTTCTTAGAAATATGACAAATATATGTGCAGATGTCGACAAAATGGCCATAACTAATTATTTAGATAACTTATTAAGGCAAGATGCATCATAAACACATAACGATGACATTTTCATTATAATTGCAACCACTTACGAGACAATACAAAACCATGTGCAAATGAGAGTTAGGTATAATGTCATAATTGTCGAAGGGGATTGCTAAGATTTGACCACAAAGAAAATTAAAAGTACGAAGGTGTGTCCTCAAGGAGTGCTCTTCAAGAGTTCTAGAACATTTGAAGTTTTGACTTATATAACTGATCATGCAGAGTGCAAGTAATGTTACAAATTTAAGCTTATTCGTGTAGTACTATCGAATAAATATCGAGTATTTAAATCAGCGGGCTTAACGTATTTGCAACTGACTATTGAATACTATTTACCAATTAATGACCAGATTGTTGTGTCCAATCAAGATGTTGAACTTCTTGAACTTCATGCCGACAGACTTTAAATGCGTTAGAATACAAACATGGAATACACCTTTCCATAGAGTCAGTAATACAGTTTAATTAAAACGAACTTTGTTATTTTTTCAACAGGAAACTAAATCGTAGTACTATTTTGCATGTTCCCAGTCTATGTAGAACTGTTTCTAAAGTCGTTGTACTTTTGACTGATGATTTAAAAATACAGTTACACAAAGGTGAAACATATAAATCAAATGTCAAACTGTATGAGTATCCTTTAAAAAAATGTGTGGGTTTACAAACATCAATGAACAATGCGTGACTAGCATAAACATTAATATTATGTACACTACTTAATATGTTATATATTTATTTTTATGAGTCATTAATGGTAGGACGAAGGTATCAATTCAAGATTTCTGTCAGCAATTAAGTTTAATCTCTTTTACAATGACCTTAATATAAAACTCGACACCAATGCAGAAATATATAAATTTGGGTTCATTTCTGAGGTCTGAGAGTTTGATAGGTGCTATGTGTTATAGAACACTTAATTTGTAATGTGTGTAGGACGGTACCTTTGCGATCTATCTATAATCAAGCTTTGGACATTTGATAGGGACCGTAGGCTCATAACCATAATTTAATTGGCATCCATGTATGTAAATTAAACAAACAGACAAAATATGAACAGACTTCTTAAACTACGAATTTCATATCTTTGTGGTATAAATATTGAAAACAAAAATTATGCGGATAATTTCGAATATTCGTATTCGGCTTTTTAACTTTCTAAATTCGGTGACGTTTCGAATTTTCGAATATTTTTCCCAACCTTGCTTATTTTTATCGTCTGTGCAAGAATTGTTTATGAGTGAGCTGGCAAATTTGTTAATGATTTTATTCAACTGTCAGTGGCGTAAACACCCAGCTCCGCTGATTTTAATACTAAATATTTGTTTGATAATCTCCGTACATATAAACAGGTACAGGTCGTATTCTAGGTCATGAGAATAATTGTACTTTAAACAATGGACTTACCCACAAAATAGGTGAATAAGCTAATACATGAACAGCATTCTAAAGATTTAAACATACCACTTTGATGTCTAACTTTTATTTCAAATAGTATTTATGCAGATTATAAATGTTATATAATGATATGTTTATAAAATAAGTGTAAACTAACTAAACCATAAAATTGTAAAAATAAACCACCCCTAAATATTGGTGTATAATGAAACTGGCTATGTTTATATACGCAATGTTTACGTGGACGACCTGTATCTATTTTTATCGATAGTAAGTACAGAAGTACTGTATGAAATATTTAAATCAGCGGGGTTTATATATGCAACACCGACAGTCTAAAAACAGTAAACAATATAGAGTATGCACTTGAATATTTTATCAGAAATGTTCCTATCAAACTATTTATTCAACTGACCAACATACTATTAAGGAAACCACATCAAGGCTATCGTATATTTTTACATTGTAGTTATATTATATGATAATGTTATTCAAATATAATAATTAAATCTATTTCCGTCGTTAATTTATTCCATTTCCTCAATTGTTATATTACAGCCAAATAAAACAAACATTCGATACAGTTTTGTACATATTCTAAATGCCATTTAAAACATAATTTCAACCATATCAATTTATCAATTTTGAAATGCCATATATTTATTACAGATTTTTTGTTTTTGTTTGTTTATACAGGTCTTTTATTTCTTTATTGTTCGTTACGGCACCTTTATAACTTTAAATTATTACGTTATTAACTTCTTCATGAGCAAGAAAAATACCAATTTAGCTGTTCTTGATTTGCACTCTGCACATAACATACGTAAACAGAGGTATAAAGTTTAGAGGCATATATTTTAACAAAAAATACAAATGAACAATGAATGCATTGTTACAGCTGAGATGCACTCTTTGGTTTTGTAATTAACATTGTGTTTTTGGTATGAACTGCCTGGTACTATTCTTTTTAGGTTTAAATTGTGAACAGCACTTTGAGAGTTCTAACTAGGATATGAAACAAAAAACAAATGCATATTTGATATTTTACAAAGCATGTATCTATTAATGTTTGATTGCATCTCTTCCCAAATTGATACTACAAACACCAACATCTGGAGAATGGATTTGCTTAAGTCAGTCAAATAAACTTTCAAACCAAATAAGACATTTTGTATGAAAGAGTTTTAATTCCAATTAATAATTAACCTGGTTTGGCCTTTGTTGACAAACTCGTCTAATAAATAACTTAGTGCGGCCGTGTTAACAAACTCAACTTATAAATAACTATAAAGTTCGGTCTTTGTTGACAAAATCAACTTATAAATAATTAAGCCCGGTCTTTGTTAATAAACTTAAGTTATAAATAACTTAGTTTGGCCTTTGTTGACATTATTAGTTAATTAATGTATCATCATTAATTGATTAATTGTTTCATTAATTCTTAAATCATATAAAACACATCTATTATTTTGATTTATAAACTAACCAGGGTTATAAATTCTATAAGTATTTTATAATGACAAATTGTGGATGAAATAGATTACCAAAAGGTGTGCTTCAATTGCGTTATAAGAACATGTAGAATGTATAGTTGAAATATGGCCAAGTGCAAAGAGATGAAGGACTCGTCTAGAAAATTCTGGTCTGAAGTCTAAGGCGGATCCAACGGGGGGATGTCAGGGGGGTCCGGACCCCCTCCCCTAGAATTTCTTAAATGAACCTGTCCATATGTGTATTTCTTGACTGTAGGTCATTTTTAGTAGCATGAAGTAAATTTTCTCGGTGCTTAACACAGATTTAATGGTTATGTAGTTATTATTAATATTTTGCATTATTCTGCAAAAAGTGTATGATGTCACTGATGTGGTTGTGATTCGAAAGTTTGGACCACCTGGGAAAAGTTCGGACTCCCTAGAAAAAGTCCGGACCCCCCCCTAGAAAAAAAATCTGGCTCCGCCCCTGGAAGTACTAAAATATTGATGTATTTAGAACTATAAATCAGAAACTTGCCATTTCATACAATATTATAAGTTGTATTTTAACTAAGTTGATAAATGAAGACATTAGGGACTTTAGTCAGTAATCTTTCCCTGATAAAATCTGAAATAATCCAATTGGTAAGTAGGTCCTTACAGTTGGAATCCTCGAATTTTATTATTGAATTCCTATGTAAGGATAACAAAATATTTTATCTAATATATTTCTTGTTAATGAAGATATTATCAGAAGTGATGAAATTTAGATAGTTCTTTACTTAAAAATACTTAGTTTGATTTTCAAACGAATTAAATGATTAACAAAAAAGTTATTAAAGATTATTTTTTACAAATTGGCATTAAAGGGTAAGGGTAAAATCCGAGTAATCCAATTAATTGAACCTACCTATTTGAAGAGTATACAAGGGAAATAACTGACTAAAGTCCCTTATTAGAACGAATACAGTCCGCATTTTGTTAGCTCAATTTAGAAGTTAAAATTACGAATTAAAAGCTTATTCCATAAGACCGGTAAATGAGGGCGTGACAATTTTTTAATGAGGTAAAGATTAATATCTTAATTACGATTGATCATGGATTAACTACTGATTTTACGTTTAAGCGAACGCTATTGTTATTTTATTAAACTGTCAGTGACGAATGCATTAACCCCACTGATTTAAATACTAGCTATATCAACTTTCCATGAAATTATAGCATTTATAATGTATATTGGGAAGATGTCGGTCTTGTGAAAGGGTAGGAGAATACTGGTTTAAGACAAATGTCCAGGGACCGTGTTGGTTGGGTGCTCTGGCCTCCGTATAATAACTAAAATTGTGTTGACACAGCGTAAATCCAATGTAAAAAACACCAAAAACCTTGACTAAACTAAACCAATATGATTTCCTGTACACATGTATATCGATGAATCACATGATTTATTGTTGCTACGAATATGCCGACATATTCATCAAATTTTAATGGTAAATTATTGTCCTATATTTTTACCAAAAGTATTATCATAAATAATACTTACGTATAAAACAGGTGAATCTTATGTCAATCTTTATACAGTGCTCGCCAAAAGTTTTTGGACACAATTTTGTTTTAATCCTTTTTTGTGTGTTTTTTTTTTGTTTCGTTTCGTTTTTGTTTTTCGTTTTTTGTTTTTTTTTTGTTTTGTTTTGTTTTGTATAACGCCGCAGCAACACATCGTATAGGTCATATCACTGCGGTAAGTCAACCTAATCACTGTTCCTGGAAAGGCTAAATCTCTGGATTAAGCTGTTAAGACTACTGTCCTACATGATTTAGAATCGGTGGAAGGAGGGAGAATGGTCGTAGAAAATTATTTCATGTCCAAGCTCCACGAAAGTATGCCTCGCCCGGAAATCGAACCTACGCCCCTCTATCAGTAGACTTGTGCTACTAACTGAGCTAGTTAGGCGGGTTGTTTCAAGACAGTATTCCAAAAAAAAGAAACAAAGAGTAATATGTAAAAGAGATGTAAAAGATCAGCATTTTGTAATGCAAAATTTATAATTGTGTGTAATAAATGACAAATCATCATACAATTTGGTATTCGACGAGTTCATTATTCCATGTACTATCAGAACAAACTGTGTCAACGGGCAGTAAGGTTGACTAGCTGGTTAGATTCCAATATTCGGAACATCTCGACCTTTCATGAAAGAATAATCTCGGAAGGATTCGTGGGGGGGTCTACCCTGGCGGCTCGGGTTTTTACTACCTACGTGAGGTGAAGCACGTAACGGTTATGCAAAATAGTTCTTGTAGTATACACATATATCTTTGCCAAAACATAATTGTATGTGATATATTTAACTTAATGTTGTTCAACGATATCATTTAACTGTGCTATTTCAAATTTATGGATAAAGAACGAAACAACAATCATCGCCTAAACGACCGTGGATTTGTTTACTTCAACACCGGTCAAAGCATTTGTTTGGGAATGTGACGAAAAGGTAGTTTCAAAATGGCATCTGAATATGTTCGAGGAGTTCGGAATGAGATTCAAGTAGTTATGGATATAAATTAGTTTATCAGAATATGATGCAATTACTTGTTGTATTTCACACAAATTATCTTCATACGTCTGTAAAAAACTTGTGGTAGCTCATTCGGAACAACCTCGGCAATCATCTAAGAAGATATACCTCGGAAATCAGACGTAGTAGGAATACAACCAGGTTATTAGGTCCGGTGACTGTAATTTTCATTTCAACATTCAATAGTAATATTGTTATACGCTTTATCACATCATTTCATCACTACAATGTCACACACGTCGTATTTCTGTGTAGTTCAGCCTATTTTACCACAGAAACCAAATTCCTATGGATCTACTTTTTCACCTTATGATATCCGAGGTATATCTGCGTAGGAGATCGCCGAGGTAGTTCCGAATGGTGGTAGCTATGCTTAATTTATCTCAACATTTCATTTGATTTGTCTTGGAACTTTTGAAGGGCACAATATTATGATACGAACATTGGGGTCACAAATACTGTCTAGAGCCGTTTCTTGGAACATTCAAGCATTGATTACATGTCCTTTCCATAGAAAGATAATAATTTAATTAATGTTTCTTGGAAATTTAAAACTGTTACATAACATAGACTAGTAGTAGACAAGTGCATAACAGGAAGTGCACATGTATAAAAGCAATTAGACCCAGAAATATGTCCTTACAACCTAGTTGGTCACGTTTTACAGGTGAAGTTGGTTATAAAACTGTCAATTAAAATCGATCCATCAAATATTATACATAATAAATATTTGCAAAAACTGGACAGATTCAGATTTAAACCTTGTAAATTAAAATTGCGCCTTTATTATATAATTGCATCGTTGTGTAATGTTAAAGCAACGCGTTCATAGATTTCAATTCAAATATGTTTTCTATTGCATCTTAATGTTAGGAGCAGTGTTGCAGTGTTCTAATAATGACAATTTTAGTACAAATTGAGATATAACTATAAAAGATGGGGATTTTAAGTAATTCGTTTAAAGATTTAAACTGAAAGATCAACTTCTCTTAGACTAAATCTCTTGAAATTTCATAGGAACATTTGGGAAACAATAAAGCAGTATTCGGTGCAAATTGTCTTGCAACTGTAACTGATGATGAATTCATGTAAAAAACTACCCCGTTAGCACTGGCACCGGAGGCTTTAAACTTGTTAAATACGCACGCACATACTTTAATGATAATATTCATCAACGAACTGAATTAAAATCGGTCCCGTATACAATCATTTTCGTATACAAGTTATAACTATACTTTCGTTACATATATAAAACCATACTTTTATCGTTAACCAGATATACTAAGTTTTAATGAACCTTTTTTTACATGATTCTTTGAATATCCAACAATCAACCAGTAAATTTATAAAAATAATTTTTGATCATTTTAAAAATCATTTTTCCTCCTACAGTTTGGCGAAATCAAATTTACTGTGAAATTCATAGTCATAGTCTCTTAATAAACTAAGTTTTAAGTGTGAATGCGTAAGGGAGGTATGTGTATGTATTTTGTATTTTTGTCAGCATGTCATGTGATCTTTGTAATTATTTGTACTATGTTGTATTATTTTGTTCTCATGTACCATGTATCATGGTATGAGCAAATAAAGTGATTGTTCTGTTCTGTTCTATAACGTTATATTTAATAAGGCAGTGTACATGTATACGCAGGGGACGTACGAATAATTTTATGATCATAAATTATGGACTCTGGTGCCAGGGCCCGTTAGTAATGATATTGGAACTTTTAGTATGTTTGTGACTATTGTTATAATAATATTATATTTATCACAATCAATATGTGTGTTTGCCTTAAATTAAAAAGAGGTATGGTGTATTGAGTAGGGCTGTCACGATACACCAGAAGCGTATCGCGACATATTGCAATACACTAGCACCGTATCGCGATACGTACCACGATATATTGTGGGTTTTAGATTCGCTGTATTTAACGCAAAACATTGTTGCAATTCTTACATGCAGCTACTGATAGAATTAAGTTTCTATAAGTCTGTACGGTCATTTAGGATTGTGATATATGTTTTGCATATAAAAATGCTTAACTTGAAGGAAACAATCACCCCCTTAGGCCACAACAAATTGATCATATGTTCTATGGATTTTGTCCGAAAAAAATTGGAGCGAGCGAGCGAAAAAAAAAAAAAAAAATTTTTTTCCCACATTTTGCATTTTGAGGAGCGAGCGAAAAGCGAAAAATAAAAAAAAGTTTTATTTTTATTAATATTCATTTACTTAAAGTCAAAACGCACTTAAATGCAGAAAAAACTTTAATGAATAGCATTCTGTATTATTTCAAAGTGCATATCAGCCACAATAATCACTTAAATTATAGTTGTTGATATAGACATGCTTATTTAAATACATATACATAAGGGTATATCGTAAAACATGGATTAAAGCTGTACTACCATGGATTTATTCTATTTTTCTTACATGATACAATTTTAAAAGCACTGCATGTATTTATTATTTTTCTCTCAATTATAGTTTCATATTTAGTCTTAATTCCTTGGGTTTTATTATCTTGACCTTGGATTACAAGGAATTGTCTGTTTAGCTCTGATTATCTTGTAGTTTGTTGTAAGAAAGATTACTTGTACTTTTAACATTCATAAAAGTAATGCTTTTAATATGATACATAAAAAATAAATGCCTGTATTTTGTTCCATTTGCATTTAGATGAACTGTACTATATTATCACACTGTAAAATTATACTCATTATACTGATTTCTATCAATATTGAACTTCAAAACTTCCAAGATCATTGTTAAAATTTAGAATCAGCACTTCTAAAATTATAAAGGACCAAACCTGGTGACTTTTTATGTAAAATAAATCCCTATATTAACCAAATAAATAAGAGATGAAATCAACAACAAACAGCTACTCAGCAAATTTAAATTCTCCTGAATGAAAATTTTTGGCTCTGCACCCCTATAAAATGATGGACCAAACCTGTTGACTTTTGGTGTATAAATAAAGTTTTAATATTCCAGTAAATTAAGGATGGGCTCAAAAACATAAAAATTATACATGCATAATTATATTCATATACTCAGTATACTTAAGTTCCTGAATGAGAATTTTAGAATCAGCACCCCTATAAAATGATAATGAACAAAACCTGTTAACTTTTAAGTGCATAAATACAGTCTTACTAATTAGGAAAAAGAAGAAGAATATTAATTAACCAAATTATGCTACAGACTAAACAACGTACAACTGCTAAGTATACCTGGAGGAAAAATAGAATCAGCACCCCTATAAAATTAAATGGACTATACGTTTTGGTGTCGAAAGAATAGCCTTTTGGTAGATAATACAAAATACAACTTCATTTTAAATCAGTCTGTTCGAATATCTCCGACATGAACATTATTAGAAAAGGAAATCTTTTATCCTGTCCTACCTCAATACATAACACATGAGTCGACCTCTATTGAAAATTACTTTTACACAGAGGGTGAACATATGGCGTCACACATCCAGATAATCTTTGTAGGGTTGATGGAGCCGCTCTGTCTACGTCACTGTTCAACTTCTGTGTGTATCAAGAGTTCAAGTTTATGGAAGTTAAGCATTGCATTTATTACATTTATTACGTATAAATTTAGTATACATGTGTTAAAACGTGTACTAAATATAATTTAGGATTTAGAAAAACAAAGGAACGAAGGATCGATACGATCATCATAGTGACGTATGTAAACGTGAATACTTTACTGTTTTGATACAAATATAGCAATGTCATGGTGATAAGCTTTGATATTTAGACCAAAAATTATTGATTTTCTCCGTAAAACTTCTTGGTTGAGTGCCAAAAAAAATTGACTTCAAAAAAATCTTGATGCGGTAAAAATTTTGAAGTGCGGGAGCAAAAAAAAAAAAAATATTTTTTTTCCATTTTCGGATTTTTAGGTGCGGGAAATCCGACGAACAAAAGATCAATTTGTTGTGGCCTTAGCTGCAGAACACCCTAGCAATCAAGCTCCTGGACGCCATGCTTAGTTCACAAATTCATGTCCCAAAGTATTCAATTCTATGACATGTTTTGCAACAGTTCCGTTCAACCAATCTAACGCGCCCGAATCGGTTAAATTCTTGTAACTTAAGCTTAGATTGAATGAAAAATGGAAAAAAGTGAAGTTTCGCTACTTTCATTTCGCGAAGAGCAGACTTTTTCAATGAAATAAAAAATATCGCCAAATACCGGTACGTTAAATTCGTACCGCGGTACGTATTGTCGCAGCTGAGTATTGCAATATACCGGTATATCTTGACAACCCTAGTATTTGGTGTGGTCCTTGTAACTTTTATTTTATATTTCCCACAATTAATAGATCAGTTTGCTTCACAATATTAAGAATTTATTTTCTCATCACAATTACAGACACTGGCATGTGGTTGTGAAATATCCAAAAAAACTCGAAATATGTGAGCAATAAACTTTAAATACAGAGATCTAAGTAAACAGAAAGTATTTCCTGATTGTTTAAATTACAATATTTGTTTTAATCATCTTCGCTCCTTCCTTGTTTTTCTTGTACTTTTATGAAAACTTAAAAAAATCAAACTATATAGTGACATCAATTTATATACTATATAATAGACATTAATATGATTTTCTTAGAATTGTCACGTGGTATTTGTCACGTGGTTTGAATTCATTATCCGTTTACAATGTCAAGCACATGTGGCGTTTTGCTTGTATATTAATATAAAAATAATTATACACTGTGCATACTCTTTATTTTAGCTATTGATTAAGTCAATTTACTCGACGTCGCCTTAATTACAAACCGTTGTATGAAGGATTTTTCTCGTTCTGAGAAATAAGCATTTTAAGATTCAGACAGAAACTATTAAGCATGGCTAACGTCTTTGTGGAATTGAATTTTGTCTGATCAGGCAGGGATTTTATATAACAGGGATTTGTAATCATCAAATTTAACAGTCGTCGCTATTATTCCGCCAATACGGAAAACAAGTATATCAAGTTTAAATATTCAAAATAAAGATATTCACATGATATTTTGTACCAGTACCATTCAAATTGACATACATGTTAGGAAAAATGTGTTTCTATAGATGGTTTTGAGGTAAATTACGCTCACATACTGTTTCACAAATAATGCATTTTCCCGCCGATCTGCCATTTTTAGCATCTTTTTACATACCTGTAGTAATATTTTCGGTCATAATTGCGACAATTTTTTGTAAAAAAATTCTGAAACATTCACAAGTTGCATGGAAGACATGTACAAAAACATAAATCAAGTTTTTAAACTCTGGAATAGTTTGTACAGCCTGCTTCAGCCAGTTATAGACAGTGACGACCAAGAAAATTCAAAAAAGCAATTCGTTACAAATCCCTGTTATATAAAACCCCTGGTTCAGTATAGTTCCAGAAGGACATAACACTTACAGTCGTGTTGGGCTTGAAAAAACAAACAAAACTGTACCAAACACTCAATAATGCCAAAAATCAACCAACTTGACTAACGCCCCTCCGGAAGTAGAAGAATTCTCCCAAGGCATAAAAACTATCAAACTCCTCACAGTGCTTACGTCACGCTTTGTTATTGATTGCAATTAAAGGGAAATAACCGCTTCGGGAAGTTTGAAAAACTATAAACGATTGCCAGAATATATTTGGTGTCAAGATATAAAAACAATACTATGCTCGATTTGTTTTCGAAATACAATCCATGCATTGGGGGAAGGGGTATTCGTCCATCTTTGATGCAGGAAAACCATATATTTCAACACGCATTGATATAAATTATATTTAATTCTTTCACACCAGGCGACAACTAAATAAAATTGTATTCGTTGACACAGTTCAGATCAAACTTGTCATACACGTAGAATAAAAAATCTTCTTAAGGTGCTTGAATGACTTTGTTTTGAAGAGTCCTTAATAGGTTCAAAATAAACAACCGACGTCAATTTGATTTAAGTGTTTTACATACATAATTGCAAGTGTAATTTTTATGGCGTGTTATTATTATGCACCGCATCAACAAAAACTTATTAATTTTGTTATTTATTTTCCTTGTTTTAGTCATTTTTATATGTCAAATTGACAAGTTAATTCCGACGTTTACATCGATAAATTGAAAACACAATGACCTATGAACTTTATTTTATATTTCATGTGAAAACGTAAACCAATCAGTCACCTCGCAGTGACTAAAGTACCTTGACACCGTGTACCGGTTTATGACTTTAATAAGCTGGTGATTTAAAAGATATTGACTGGGTGAAACACGATCAAAACGTCATTTAAGACTTATATTACAATTCATGCAATAAGTCATGTCTTTACGTCGAAATTCGCACTTAGTTTTGTAAATTATTGCACCGATTTTAATTGTAGGTGATATTATTGAAGAATTACTTATATTAGATGAAATTTGATGTAATTTTAAAGAGTAAATCCTGCTTAATTTTCATGTATTATGTTTATTGTATTTACAAAACGATAGATCATTTCTAGGCAGAATCATCTTTTAGTCATCAACTAAAAGCGAATGTTTGAAAGGGAGTTAATCGATTTTGAAGTGTAATTTTAATATGCGTACGAGTTGTGTCCCTTGTTGACATTGTGTCCTGCTTTATTATCTACAACTATCAAGTGCTACAACTTAGTCCAATGCGATTTTACTGGTGTTTACACGAGCATTTTTATCATGATTTAAAAAAGGTCGTCTTCTCCCATCACTCTTTATATAAAAACAGTCCATTAAGTTTGGTCATGAAATAATTTCCATGGCCAACCTTCCTCTTACCACTGATTCAAAATCATATAGGTCAGTTGTCAGTCACTTTACAGACTTATGAACCAAGTAACTGGTTAACAGCCATATCCAGAGATTTAGCCTTTTCATGAATGACAATTCGGTTGTCTGACCGCTGTTATGTGATCTGAACAATATGGTAAAAAAATCACTTATTTAGTCGGTTTGTTATCCTATAAACACGATGATCTAACATTTTATAACATTTATGGTAATAAATAATGTATAACAAGGGGACGTGATCTTTAATACTATACAGTGTTTATCAGTGAATAATACGTACTATTTATGTCTAAAATGTAAGGTCTTTGAGTTTATATCTCAAGTATGATCACATGGTCTTCATATCCATCACTCTGTGGATAATAAAGTCAAACAATAATTACTGATAACATTTTTACATTTAAACATAACAATAGGATGACGTTAAGGTCGTATTTTAGGTCACACGTATTCATATACTAATCTGACTATAGGCACTAGGGCTTCAACAATTCATTGGACAGTCGATTCGATACAATTCGATATTGTTTTCTTGCGGTTCGAGTTTTTTCGATTTGATTCAATTAACAGCAAAACAAATCTAACTTAATAATTCTTCTGCACATTTATATCTTTTGATATTTCCCTTATGCGTACTTTTAATTGAATCTAACATCTAAAGAGCAACATCTTCTGTACAGCAACAACCCGTCTAAAGTTTAGTCCCTCCCAGTGGGTGTTTCTCAAGAGAGATTTAATTTACTGTCGATATGCTATTTTGATGAACAAATTATATGGTATAGTGAGTATAGTGATGCTTTCCAGGGGCGGATTCAGGATTTTTTCTAGGGGGTCCGAACTTTTTCTAGGGGGGGGCAAACTTTCGATTCACAACCACATTATACACATATTGCAGAATAATGCAACATAATAATAGTAAAAACTACGTAACCAATTAAATCTATGTTAAGCACCAAGAAAAATTGCTTCATGCGTCTTAAAAATGACGTACAGTCAAGAAATACACTAATAGACCGGTACATTTTGGAAATTCCAGGGTCCCTGACCCCCTCCCTCCTGCTAAATCCGCCTATGCATTCCAATGGCAAAAATGTGGGTTTTTTTTACCTTTTTGGTTTGTCATGTCAGCTAACTGATAGTATTTGCTCAGATATGCCAATTGATCAGTATACATGCACACCATATATTTGAAATACAAATAGCGACAAGTTCAATGAAAACAGTTTTATTATTAAGCTATGCTTTTATCTTATCAGTAAACTGATTATTCACTATAAACTGAATAGGACTCGTATAAATTATCAATGGTTTAAAACATTTAATATAATACAGTAAGTCGCCCGGTTATAGCTCAGTGGGTAGCACGCAAATCGAGGGGTTGCAGGTTCGATTCATTAGTGAAGCATACTTCTCTGGAATTTGGTTATAAAATTTCTACAGTCATTCTCCCTCCTACCACTGATTTGAAATCATTAAGGGCATGTGTCAGTCATGGACGGAAGTATGTGCTTTGTTACTGGTTAACAGCTTAATCAAGAGAATTAGCCTTTTTTAGGAACGGTGAGTAGGTTGACTGACCACCGTGATATGACCTATATAATGTGTTGCTACGGCGTTAAACCCAACAAAAAGTATAATATAGTAAGGGCAAAATAAGAACTGCACCATTTTCATACTAAAGGAAGGTAATAACATAAAACTTTTTTTCAACGGAATTTTGTTTTAAATTTATATTTAATTAGCATGTAAAATGATTACTATGATATAATAAATTTAAAGTACATGTATTATATTTTGTAATCATTTATACACTGTAATGTAAACAAACATTAATGGAAGTAATTTGACATAAAAAGAATTCCACCCAAGTTTTTTTCACTTTTCGCTGGACTTACTAGGGGATGAAGAAATACAAGTAGCATATGTTTTTGCAGCATAACATAATTCCATCAAAATGACGTCAAACATGTAATAGCAGAACCCGTCCACCTCGAAGAAAGGACGTAAACCAAATACAAATCCAAACTTATTTGGCCTTAAATTTGAAAAACATTGATAACAGAGTGATAAATATACAGTTCAAAACATTGATGGTTTCATAGATATCGGTGTATTGTATTTGAAGTTCCGTGTTTAAATATAAACTTCATGTCAATTTGAGTGATTTTTCTACAGTCGGAAATACGAAATTAAAAATTTAGGGAAATATTATAGTTTCACGTAGTTTGGAGTTAAAAGGCAGGAACCATGGCTAGAGAACCTTCAACAGTGAGCATTTGTGTCAAATACACTTTGTTCTTCGAAAACTTTATAATATGGGTATGTATAAACACTTTTATTACTAACAGTAAAGCCGCCTGACTAGCTCAGATGGTAGCACGCAAGTCTACTGATCGATGGGTCGCTTGTTTGATTCCCGGGCGTGACATACTTTCGTAAAGTTTGGTCATGAAATTATTTCTACTGCCATTCTCCCTCCTACCACTGAATCTAAATCATGTAAGACAGTTGTCAGTCACTAAGGCAAGTATGTGCCCGGTAACTGGTTTAACAGCTACAGATTTAGCCTTTCCGGGAACTGTGAGTAGGTTGACTGAACGCCATGATAATTATGACTTCCACAATGTGTTGCTACGGCGTTAAACGTAACAAAGATATAAATGAAAATTGTATTATTCGTCTCAACAAGTCGTCTTTGTAAGAAACGGTGAATCTAAACACGTAAGCTGGGTTGTGACGCTGTATGTTAACATAAATTATGAACATTTTACGAAGGCCAGTGCACCTAATCTAGTTTTCCTTGTCTCATGTCTATAACCAGTACTGCCCAACATTTCCAAAAGGCAGACCAAGTATTTCTTAACATACCTTATCAATTGAAAGGCATAACCAACCAGCCCGACAGGTTTTCGAACCAGCAACCAATTAGAGACACCTAGTTCGATGTCCTGCTCATTAGTGACGGCATAGATGTTTTTAGCGAATATTTATGATTTTTAAGTTATATTTATCAAAATTTATAGTTCAGTTTGCCATAAAACATCAAGAATTCATTTCCTTGACACAATTACTGACGCCCACAGGTTACTCCAAAATATCCAAAAAATACATGTACATGTAACCAAATTCGTGAACTAGTACCTTTAAAACTTATAGTAAACATTAAAGGTACTAGTTCACAGATTTGGTGATTTTTTTCTATAATTTCAGAAAATTATTCAGTGTCTGCAATTGGGTCAAAACATTATTTATTAATATTTTAAGACAAATTGACCTATAGGTTGCCAGAAATATACAATAAAAGTCACAAAAAATGCACTAAAATTGTCTATACCATTACATACGGGATAGATTTTACTACATGAAACACTATTTTTTGTCGTTATATGTCAGATTGCACTAAACTTGTCATTATCAGAACACTACTTTCCTGCTTTCAAAAATGTTTCCATACAATTTTTATAGTTTTAGAAAAAGTTGATATTAAAGTTGAAATCTGTGAATGAGTACCTTTAATAGATTATATAATTTATTACGATGGTACATGCAATAATTAAGATACAGGGCGACAAATAATCAACTATCTTACGATAGTATTACAATACAAGGTAGAGGATTTACGACTAAAATAGATCGTACGACCGTTTGTTTATACGTACCCCAGGTTATTAGCATGTAAAATGAGATCACAGGTTATCTTGATTAAATATTATTTCTCAAAGCTAGATTATAGTCTGACAACCTTATCTAACTTGAGTTCTACAATAAATTATTTAATTTAAAACTTCAAAATTTAAACTACAAGTGATTTATGATCAACAAATTTAAGACGATCGATGAGATTGCGTAATTTACATAGGTACTGGGTCATCGGTAAATTGAATCCGTGTTTTTGCTGATGAGTCCAAACTGAATCAGAAAGTTAGTCTATTGTTTGCACAATGAAGAAACATGTAGCATTTTCACTAGTTTAAGGTCTAGCAGTGACGTCACTTAGTGCTTGTGACGTCATTTCGAAATATTATGTTATAATTTCAAGTTTATTCTAGGTCTGGCAGTGACGTCACTTAGTGATTGTGACGTCACTTTGGACTTATATTCCATAATTTCATATACAGGGTCTGGAAGTGACGGCAGTTAGTGCTTGTGACGTCACTTTAGACTTATATTCTACGTATAATGTTCGTATAATGTTATATTCTAGGTCTGGCAGTGACGTAACAATTAGTGCTTGTGACGTCACTTTAGACTTATATTCTGTACTTTCAGATACTTGGTTTAGCAGTGACAGCACTCGGTGCATACATTCTATATATAAAAGATAAAAAGGTCCATGACCCTATAGATTTCTTCTTTGATCCGTCAACCTTGATGTGTACAGCTGGCTCTATTACTGTTTTTATAACATTTATAGGCTGGATGGGCGCACTTAGAGAATATACGTCATTTCTGAGACTGGTAAGTATTGGTTTGTTTCGTGTTTTTTATGTTTTTCATTTCAGTTCTGTTCATTTCTGTTCTGTTCATTTCTGTTCAGTTCAGTTCTGTTCTGTTCTGTTCTGTCTGTTTGTTTGTTTTGTGAACATTTTTATACAAGTTTTCGACTAGTTCACTTGAAAATCCTCTAAGACTATGCATGTACTCGGGTAATTTTAGGGGTCTATAGTCACGTGATTTACAATAACAACTGGAAAGTAAACCACAATTGTTTTTACCGATTATTCTTCCAGACAAGTAATTGATTGAAATCAAGTAGCGCATACATTAGATTACAGCTACTACATTTCTTTTCACATAAATTTCCAATTTATCCTGTGAGTTTGGTGTACTGTTGATTTCGATCATATACTACGGTATATATTGTTTCGTACAAACCTACAACATTTTCAAGTTAAGTAATAAGAGCCCGAAAACGAACAAATTCTTTCGATTTCATTACTGTAACATTAAAACATTTACCTTCAAGTTTATATAAAAGTTACTATATTTTCTTGTTAAGAACCCTTAAAGAATGAACAAAAATCCTTATGATTTTATTGCATTAAAATATTTATCTTGTAAGTCTGACATTTAAATTGAGGGAATACAATCAATATAAAGAGGTAGTTTAAAGTAATCCTTCTTTTGCGTTTTCAAACGACTGGATAAATTTATTTACTTAGTAATCAGTTTATTGTTTGTTTAAAAAATAATTTTAACCATACATGATAAGCTAATCAATCACAGGCACGTGCTCAATCAATCTCATTGAAAACCTTTACCACTCCACTAGTTGTCCGCTGCAGTGTTGTATGATAAATACTACATTAAAAATTAATACTATGGTGTTAAAGGTACTAGTTCACAGATTTTGTTAAATTTTTTCAATATTTTCATTTTCAAAATACCATTTAGTGCCTGCACATGTAATTGTGTCAAAAAATAAGTCTTAATAATTTAGGGCAAACTGGCCTATATATTGCAAGTAATGAACAATAAAAGCCACAAACTGCACTAAAATTGTCTATACCTTGACATACGGTGTAGAATTTTACTACTTAAAACACCATAATTTGTACTTGTATGTCAAATTGCACTAAAATTGTCATAATCAAATCACTAATTTTCTGCTTAAAAATGTTTCCAAACAATTTTGATAGTTTTAAAAAAAGCTGATGTTTCAGTTGAAATTTGTGAATGAGTACCTTTAAAACCGTCTGCACTGGTGGACCAGGATGTAGTGTCTTAGTTTGATCGGAATCGTGACGTTCACTTTTGCATTGAAACAATATCTTTTGAATTTTAATTCTAACATAGGCATGTCGTGCGTTTTCACTCTATATTTAACGTGACGTCATCTATATCTTAATATTGAACGCATACATGGCTGTTATAATTACCCCCTTATTTATTAACTTAAAGGTAAAAATATTTATTTTTATAAAGTTTGTTCTAGAATAAAACATAGACACTTGTTCTGATGTGCTAAATCACTTGATATTTAATCATTGCAAGCAAAACTCGTGCCTTTGGTTTATTATACAACAAAATATTGATAACTGTATGTTATTTCTTATTTACATGTCAAAAGATCTGTATTAACATACATGTGTACAAAACATAACATAATTAAACACCTACGTGACAATAACTTGATAAATATATATTCATTATAAATGATAAATGCTAGATAAGGTGTGGTATGTGAGAGTTTAACTTGTCACTTTATTAATATTGAATATTGTAACAATAGTCTGATAAGCCTACTTCAACGTCTCTTGATATTTAAGAAACAACTCTGCACTAAGTTACTTAGATATTCAAAACAAATCAAAATACTGTAACATTTATTATGAATGATAAAATGTCAGCGTGAGTCTTTAAACACTTGACTGTCATGAAAATGTGGCATACACAAAGTACAGTGCCGTCCAAAATCATTGGACAAAATCATGTTTTTCAGATAAACTGACTCATATTTAAATTTACATCTGACAAAAGAAACAAAGAGTTATTTGAGCCAATTTTATACAGCATAACCTCTGCATAGCGACCCTCTATAGAACAAATCCTCTTCACAACAATAGCTTTTGATATTTCCCTTAGGCGCAAATTTAATTGAATGTAACCTTTGCAGAACAACATCCTCTGAACAGCAACATACTTTAGTCCGACCCAGTGGGTGTTGCTTAGAGAGGTTGTACTGTAATCAGATTTTTTTTGTTTTTCAACATATGATTATGTTACTATGATTAAACTTCAATATTTTCACCAATACATGTTATGGTTTGTTTTTTAACCTGTTGCGGCAAGTGTAAAGTTGTTGTGCCCTAGCACCAGGTTTAAACCCACAGTGGTTATCATTCTGCCACTGTCTGTTTCAAGGGAGTAACCTTTAGGTTTTTGTTTTCTTTGACTGTTTTTGGTGTTTTGTTTGTTTGGTTGGTTGGATTTACGTCCTACATGTAGCAACACATTGTATAGTTCATATAACGGCGCTCAGTCCACCTACTTACTCCTCCTGGAAGGACTAAATCTCTGAATTTAGCTGTTAACCAACTACTAAGCGTATACTTTTGTCAGTTACTGACAACTGCCCTACATAGTTAAAATGATTGGTAAGAGGTAGAATGACCGTAGAAATAATTTCATGACCAAGTTCCACGAAAGTATGCTCCGCCTGGGAATCGAACCCAAGACCCCTCGATCAGTAGAATTGCGTGCTACCAACTGAGCTAGCCGGGCCCATACATTTTTTCCGTTTATAACAAAAGTTCTATAAAATACCCTCCACTTTGCTTTTTGGCTGTGTCGAAGGTCCGTGTTTTGACTGTTGCTTTTTCTTACATACACATATTTCTTACTCCTTTGTCTCTTCAGATTACCAATTGACACAAAGTGAATATTTATTTGAACATTGATGAACAAAATATGACAGAAACACTGGCACCAGAGTCCATATCTTTTGATTATGAAATAATGCGTGCGTCCCTATATATAGACCCCAGTGTATGTACATGTACACTACCTTATATATAATATTATACAATAAAATAATAGTTTTAGCTTGTATTCGATAATGTATACAGAACCGATTTGAATTGCGTTTGTTGATAAATATTATCATTAAAGTATATTTGTAAGTATTTAACAAGTTTAAGGACTCTGGTGCCAGTGGACAGAACCGATTCATTCAATGTTTTTCTTGTTGTTTTATTTTCAGTACAACTGGATAATGACAATATTGTTTATCGGAGAGCTGGTGCTGATAGTATTTGTGTTTGTTTTTTATTTTGTACCTAATGCTAAGCAACAACTGAACTTATTTCCTGAGAAAACATTTAAAGAAGCCATCAAGAAATACGGAATAGTTGAAGACGACGATATGAAAAACCTTATTGATAATATGCAAGAATCGGTAAGTACTGCAAAACTCAACATTTTGGATCATAAAATCGAAAAAAGGTTAAAGTGTGGCAGCATACTTACATATATTTTTCAGTTGGCAATTTTGTACGGTATCCCCTGATCATTGAAATCACCTTCAGCCATATGACCCATCACAAAACCTTATTACACCCGGGTTTAGCGGAACAACTATAAGGAAAATTGTAGTGTTCCTAGATGGGTACGAACCCAGAATTTCTTTTTCCCTAAGCGCGTATTACCACTGGATCTGACATAAGAATCGTTAACATATCTAATATATTCACGTATCTTAATAATGATGATACTAACCACTCTCAGGGCCATTACATCAGGGCCATTACATCAGGGCCCCCAGGCCCATTCCCTCAGGCCCCAACCCCAAGGCCATACCCTCAGACTCCACCCCAAGGCCATACCCTCAGACTCCACCCCAGAGCCATACCCTCGGGTTCCAGCCCCCAATGCCTTTTCTTCAGGCCCCATCCCCTAGGGCCATTCCCTCGGTCCCCAGCCCGTTCCCTCAGACCCAGTCCCCTAGGGTCATTCCCTCAGGACCCATCCCCCATTCCCGCAGCCGATCCCCAAGAACCATTCCTCAGTGTCCCATCCCCAGGCCTATTCTCCAAGGCCTTCTTCCCCAGGACCATTCCCCCAGGCCTATCCCAAGGGCCATTTTCCAGGACCAAACCCTCCAAGGACCAACTCCTTTCAAGGCCGAGTCCCCAGAGTCAACTTAAGGACCCATCCCCTTTGCAATTTGGGAAAATACCTTTCCCACATTGTCCCACACAGGGGAGTGGAACTTATCGTCCATTCTTTTCCCACCCAGGGGAACGTCTATTCAACCCGAGAGAGTCGAACACAAAACTCGCTTTAACTCCGTAGAAAACAGAGTTATAACGGTTCGAAAAGCAGATCCCTAATTAAAGAGAGACTACTCTTCCATAATTGTCCCTTAAAGGGACTGGGTATTCAACCTTAAAGAGTCAAACACTAAAAATGTGCCTCAGTACCGTAGAAACGGAACCAAAGCACTTTGGTTTACACCGAATTACAACAGAAATACCTTGAGTCCTTATACACAATATTAATGACAATAACTTGGTTTGTAGCAAAAGCACACGTCTAAAGTTTTAAGCATGTCTAGTAAATAAAAAACGAACATTTTCCATATTAAAACTTCTCGGGAAACATGATTATGTTTTATTCTGTATAAAATATTTCTTTATTTTTGAATACTTATTGTCATAACAAAGATTTAAGTCTCAATCACAAAAGATAAAGAAATGTGTGTAGAAATTATCCTCTCATGTCTATATAATTTGTGTACAAAAGAATGATCAATAAGGCCCCTAAGGGCTTTTACAGGTATCACAATACATATTTTTCAACATTTTCTCACTAAATAATACGAAAAAGAATTATAAAAATTAGTTTTATTAATTTTGTTGCATTTATACATTTTATAAACACGAAAAATACTGTTCCCAATTTCAATATGAATATCTAGGGGCCGGAAATAAGTAAATATGCAGGGACTGTTATCATTATATATATGTCAGCTAACCTGTATAATATTAGGAACCAAAATGGCGTAATCGGATAGACCGCTGGAAATGATATGAAAAAACAGTTGGAAACCAAACATTGGTGGTTCAAACCCAGACACTGCCATAATATTTAATTGTACTTTTTATTATTTTTTTATCATATCAGTACATAATACAACATTATCAAGCTTTATGCATAGAATCATGTACTAAAAAAAATACATGAATAAAAAAGCAATATTATTTGACACTTGTTTTTGAATACCTTTCCTATAGATGTGCTGAATTTCATTTTAAAACAAAAATGAATTATTTCAGTTTATTTAAGCCAAATTAAGTAATGAGTAAAATTAAATATTCTGACTTATTCAGGATAATTTCACGAGCATGTGTGACAACTAAGAATTTAATTATCGTGTGAAATGTGTGATATATATACGGTCAAACATTTGTCGCTAATTTGCACAAACGTATATGTCACACGATGTATGTGTGGTGAATTCGACTGAATATGTCACACACGTGTGACATGTACGGTCTAACAAAGCATTTTAAGCCATTTATCGTAAACTATCATTCGCTTACAGATTTAGAGGTAGTGAATAATATATGTACATAAAATTATATAAATATCCAAAACAGTTGTAGCGTTAAATTAAGTGGAGTTTCGACTTCCAATACATGGAGGAAATTGGTGTAAACTATAATAACTTTTCAGTTCGATGTAGTTGAACATCAGGCAATGGTTTTATATTAAATTTCAATTTGTGTTTGTTAAAGGAAAAACTACAACTTTGAATTCGGGCAGTTATGAGGCACATACGTTACAACTTGCAAGAAATATTCCAATTTTATCATATGTCATTTATTTATTTATTAGCCGGATTTTTCAAACTTCATACAGTGATAACATACCATGAGATGAAAAGAATTAGAAAGTAACCATAACTCTACCTGGCTTTATTAAGGATTATTTCCCTTTGTAATTTTTGCGTTAAAGTTAAATCTGGCTTTATTGTGGTTTCCACAAAATAATAATAATAATAATAAAAATAATAACAATAATAATAATAATAATAATAATAATAATGATAATAACTTTATTTTCTGAAGGTAACATTTAGACACACAAAGTAAAACTACAACATACTCCTTAATTTCAAACATGCTGCAAACTAGCTAAGGTAGGTTATACTTAGTCACCTCGTTTTTGTCGGGTTTAAATGCATAACATTACATTTCTTGTTTATTTATTTACAGTTAGAATGTTGTGGGTTCAGTGATACCGATACAGGCTTTCTTGATTGGAATGAAAATGAATATTTTAATTGTACTGAACCTAAAACAGGATCTGAATCATGTTCCGTACCTCCGTCATGTTGTAAACTAGCTAAGGTAGGTTATACATAGTCACTTCCTTTTTTCGTTCAGGGCATAACAACACACGAAATAATGAGCAACGGTCTTGACTTGTGTAGTTTAGAAAATACAAGGGAGGTTATCATGTTTAGAAATAAATTCAAGAAAGTATGAGTTATCGTTCATGCCATATTAAATACGGAAGCAATGTAATACATCCTGCGTAAAACCAATCATACATAATATTATGTTCGTGTCTCAGTTCTTTCTATCTTAATAAGTTAAGCATTTTCAATCATTTTAAGCAGATGGCATGACCAAATGGTTACGTCGTTGGACTGGTAATCATTGGATAGCAAGCTCCGATTTGTTCGATTCTCATTCAAATTCTAATCCGTTGACTCCAAAAGAAAGAAACTTGCTGGCCCAGTAAAGGGGAAACAGAAATCAGACTCGAAAGTGATACATCTTAATTGTAAGAACTTGTTTCACAATCAAGCCTAATATATATGTAATAACTAGTTAAGCTAAATGTCATTGACATTTAATCATATTATCTAATTTACAAGAAAGGTATGACTTGTCGTGACCAGAAATGGACATGTTTCACAATATGATGTATACAATGTTAGCTAATGTTATTGTTTTATAATTTCACAGGGTGATATGAAGAATGTTTTATGTGGGAGGGATGTCATGAGTTATAACACAGTGGTAGGATTTTGTCTTCTTTCTTATTTATAGTTTGTAGTTTCTAACTCAACATCTAACGATTCAATAGAGAGCATTAAGTCATTTTCTTTAATTCTCAGAAGATCCTAAAATATGTTCAATAATTATAATTTTGTTAATATTATTAAAGTAGACTATATTCAACTAACAGAAGCGCATACAAATCATGCTAATCTAAAAACCTTAATATATGTATTCTTTCGATAATCCTCATACAGTAAAAAGATATCTACTATAATCAATCATGAGTACAGAAATACTATAGTGAGTATTTATATCAGCGGGGTAAATGTATACACCACTGACAGATGAATATTGTTTCACGATATTAATGATTGAACGAACCGCTTGATCAATAACATAACATATTGATCATAATAATCAGGGTTCGAGTCCCACCCTGGGAGGTTATACCCTTTCATGAAATTTGACAATGATGTCAATTATCCACCATTATCAAGGTATATGGAGAAGTTTCTGGTCTTGTGGAAGGGTTGATAAGTACTGGTTATAGACAAGGGTCCAGAAAAGCTGGGGTAGGTGCGCTGCACGCCGTGAAATAACCTAAATTGATGTTGACATGGCGATAATCCCAGTATAAATAACTAGATCTATACATAATATAAATCAGTAATGTATCTTGATTTATTATCTCTTTTCTGAAAGTTCGTTTCTAAATATAAACTCTGACTATTTGTAGACTAAAAAGGTTGAGGAAGCTACAACACATAATCCTATATATACAGTAGGCTGTCTTAAAGCCGTTGGAACATTTATAAATGGTCATGCTTTAATTATAGGAGGAATAATGTTGGCTATATTATTACCACAGGTACGTTGTAACAATTAATCGTTCATTAAGGCCCATAAAGTCAGTTATTAGTTGTTTGTTAATTGTTCAAAAGTTTAATATAAAATAAAAAAAATAAAGAAATAAAGAAAATGTATTCAGAAATTTATTCGCAAATATTTTACGTTGTATACGACCAAGTGTATGTTAGTGACAGTTGTGTAAAGTGTCTTTAGTTTGATTCTGGTCTAGCACCTACAAACATGAAGTTTGTTCATTCTCCAGGCTATCTCAAATCGAGTATAGGGCTAGTGTTAGCCACTTTGAAAGTATACGCTTTGTACTGGGTCAAAACCTTCGATCCAGACTCCCAGACAAATTCAAGTAACGTCGAAAGAATGACGACATTTGCGATATGACTAAAACCTAAAATGCAGCGTAATACCGCGTGAAGAATAATACACTACAATAATTGCTTGTTTCTTTCAGATGTATTTTATGTATTTGGCGCAAGCTTTACGCAGACAAATATTGGAACAGAAATCTAAATGGACAAGATAAAAGATTGAAGTCTTCATTGACGAAACCAAGCAATATTCCAATGGTTGTTTTGTTGCGTAAATACATATTTTTATACCCAACGTTAGTCTTGCCAATGACAAATACATTTTTAGTGATTTATTTTCATAATAATGCTAGACTTTTTTTAATTTTGTAAGGATTATATTTTTGATACCGGTTTTCAGTTATCTATCTTTATTAGACTTTAAAAGGGTGTGCTGATTTATTCTTTCAAAACAGTTTTTATCAAAGTGTGCGATTTAATTTGAAGAACATGTTTAGACTGTAGTCCCATTTGGCATTTGGATGTGCTTTTGTCTCGCAGAATGTGTATAAATGTTAAATTCATTACTTTTTTACCTGTAGAAGTATACAAATGCCATATTAGTTTACTTATAAGATATGCGTGGTTTCCTCGCTGGAACGAGATGTTTGAAACTGTATATAAATGTTGTTTTTGTTAATTTGTACATTGATTTCAAAAGGAATTTATTCTTTTATAAATAATAAAATTTGCTAAAAGAAATGTTTGTTATTTTTATTACTACCTTTATTTTCAATACTGTGCTACTTTTGGAATGACTTTAATGTTTATTTAATGTTTACACAAACACTTTGTGTTATTTTGTACGAACTATTCTGTTTTTTATTTGGTAAGGCTAATATATTCTGCTTTTCTCGAAGTTCTTAATGAATATCCTCTCACCCTTTCACACCAAGACGACAGGAACGGTCCTTATTCAATAACACTATAGCCTATGCAGGAACAGTGGTTCAGTGGTAGAAGGCTACATTTTAAGATCGAGAGGTCCCGGGTTCGAACCCAACCCAGGTCACTGCTAATTTCATTGAGCAAAAAATTTTCCTTACTTTACTTAACCAAGTGTAAATTGGTACCTGTGATTCCGTTGCGCCAATATGTCGGCTGCACTAAACGAAGTTAAATACTCCTCAGCGTGATTGATAGATAGATACCAGTAGCCGATGGCCAGGGTTAATAGCTGTGAAGTCGTTGAATGTGCAAAAGCCTGAAACTTGGAATATAAAACGCAATTACCATACATACACCATTACATGTATTGTAAATTACTCTGAAATTGGTAAATTTGGCTTATAAGATTATGAATATTCATTAGTTTTTATATTACGCCATTGCTTAACTGATTAATATGCATATTTGTTCAAATGTCATATGAACATGACCTTAAAAGTTAATATCACCAGAACTGCTATCCAAAGCTAATAATGTGCTCTGTAACACGTCTTTGGGCGTTATGATACGACACGGTTCATGTTAAACTGAACATGGTGACATAGCGTTTCTTTTAACGTACTTTGAAAAGTAGCCTACACCATACTGTTATTATAGCAATCATGAAATTGTAGTAAACAACCCATGCCATACTGTTATTATGGATATTTAGTATTGCAATTAAATTCTATATTACATTACGATATTAAAATATTGTTTCACTATGACAGGCTGTCTTATTTATACAGTCGGCGTCAATTCTTTGCTGAAATTGAAGCTATTCAATAACATGCGAGAAAAAAACACGAAAGGTTTTACAAAAGGAAACAGAACTAGTAAAAACGGTTTAAAGCGACTCTCTGGTAGATTTTGTCAAGAGTTTGAAATCTAAATATGATTTGACAAAGTCGGTAATTGTGTTTAGAAAATAAAATTATAATATCTTAAGTCAAACCGACCTATAGATTAGCACTCAAAGCACATACATTTGTATACCGTTACTAACGGATTGGTATTTTGGTTAAAAATTCACTATTATTTATAGTTGAATGTCAAGCGGAATTGGTTTTATACATAAAACCATCATCCTATACAGTTGCGTGTTCAATTTATCTGTTCTGTTCTGTTCTCTGCTAAAACTTGCATCGTCGAAACACTGCTTTCTATAACGGATTTAATTAATCCTCTGATATGACTTGAAATCGTGGCCTATGATCCTCATCTAATCTCATCGATAACAACATGGGGTACCGGCTTGTAGATTATATCATCGCAAAACAGACGTATCTACAATCAGCGCTATATAACTGTATCAAAAAGCGAAAATCTTGATGGGTCTAAAAGTTGAGTTTGGAAAATTGTTTCTATACAATGTTGAGATTTTCAGAAAAAAGATATTTAAGTTAAAATCTGAGAAACAAGCTGCTTTTACAGTCACGTCCAGTATTTCATCATGTCGTTTTTATAGTCGCAGAAGTATAAAACTATAGTGTCTAAAGATGTCACCAAGTAATTATGTAATTGTATCACAACCCCTTTGCTCTGGGATTGACAATATCATTTACATGTATCTGTCACTGATTTGATATTCTTAACTTTTTTTCATGAAAAACCTAATACGTCCATGTCAGTACTTTACCAGGCAATAATATGGAATTGGAAATGACATAAAAACATGTTTGAAAAACATTACGTATGAACGTAATCATATAATAATAGTTCAGGACAAAATATTGTTTCACTAAATATTGTGTTTAGTTGAACATTCTTGTAAAAAGGCGTGAATTAAGAGTTAGCTCAATTTCTGCTATTATTGAATTAAGAAATCTGTTTTTTCGCCTCCTCACGAAAAAAAATCTCTGAAAACTGAAGAGACATGATTTTTACAGCTGTAAAAATAATGGTGTTCCTGTGTGAGAATGAATGCGTTTTTATGAAGAGAGCAAATTGTTATCAGTTGTAAAAGTGTTACTTTACTATAACGGTCAAATACTTATAGTGAATGTTATATCACTACGTAATATAACTATATCTGCCATGTTTTGGTGTAGGAAAACGTGCTTGGCCGATAGATTACGACGTAGGACTGTTAATTATTAGATAGCAAGCTCCGTCTTGGTTTGAATTCCATCCAAAACCCCGTTCTTTCCTTAAGCAAGTAACTTTAGTCTACTAGCTCTGCACTAGGGGGGGGGGGGGGCAGGAAAAAGGTTCGGATGTGATTAATCAAAGTTGTAATAGCTTGTTTCAGTATCGAGCTAATATTTTAAGAATGAACTAAGAAATATTTTAGGACAGTTAACATCTTTGCAAAGTATTGGCCAATTAAATTCAACTAAATTTTTTATATTCCTGGCGCATTCGCGCAAAGCTCGATGTCTTTTACCGGTCAACAGTTACTGATAGGCACAGTCCTAAGACAAAGTTCATGGAATAAGGGACTTTAGTCAGTTATTTCCCCTTGTATACACTTCAAATAGGTAGGCCCAATTAGTTGGATCTCTCAGATTTTACCCTTACTTTTCAATGTCAATTTGCCAAAATTAATCATACATGATTTTTTTTGTAAATCATATAACTTGTTTAAAATTCAAGCTAAGTATTTTCAAGGCATACAACCATCTTAATTTCATCACTTCTGTAATATCTTCATTAACAAGAAAGATATTAGAAGAAATATTTTGTTGTCCATACATATGAATTCAATAATAAAAACCAAGGATTCCAACTGTAAGGACCTACTTACCAATTGGATTGCTTTAGATTTTATCAGGGAAAGATAATTGACTAAAGTCCCTAATTAAAAGGCAAAGTCTTAATCTTCTATATTAATTAGCAGAATATATCAGTTCAGTTTTACAAAGGGGTCAGCTTGGTTTTAATATCAAGGAAACACATACGACTCATATTTTTTTATACTTTACCACGTTTACTGAATTGTTTAAAGTGTTCTACCAATGCGCACATTTTGTTGCTTGATATAGATAGGGCTATTTTGATACACATTGAGTTATTACAGGTAGCATGTTCATAAAATAGCCACATTATACATAATTAAATGCATATCCGTTGCATAAGTATATTGTATGATAAAAATGGAAAGTCACAAGTTATTTTTAACCTTTTTCTCGTGAATAACAAACTATATTTGTACATTGTTATTCGAAACAGGTAAATGCCCAAATATGGTAAATTAGTTTTCTTGAATAATTAATGTAGGAAACAATGAGAATATACGTCAAAGATGAGCCAATCTTACAGCACTGCTTTCTTATATTATATTTCATCACTTGTATGGTTAATTAAATTAGGATTACCTAAGTATTGTTTGTTCATAATTCATAAGCATGGGCGGATCTAGCGGGGGTCAGGGAGTCCGAACCCCCCTAGAATTTTCAAAAAGTACCTCTCCATAAGTGTATTTCTTGACTGTAAGTCATTTTTAAGTAGTATGAAGCAAATTTTCTTGGTGCATAACAAATATTTAATGGTAATGTAGTTTTTATTATTAATATGTTGCATTATTCTACAAAATGCGTACAATGTGGATGTGGTTCGAAAGTTTGGAGCCCCCCCCCCCCCCCCAGTAAAAGCTAGGACCCTTCCCCAAGTAAAAAATCCTGGATCCGCCCCTCATTAGATATGTATTACTAGATGACTGACCAACAGAGTTACATAGTTGCTACATTTTTCATGTATGTGAAATCATTGACTGTGAAACGGATTGTTTTGGCAAACACTGAATATTTGCCAGGACTGAGAATAGCTCATTGACCACGCGTCAGTTTCCATGACCAGTCTACAGTTAAATTTTCGTCAAAGTTAATCAAAAATTGCTTTGAGTTCTAGTGACTCTTGACATTAACTTCCCCGATCATCGAGTCACACACCAACTTTAAACATACGCGCAAATTGTAGTTACAGCATAAAGTGTAAGAACCTAACTGGTACCCATTTACACCTGGTTGAAGTGAAGCAATCGTCAGTAAATTTCTTGCTCAAGGAAATTAGCAGAGCCCTAATTTGGATTCGATCCCAGGATATCTTGTTCCCTAAGCGCGCGTCCCACCACTAGGCTACCGCTCCTATAACATTCTTATACGTACTCGAATAAGTTTATTTTGTTGCAATGTCATACCTACTATTTGTAATTATTGTCGAATATGATTAATAAGGGACTTTAGTCGGTTATTTCCCCTTGTATACTCTTTAAATAGGTAGGTCCAATTAGTTGGATTACTCGGATTTTACCCTTACTTTTCAATGTCAATTATCCAAAGTTAATCTTAAATAACTTTTTTGTAAATCATTTAATTTGTTTGAAATTCAAGCTAAATATTCTAAAGGTAAAGAACTATCTAAATTTCACCACTTCTGTTAATATCTTCATTAACAAGAAAGATATTAGATGAAATATTTTGTTACCCTTACTTAGAACATCAATGATCAAATCCGAGGATTCCAACTGTAAGGACCTACTTACCAATTGGATTGTTTCAGATATTACCAGGGGAAGATAACTGACAAAAGTCCCTAGAATCTGAGATTCTAAAGGTGTAAAGTCAGATGCATTCAGACAAAGTTCTAAATTTACTGCAATAAAAAATTTAAGGATATAAGCTCATTTATTATTCATGTAAATACAATTTGATTAACCAATCACATAACAGTTTAATATCTACGTCATGAATGCTAATTAAAATACAAATAGTTAATTACTGCTGTTGTTGTTTCATAGGGTCCTTCAGACACCGATGCATAATTAAAACCTTATATTAGTGTTCAAAGACAATTAAGTTACTGATGTCTATAAACATTTTTCTATTTATATTGATAGGACAATGTCAAAGCATGAATAACTTAAATATGAACCCTTTTTTGCTGCTTGTACACCTTTCAATCGTTAACAGAAGTAAGCTTTCTTTGTTTGTTTTGTTGGGTTTAACGCCGTAGCAACACATTGTATAGGTCATATAACGTCGGTAAGTCAACCTACTCACTCCTCCTGGAAAGGCTAAATCTATGGATTTAGCTGTTAACCAACTACTAAGCGCATACTGTTCGTCAGTGACTGACAACTGCCATACATAATTAAGATCATTGGTAGGAGGGAGAATGACCGTAGAAATAATTCCATGACCAAGCTCCACGAAAGTATGACCGCCGGGGAATCGAACCCACGACCCCTCGATCAGTGGACTTGCGTGCTACCAACTGGGCTAGCCGGGCGGCTATTGGTCTTTCTTTATTGTGTGCTTTCCTCTTTGTAAATATTATGTTGCCAGCGCCCTTTTTATTCAGTCCACTATATGCGGGATTTCATTCCTTTTTCATTTGGGTTTAATGCCTTGTCAACACATCGTATATGTCATACGAAAATGGTCAATATGTTCCCACTCCTCATTGAAATGCTAAATCTTTTGATTTATCTGTTAAACCAGTCCCTAGCCACATAATTCCGTCAGTGACTGATTACTGCCCTACATTATTTAGAATCAGTGGTAAGAGAGAGAAAGGTCCTAAATATTATATCATGACCAAGCTCTACGAAAACATGTTACCGCCCTGGATTCGAACCTACGATTCCTTCATCAGTAGACTTGTGTGCTTCCGACTGAGCTATCCGGGCGGCTCCGTATATCAAAAAAGCGTTGACTTGACAATATATTTATGAAACAATAAAGTCACAGCGTCTACAGCCTCTTAAATAATCAAACCCGTTGAAAAAAGTTAAAATGTTAGTTCCGAATTGAGAGGAGAAAATTTGCTACATATGAAACCTGCATGTTCAAAGCGAATTAAAAATCATTTACTTTCAAAAATAAATAACAGCGATTCAATTTTAATATCTAAACATTCACTCGACTAGACGCTTCGTGTTGTTGCACTAAGACAGGCGAAACAATAAATACCGGTACAACATACAATAAATATTTATTACTTCCGACACAGGACTAAATTACTAATAAATAAACAGTATATAATAACCGTTACATAAAAGTCGGAATGGTCACGCTGTTAGGATGCTGATAAAATAACTACATTGAAAAATCACAAAAATGACAAAAATGATGATAAAAGCTACTAGTACATGGTACTTATAGGAAATTATTTTTCACGTAAATCAAAACACTCTAGGATTCCTACAGGAAGCTTATAATCGAAAATAAACTCTTAGATTTTCCGCCATCAAATTAATTCTTATACTAAATCACAATTATGGAATCTAGTAGCCCACACAAATAGATCTAGAATCAAATGCCAAATGGATGAATGTTACTTAACTTCAAATATCTTATCAAGACGTCAAACTCATGAATCGTGTTTAACCACATGTTTTCATCGCGCATGCGCGGATCGAATTTCCGTTTTACACGGTGACAAACTTTTTTCCCGCTATGTATAAAAGCGGGAAAGGTGGAATACCGTTCATTTAGAAAACGGCAACATTAGAAAGATCTCGGCCACGCTTTGTTTGCAAGCTGTGATATGTATATGAGAGCATTTTAATTTTTTGGAAAAACTTGTTTTTGTTAAGAAATTTACAGACGCATTTTTTGTTTAATTTTCGCGGTAATTTAGGCCTATTGGTTTTAGCAACAAACAAACTAGACTTAACTCTAAGATTCTAACAGTGTGGAAACAGGCATATTTTACAGAGAGATAACATAAACAAGGATTTCAATACATACTATAAAAGGTGAGTAGATATATTGTTTTATTTTTTCTGGCTTTAAATCGATTGTCAAATATATAGCTTAATATTGCATTGTTTTGTGGGGAGGGGGATGTTTAATGTCTGAATTTTAATTAGATGTATGAAAATAATATACATAGGAAAATAAACTTGAACTTTTTCATTTGATTAAACGCCTATTTCTATATTACATATTCAATGGCGTTGTACAAAAAAGATAAATTATAACAAGTCAGAAAGTAAAAACCCTCCACCATAAATACATAATGTATATACAATAACACAAGCGTATTTTTTGTATTGTTTTTATTGAGCTTTTATATTTCATATTTTTTGGACTACATCATTCACAGTTCATGGTTCGACTTAATTTTACTTCTGACCTCAAGCCGCAAAAGCTCAGTCGGTAGCACGCCAGTCTACTGATCGAGGGGTCGTAGGTTTGATTCCGGGCGGGGCATACTTTCGTGGAGCTTGGTCATGAAATTAATTTCTACGGTTATTCTCCCTCCTACCAATGATTGTTAATTATGTAGGGCAGTTGTTACTCACTGGCAAAAGTATACGCTTAGCAGTTGGTTAACAGCTAAATCCAGAGATTTAGCCTTTTCAGGAACAGTGAGTAGGTTGACTGACCGTCGTTATATGACCTCTACAATGTGTTGCTACGGCGTTAAACACAACATAAAAAAACAAACTGGTGACGATGTTGGGCTTGTTATCACCGACAGCCAGCTCTGCATTGGTTCGAACACCAACAAAAGCCCCATCTCTTTGTTTCCTTGACCAATAAACTTAATCCAACTAGCTCAATACTGGAAGACATTGAAGCGGACATGAACGTGATTAATCTTAGTTATAGGAACTTATACTCTAGTTTAGATATATTAGTAAAAACTAAACTAGTAATTCGGCTACTTTGGGTTAAAGCCACTATGTCACGGAAAATATATTTATAAACATTAGACTTGAAAACTGTTTTACAATCGTGAAGTTGTCAAAATACAAAATGTACAAATTGCATTTAATATACAATAAACAGTCCAAACTATTCCGCTTTCTAAATTTTAGTTTGAAAAAGTGGCCATATGATAAAAAGTAGGGTACTTTTAAAAGAGCACGCTATATTCTATTATACGCTTATGTCCAATATACATGATCCAAAATAATCTTAGAGTTTCATTATGTAATTGGGAATACGTTTTTTTGCTATAAAAAGACTTCAATTGAAACATTCTGTGATCAAAACTATTGTTTCAAGTATTGACAACCAAATTCTACTTTTAGATTCGATCTACTTTCACTTTGAAATGCCATAAATAACATAAACATATGTAAGCTTTATTTACATTTATCTAAAAAGTGTTTTTTTAGAGGTGTTTAAAATAGATAATCGTCCTTTTTCTTTGCAGTCCAAAAAGCAATGTTACTTTTGATAATAAGGCTTTAAGTACATGTGATAACTACCATTTAAATTTGACTTCTTTGAACCATGCTGATTTTTTTCATAAAATGGCATCGTACTAAAACACATTAAAACCATGAAATAAAATGTCGAAATTTTTCTCTGAATGTCTTCAATTTTGATCGTCACGATGTTCAGGAACACTGGGAATTAAACAATTAATGATAAAAACCATTTAGTTAAATTAAAAGTTGATTTAGTACACTTTCCTGCGGATATGTCTGCTACCATGAAACTAATGCAATTAGGGACTTTTGTCGGTTATCTTTCCCTGATAAAATCTGAAGCAATCATCTTGGAAAGTAGGTCCTTACAGTTGGAATCCTCGTTTTTTTTTATCTTAATGCCTATGTAAGGCTAACAAAATATTTCATCTAATATCGTTCTTGTTAATATAATAATAATAAAATATGAATAGAAGTGATGAAACTTAGATAGTTCTTTACCCTAAAAATACTTGACTTGATTTTCGAACAAATTTAATGATTTACAAAAAAGTTATTTAAGATTAATTTTGGCATAATGACATTGAAAAGTAAGGGTAAAATCCGAGTAATCCAACTAATTGGACCTACCTATTTGAAGATTATACAAGGGGAAATAACTTACTAAGGTCCCTTATTGGGACACGACTTGTCTTTTATTGCGGTGTATCATAAGATCAAATATTAGGAATGGTTTGGGCTTATTCATCCACGAGTTTGAAGTCTTGAAGACAATTTTTTACTATATCACACTTTTTTTTGAAATTAGGTGGAGTGGCTGTTCTTTCTTAAGGTTGTTCGGTACCTTACTCGGAAAACAGTCGAAAAATATCATGTTCGCCGATTATGATGAAAAAAGTGGCAGGCTGATACCGTCATTATTCTTGTTTGTATTTCTGGTAACCTTGGCGACGTTGTCGATATTTTAACAACTAAAATATGCAGAAAGTTTAAAGGCAAAAGTTTTTTTAGTACTAATTAAACATCATCATCATTTTCATCATCACGCTTAGTTTGGTACAGCTCGTTGATTAATCCATTGGCAATGGTGAGGCCTATCTGTCTCTTCTGGAGCGAAGTCTTCCATCCTCGTTTAACGGTCCGGTCCTGAAGGTTGGTGTCATCCATTTGAAGTTCTAGCCGATCACGCTTGACCAGGTCATCCCAGGTTCATTATGGCCTGCTTAAGCCCCAGTGTGCTGTGATGTTCAAATTTCTGACTTGAGAGGTCCAGCTTGTGCTGCGTTCGATGTGTTGACACTAAACATGTATTGTAGATTTTTGTACACTCTGTCGACTCCAAATAAAACAGACAATGACCTGTTTGCAATTGGTCGTAGGTTAGAGAGATGATAACCGTCGATTGACCAAGTAGTGCAAAGCAAAAATGCAACTCATAAATAATATTATGCAATTTACTTTTTACGGCTACTTTTGAAGTTTTCTATTTTTTGTGCTGTATGAATGCTTAAGGCAAATACTAGATCTTGAAATGGCATAAAACTCACTATGTTATGTTTAGTCCATTTTTCTCAACTACCAATGGTTATTGAATAATAACTACATGTGTATCACAATATCACGAGTGTTAGATAAAAATACAAGAAGCCGTCGTGAAATTATTCATGTTTAAACAGTTTACAAAAAACGTATTAAAAGTCATAGACTGTTTTTTTTGTATTTTTCAAAACAAAAACTACGAAGTTCAGTTAGTGTCAATAATCATATGGTAGCTATGGCAACCAATGGGAGATTAGCATTGTTTCATTGATATTTTAAAAACAACATATCTGACCTCTTAGAAAAAAAGTAATTGGACGTATCAATATCCACAATCTCTATTTACGATAAAAATCAATGTAAGTCAATAACAAGAAACATTATTATTATTTCTTCCCAGTCAAATACCGGGATTTATTGGTGAAATAAAAAAACAATTTTCCATTGTTTTGAAACAATGAAAATAAATCTGTTGTTTTCACTGTTTGGATGCGCCGTTCTCATGACATATCATACTTAAACTTTGGAAAACGCCAGTTTGAAGCATATAAAAAGCAGAAATTTTCTATTTATTTCACTCGTGAGCTAATGATATTATATTTTCACTCGTGGCTACGCCACTCGTAAAAATATTGCATCCTTAGCTCACTTGTGAAATAAAAATCGATCTTACACCGAAATATCTTCTTTACAATTATGTAGAATATTGTGTACCATTTGATATCATGTCATAGTGTTGTTTATTATTCTGCTGACTTTGTCCTGCACATTATGAATTTGACTTACGATAACTCTTTTCGTAAGATTTATGTGAAAAGGTGCTTTGATTTGTGTTTTGTTTTTCATAACGCCGTAGCAACACATTGTCTCTTATTTGTTTGTCAATATTATTGAATTTGTTTGCGTCTAAATCAAAATTTTATTTTTATTGTCTCTTACGTCATTTAAGTATGACGTCACAGAATGATTTATCAAAATAATCGGATTATGATATAATTTTAGTCAATAAATAATTTCTTCATCCATAGATCATATCTAGACTTATATAAACATTGCAACAATAAATTCAACGATTTTCTGTAAAACTTGATGTGTTATAATGAAAATATAGTTCTGATGATTATAACATACATTACGTTATTTCCCCTGCAGTGAATTATAAATGTATAAAAACTTACTGAATTAAAATTCTAACATGAGCACGTGCGTTCTGCTATTTAGATAATCGAATTTGATGGCGCTAAAAGTTGAAATTTACGACATATATCTCTGAACGTTTTTTAGAATAATAATTTTTTGATTCCGAAGCATTCTTGAAGCATTCTCATTGGAATTGAATGACCAACAACAACGCGTAGGTTTCAGAATAGAACAAATCTTTTATTTCTCATATCAAGCTGCATGATACATGAACAATAATATGTACAGTTTATATACAAAGATTAAATTATGATTAAATTACATGCATATGTAACCCTATAAAAATCCAAGGTCCGAACTGAGACTTGAACCCACGACCTCTCGAGAGTCGTAAGCGGCCACTCTACCACGTCGCCATAAAAGCTAGCTTGATTGCAAGGTAGTACAAGTGCCGTATTATACCTCTGCTACACATATAAAATGTAGATTACAATGATTTGGCATATTGTCCTCAAAAGGACGTATACTTGTTCTTGAAACATTGATACGTTTTTACTGTGTCATTCACCTATATCAATCTATGTTTCATTCATACACAACATTGCGTGCTAACAAAAAGGAAACTATGCGGAAGCTTCATAAAATTACTCCTACACCATATCATTTTGAGCCTTCAAACAAACGCATGTATATATTCCTACGAAACCCCAAAATGGACATTTTTATATTTATAGTTTGTGACATTTTGAAATACTTCTTTCACAATTATTTAGTTTAAACGTAATTTCATCATAATTCATTTTTAGACTTTCGGCGATTTCGCTGAAAGGCTTAAGTTATATCACAAGTCGAAACCTATCGACGAATCAAATGCCTGACCAGTTTAATCTGCGGAGTTATACACGTGTCTCTGATTTACTACGCAGTTTATTTCTGGGCGATAAAAGCAGTTCTGTCAATCATCTGATGCGACTTTGTTTCAGTGTCCCTGACAGGTATTTTACTTATATTGTTAAGCGTGTGAATGGGCGGAGTCAAATCTCGTTAATACACTAAGCAGTAGTATTTGCCAGTTATACAGGATAGAATAAACACTTCGCCCGTATTTTTGCCCTGCTCGGTTCATACTTGAATCTAATGTGTAAGGAGTAATCACTAGTGTGGATTTGTAAGGTTTCAATGTGCACGAAAAATGTTACGTTTGAATAAAATTAGACCATGCCAAATTGGAATTCTATTTAGCGTCAACTCAAACCCACAAAAACACACAAACCGAAAACAAAAACACAAATATTTTACATATTAAATATTTCAATCACTTTCGATTCACAAAAAGCGTTCATGACTCTGGTCGTTCCAAAACACCACACCAATCCTTTTTCATACAGAGAAGGGAAATAATGTATGGTTACAAGAGCTGTTTATGTTTTGCTGGGGATTGTGATTACGCTGTTGTACTCATTTGTCTTTGCGAGAAGACGAACAACCTGCATGAGTCGTACATAAGGTCGCACGATCATGGCGCTTGGTCCTGTCCACCCTCTCATAGTAGAAAACATTTAGTAAAATTTAACACACTTTTTAAATTCACTTTGGCTCTTTATTAAAAATCCATTTTGTCTTGTTTCACTCAAAGAGTCATCTTGGTTAAAAAGTAACTTTATCTACAAACGTTTTAGTCACAATTTTCTATTTTTATAAATAAATTTGGACAATATAAGTTTCCTAAAAAGTTTATAGATAAAGTTACTTTTCAACCAAAATGATTCTTTGAGTGAATCAAGACAAAACGAATATTTGATATAAAGCCAAAGTTAATTTAAACGTGGTGTTGCTTAAAATCAAGCCGCCTATAGCGGTGTTTAATTTTACTAAATGTTTATACTTAGATATATAGAGGGAATACAGGGTAGCGCGTCATGATCGTGCGACCTTATGCACGACTCATGCAGGTTGTTCGTCTTCTCACGAAGACAAACGAAATACAACAGCGTAAGCACAACCCCCAGCAAAACATCAACAGCTCTGGTAACCATGCCTTATTTCCATTCTCTATATGAGAAAGGATTGGCGTGGTGTTTTGGAACGACCTTAGCCATAAAATGCTTCACCAAAAGATGGCAAACGCTTGGTAGTGTGTATGACTAAACGTCAACAGTACAATCCTTCATTGCGTAGTGTCATCTCTTGTATTACAGATTAAAAACTATTCAACGGTTTACGACTTTTTAGATTACCATGTCTATTAAATTCAATTTGACTTTAATACAAGTAACATTAAGATGGTATGTTCAGTGTTAATAATTTTACAAGTCACACAAATTTTTATGTCAATTAAGGACTTAAATAACTCATTAGATCAATATTTCAAAATTAATATACATTTTAAATTACTTCCCTTTTCTCTCTTATATTTTATGCAGACTATTTAAAAGATATTACATTTATGCCCTTAGGGCATTCAATTGAAATATATATACAAAAGAGTATCTACTCGTATAAATGTATATGCAAGGGAGACAATCTAGTCTAGGATGCAAAACACAACGGTTGCTTCCCGTGGCATTTGAATGAGATAACCATGTATATAATAAGGCCATGCCAAATTGGAATTTTGTTAAGCTTCAACTTAAGCTTGACAAACCTAGGTACCTATTCACAAAAACACACATATTGAAAACGAAAACAAATGTCCATTCTAGCCAGAATTCACACAAATACGTACTTGGTAGTACATGAATGTTTATGACGTTAATGTGAGGTTAAAGTAATTCTATTTTATACAATAGACACATGTACATTTTCATTTTTCAATTACACAGAAACAAGGAACTAGCAGTATTTCATGAGACAAGTCAGTTATCGAATCCCGAAACAACAGAATTATTTAAGAAAAATTCACCAACAATTTTGTGTGTTTTTTTAGATTGAGGACTCTTTAACCTAGGCACACGCGGACGCTTAGCAAAATTCCGGTATGGCATGGCCTAATCGTGAAAAAAATCATGATGTCACTCTTGGCGCTCCGTATATTCCTGATATAGAAAACATTATTAGTATATCAAGTGTCCACTTAGTCTAACATTGTTTGTCAATAATTAGATTGTCAGAACTATAATACATGACCAGAGATAAACCTACAGTCATTTATGTCTACAAATTTAGCGCACTTCATAAGTTCTTGGATAAATGATTTTTGAGGGGAAAAACAGTAGCGCTTTTCACAAAAAAATCTTACGATAAAAATCATTGTAAGTCAGAAACATGAATTCATAATACACTCATTTTTGCCTATCAATTCCAAATTGTGACTAACTATGTAGAATATTGTATACCTATTGAATATCATACTACATTGCTTTTTATTGTCCTTCCGACTTTGAACTGTATCATTTATGAAATTGACTTGCGATATCTTTTGTCGTAAGATTTTTTTTGAAAAGGTGCACTGATCATGTATCTCTCGAGTAACTTACTGTAAGTAAAACTTATTAATGTACCATACTTTGAATCATATGGTGATAAACTAATTTATGCTGATTTTGGTATTTGCTCAGAAAACAACTTGAATTTTCATGGAGGTGAGTATGAATTGGTTCTTTATAAAAACATACAATGCACACGTAAAGTTTGGAGACAAAAGAAATTTAATACAATTCTTTAAAAAATTCAATGACTGTTTTTGTCGAGCCATTAATTGTAAGACACTTAATATGGTTGGTGATAAAATGAATTAAAATTTCATGAATGCATCTGATATCACAATGTCTCCGAAAACTAGTTCTATGTAATTCTTTTGTCTTTTATCTAATCCGCAACTACTAGAATCAAACCATTTTGTCAACCTTACTGCCCGTTGACGCAGCTTCTTCTGATAGTACATGGAATAATGAACTTGACAAAGATCAAATTGTATGTTGATTTTGTCATTTATTATACATATTTATAAATGATGCATATAATAAAACAATGATAAAAAAATACATGACATAAGTATTTACATTGCTGGGATAAGCAAATTTATTCCCTTTTCAAACTTAACTTTTTATTGAAACCATTTATAATCACATTTGCTTATCCCAGCTTACAACAGTAAATTATACATAAAAAACCTGTTCTGAAGGTTGGTTCCATCCATTTTCAAGCGTGACCAGCTGGCGCTGAAAATGGATGGAACCAACCCTGAAGATCGCCAATTATGGAGAGGAAGACTTCGTTCCAGACCAGACACACAGGCCTCACCCTTACCAAAGGAATAATCAACGGCCTGTTTAAAATAAACCGGATGATGATGATGATGATGAAAGAAAGTGGCGCAAACCACATAGCCATTAAAGTATTTTTCATGACATTTCTAAAGTGCCCTAAAAGAAATAAACCTTTAAAACCGACTCATCTTTGTTGATATAAATGTCACGTGGTTTTGTATTTGCTTCGTAGACAATACAATCATTAGTTTTATTTAATTTGTCTTAAACTGACAATGGTTTTATTTAAAAGAAAAGGTTATTGTGAAATGCGAGTACCAAGGGACCTGATAATAGACTCATGTTTTATAGTTGAAAGAATTAACAGTCTTTAAATCAACTGAAATTACTGTTTCTGGAACAAAACAGAACCGAACGGAGAAAGGTTTTTAGTTGTACTAGTTTAATTTGGATTAAGACTAACTGACTTCTCTTGTTTATGATCCATAAATATTTTTATATGGCTCACAGCCTTATAAAATAGTTCAAACAATTATTAAACAATTGTCTAAAACAATTAAGACTTCGTGTTCCTCGTACATTTAGGTTTTGCCAATAAACTGTTCTGTTCAATTCAGATCTTTTCGGTATCTTACTTTATAATTCATGGCAATACTAAAAGAAATGTAAATGAAGTGAAATATGCTTTTATCATACGTAATATTGTTTCTTCTTTTAACAGATTCGATAATTATTGATTAGATCATAATTACATGAACTTCTAGGTTACAAATTGTAATAGATGAATTTATCGTGAATTTTAAACATTAACTAATATGTTTAATAATAGCAAAATTGAATTGAATTCCAATACAGATTCAAGAAAATCATTTTGGATGTATTTGCAAGGAGCACCTCGAACTCGAAACACGATTGCCTTTATAACAGTGTTTTGTTGTTGTCTTTTCAAAACAACACTTTTTATCCCCGCATTACATTAACATGGAATGGGTATCATACATTGTACAACATTAAAAAATAAAAAGAAGAATTCACATTTCTGCGTATTTACTTGTATTTTTATTAATGTCTCCTATGTACTGTATTTTCATAAATATAGTTCGCGTTATTGTATTTTCAACATGTTGCTTTTTGCATTTTTTATCATATAACATGGAATTCATTGTTTGCACTGTATTATTTCTATTAATTTGTCCAAAATATGAAAACCCAAGGATACTTATTCTCCTCCAAACATTGTCATCGTAAAATATTACAACATAAATGATTATTACTATACTTTAAATGACTTTTTACCCCGCCACTTTAATAAAGAAATTATACTAGTATACATGTATGTATATATACCATTTCTTTTGTTTAACATAGTAGCATGTACTCGGTTCATCTTGAATTAATATCATTTCCTTAATATTTTCATACATATTTGGTACATGTAATTGTAAATTTTTGATATACGAGTTGTCGCACTTCATACAAGTACATGTATAGCAATTTCTTGAAGATTTTTATATGAAATCTTGTAAAGTTCAAAACCACACAATGTACTAGATGTGTTTGATTTATAACTATGAACTAAGGTGGAACGTTAGTGACATATTATAATTCTAATGTTAAAGGTTTGTGGTCATAAGAAACGCTATTGTAATTCACTTTTAGCTTTGTTCATTTTAAGTCATGCTGGATAAATAATGCAACCCGGGTCGATAGCGCAGTTGGTAGCGCGCCGGGATTTGGAATCTCGTGTCCCGAAGGGCTACAAGTTCGAATCCCACCCTGGGAGATTATACCCTTCCATGAAAGTTTGACAAATATTTCGATTTTCTTCCATTGCTTAGATAATATTGAGAAGTTTTCGGCCTTGTGGAAGAGTAGGTGAGTAGGCCTACTGGCTATAGACAAGGGTCCAGGAAAGCTCGGTTAGGTTCGCTAGACGCTGTAAAATTTGTGTTAACACGGCGTTAAACCCGATAATACCAAAAAAAAAATTATGCACCTTTTACATTGTGACTCGACTTTCAAAATATATTAATAGTCATACCTACTACAATATAAAATTCTTCTATTAGTGCCATCAAACCGATTGTCTTGAAAGGAATGATCTTATTATAGGGACCTTTCCTTTCCCAGCGAAGTATAAAGTTGTTACTTGCAATGGCCAAAATAGTCTTTAAAGTGGAACTGAAAAGGACTCAGATTACTTTTTTAACGTCGTATTCAACACATATTTAGGTCATATATACGACGGCCAGCTCTTCCTACTATAGGTTTCCTGGACACTTTTCTATCACCAGTACTAACCGTTAGTACTGGTTTACCCTACCACGAAGTCGACAACTCATGTACCCGGCTCGAACCTGTGATCTCCGGATTCGAAGTCAGACATGCTAACCACTACACCACGGCCGCGGCTATTTAACTTTTTTATCATGCGTCAACTTTTGAACATCTAAGAAGACAAATGCCAACATATTTCACCATGATTTATCAACGAACTAGGCTAGACTGATAGACCGTCAATGTTAGATTTATAGAACAAATATGTCAAAACTTTGTTCATGTTTATCAAGCGAAATTGACTGTCAAAAATAAGCTACAGTCTTGGAGGAAAAATGCAATATTTATTCATTGAAAACATATATTATATAAGCTTAAAATATCATTACCGCAAAGCCACTAAATATATTTGTTAGTGTCAAGTTTCTTGGTATCACAAAAAATACAATGTTAAAGCACAAACCACTTAATGTATGTGTTAATGTTAAACTTTCTGTTATCACAGAAAACAAAATAGAGACTTGCAGCAACACAATTGTATGGTGGCATATTTCTGCCATCAAATAACCACATAAACTAACTAGTTAATTAAGAGGTTAACTAGTTACGGTAACTAGTTAACATCTTAATTAACTAGTTAGTTATGTGGTTATCTGATGGCAGAAATATGCCACCATACAATTGTAATGATTTAAGCCCCATTACCAAAAGTAACATTGTCAATAGACTACTAAGAACATAGACATTCATCTATTGCCAACGCCCCTTATAAAAAAAACATTTTAATAATGCAATTATAGCTAATATATGTTTATGTTAATTATTGCATTTCGAAGTAAAAGAAGATCGAAACCTAAAGTAGAATTTGGTTACTAATGCTTAAAGCAATAGTTTTTTTCAATGTATGAACAATATGAAATCTTGTAATGGAAAAAAAACTTTTTTCCAAATTACAGAATTCCCTCAGAAGAAATTTTAATTGATTTAAAAACTGTTAATAGTTTTAACTATAAAACACGAGTTTCTAACTTGGTCCCTTGGTACTCACAGATCAAAATAAACTGTGCGCTTCTTCATAAAAAATTCCTACGAAAAAAAGTTATTGTAAGTCGATTTCATAATTGTTGCAGTTCAAAGTCGGAAGGATGATAAGCATAACTATGATTTGATATTCAAAAGGTATATAATATTCTTCATAATTCAATAATATTTGAAAATGATTGACCAAAAACTTACGATATTATTAATGCTTCTTGCTTTTAACTTACGACGTTTTAACGTATTATCAAGTGTCTTACGACTGATTTTAGTCATAAATCCTCATATATCGCATTGCTAAATTATCGTAAGATTTTTGATAATATGCTACGCATGGCATCTTTTAATTTTAAAAGTCAGAAACCAAAATTTGTATACGCTTGACTGTATTACAAGCCAATTGACTTTGATGAAAGATTCCATAAAACACTAAAGTAAGTTGTCTATCTAAGCATTTGGATTAAATGGCACATAGTTTGTAATATAACATAACGTAGCTACAGTATGTCTCTGACATTTAAGAAGATTGCATGTCAACGACTAATATTGTCTGGATTATTAGACATTAAGTCACGCACACTTTAGGTACGTCGTTCCACCCCCTCAACGTTGGACTGAACGTCTTATATTTACACGCTATAAAGAAAGGTATATTGGCAGTATTGTATACATATTGTCATTATTTGCCATCATTTAAAGACAGGGCATTTAAAGTACGCTGTTCTTCATCATATGTTTTAACTAGCAATCATGGATTTTCAGGGCATCTAGCATGAATCCGCACAGTTCAGTAATACTCATACACTATCTTTTACAGTTAAAAATCTACTTATTTTTATTGTAGTTGAGCACTTAATTGATTACTAATTCTTAGTTTTATATAAGTCTTTATTTAATTATTTTATATTTTATCATCTCTTAACCATTTTCATTTTCATTTAATCTCGTATTTTCTAATTATGATACGATTGTGAAGCGCTTTTGAACATTATAATACACGTAAGATGACTACAACAGTAGATTGAACCCATGTTAATGGTTAGAAGTGATAAGTGATTCTCCTTCCCTTAGTATCCACGTACTCTGTCAATGATTCAGATATATTGTCTTAATATTTAATGCATATTGGTTAATATTCTGTATACAGTAATTTTCTGAAAGATTTTTAATATGAGAACTTGTGAAGTTTATCACTATGCCATGTATTAGATATTCATGATTTATAATTCTGAGCTATGGTGGAACGGTAGTGCCATCCTCGGAATGGTTATATAAGATAGTTGCAAATTTATACTATGTATATCTATAAATACAATGGATTGGTAATTGAAACAACACAAGTTAAAGTATTGTTAAATTCTATTCAACAGTAAGTGGTGCGTACTGTTCGGGAGATAATTCAGGGGAGGTAATCGTGATCGCAATATAGAATCCTATCGCTCGATTAAATACCAGAACTTATTATGACATAAATCGAGTATAACTTTCCCCGCCTTTTCTCGTATGCTGTACTGAAGAAAAATGTCGAAATTAAATATGTGAAACGTTTTGCAGTGTTTTTATCATTTAATAGTCGTTTTAAGGCATTTCGAGGTCCATATAGAACACATACTTCGCTGATTTAAATATTCACTACAGTATTTCTATTTACGATCGACGAAAATGCATTTAAATCAGCGGAGATAAAGTATGTTGTATGCAATTTAACAATATTTAAAATTAAGTTCGGCTAATAGGACCACTTGTTTATTGAAAACCATGCGATATTTGACGATTTTAAGTTCCAAAAGTCTAATCTGAGAATAAATATATTTATATATTAAGGTTAGCGTTTAAGACCATTGATTTTATGGTACATGTACAAATAATAAAACTTTGCATCGGGGTAATTTATGGCGCTCTGTTACATTTAGCTACAGTACCATATTATCAAGTGTCTTACGACCGATTTTAGTAAATCTCTCTAAATTGTATTGTAAAATTATCGTAAGATTTTTGATAATATGCTACCATGGGTACTAAAGTAGAGACAAATGTATTTTTGCCAATGGCTCTTCTAGTACGCCGTAGATAATTTAATATAACACGCTACATTGTTGTGCATATCTTTGTTTTAATTATGTATGACTTACATTGTTGTGATAAACACCTACAATGTTTATCCTAATTCACCAATTAACCCTAACTCGTTCAGCAGACTACCTATATTAAATATTTATATTTAATAACCGATTTGTGCTATCCTTCCATTCTTCAAAGCCAAGCAAGGACGTTCGAAGTTTACTACGCAATTATCGCGGTATAACCTTTATGTGCTTGTATCGTTAAACACAAACAAACAAGATTATTTGATGTATATTCTGCTTACATTATATTAAACTATAAACAATACAATTTTGAACTTATTTACTCACTGAAGTAAAAGTTATTGAACATATCCTAAGTATAGTGCACTTGATATTGAACACATTTTAGATATATCGGTATCTGAATAACCTATTCAAGCCATATAGTAGGTGAGAGAATAGAAAGATAGATTATGAGCATTAAGTTAAAAAAAGACAAGAAATGTAATGTGGAAACCACATTAAAGCCGGATTTAAAAACTTGTACGCAAACATTACGAAGGGAAATAATCCGTAATAAAGCCAGGTAGATTTGTGGTTACTTTCTAATTCTGTTCATCACATGGTATGTTATCATTGTATGAAGTTTCATAAAGATCTGACCATATATGGCTAAAATATATGCTAAATTGAAAACTTTAACACAGTTGTTAACGACACCGGACGCCCGCCCGATTGCCCGCCCGCCCGCCCGCCCGCCCGCCCGTGTTTCACCAAACTATTAGCCGAATTAACCGACGAACTTCGGAAACTATAAAACAATTAATCAAGCTATAAACCTGTACTCCATTAATAACTTTTGTTATTTTAATATATATATCGTCCGCATGATACTGTTATCTATAAGATATTTTAGAAATTACTAGACACGCGAAAAGTATGTAGTGATTTATTTCCTAATTAATTTTCTTGATCGTCCGTTACTGATTGGCGTTGATTGTTGCTAGTTGAATGTATACGGTTGTACATTTATAACGCAACAAGTCAACGTTTGTCGTTTAATTTTAGCATTTTATTCAACTGTTAGGGACGCATACATTAACCCTACTGATTTTAAAAGTCGAGTAAATATTATTCAAACCAAATTGCGATTTAAAATTTGCTTCAATGAAAATGTTCGGTCGGCTTAATAATTTTGTACCCTAGACCCTTATCATTTAAATTACAATCTGTCAGAAGATCCTTTACAGTACCCATTTACACCTCCTTGTGTGGAGAGGAACAACTGTAGGTAAATTTCTTGCTAAAAACATTAGCAGTGCCCCTCAAGGCGGATCCAGGTTTTTTTTCTAGGGGGGTTCGAACTTCCGAACCACAACCATATTATACTAATTATGCAAAATAATGCAACATACATGAATTAATAAAAAAACTACATAACCATTAAATCTATGTTAAACACCGAAAACAATTGCTTCATGCTACTTAAAAATGACTTACAGTAAAGAAAAACACTAATGGACAGGTACATTTTAAAAATTCTAGGGGGGTCCGGACCACCCGAAACCCCCCCCCCCGCTAGATCTGCCTATGCCTCTACTGGGGTTCGAACCACGGACCTTACAATCTCTTAGCGCCCTTCCTTCTAATTAAACCACTGCTCCTACGGTAGATGCATGTATTAGTGTTGCGTTATCAATGGAAATGAGTGTACTGTAACAAACGCAGGTATAATTGCATTCATCTGGTGATGACATATTGCATGAAAATTATCGTAGATTTTTACAATTAATTTTCAAGTAGCTTGGTGATTGCTTTAATGATAAAAAATGATATATAACCAATTTCGTTTCCTAGGTGACAAATTCTTTTTTCTCTGCTAAGCGTTTGCATCTCTAATGCCTTGAACAATTGGGTTTGTTTTATCAAAACCCCGGTCGAAAGCGCAGTTGGTAGTGCGCGAGAATTTGGAATATCGTGTCCCGAAGGGGGTGCGGGTTCGAATCCCATCCGGGGAGGTTATACCCTTTCATGAAAATTTGACAATAATGTCGATTTTCCTCCATTGATTAGGTACTTTGGAGAAGTTTCCGGCCTTGTGGAAGGGTAGGTGAGTACTGGTTATAGACAAGGGTGCAGAAAAGCTACGTTATTGCGCTGGTCGCCGTAAAATGACATAAATTGTGTTGACACGGCGTTGAACCCAGGAAAAAATGTTTGGTCAATATAGACATTGTATAGTTCAAATTGTTTCTGTTTGAAGTATTTAAGAACGAAGCCATTCTCGCTAGCTTGGTAGTCGGTAGCGTGCAAGTCTGCTTAACGATGGGGTCGTGGATTGGATTCCCAGTAGAGTCATACTTACGTGAAATTTAGTCATGAATTAATTTCAGTGGCCATTCTTCCTCCTACCACTAATTTTAAATAATGTCAGGCAGTTGTCAGTTACTGACGAAAGTATGCTCATAGCAACTGCTGAACAGCTAAATCCAGAGATTTAGCCTTCTTAGGAACGATGAAAATGTCGTAGCAGGGCTTTTCATCAAACTTAAACATAACCAATGGTTAGTCAACTTTTCAATAGATAAAAATAGACCTCATGCATGAATTTTGTGTCTTTATTAAACTGAATTTCAGAGAAAAATCTCTATTTGAATCTATTGAATCCATATTACATTTCGTATATACATGTATTTGATCTCTGTTTTGATTTGTATTTCTGTTTAAATTCTTGTTCATGTACCTGTTCTGTTCTGTTTTAATATTGACGACAATATTGAACGTTTAAAGTATATAATTACTTCTTGATATAAACACTAATTACTTACATGATGTATTAGAAGCAATGAATCATAAAAGTAAATGACAAAGCTATTTTCTTATGCACATACGTAAGGTGATTTTTCTGTGGAACTAATTTTTACATTTTTTACAAATCATTTTCTGAACGCCAGCAACGTGTTCAGTAACGACAGTTAGCGAACGTTACGGAAACGGAACAACTCAACCCGTAGACAACTCAACCCATGGATAACCCAACCCAAAGTTAAAACAGCTCAAACCGTTAGTGAGGAAATGAGTTTTCTCGGGTTGAGTTGTCTCGACCCTAACGTTACGGAACGTTTCGGAACGTTCGGGGTAATTGAACACGCTGCAGGTTAAATGCGGTATGCACTGTGCTATATTTCCGAGGCGTAGGTTTGGAGACTGTATTTCAAATTTTGTCTAATTGTATTCAAAATTCTCAAAATGATTTTAACCTGACAGTTCTTTCTCTCTCTAAGATAATTCCATTGTTTTGTTATGGTGGCAGATTTATGCCATATCGTATTTTCGTTTCTTTGCCTCGAAGAAGCGAAAAGACGAAGATACGACAGATGAAGGGCGAAAACACGGCAAATCCATAGTTTGTCGTATCTTCGTCTTTTCGGGTTTTTTTGCCACGAAGAAACGAAAAGACGAAGATACGACAGAAGTAAGGCGAAAACACGACACATTTCATCTGTCGTATTGTTGTATTTATTTTGTCGTGTGTTCGTTTCTTTGTAGCGAAGAACCGAAGAAACGAAAAGACGAAGATACGGCAAACCATGGATTTGTCGTGTCTTAGTGTTTTCGTTTCTTCGCCAAAAGAAACGAAAATACGACATGGCATAAATCTGCCACCATAGTTTAGTAGAAAAAGGTATCAAAGCGTATATTTTTTATTGTTTGGTTAATTGAACTATCAAATATTCGGTGATAGAACTTTCTCAAAGGAGAAAACATAATAGTTTCAACGAGCTTAGGATGAGCTTTCTAAGACGAAACTTGCTAGATTCTATTTCTGAATATACATACATTTTTGTAATTTGATTACCAGTTGGAGTGAAGCGACACGGAATAAAATCTAAATTAAATTTTGTTTCTGAGTTATTTTACTTGAGCCATTCATGACAGAATGTAGACCTTTATTCAAACATGTACGATGTCCTTCAAAATTTCTCACCATTTTCTGAATAATATATACTGACACGCAAAAAACTATACAATCAGTAAAAGATAAAATCACATACAAAGTTCAATTTAATGTAGGTATGTTTGGTATCACTCTTTAGCCAAATCTATTTGACACATGTCTATGTAAATTTCATTAAAGTTTAGTTAATATCTTAAGCATAATTAACATTTAAAGAGAGAAGAACGCAAAGTTAAAGTTGCAGATGTTCTCTTTTTTCTTTGTTTGTATTAAGTTAGGAATTTATTTCAATAATCCCATCGACGTCATTAGACGTTACGGCAGGTCTATGCGTTTACGATTGCTTGCCGTGATCCGTAGACGTGATGGACTTAACAGATCTGATATTGATGTATAATCACATTATTTAACTCTTTTACTTGCGTGTTAGTATCAACTTAGGAAAGGTGTTTAATTATGTGATTATACATCAATATCAGATCTGTTAATGTCCATCACGACTACGGATCACGGCAAGCAATCGTAAACGCATAGACCTGCCGTAACGTCTAATGACGTCGATTGGATTTTTTTCCTAATTCAATACAAACAAAGAAAAACAAAGAACGTCTGCAACTTTTACTTTGCGTTCCTTTCTCTTTAAATGTTAATTATGCTTAGGATATTGACTAAACTTTAATGAAATTTACATATAGATGTGTGGAAAATAGATTTGGCTAAAGAAGGATATTGAACTTTGTATGTGAATTTTGTCTTTTACTGAGTGTATAGTTTTTTTGCGTGTCAGTTTACCTAGTTACATGTATTATTTATTCATATACATGTAGTTTGTACTGGCTGCTATGATCAGACTTGCGACCGACTGAGCTTACAGAATGGAGTTTCTATGTGCATGGAAAGCATTTGGCATACACCAAAAGTCAAGGTTTTAAAATGGTAGTGCATGGTAAATTCGATTCCGTTATTTCATTTAAACAAATTGTAATTTATTTATGTTTTATATTTTCAGGGTCAAGGAAATGTATTATCGACAAAACTCAGTGATAACAGTTTTAATATATTTTATATATATTATATCAAGGCGTGTTTCAGCTACTATACAAACAAACGATTTACATCAAGAAAGTTATCAGTAAGTATTCTTGATAACCTGTCCCTTACAACTATCGTGATCGGATCAGGCAAAGCACGATCATGGCTGTCCCCCTCCGTTATTATTCAGGTAACACCTTTTTTCGTTCACGTTTTCTCAATTTTGCATGATCATTTGCTGACAGACAATGGTTACTTTAGTAGGAGTTTGGTACTATGTAAGTCATTCGAAGTCGATTTTTTCTGATTGCTCGTATATTTAGCGAACGATTAACCAAAACCATGTCTCGTGGTGAACACAATTCAGACGTGAATTAGTCTCATTATAATTTCGGATGCTTTATTTAGCATAAATTAATGTAACCAAACAACTAAAAACAGGTATCCGCTGTAATTCTTGTACAATGATCCTTTGATTTAAGCATGTGAAGTGAGAAATGTTTATTTGTAAGCATAATTATCCATTACCTAAATCATTATTTAGGGCGCGGCCATTATCATGCTTTGTCTGACGGTTGAGAAAAAATTAACTATACCACTTATCTATGCCACAATTCCGTGGCGCTTTTTCACAAAGCATCTTACGACGAAAAGTATCGTAAGTCAAAAGCAAAAAGCAATAGTTATATCGTCATTTTTGGCCTATCAATTTCAAATATTATCGCATTATGTAGAATTTTGTCTACCCTTTAAATATCAAATCGTAGTTTGTTTTATTATTCTTCTGACATTGAACTGCAAAATTATGAATTTGACTTATGATAATTGATTTTATAAGAATTTTGTGTAACCACTGCTTCAGGTCTCAATCTCCTTGGTGTTATCAGACCGTGTTATGATTACTTGTTGATCAAGCACGCTCATATTTGGCCCAAAAAGTGACCAATTGTCATTTATATCACCAAACAGGAGTCTGTATTTTTACACATTTTATAAATATTATCATCAGAAATGTTTCAAAGAATTTGCTTTTTAAACCTTATTTCTGCTGCCAGACCGGTACCACAAATTTACCATTTACTTCTTTCCGAGTTTGGACATAAGCAAATTTGACCACTTTTTTTCAGCTTTACGCTGACACATTCCAAGATACATACTAATCATGTACCAACACTGAAACAGAAGGTGGCGCAACTCAAACATCCTTGAAGAAAGAATTTGTCATGACACTCATGAAAATAAAGATATTTGTATGTATATTTCAGATAGCCATAAGATATTTTTTATGTAACATATGGAAATAAAAATGAAAACATTTGTGTGAATATTTCAGGTATATAAGTGATGATGATGGTAGACCTATCGGTGGTATATCTGACCTACGTGATACAATATCTAGCCTGGATGATGACCTAGCTCAATATCAGTGAGTAGTTTAATATTTTATACTATATCTATATACGCTACCACAATATTGTAGCAGACATACAGTGGAGCACTCAGTGGACATTGACTTGCGTGATACAATATTTTTGTTGTTTTTGTTGGGTTTAACGCCTTAGCAACACATTGTAAAGGTCACATAACGGCGTCCAGCGCACCTAACCTAGCTTTCCTGGACCCTTGTCTATAAGCAGTACTCGCCTACCCTTTCATAAGGCCGGAAACTTCTCCTTATACCTTATTAATGGAGGAAACTAGCGGAGATTGTCGACTTTACACGAACAAGTTACCGAATGAAACTGTTATTTAGTCTCACGAAAACTAACGGGAGTTAGTCAGATTAACACGAACAAGTTACAAACTTTATTAAGTTATATCACGAAAACTAACGGATATTAACGACTTCACACGATGTCACAGATTTCATTGAATTATTATACCATGCCATTGTTACAAGTATTATATAGAATATTGATATCGAAATCTCGTATATTCAACGAGATTTCCCGATAATTCAATAAATTTTCTGGGAGATGATTGACAAATAATGTAAGATAGGTCTGAACCGTAAACTAGAATTTAATTATTCATGTATTATATTAAAAATGGCCTCAGACTAACTCGCAAAACATAAGTTCGTCATGCGTCTGGCGTACAAGTATTTCTAATTTAAATACTTGTTTATTTCAAATATTTTAAAGATTAGGAATTCTAGGAAGGCTAATTAAGTATGAAAGTTTGGTAATAAAAGTTCTATAGTTGATGCTATTGTATCAGAAAATTTGATAAAAAAACTTCCCATAAAACATTCACAGAGTTACTATGCGTCAATTTTGTAATCTAGTTAAATTTGAATATGTTAAAGCCACTATATAAATATATATTTACTGACAGCCGACGTGAAAATTGTCCTAAAACCGTGACATTATCAAAATATAACATGCAAAAGAGACACAATAAGTATTTCAAATAATTTTGCTTTCTAAGTTGACGATTGACAAAGACCTCATTCGTAAAATTGGGTCCTTAAATGAGATTTCACTACGTTGACTATATATTTATATGATCCAAAATTGTGTAGAGCTTAATCATGTCTGGAGGAAGGTTTTTCTACAACAAATCTTAATATTAGATTTTCTGAGATCAAAAATATCAAGTATTGGCGGCCAAATTCTACTTTTGGTTTCGATCTACTTTCGCTTTGAAATAGCATAAAAATGTTTAAGCAATACTCTTATTTATCAAAATTGTTTTTCAGCATTAGAGTAGTTTGATTAATGCCGATATTCCTTGCAGTTTATGGAGATTATGATTCTTGATAATGGGGCTTTATTTATAGATGATAATTCTGTTTTAGCGAAAAATGTACAGACATTATAATGTATATTTTCACTTGTTTTAGGAAAAGAACTTGTAGATTTGGTTTAAACAGTCATCACTGTGCTCTCTCAGCTGTAGATGACATCATGAACGCTAAAGGATGGCTAAATAGTTTTGACAGTCCAGGTAAAAGAGATTCTAACACTGTACAGAACCCTGAGATTACAGAGAAGTATACCAGGTAAGTCCTACACCAATCTGATTAAAATCCGATCTAAAATTTTACACTCGCATACTCGCTAATTTAGATCTGGCCTTTTCCAAAAGAAGGTCACGTTCAGGTGACCTTTTCTCTTCATGATATTCAAGACGAAATTGTTATGATACGTAACTTGTTTACATCGTCTACGTCACGCAATTTAAAATGAGCCGCCCAATCGCAGACTGTGAATAATACCGCTGTTAAATTAGCATGCAAACCTTGGTCTAAAAAGGAAATTACGAAATCAAAATGTGTTTAATACTGTTTTCGTCTAGATGAAAGCTATGCATTGATTGGTCGACACAAAGTTCATCTCGACGTGACCTTCCACGGAGAAAGTAGAGAGCCTGTACGACAACGCTCTACAGGATATCTGCTTACGGAGAGTGGCCCTACACTGTGTCTCTCTTTTTCGTTGGGTTTAACGCCGTAGCAACACATTGCATAGGTCATATCACAGCGGCCACTATCACAACCTACTCACCGTTCTGTGAAAGGCGAAATCTCTAAATTTAGCAGTTATCAAGTAAATAGGCGGATAGTAGCATCAGTGATTGACAACTGCCCTACATGATTCAGAATCAGACATAGGATGGAAAATGACCGTAGAAAATATTTCTCGACCAAATGCCACGAAAGTATGCCCTGTCCGGGAATCGAACCTACGATCCCCTCGATCTATAGACATGTGTGCTCTAGGAGCGGGTTTTGGCATGAAACTTAGACTCTAAAATACAATTTTAAATATATTCTACTTTTACTAAGATTTACCATTGTTTTACAACGCTTATTGTTTTGTAATTGACGGCGACCAACCTACCTTATATGTTTATTAAACTTATTACTTTGTAAATTTACAGCGAGCATCCCACCTTAACAAAAATCAACGACAACCTTTTATTCTAGCCAGACATGCTTTAGGCTTACAGCTACGCCATCTAACACACGCCTCTCCGCCTCTCCACATCTTTCGTGCATTTATACGACTTCTTTGCACTTTGTATTAAAAACTACGAAAAGTCACTTTGGTGTAATCAAAGCCCAAGATGACATTTCCACATTTCCAGGAATTTTCTAAGAAAAGACCAGTCGTTAAGCTTCGATTGGTAAAAATCTTATAGGGCATTTGGACTATTCCGTATAATAATGTCGCATTATTTGTATGCAAATTAAATCTGACAGACAAATATATTGGTGATTCAATTGAATTAGATCTGGCTTCTTTGAACCCCTTCACAATAAATATAAAAACTACGACATAAGCCGTCGGCAGAGTAATCGTAGAGGAACTGGTATACGTCTTGTAAATCATAATTTCTTACAGAGTCGTTGATTACATCCGACGCGAGGCTCTACTCGTTGCATTCTTAGAAAAAAAGTTATTGTCATATTTTAAAGTTATTTATATAAGTTATTGTCGATTTGTCACTTTGAACTGACAATTGTACCGACTGATGGAAGCACTAGCAAAATCTTCCCTTAATGGAAATCTAGATGAAATAAGACAGTGAATTATGTCTACGGCCATTTACAAGAAGCATTTCTAAGACGTCCTGTGAATATTTTCTCTCAACATATTTTATTATATATGACACTTTCACTTTAAGACCTATAAGTTATATCAATATACATGTCCAGAAACCATCCTTTAGTTAGGCCAATCGCTTCTTATATTTAAAGTAAAAAGTAAAGTGGTTAGACCAACCGCTCCTTTAGAACAAGTAAAGTATTTCCATTTTATAGTTTAAGTTTCATGCTTATACACGTTAACCGACTTTATCGCCATTACTTCTGGTCATTGGGTTACTAGTATCTATCTAGCAATCTCCCTAGTTATGCCTCAGTCCCATAAAATCGTGGCTTGTTGCGGGCCCGTACGTGCAGACAGCCATAATCCGTTGGAAGCCTTGCGTATAAAGGTGGCGGTACGCACATGGCACAAAACAACACACCCGTACGGAGCCATAGCTGGAAAATATGCAAGTTTAATTCATACTCGGACACGATTTTGTTCATGATTTGACTTTGAAACTGATACGTGTAACCACGACTCATCTCACAGACCCTGGTAAAACGTAACAGTCCTCACGGGTACGCAAGAGCTCGTACGGTTCCTTGCGGAGCTTGATCGCTCGACGCCCGTACGGTGCCCTCACGGTTATTTTTATGTTTATGGGACTGTAGCTTTAGTCTTTTACTAAGCCTGGTGCAGGTACAAATAGACATCTGGGTGGAGTGAAACAAAATGCAGGTTCATTTTTTGTTTATGAAATAAGTAGAGCCTCAAGTGTGATTCGAACCCGGGACATTAAGATCCCTAGGCGCGCTACTTATTACTAGACTACTGTAGCTACTTATCGTTGCATAATACTTTTCTATGCAAAGGTTTGCTCTAACAATGCTATCAAACTTTTCGAATTATACTGGTCTTTTGTTCACTTCGATTTCTTTTTGTACTGTATTACTTGCTTTTGTTTGCAATTCGGATCACCATCCCGGTTCCGAAGCGTATCAAAGCATTCATTTAAAAGCGGCACACAGCGCTTAGTGAAAGCGCTACAGAGCAATTCACTTTTAAAAGGAAATGGAGTAACGATAGACATCTCGCAAAAAGCGCATCAGTTTTGAATTAAAATACTCTTTACATTCTTGCCAAAATCAGACGAAAATGTTTTTCCTTAAATCATTTGAAAATTATTTCCAAGATACATCGCTGAAATTGTAGAAATTGAAGCATAGTGGAACACAATTCTTACTCGTGATTATTTAATAACTGATTGTTTTTATTTCAGAATTTTAGAAGACATTTTGAGAAAGAGACAACATTTGGCAGTATTGAAACAAATTTTGCAACACGCCGAAAGTAAACCAAATTTTAAAACGTAAGTGAATAATAACCACGTATAATTTATTCATAAAATGCAAATTACTTTTGACATTTTGCAACACTTTATTCCTAACAGTTCAAAACGATGAAATTTGTCAAATGCATTTAGACAGATCTGTTATAAATTGGGTTTTGTTACTTTGGTAAAATCAAAGCACTGAATAAAATATTTTAATGACAAGTCTTTTACAGTTATATTTTAAAATCAAAGTGCTGTAAGCATATAGAGGATATTCTTCAACTTCGGTGTAAGATCGATTTTTTTCACCGAGTGAGCTCAGAAAACATATTTTCACGAGTGGCATAGCCACGAGTGAAAATGTCACTTTCTGAGTTCACGAGTTGATATAAAAATCATCTTACACCAAAGTTGACGAATATTCTGTTTCTTTCATGCTTAGTTTTGCGTTTTATTTGATGTATTTTACACAAATTATAACGTGACGTCATTTCTACTTCAAGATGATGTCATTTATCATCTTATATGACGTCATGAACGATGAAAATATATAGAGAATATTAGGTTAGTGCCAATCTGTATCTAGTTTATCCGGCAAGTTGGAGAAAGGTTTATTCGGCGAGGCTTGCCGAGTCGAATAAACCTTTTGGAGGCGAGCCGGATAAACTAAGTACAGATTGACACTAACCTAATATTCTATTTATCCTACTCGCATTTGCTTGAATGACTAATTTAAAATCCGAAAATTCTGCGTTTAACATGCTTTAAATTCAGATCATGGCCGAATTGTTCAAAGCGCAGTAATTGTGTAAAACGGTCTTTTAACTGTTTGCGCGTCAAGAAATAATTCCGATGATTGACTCCATTATATATTAGTAAAGGTTATATTTTAAATAAAAGAAGCGAAAATACTAAATAAACTCGGTTTAGAAATAAACAAGGAAAAAATCATTTTTGGACGAATAAATCACTTGCGAATTTTCCGAGGACGAATCAGTTTTTATGACGTCATGTAAGCGAAGTTTGTTGTCAACATGGCGGTCGTATTTAGGAGCGTTTGTAGGATTCGTCATTTGACGCGTTTACTATTATTTATCATGGATTTAACCAATATTATCAGGATAATTTGTTATTCAAACTTTAAATAGACGATAGGATATATGGATGAAAGGATTATTAAGGGAAATACAGTCGCAGCTAGCCAGCGACGCTGAAAGATGTCAACCATTTTCAGAAAATGGCCAGGACGGTCTGTGTCGTGGATGACGATGATGATTTTTGAAGCCAGTTTCATTATATTTAATTTATGCGTGGCTTGGCTTTGGTAAAACAATAGTCAACCTATGTATTTACTGTATAATGGCTGGATATTCGTCAAAATATACACAGAAAGGAATTCATTGCAAATTTTGGAGTTTGGCACTGTACAGCGTCAACGATTGAGTTTTTGTAAAATTTGAATGATGAAGTAAGTGATTTAATTAAAGATTTAAATTGAAATTGTTTGTAAAAGCCCGTATTTGATTATTTTGTGTAAAATGTATTTGTTAAGCTGTCGTTAAAAGAATGAAACGCGGCCGCTTTTGATGCCCAATGTTATGATTATGTAGAAAAGTAGTCCGTCATTGCGTAGTCACGTGACTGCCGAATAAAGCAACGCTGCCGAATAAAGATAGGTTTATTTGGTCAATAGGTTTTCCTTCTAAAAGATCACTTTGGGGTAGGATAAAAGGTTATATTTTCACTGCGATGAAAATATAAAATTTATATTTTCATCGTTTATTTTCATCGAATAACGTGACGTTTCACCGTAAAGCATGAAAGAAGGTTATGCTAAGCTTGCTCAATTGTGTTTAATGGCTGTTTTTTTTAACTTTTAAACATTTAGGCGACTATATAAAACAGTTAATCAGATTTATGTAATGCCCTCTTAGATTTTTTATATGTAGATATGCTTCCATTGTAACAATACTTGTATAAAATAACATTCATTTGAGACACGAAACAGGCGACACTTCGAGTTGCCAGCGAGAGTTATTTACTATTTACTAGCAAAGAGGTCGTTACATTGTTTGTTTACACCGCATAAATAACTTCATGTATTCATAATATGGAAAAGACGAATATCTTTTCCACTTTAAGGTATCGCAAGAGTTTTCAAATTGGTGGATTAACTTTTTTTATACTGTCCAAACTGGATTTTGTGTCGATCACTTCCGGTTTTTAGTTACCTCCCTTTGGTCCTTCTAAAATACATATAAAAGGAAGATAACATACCCTCGTTTTTTTCAAACTAAATTCGCACGTTCGGTACGCTTCTGGTTCCTGTGCTTACCAATCGTTGCATTGTGGGACGGTTTGGCTGTGTGACTACAACACGCAATGAAACGAAATAAAGCAGACCTTGAGGAAATGGAGATTTAATTGTTTATTAAAATTATGGCCCTTACGACCAACTAATTACTTCACTAAATTGCATGTCTTTTCCATCAATAGGCCGTGCCTATAATTGTATTAATAATAATTTTATTTCGGTAACAATAACATGACACATGGCATACAAATAGTGAAAAATCCAGTATGCTGCAATACCGGGGATGACAAAAATGAGATCAAATTCTTATTTCCATTGTGTTACCTTTATGCATTACAATTTTAAAACAATTAATGAAATCGCCGAAAATATCCTTCTGCATGTGATTTTGTAAGGATTAGAACCGGAGCGTAACCAAAAGTTGAATTGCAATAACAACAAATCAATATATTGACTTGACTTGAACTCTGCAATAAGAACAGCTTTCTTTTTTCATATTTTTCGTATCACCATTTTCCCCATCATTCTAATGCTGCTAATTTAATTACTTTTTTCAACATGTCTCCGTCCTTTACCTCTGTAGTTACGTTTCGTGACACGTAATTCCATTTTCAATACAACGTACAAGCCATGGTATTAACCCAGTTAAAAGATAATTCTATTGTTTACAAGAAAAAATAATTAACTGATTAAAAGAATATTCACCTACAAGTGTTCGCATGAAGTTGATAACAAAATTGTATTATCACCTACAATAAGCTTGGATAGAGTTATAAAAATCATTGTCTTTGACTCACAAGTGTACATGTGTTTTTTGTATTCACTCAGCGATAGTGAGGAAAGCGAATTCTCTAGTTCGTACCAGGTTGGATTTCCCTTGTATTCAACATGTGTGATCATTGCTACAATAATCATACAGTAATTACACATACATGTTCTATGTTTTCATATTATATTTATATTTTGTTATACTAACTCTGACAACCGCGAAATAAGGCACCCATTAGTTGGCAATGTTTACATGGTGCATGTTGGTTATATACTGACACGCCAAAAAACTATACACTCAGTAAAAGACAAATTTCACATACATAGTTGAATTCAATGAAGGTACGTTTGGTATCATTCTTTAGCAACATTTGTTTGCCACGTATCTATGTAAATTTTATTAAATTCAGTTAATATCTTAAGCATGATTAACGTTTAAAGAGAGAGGGACGAAAAGTAAAAGTTGCAAACGTTGTTTGTTTTCTTAGAATTACCTTAAGAAAAGAGTTTAATAATGTGATAATACATCAATATATGTTATGTCCACCACGTCTACGGATCACGGGAAATAATCGTAAATGCATAGACCTGCCGTAACGTCTAATGACGGCGATGGGATTAATAAACGATTTTTTAACTAATACAAACAATTAAAAAAAGAAACATCTGCAATTTTTACTTTTTGTCCTTCTGTGGTAATGATACTGAAGATATCAACTGAAATTTAACGAAATTTACATAGATATGTGGCAAATAGATTTTGCTCAAGAATGATACCAAACATACCTATAGTGAATTTAACTTTGTATGTGAAATTTGTCTTTTACTTAGGTATAGATTTTTTGTAACTTGAGTAAGTACTGTAAATTGTATTGAATTGTATTGTTTTGTATTGATTAAGTGCATGTGATAGAGTCGTTGCCTAATGTTATACTCGTCATTTTGTGCAGATTTATACATTGCAGTCTCATTTAAATAAAATCAATATATTGTTACAGCCTAGCGGAAATACAAAGGAGAATTTAGTTGTTATATATTTTTTGTTTAAAACTATATAGCATTATGAAAAACCTATGCTTTTCTTTTAGTTGCCAAATTTTATTTAATGCCAATAAAATTCAACATCTTATTTTTGGAATTTTTCAGGAAACGTTCCTGCCATTTCAATCTTGGAGGAGTATGTGCTACGGAACTGGCATCAGCCGTCGCTGACCAATATTATTACTTGAATGGACCCAACAGTCCTGGTAAAAGACGCCGTAGATCAGTCAAGCATTAAAACATTATATAACAAGATATCCTTATCTTTGTTACAATCATTGGATGAGGATTCCTTTGTTCTTGTTTTAACCAAATATTGTATAAAAACGTTATAAATGACATTTTGTGTGCTTGAAAATTAATTTATTTTTAAAAATAATCAACTGGTTGCATTAAATCGCCGATTTTGGACTAAGTCTGATTTTGTTTGAGTAGAACTTCAAATATCATTCAAACAAATTATTTTTAATCGATTATTGTGAAATATTATTCAACTGTCAGTTCCTCCTATATATTAACCCCACTGAATAAATTACTTACTACAAAACGTCTGTACTCACTACCGATAAAAAAGTTATCCGTATTTATATACGGGGATTACCGTAAAAATATCGAGTATTTAAATCACTGCAGTTAATGCTTGTTCATTGACAGTTTAATATATAATGATGATTTATAATTGATTTACAACAGTATCTTAAAAAAACTGTATACAAATAAACTTTTCTGAAGAATTTCAACAAAATGGTGAATGAACAGTGCTTTGATTAGCATGTAGTCTTTTGGACAAACGTTGAATGCAACACGTTTTAGATTATGACTGTTCACAATTTAGGTTAAAAGCAAACTTTTTTCATGATAACGTGACTAATCTGCTTTCCAAATCTAATCAAGTAAATTGATGTTTTATGACAAAAATCACGACCACAAAATTATCGACGTATTGGTTTATGAGGAAACCTTAACAAACTTTATTTCCTCACACTTCTGTTTTACGTGCAGCAATCTGAATATTATTACCTTAACAGTTTCTACAGTACCAAACAAACGTTCGGAGACCAAGGAATATTACTTAAATTATCAAATATCAATGATCGCTTTTGTATATCGATTTTTAGCAAGACTGACACATCAGTCGTAGCTATTATAACGGGTACACTTTAGATTTTATGAGTCGTCCTTGTCACCACCTTTATTTCTTAAGCCGCCTCAAAAAATAGTTCCAATAAAAACACAAGTAACATGATAAATCGGACTATAAATCGGTATATTTAGCATGGTTTTGATAAAATTTAAACAAGTCGCTTGAAGTATTACATTTACAGAATTCGGCATCCGATTTAACTACATCTAATGTAGTTCATTTTCTTAACATAGTTGTTCGCTACTTTTGTAATTCCAGCTATAAATAGAACCATCACTGAAAATAGATTTTAACTAAAAGACATTTCAAAATACACCACTATCACATATTTCGATAAAAGCTATTCAGTAGGTATACAAAGTGAAAAAAAATCTCGAAACTTTTGATGAGCGCCGTAACAGCTATCACTCTATAAAACGCTTGTTAATATATATTAAAATAGTATTTCATTGATCAAAAATTTATAAAAGACATAGCTTTAATATGAAAACGTGTGAAACTGAATGTTATTAAATTCTATTGTTCTCCATGATTATTAATAAGTCTAGTTTTTCACGAACAAAGATACAATGCGTGGTTACGTGCTATTGATGTTTTGTTTTCCCATTGCAGTTTATTACAGGCATATCAAAATGATCTTAAAATGAAAGCAATAAATGTTGAAAGAACTTCGTGTTGTAAAAGTATTTTTTCTTTATCTATTATATCATACTGACCACATATGTTTGTTGTGATGGTGTTTGTTAGTCACGCAACAGCTGATAAGACAAATATGATTACCAGCGCCCTCAAAAAGTCTTTCTCAAAAAGACTTGGGACAATTCTGTTTTTAGGATCAAGTTTACTAAAAACACAAAGAATTATATGAGCAAATATCAATTAGGGACTTCAGTCTGTTATAATCTGAAGTAATCCAATTGGTAAGTGGGTCCTTACAATTGGAATCCTCGGATTTTATCATTGAAGTCTTATATAAGGATAACAAAATACTTGAACATCTAATATTTTTCTTTTTAATTAAGATATTAACTGAAGTGGTGAAATTGAGATATTTCTTTACCCTGACAATACTTTGCTTGGTTTTCAAAGAAAAAAATGATTTACAAAAAGTTATTTAAGATTAATTTTGGCAAATTGACATTGAAAAGTAAGGGTAAAATCCGAATAATCCAACTACTAGTAATTGGACCTACGTATTTGAAGAGTATACATGGGGAAATAACTGACTAAAGTCCCTTATTGTTTATGAGTTTATAAAATACGATTTTAACTACAAATGTATGTGACATCAAAAACACTTTAATTATAGAAAATTGCTTGCTGTATGCATGATCAATTTTTCTTATGTCATTTTGTTTAGGAACTGTTAGAGGACAATGTATACTGACACGCAAAAAACTATACACTCTGTAAAAGACAAATTTCACATACAAAGTTGAATTAAATGTAGGTATGTTGGTATCATTCTTTAGAAAAATCTATTTGCCACATATCTATGTAAATTTAATTTAATTTCTGTTACTATCTTAAGCATGATTAACGTTAAAAGAGAGAGGGACGAAAAGTAAAAGTTCTTTGTTTTTCTTTGTTTGTATTAACTTAGGGAAAAAAATTAATAATGTGATTATATATCAATATCTGTTAAGTCCACCACGTCTACGAATCACGGCAAGCAATCGTAAACGCATAGACCTGCCGTAATATACTGATGACGTCGATGGGATTAATAAACTATTTTCCTAAGTTAAAACAAACAAAGAAAAACAGAGAACGTCTGCAACTTTTACTTTTCGTCCCTCTCTTTTTAAACGTTATTATGTGTATGATATTAACTTTGTATGTGAAATTTGTTATTTACGGAATGTATATTTTTTGCGTGTCTGTAAATATTTTACTTAAAAATTCATGGGTGAAATTTGTTTTATTTCCAGAAATCCTTAATTTTCATGATTTCAGCAAGCCCTGGCTTTTGTTCAACAAGTGTTTACAACTTACAATAACCACTATGAAGCCGACCATTTAGTCTCTCAGCCAAGGAAAAGGGGATCTAGTATTTACTAAGAAAAGCTATGAGGTGGGCTTGTACATGCTTGAAACAACAAGACGTTAAACCATCTGCAGTGTTTTCTACATTAGTCGTTCGTACAATTCAGATAGCAGAAAGTTTCGATTTTGAAAACACTGACATCAGACGATTTGATACGAGTATTCAGAGATTTACTCGTACTTTCACAATAGGTTATCTGAGTCGGTATTCACCATATCTCATGATGTATGCGTGTTATTTCTAATTTGTCACTTACTAAAATTACATTTTAAGTTGGAAATAACATTGCACTTGGAAGAATTGAATGCTTACAGTTTTCGAAAAACTGTTCATTTAAAGGTACAAGTTCACATATTTGTTTATTTTTTCTATAATTTCAAAATACCATAATTGTGTCAAAATTTTTAATTCTTGATATTTAAGACAAACTGACCTATATGTTGCAAGAAATATACAATAAAAGTCACAAAAATGCGCTACAATTGTCTATACCGTTACATACGGGGTAGATATTTGCTACATGAAAAACCATAATTTGTAGTTGAATGACAATTTGCACTAAAATTGTCATTATCAGAACACTACTTTCCTGTTTCCAAAAATATTTCCATACAATTTTGATAGTTTTAGCATAAGTTGATATTTAATTTGAAATCTGTGAATGAGTACCTTTAAATATCTAGAACGATTTAAAGCTGCTCTTTTCACACATAACACATTGTTTAGAAATATTCATGAACTAGTACAGCAGTTGTCTGATAATGACATTTTTAGTTCAAATTGACATGCAACTTTAAAAGATGATGATTTTGTGAGGAAAACCTACTCCGTTTGTAAAGATAAAGATGGTTTTAGCGTTTTATTATAATTCTTTTTTATAGGTCTCATGATCTAAAGATAAGGTATGCTTTAAAACATTCTTACGATAAAAATCTTTCTTAAGTCAAAAGCAAGAAACATAAATAATACGGTCATTTTTTGGCTTATCAATTCCAAATATTATAGGATTGTGTAGAATATTGTATACCTGTTGAATATCATATCATAGTTACGCTTATTATCCATCTGATTTTGAACTGCAAATTAATTGAAATGGACTTACGAGAACTTTTTTCTAACCCTTTAGAATCAGTCTTCACGACATAATCTTATCAGCACTGGACATTTGGTCCAGCAAAATGCATTTTTATTACTAGGCTGATAGAAATATTTCTGGACCAAAACACTAATAGCAACATGCTAAATTAGGCAGTTCATTTTAATGACTTAGCATTGAATGTAAATCAAATAAGCAATATAACAATCAATAACGTTCTTTATTGAGTATGAAAAATGATAGCAGTAAAAAGTTGGTGGAAAGTCGGGCCACTCACATTCTAAAAGTCACTGGACGGACGATGATTTCGGTGGACTCGGTCCACAGTCCACTGACTAAATTCGAAAACTGATTAGAATTCATTTTATTCAATGAGATAACAGACAAGGTAAGAAGTTTTAAAACATCAAACACATTTAACCTAATGTGTGATCGGGTAACTTTGAAGAAATAAGATGATAACATTAAAGGTATTCATTCACAGATTTCAACTGAAATATTAACTTTTTCTGAAACTATCTAAATTGTATGGAAACATTTTTGAAGCAGGAAAGTAGTGTTCTGATAATGACAAGTTAAGTGCAAACTGACATACAACTACACATAATAGTGTTTCAAGTAGTAAAAATCTACACCGTATGTCACAGTATAGACAGTTTTAGTACATATTTGTGACTTTTATTGCATATTTCTTAGAATCTAGGTCTGTTTGTTTTGAAATAATAAGAACTTTTGTTTTGACACAATTACAGGCATTGAATGGTATTTTGAAAATATAGAAAAATCTTAACCAAATCTGTAAACTCGTACCTTCAAGAGCTGATACCAAAGCAGTTAGACTCCAAGAATGCATTACATAACATTGTGCAAATTATTTAATGTAAAATGAAATATAGATAAACAAAACAAGACCTTCATCAGTGCAGAATTAGGTTCAAAGTACTTACACAAATGTAAAAAGATATCCATACTAATTAACGTCTCACAAAGAAAATATCACAAAAGTTACTTAACTAAATGATTTACGATTTAATTACAAAAAAACGCGGGAAAATGTTATTGATTTATGACGTATAGTGCTGACGTGTGAATACTTTACCTCCAAATGCGCACAAGAAGAGTTCTTGATTGAAATAAACTACTTTTAATCACATTTACACTGAGAAATACTCAATACAATTAGTAATGCTTGGATGTGTATTTTCGTTATAACTAAAATTTAAAACATTATTAGCTTTTGGAACTTTGATTTTGTTAAGGTGTAAGAGAAACGCTTATAACTACATAGAAATACGTGTGTGTCGCAATAGACGTTAAACATCGTAATACCTACGCTAAATGTCGTAATAAAAGTTAAAGTCGCAGTTGTCATCATGTCTAGGTTTGATGTTAAAATTTCCGACTAAGTGTGAGGTTTAGCGTCAAGGTTTCGACATTTACGTCAGTTGATTTATGCAATGTTTAGAGTAAGGGCAATTGCGACGTTTTGCGTTTGTTGCGACATTCAGCGTTAGCTTTGCAACGTTTGCTGAAAATTTGTTAACATGCAACGAACAATGAAAATATGTTCTTGTCTTATAACACTCCGTCAATACTAATTCCTCATGAGCTGTTTTGTACCTCAACATAAAATCATGGTGTTCGTTGCCTCTTTAAATCGTTGGATCAAATTCTGTACTGTCTATTTTTAAACATTCTACACTGAACAAAAGTTCTAACCGATCACTTTTCAAATTTTGATTATTTTATAACGGGCCAATGGATCCTCATTAAATTTTGCAGAGGTGATTTTTGTGTCATTTCCTACCGATTTGTGGGAAAAAAATAATTTGATACGGTCCGGTGCACTCAATCGGCACACAGGGTTTGGTTTACACATTTTGACACGAAATGTTCGTGCAGAGAGTGGTGAGTATTAAATTTCACTTTGCATGAATCCTTGTTAACTTTATAAGTGAACTTTTGTTCAGTGTATCTACTTCTACTTCATTCTACAATGGATCCTTAAGCCTTCTATCAATATGTCATGAAGTTTTTTGTTCTTTTTTTGTTCTTCGATATAAAAATGTGATACAGTCCCATAAGATAATGATTTCATATCATGACAGTATCCATTAACATATTGTTCTACAAATGTTCAATGTAAACAATACATTATTCTTGAAATTATAAATGGATTTCTACGGTAGCAATGTTTGATGGTGTTCGTCCTCTATTACTTCCATATAGCAAATCTTACATTTATCTTAAAAATTCCGTTTAATGACAGTTTAAATCATACAAAGAGGTTAATACCCACTCTATGCAGTATGCAGCATTTAAAGGGAGAATCAAGTTTGCTATTATGTAGTATATTTGCTTTGTTTCCTAACATTTTAGTATTTTTAAACGCTCATTCATAGCTTATAATAGCGAACTTTGTTTATGCGTCATATGAACTAAATTTAGAAATGAATTTCATAGTCTAAAACCAGTACAGTTATATTTAGATGTTCTAGCAAATGTAATACACGTTCTGTACTATCAAACTTGATGACAAAAGGATGTTTAATTTAAAAATCTAGAAAATATATACAGAAAATGAACTATTAAAATGCTATAATGTTAAAAAGAGATATTGTAAAGTGAGTATAGTGATTTCCATGTTATACGATACATTTCTAATTCAAATATTATGGTGTTTTGATAGTATAACGAAGAATGGTATATGCAAAAATAAAATCATTTGAAGCAGACTGTCGATTCGATGGGTATAATTTTGCTATCGAAGCCACGCCAATCTTTACGCACGTGAGCACATGATCTTTAAAACAATATACTCGTAAAGTTCTTCATGGTGCCATTAAATAGTTCCAGCCAAAAGTTCTTAGACTAAATGATTTTTAGTAAACTTAATCATTTCAAATAGTTATATCTTTTATAGTGGTTTTACTCTTATTTCAAAAGTTTACTCAATGTTTACTTTGACATTAGCCAATACTATTTTAGTTTCTTATTTTTTTCCCATTAGCAAATATAATTATTTTATCCTAAATCAGGATTTGGTACCGTGACTTTTGAAGGACACTATTTAAAGGTACTCATTCACAGATTTCAACTTCAATACCAACTTTGTCTGAAACAATCTAAATTGTAAGGAAGCATTTTTAAAGCAGGAAATTATTGTTTATAATCATGACAGTTTTAGTGTTAATTGACATACAACTACAAAATTAATGATGGTGTTTCAATTATTTAAAACATACCCCGTATGTCACGGTATAGACAATTTTAGTGCATTTTGTGAACTTTATTGCATATTTCTAGCAGTCTATAGGTCAGTTTGTCTTAAAATATTAAGTTTTTTTGAGACACAATTACAGACACTAAATGATATTTAAAATTTGAAAATATAGACAAACCTTAACCATATCTGTGAACTACTACCTTTAATATTTAAACAGATCAAATTGAACTTTCTTGTACATGTGATTGCTACTACATGTTGCACATCGTAAATTAACCTGTGAAATAAATTGTAAAGTCATCTTCCATCAATATGCTACATCATTTCATATTGACATTTTAATTAATTACGAAACAAACGTAGTTCATGTTTTTATTATATTTGGTTGACTGGTCGACTCCTACATGTATGTAGAGTAATGATATCCGTCAGTATAATCAACTACAAATAGTTTTTATGTAGTTGTTCTCGGCAAGAATTGCGTCTTTGCTATGTTTTGCCCACCCGGCTTGCTCAGTCGGTAGCACACACGTCTACTGGTCCAGACGTCGTGGGTTGCTTGATTATGAACAAATTACGTCATTCTCTTTCCTACCACTGATTCTAAATTATGTTGGGTAGTTGTCAGTCAATGACGGAAGTAAGTGCCTACTTACTTGTTAACAACAAAGTCCAGAGATTTAGATTTTTCAGGAATAGTGAGTAGGTTGACTGATCGCCGTGATATGACCTACACAATGTGTCACTACGGCATTAAACCCAACCAGAAAAAGTATTGTAAGCTACCGTAAAATAAGAAAATTCTACCGAAACAACATTGACACGAAGAGTAACTCACGAATGAAAAGACCTGGCTTACTGTTGGGTCCAAATACAGTTTCTCCAAGAATACAGAACTAAGTGATGACAACTTCGGAAAGCCTTAAAACAGGAACGGAGATGATTTAATAAGAATTAAAATAGTCAACATGGAAAATATTTTTACTAGGATAGTCAGTTGTAATATAGCAAAGAACTGGACATTTCATTCTTATGTCTGTACGAGGGTATATAAAAAGTGATAGCGAACATATCAGGAACAGCAACAACAAACAGATAAATATTACTCAGCAAACACAAAGCGGGAGATCTTTTAGATTTTTAAACTTTTGTTATGAAAGGGAAACCACATATATATATATATATTATAAGCAAGAACCAAAGAGGTTTCTGGCGAAAAATATAACAACACGGTCAAAAACATGGCAAGAATTTTATTCGGGTCCTTATTATATTTACACCAAATAAACACAAAATTACAATAGGTATATTTATAGTCTATAATTATTAATCTAGCACTAATTGCATATTCGGAAGTTGACGTAGAACTAAAACAAGACAAAACAACGCGCACTATTTAAATTGCGTGAATAATTAAAAACAATAGCTTGGTCGTTTCATTTCAGCGACGGGTATAACGTTTTTGTTGCGATTTCAAGTGGAAATTATTCGAGCATCAAGTTCAATTCTCATCAACATTAATCTCAGCCATTCTTTGCAGAAGTTTTTAGCAACATGTCATGATTTTTACAGAACACACATTTTCTTGAAGTTTCTAGCATTATTGTCATGATATTCTACTAAACGCACAATTTTCTTATTTTGTTTCATAATTTCATGCAGTATAAACATAACTTCACTAAATTACTTTACATTATGCGTAGAAGTAAAAGAAATTATCAATTGATTCCAAACAAACTCTTAATGTAGAAACCTTAAAACAGATCAGAAAATGTAAGGGAATTAAAAATATTAAAAATTTCTTTCAGGAATATCATACTGTTTCTTCTTCTGTCGTAATCATCTTGTTTATTATCAAATACATTATACAAAGCTTTCAATAGTGGATATGGAGACACTGTCGTGGCGGCAGCTGACTTTATCTGAAATATAGCAAAAGTAAAAGACAATAATTTATGGCGTACAGGGTTTGACACTACGACTGTGTTATATATTGCCTTTTCAAAAGTCCTTAAACAAAATCTTGATTTAGGTACAATTTATTAATATTTAACCATGAGAAAATGAAACTTAACATCTGGGTTAATTTCAAAATCAACACTTGATACTATATTTCATTAATCACAATGGAATTACAAGTTCATATTTTACTCTTTTTGTGTCATCCTTGGTACAAAGTGTTGATTTTGAATGTTGTTTGGCATGGCTTTTCAGTAATTCATATTTGTTGTTTCTAGTTGTAACTTAGTGCATGGTTTATAATGTATATCATGTTGAAATAATTCTGTCTATATTTCTAGAACTTATCAGTTTTAACAATATATTTAAGCTATGTTACATGTATAGTTCGTTTTTTTTTCAATTGACAAAACATTAATAATTTCACAGAAAATGCATTTGTTAAAATTATTGTCGTAGTACATTCATGAGTTTCCCAAAGTATGTATTTTGATCGAGTAAAGCTGCTTATTCCGTATGATATGTGTTAGTAAATATATCTTTGACAACCATTACGCCGCCAGTACAAAAACAATGCATTCAGTCACCGTGAAATTATTCAAGCTTTGACAGTTGTGACTGTACCTGAATAAGCTTTAATCAGAGTAAAATCACATACAATTTGCATGATCAGTTTTTCTCAAAATTTCATTCGTTCGATAACTTTTTGAGGGC